>VDFB02281492.1:1009563813-1010228045 GCA_007258455.2 Sequoia sempervirens | reverse complement strand
TAAAGGTCATGGGGCATTTGAATATAAAAAAAAAAAAATCAAGTAAACACAAATAGGAGACTTGAAGGTAGTGAAGAACTGCATATATAGACAAAATATCCAAAGGATCATAAAGTATAGAAGATCGATTCATTGGTCCTGTGAAGATATTTATTAAGAATAAATTTGTTTGAACACTTGTTGAGCACAAAGATGTTACCACCTATCATGTGAAGCAACTTATATATTTATACCAATCATTGCTTAGAGGTCATCAATGTAGTGTTACAAAACAATGTCATATTTAGAATAAAATCATTTACATTCAACATAGGAGATTATCTTTTTGACTTATCCAAACTAATTTTATATTTCTAACATATTTAAATTGAATTTTATAGTAGAGCCATTGATCACTTTTTAATGTGTCCTTTGAATATGAGATGATCTAGACACACTATTATCCTACAAATATGAGCTTTTCCTCAAACACTCTATGGATTACATAAAGTATAGGATGTTGAGACATATCCATGTGAAATATGTATTTATGTGTTGCACTGACTTAAAATCACAAAGAGAATGGGTTATGGGGGACATATTTTATGAAATTGTTAGCCAAGTGGTTAGCAATATAAATATGTGTTTAGTATTTAACAAGAGTAAAAATCTAATTGAATTTCAACTAGATCTCACATGATCCTTCATACTTTATTTTGTTTCATGATTAGTATCCTATTAATGGAAAATTCATGCTACTTGTTTACAAAATAAATGACTGCATGAAGAACATAACTTATCTAATATCAACTACTTTAATCAAATCCATATTTTTAACTTTGACATGGAAACTAGTTCAATAGATATGTTGTCTAGAAGAAGTAAACTTTATATCAAATTGTAGTGACAACTTTTTCAAATTTTCTACGAGGTTGTCAAAGAATGAATATCATATTCAATCTCTTAGATACTACATGGCTCAATCCTTTTATAATACAATTTTGAGTCACAGCAAAAGAACATTGAACTACCTAGATACCTGCCTCAAAAGTGACTTGAAGATTAACAATGGTGTAGAAAAATGAAAAATTTGGAGCACAAAATTTGAATTCCTATCATTAAAACAAGACAAGTAAACTATAAATGAAATCTCTTCGAAGTTATTAAAATATAAATTTTAGATATAAAACATTAGATTACTCATTATAAGACTGTGTGAGGAAGGTTATAGTAGTAAATAAAATTAGAAAACCATAAAATAATAGCACATATTACCAAATGCACATGGAGAAAGACGTTTGAAAAAATTCTATTATCAAAGAGAGGCTCAAGAATGTATTAATCTTCACATACAATGTACATTATTAGCCAGAAAGAGTAACAGAGTAGACACTACAGGGAAAAAAACATATCGCATATGGCTGCAAAGAGCTTGCAAATCCTAAGATTGTAAAGATATCATCTAGACTAGGAGTAGATGGGTCACGTCCTATCATGTAGATATATGTATAGGGGAAGATATGAATGACATAGTAGGTATGATATGTATGATATAAGAGTATGTAAGTGAGAAGAAAATATATAAGAGATTTGTATGAAATTGTATGTAAATTGAATACAGGTTATATGTAAGGAAGAGATAGGTAGAGTATATGGGAAAATATAGTGTGCTCTTTTGAATATGATTAATATAAGGATTATCCAAATTCTATCTATGTGATGTTATCTATCAAATAATGAATTTCTATTGTGTTCATCTTGTGTCTAAATCAATTGGTGTTTACCCTTTATATTACTGAGTTTGGGGTATAAACTATCACACTCCAAAGTACTTGGGGCTCAAAACTTCAATATGTGTATCCCCAGATTTATTGTTAACATTGGTTTCCTTTCCAAGACATTGGTTAGGTGATTTAAAGAATAATAACACCCAAAAAAAATTAAAATCCAACTCAAACATAGGACAAGAAAAAATAAATAAGAGATGATATAACAGTTTGTGAAACCATCCTCTTGGTGCTTACCCTATGACATGGGGTTAGGAACCAAGGGGATGGAGAATGGAAAGGGAGAGATATTTTGGAAGTGATCCTCGAAGAGATGTGACCAATAAAGAAAAAATACCAAATAATTATCATAGGAAACAAAAAAAGGATTAATGAAACTGTAATTCAATTGTACCCATGGAAAAAGGAGATAAGACAACTTCAAGAAAGATTAGAGAATAAATTGAATTGGAAAGAAAAGTAAACATGACAAACCCAAATGGAGAAAAGACAAAACAACAACAGAGGATTGAGAGAGAAGAAAGACACTACAAAAGAATGGAAATTGAAGAGAATGAGGACTGAGTGTGCCAATAAGGGTGTTGTTGAGTGCGCCAAAGGGGGTGCTACTAAAGAAAAATGAGAAGAATATTGAAATGAAGAATGGAAAACTCCAAAAAGATCAAAATTATGTTGGGAAAAAGTAGGACAACTTATAACTAGTATAAGGAAGAATATTAATGATTATGAGGAATCTAGAAAATTAGATATTAAGACCTTGCAACAATACAAAGACTCCATTATTATCACAACCTTCTAATAGTCCAATAGTGAGACCAAACCTATTCAACTTAACTATTATTTTGGATAATAGAATTATGGAATTCCTGAAAACTCCAAAGAAGGATCCATCAATTCAAGAAGAATATTTGGAAGAATTAATCAATAAAATCATAATGAATTTAAAAGAATGATAAATAAGGAAAAGAAATATAATAGATTGAATTTGGGAAAAGAGTTATGTTTACAAACAAATAAAATGACACTAATGAATAAGAAAGTGAAAAGATATTTTGAAGAGTCACAACCCCCAACCAAGATCCATCCCCTCAAACATATAAGAGTCAAATAGTTTTGAAAGAAGAGATACCACAAAGTAAGGAAACAAGAAAAGAAGGAAAAGAAATAGAGTGGGAAGAGATACTTGGAAAATAATACTTTGATATAAAATTAACAAGATACAAGGGTAGATAATAGAAACCCTATACCATTAGAAAAGCAAAGAGAGAGAGAAGAAAAGCCTAGTTTGCAAATCTGAAATTTTGAAAGTATAAGTAACAAAACCAATATGGAATCATCACTCAAGATCCCAGTGTTTGGGAGAGACACAACAAAATCCATAGAGCATATACTCTAATTAGAATCCCTATGAGAAAGGCACAATATTGATGGGAATAAACTAAAATTGCTTGACTTTGTATCTTCTCTAAGAAAAGAAGTATTAGACTGGTATAAAAAACTATCCCAAACATGGGAAGAATTGGAATGAGGAAAAACAAGATTTCCTAGCTAATTTTGACACTCTAGATATCCCAATAAAGAGTGAATAAAATGAGGGACCTAGTCCAAGGAGAAAAAGAATCAATAAATGCATATGATAAAAGATTCAAAGAAGTTTGTCACAAACTAGAAGAACATCTCACTGAATGACAAAATATAGAATGGTTCATTTCTAGATTGTAGAAAGATTTAAGAGCAGCTTTGGATGGAAAAATATTCAATACCTACATAGAACTAATCACCATGGCCTACTGCATTGAAACCCAAACCTAGTCTAGACCTCAAAAGGATGGCATAGAGGAAAATATTAAGTTGCAAATAGCAGTAGAATAGCTAACCATACAAAACTTAATTCTAGCAAGGGGAAACAAAGAAAAGAAAAGAAATTTGGTGCACATACTACTCAAGGGAAGGTTTCCTCTAGAATGATTTTCCTAAAGACCACAAAGAAAGAACAATAGCCACATGACATATAGAATTGAAGACAGTACCAGCTAAGACAAACTCATTCTATTGTGAAATTTATTGAAAATGGGATAGTCACCTCATGGAGGAGTGTCCTCCAAACCAATTTCAAATCCAAAACACGCATAATCACCTTGATCCTAGATTCCCTATCAATCATAAATATGATGCAAACATAGACAAGAACATGGAATATATTAAGGGACTAGTAGAAAGACCTCTATAGGATGCAAGTTATAGACAACCACCATGGAGAGACAATAGAAGTGCATATGTGTTACAAAATAACCCACCACAAGATTACATGGGAGTTAACAAAAAATAAAATACAAAGGAGGAAGAGGAATTAGGAGAAACAACTACCAAAGAAGTGATGCCACATGTTACAACTATCAAAAATTAGGTCATTATGCCATAAAATTTTAGGCAGAGAAGAGGAGAAAACATCCTTTTTACGGAGATGATTTGCATGATATACTCAAATTTGATAAGGGAAAAAAATACTATAAGAATACAACACAATCTAAAATTGATGAGTTTCAAGATCAAAAAGGTACTAGAGTAATTAGAAGAGTACTGCAAGGATTCAAAAGTTGTCAAAGAACAAATCAAATGAGGACTACTCCAAAGAAGAACAACCACCACAAACAAATAAAAAGAAGAAATCTGGAACAAAGAAGAATAAAGTTACATTATTAACACAATAGGGAATAGATATCGTAAGATATAAATGGGATATTGAAGAAATTAATCAAGAATTAGAACCGTAGGAAGGAAAATATGATTATTTCTGGCCAAATGAGCAGCAACATGATAAGATAGTGGAGACAACAAAACAAAAAATTAAACAACAAAAGGATGAAATAGCTTGCTTTTTAGAAGAAGTAATGATATTGAAAAACTTAGCATCCTTAGCCTAGTAGAAATATCTTCTAGTGAAATTGAAACAAACAAAAGCAACAACAGATTTACAAAATAAAAAAAGACTAGAATTGGAAGAATAGTCCTCTGTTAATCACTTAAATCTTAATAGCAATAAAGTCAAACATGTCATGGTAGATATAGGTGTGGACCTAAATATCATTTTGGTAACCACTTGGGAGAGGATAGGTAGACCTAAGCTCATTAGAACACCCATGAACATCAGTTTAGCAAATGGCTCTAGTATGGAGACATTAGGAACATAGAAAAATGTGGAGGTAAACATAAAAGGGATTACACAAATTGTCGATTTTGAAGTTGTTGAGATGAAGGAACCTTTTAATACCTTCAGAACCCTACTAGGATTGAGATGGTTTGTTAATTCTAATGGGATAATAGACTCTTTGAAGGAATAGATCTCTTTTATAGATGATAATAGAATAGTCTGCATTCTATTAGGAGAAAAAGAAGACAAAATATATATAGAGGGGAAAAGGGTATGATCAGCTTTTTCCATTACTAAAACTTATACCCCTGCATCACCACAACATAGAATATATGGATTGAGAATGGTATTTATGGTAAAAATCCAAATAAACACACCACCTGAGAAAGAGCACTCAAACAAAATGGAAAATCTAAAACACCTCAACCACATCCATAGGGGAATTTTACATATTAAACTACCAAGATTTTTTGAAGTAGGTGATGTAAGAGAATATATAGCAGATATGAGAAGAACATTCCAAATTGAGATCACTAGGATCATCACCCTCCATGACACTCTAGTATGTAATGTTGCATGTTGGTGGTATGCACACAAACATTTTATTCCTACATGGTAGACATTTTGGATGTTAATCATGGCAAGATATCTAATAGAAGAAGGGGAATATAATTTAATGTCAAAGTACATGTAGATTTCCTTGAATACCAAGAAATGCATTTTTGCAGTGCCCTTTGGCACATTACTAGGGCACATCGTATGGAAAGAAGGAATAATGATCGATTCAATGAAATTTTCCATGTGTTGATTTGTTCGTTCCTAACCTCTAACCAAGGCATCTAAAAGAAGTGTTGTATGATCTAGTTCTAGATCCCTATTACCTCTATCACCCATGTTTCTTGATTGTGTTGATTGTTGTTCCTTTGCATCAAAAGGCCAATTTTCCCAAAGATCTTCCCTTTTTCTTTGTCTATCACTGATGCTCAGAAATTCATTAACCCATGGAATGATAGGAAGAGTTGTGCTCCAATACCACTATAATATGTAGCCATGTTCATTTTTGATTAAAAATACTACACATTTTTTTGTGTTCTTTCAGACTAGACAAAAGATGCAAAAGGGGTTTGTGTTTTGATTGAAATGTTTTGAATATAACAACATATTACAATAATTATTTGCAGCAAATATTAATTCTAAAAAATACAAAAATTTCATGAAGTACAATAGCAGAGAAATTCTAGATTTAAATGTTAATCATAATACTTATTTTTCCTTCAAAATAACAGCAACCTAGTACATAAAATATCACCACTTATCTAAATCAACACATGCAATCTCATGCAATTACATGCAACTCACATGCATAAATATTCTTGCACAAATATTTTGGAAATCATACCAAAGAGACCAAAGAGTGCTTGCACACCCTAGGCGCCACCATGCAGTTGGAAATATGTCTGAAATCTCAATGCCACCTCCATAAAAGAACCAAATTAGCATGTATAGCTAGCCATAAGAGGTACGATTAGAAAATAGAAGGGTTCTACAACCAAAACTCAATATTCTCCTTCAGATCTTCCCAAATAGCTTTAAAAATCTACATTAACCCTAAAAATTTGAATTATAAACTCCACAATAATCCCAACTGTGATCTCTATATGAAATCACCAAGAATCTCTAAGACTATTTCTTTCAACTGCATAGAAGATGTCGCCTATAAGAAGTTTCATCCTCACAAACCAAAGAGAAACAATCTCCAAAGCTAGAGCAATATCCAAACATAACATAACATAATCACAAAAATGAGCTCCAAATGAAACTTATATTTCTTTACAAAATTGGGCGCCAACTTATGATCACTCATGGGCCTTTTTATAACTTAACTTTATAATTTTTAAATAACATAAGTTAAATATTATATTTTACTTTAATACATTATGTTATTTAAAATAAATCATTGGACCTTATAATATATCAAAATAATGATTTCAAATACTCCCATCGACACATCTAAAAATAACAAGAATAACCACAGACACTATCGGTGATCCAACCTAACTTACTAAAAAAAGTAAGTACTGGAACTCACCTAAATACTCTCCAAAAAAGTGGATTATGCACAAGAAAACCATTGGAACTCATCTGAATGAGAAGATACTACCAACACAGCGGATAAACTACCTCAAGAGCTCCCTAATCCCTACCCATTTGCCTACAAGAATTCAACTAAATAAGCTAATGGTCCACCTTGCCAACAAGTTAGGTAGGGGACATTACAAACCACTGGTAGCATCAACCACTAAATTACTGATATAATATGAAGAGTTATTCCCACAAACATTCAATGAAATGAAATGAAAAGCATAAAAGAGGAAGGTGAGGTAATGAAAAATCAGCTAAAAGAGGAAATCAAACCACACCAAAAAAGACCTTATCACCTCAACCATAACATGAAATGAGTCAAGAAAAAGATAGACAAAATGTTAACAATAGGGATTATTAAACCAATGTCTGAATGGATTAGCTCGATGGTTGTACAAAATAAAAAGATAGAAGGAATCTTGATATGTTGATGCAAGAGGGTCCTCCCCTTTTCGCAAACAACAATCTCAAAACACAAAATCACTTTCATAGGCAAAGCTTTTCCCTATTACAACGTTCAAAAAAATTCAATTATTAGAAAACTTAATTACATCAATTCCATTTCTATTACATCTGTATTACAAAAATATTTCCATTCATTGGCTTCTCATGTTGTTTATCCTATTATCACAAATCTGCACTCATCGTTGAGCAATCTATTGTGTCACTTTCACCTCAACACTAACTTCTACCAACACCTAGGCACTCTATTCTTCACACCCTTGTCTTGATCATTGTAGTTCTTTACTTGGTTGATCCTATCTTCACCTGTCGACCTCTCCCTCTCTCTCTTGGCTGCACATACATTCTTTTTTTATGCCTTTTCTTTATTCTTCTCCAGATCGACTTCCCACCAAGCCAGTACCCTTGTTCATCAATTCGGTGACTCTACTCCTTCCACCACTTTTATCACTGGATATCAACCTTAAGCGATGTGTTTTTTACTCTTATTACTTGGCTGATTTTCATCCAAACCTATCGGCCTTCCTTTTCTCTCTACTGCACATCATGTACTTGTTGCAGCCTTTTCAAATTCTGGCGCAATTCTTCTTTTAACCTATCTTTAATCGGTCCTCACTTGACCATCGACCTCAATTCCATCGCCCTCTCATCTTTTACTCAGCCGCTTCCAAATTATTTTTTTTGCCCCCCAAATTTTTTGTTTGATTAAATTCCTTGAAGTTGAAAAGGAAAGTGGTTATTGAAAATTTACAATAGAAGGTTATTGACCTTCCCAAGGTTTTCTCAGCCTTCCCAAAAGTACATTGATCTTTTTACCCCATCTCCTAGCCTTCTTTGTTGCACCTTCATTATTCACAATTGCATGTGTCTTTGTTTGATGTCTTTTATCTTCCTTTGACCAACCTCATAAGTCTACCCACCTCCTCTTCAAATTGTGGTCTTTCCTTGCAATTCATCGATCCTTATTCTTTGAAATAGTTTTTCTTCCCCAAGCTATTCGACCCTATTCAAAACTGTGCCCCCTTTGTTTCATTGTTGAATATAAAAAAGGCATCATAAAAGATTAAATTTCATATTTTAATTGCTATCTCTTTGAAGGTGAAAGGAATCATTTAAACATTTTCAATTATGTACTTTAATGCCAGATTGTTGGTAATCATTGCAATTGATGAGACAACATTTCCTTGAGTTTCTTATCGATCTATTCATGTGCTCATTTTATGCTTTCATGTTTCGCATACATGTCGAACAAGGAAGTGGAAATTACAACTTTTGATAAAATCCCACAAAAACTCCATATCTCATTTAAGCATAAAATTTAAGAGGTTTAGGCATTGATCGGAGCGAGAGAAACCAAACACAAACAAAAGAAAAATTGAAAGCAAACCAAACAATGTTTTTGGTTGGCGCCAATTACCTGTTCACTTGTGTGCTCTTGCACTAGACATGCCAGGTAGTAAGATTGTGAGCATAGGATCAGAATGGTAGAGTTGAGTAGTTACACTACTCTTCCTGGTTGCCATCAACCTGCAGTGAACTCCTTCGTTGTCCAAGTGTTGAAAATCAATATTTCTTTCATATTTTCTAGCATCGTGTTGGAACATGCACCACCTCTCTCCAATAACAGTGCACTCTCTTCCTTCTTTCCCTCATGGACTCATTTCCACCAAATCCTAACCTCCTCCACCAAATACTATCCATACTCTTCTCCTTCTCCATGGGTTCAAACCCACCTCTAACCAATCACCTCCACCAAAACAACCTGTAACATCTTCAACCATCTCTACACACAACCACACACCATCTACAACATCTACTACATGCTTTAGTTTTCTATCCATTCCTTCTATCTTTTCATCTAAAACCAAAGTAACATCATAAAATTGTTTTACCTCATCTTCATTCACAACTGCAACATTGAACTTCACTGCAACATCTTCCACCTTCTTGTCAACTACAACTTCTTGCTCTTCTCTTTTTGTTGTACCAACGAGCTTCATCACCCATTCTTCCTCAATTGCCAGCAAACTATGCCAAAAAATCCTCTTCACCATCTGTGATGACCTCTTCACTGCTCACCTCAATCCTTTCTTCTTCTCTTGTCATGCCTTCCTCATGGCATGTCTCAACTACTACTTTTTTTATAGGAGCTACATCTTCCTCACTCTTTCCAATATTCTTTTTCACTTTTTCATGAACCATCTTTTCCATCGCTTCACACATTTCACGCTCCACATTCTCCCAATATTTCTCTCAAAATAATATATGCATGGGCCTTCTCACGACCCAACCCATATTGTTTGCTGCATTTTTTCACAACTCACATTCTTCACAGCTTCAAGCTCTCTCTCTCTCTCTCTTGCTGCTCAGGATTCTTCACACACCTGCAACAGCTCTCACGAGCTTCATCTTAACCACTTCACACACTTTCTTCTTGGTGTAAACTTCCTCCCCTTCAACGATTTGTTCACACACACCCGCAGGTCCTAGTGGATCCTCTCCACTCTCAAGACAACCTAGCTTTGATACCAATTGATGCAAGAGGGTCCTCCCCTCTACCCAAACAACAATCTCAAAAGACAAAATCACTTTCACAGGCAAAGCTCTGCCCTATTACAATGTTCAACAAATTTCAATTGCAATAAAACTTAATTAAATCAATTCCATTTCTATTACATATGTATTACAAAAAAAAATTCATTCATTGGATTCTCATGTCGTTTATCCTATTATCACAAATTTGCACTCACTGTTGATCAATCTATTATTTCACTTTCACCTCAACATTGCCTTCTACCAACACCTAGGCACTCTTTTCTTCACACCCCTATCTTGATCAATGTAGTTCTTTACTTGGTTGATCTTGTCTTCACCTATCGACCTCTCCCTCTCTCTCTTGGTTGTGCATACATGCTTTGTTGATGCCTTTTCTTTATTCTTCTCCAGACCGACTTCCCACCAAGTCGGTGCCCCTATTCATCAAGCCAATGACTCTACTCCTTCCACCACTTTTATCAATGGATCTTAGCCTTGAGCAATACATTTTTTGCTCTTATTACTTGACTGATTTTCATCCAAATCTATCAGCCTTCCTTTTCTCACTATTGTGCAACATGTACTTGTGGTAGCCTTTTCAAATTCTAGCTCAATGCTTCTTTTAACCTATCTTTAATTGGTCCTCACTTGACCATCGGCCTCAATTCCATCGCCCTCTCCTCTTTTACTCATTCGCTTCCAATTTTGTATTTATGCCCTCCAAAAATTTTGTTCGATTCAATTCCTTGAAGCTAAAAAGGCAAGCGGTTATAATTGAACATTCAAATTAGAAGGTTATCGATTTTCCTAAGGTTTTATCGGCCTTCCCAAAAATACATTGGTCTTTTCACCCCATCTCCCGGCCTTCTTTTTTGTGCCTTACTTATTCACAATTGTGTGTGTCTTTGTTTGATGTCTTTTATCTTCATTTGACCGGCCTCATGCATCTACCGGTCTCCTCTTCAAATTGTGGTCTTTCCTTGAAATTCATTGATCCTTCTTCTTTGAAATGGTTTTTCTTCCTAAAGCTATTCAGCCCTACTCAAAACCATGCCCCCTTTGTTTCATTGTTGAATATAAAAAAAGGCATCATAAAAGATTAAATTCTAGATTTTAATTGCTATTTCTTTGAAGGTGAAAGGAATAATTTGAACATTTTAAATTATGTTCTTTAATTTCAGATCGATGGTAATCATTCCAATCGATAAGACAATGTTTCCTTCAAGTTCTTGTCGATCTATTCATGCGCTCGATTTATGCTTTCATTTTTTACATACATGTCGAACAAGGAAATTGCAATTACAACATTTGACAAAATTCAACAAAAACTCCATATCTCGTTAAAGCATAAAATTTAAGAGGCTTAGGAACTGATCCAAGTGAGAGAAACAAAACATAAACAAAACCAAAATTGAAAGCAAACCAAACAATGTGTTTGGTTGATGTTGATTACATGTTCGCCTGTGTGCTCCTGCACCATATGTGTAGATTTTTGGGAACTCAATAAAGCATGCATCTATGATCCCTACCCTACTCCCTTTATCAAGGAAATACTTGAATCTGTCATGGGAAGAGAAATCTATTCATTCATTGATGGATTTTCTAGATACCATCAAGTCTAAATTAAAAAAGAAGATCAACCATATTGTGATGCCTTTTGGATTGAAAAATGAACCAACAATATTCAATAGGATCATGGTGAACACATTTAAAGAATTTATATATGACTTATTATAACTTTACCTAGATGATTGGACTATATATGGATTAGTCAAAAACCACATTCAATCCCTCTGGAAACCATGCTAGAAAAATATTCACATTAATAGGGCACACCATATAAAAATAAGGAAAATGATCTCGATTCAATGAAAGTTTCCCTAATTTTAACATTAATACCACCCAAAATAGCACTGAAAGTTAAAACATTCTTAGGGTATGCCGAATATTGTAGGAAATTTATCAAAGGATATGCCAACTTAGCAGCCCCCTTAGAATAACATATTTAAAAGAAAACTAACAAAGCTATAACATTTAACAAATAGTGTCAACAATTATTCGACACACTCAAACAAAAAATTGTAGAAGCTCTCATCCTTATATTTTTGGATTGCTCAATACCTTTCCATGTCCATGTAGATGCCTCTGAAATAGCAATAGGAGTAGTCCTGGCTCAACCAAGAGGAAATAAAGATCACCCCATTGCTTTTGCTACCCGCAAAATTTCCCAAGCCAAGAAAAATTATACCAATATTGAAATGGAGGCCTTAGCCATGGTGTACACATTACAAAAATTCCACCACCACCTCCTATCTACACCATTCACATTTAACACTGATCATGAGCCTTTAAAATTTCTCCTAAATAAGCCAATGATAAAGGAATAGTATGTCAATGTCTACTATTATTTCAAGAATTTAATTTCAATATAATGGTTAAAACAAGAAGGAACAATCAAGTCTCAATTTTTTATCTAGAATTGATATAGGTGAAGAATCGAAGGAGGCTAAGGAAGAAGAATTACCAAGCACATATCTATTCTAGATAATCATAGTATCGAAAGAATTTAATGATGTAGCACAATTACTTTCTTTCAAAAAATACCCCATGGATCACAACAGCACAACAGGCAATTAGCACTGACTCTTGTGCTGAATTTTAGTGTATTTTGAGTACATGAATTTAACAATTTGGATGGCGCTAAACTTGGCGTAAACAGACATGGTTAGCTCGGCATCAAATTTTGCACTGACTTTTTTGCTGGATTTATTCACCGGATTTAGCGCCGGCTTTAGCACCAAAAAATCATAGTGCCTCCCTTAGCGCCTAAAATACCATTAGGAAGTAACGTCAGAAATTGTGCCAAAATTGGCGCCCAATTTGGCTTCCGGTTTTGCTTCCATGTCTACTCCCATTTTTGCTTCTAGTTTTGCTTCTAGTTTTGCCTCCAATTTTGCGTCCAATTTTGCTTCCAGTTTTTCCTCCAGGTTTGCTTCCAATTTTGCTTCTAGGTTTGCTTTGGGTTTTGCTTCCAGTTTTGCTTCCGATTTTGCTTCCAATTTTTCTTCCAATTTTGCTTCCATTTTTGCTTCCAAGTTTGCTTCCGGTTTTGCTTCCAGTTTTGCTTCCAAGTTTGCTTCCAGTTTTGCTTCAAGTTTTACTTCTGATTTTTCTTCCACGTTTGCTTCTGATTTTGTTTTCGGTTTTTCTTCTGGTTTTGCATTCGGTTTTTCTTCTAGTTTTGCTTCCAAGTTTGCTTCCAGTTTTTCTTATGGTTTTGCTTATAGTTTTGCTTCTAGGTTTGCTTCCATTTTTGCTTCCAGATTTGTTTCCAATTTTTCTTCTAGGTTTTCTTTTGGTTTTGTTTCCAATTTGTCTTCCAAGATTGCTTTTGGTTTGCTTCTAGTTTAGCTTCCATTGTTGCTTCTAAAAATGCTTCTTGTTTTGCTTCCATTTATTAATTTAATATATTTTATTTCAATTTAATTAGTTAAATATATCGTCCCTCTTAAATAACTCATTTGATTATAGAGTAATTAATTTAATTATTTAACTCATATGATTAAATAACAATATAACTATTGTAGCATGATCATCATCTATAATTAAAACAAGTGAGTCAAATATTTATAATTTAATTGAATTTGACAACATCCATCGTGAGAAGTAAATTAAAATCATCATACTTATAAGTATCCATCCAAAAATATCAACCACATTTAATATATATAAATTGACAAGTCAATACTAATAAGATCATCATCATATATAACAAAAACAAGTGAAAGTCAAATATGCCAATACATCAAAAACATGTCAAAATGATACATATCCAACAGTCGACATAAGTGAAAATGATACATGTACAAATGATATAAATAAAATTGATAAATTATGTAACTCAAATTGATACAAGTCAAGATCATACATGTCCAAATGATATAGTGAAAATGATACATGTCAATATGATACAACTCAACAATATAGTATTGTAGGTCGAGAAAATGATACATATGGTAGTAGCCATGAAAAGAGTCATCATAACGATATATCAGCAGTGATCCATGATGTAGTCTATATGATCATGAATGTCACTAGTTACTATCACCAACTGTCTCATCATCATCACCACCATCGTGATCATCATCGTCATCGTCATCGTCATCATCATCATTGGCATTGGCCCTGATGTCTTCCATATATACGTCATCATCCTCTGCCATGTGATTTGTACCAGCAGAACCAATATTTTGTGGATCTATATCATGTTGAGGATCATCTTGATCTTCTGGAAGACCTATGTTCTGCAAAAAAAATATTTAAAATGAAAATTTATTATTTATTTCATACAATAATTTATTTTTTCGTTATATATCTAATATTACAACATATGAGATGAAACCATAATCATATTACATCATATCAAAGTGCACATACCATAATAAAATTTCAAAAAGTTATAGCTAATACTGGTGAGTCAAGAGAAACTTCAGCTTTCAAAAACAAAGCCAATTAGGTTGGCAGACTTGTGGATCAAGCCAGTGTTTGGTGGAAGAGGAAGAAAGATGACTAGAACTCTGGAGGCCCACCATAATGGATTTCACTATTCAACCATGAGAGCAGAAGAGAGAGCCGATATCATGTATCAAAACATTAAGCATGCATTCTTCCAGCCAGCGGAGAAGGAGATGATTACTTTGCTTCATTTTCATTTGCATAACCATATCATGGCGTGAGAACCAAGAAGGCCAAGGATGTTCATTTTTATGTGGAGGTAATGGATGTGGTCTAAACTTTAGGAGGGGCAAGAACATCAATGTATGATCCTAATGAAATTGAGGAAGAATAGCAAGAGAGGGAAAGGAAAAATAAATCAATATAGAGTTTCAAGGATTTGTCAAGCAAGAAAGAGAGCTATGGGAGCAGCCTCATCTAAAATATTTTGAACTAGAGTTTGATATACCATTTAGAGAGCTTGGTTTTCATGGAGTTCCTTTCAAATCCTCTACTTTTATTATTCCTACGGTAAACTGTTTGGTAGAGTTGGTGGAATTACCTTTCTTAGTAGTCACTGTTAGTGAGATTGAGATTGTTAACCTTGAGAGAGTAGGACTTGGGAAAAAGGAATTTGATATGGCTATTGTTTTCAAAGACTTCAAGTGGGATGTACTCCGCATTGATGGCATTCCTCAATCTTCACTTGATGGCATCAAGGAATGGTTGAACTCCATGGATATAAAGTATTATGAAAGCAAAATGAACTTGAACTGGCAGCCAATTTTGAAGATTATTACTGATGATCCAGATAAATTTATTGAAGATGGTGGTTTGGAATTTTTGAATATGGAAGCTAGTGATTTTGATTCTAATAATTCAGAAGAGTCGGATCAAGGATATGAACCCTCTGATGTAGAAGAGGAATCAGAATCAGATTTCATGTAGCCATCATCAAGAGTGTTACAAGCCAACAAGATGGAGGGAATTCTTATATAAGGATAATTTTCAATGTTGCAAGTACCGGCTTTAATGCCAACTACAATGGCAACATTAAAATTCCCTAGCAGTATTTATGTTAAGGAAATTTCCTTTAAATGCAAGGATTCAAAGCACATCAACCATGTGGTATAAATGATTAAATCCCAAAGACAATCTGTAGCAATGAAAGAGTCTGAAAAGGTAGAGAGAGTTGCACTAGTGACTCAGGAGAAACTTCAGCTTTCAAAAAAAAAGCCAACTAGGCTGGCAGATGTTTGGATCAGGCTAGCATTTGGTGGAAGAGGACAAAAGATGACTGGAACTCTGGAGGCCCACCATGATGGATTCAGTATTCAACCATGAGAGCATAAGAGAGCTGAAATCATGTATCAAAACATTAAGCATGCATTCTTCCAGCCAGCGGAGAAGGAGATGATTACTTTGCTTCATTTTCATTTGCATAACCATATCATGGCATGGGAACCAAGAAGACGAAGGATGTCTAGTTTTATGTGGAGGTAATGGATGTGGTCCAAAATTTAGGAGGGGATATCATGATGTCTTCCAAGAGGCATAAATTCAAATGAATTAAGTTCACCTACATGTCTGCCAAAGTTTACTTCCAATTTTTATGACTATTTTTCTTGACTGCCAGAGTTTACTTACAAATTTGAAATTTCTTTATGGTCATTTTGATGAGGATATATTCATCCAATGTGTAAGCACCTTTTGTTTGTATCACAAGCATCTATTCGTTGCAAGAATTCTGATTATCTATGGTCTATAGCTATGTCATCTCACTTATTAGATCTTCTATTTCACTGTTTTCTATGGCCTTCTCTGTTTGAGGTAGCACCTGACAATCCTACCTCCTTTCCTTAGCTGAGAAGTGGATTTGAATTTGGAAATACTACACTTTAAAACTAGCTATGGTTTAAGGAGAGCTATTCTAGCTTTGTTGTCGACACCCTCAATCTTCAACAAGGACTTAGATGCATGGAATAAAATGCAAGCTTTCAAACTTGATTTGAATGTGCATAATTTGATTGATTATGGTTTTCACAGGAAGTTGTCTTTACATGACTATTCTAGATTGTCAATACATGTAATAGTGACTGCATCCTTATCAAGTTTGGCTACCCTTATTCAGAATGCCTTGGCCTTTAGACTCAATACAAAGTTGTGCATTGTTATTCCATATTTGTAACATGTAGGAAATTTAAGGGGTACAACATATAGAAATTCAGTACTATCATCCAAGGAAAACTTACAAATGGTGTATCAAGAACAACAAAAATGCTTTTATTAGGGTTAATGCTTTCTTCCCCCACACTACTGATATTTTCCCCAAAACATGTTTTTTTATTATTATTTCAACACATCTCAAAATTCAATGTATTAATTAACATTTGTTACTCATTTTAGTTGTTTATGCAAATGATGCATATATGTTAACTCGATCGGTGTTGTTACTTCGATAGTTTGACTACTATGACAACAAGCCATTAGGTCATTGTGTGCAGGAGAACATTTGTGTTTTTAGTTAGCTTTTTTGGATAGCTCTACTGGGTGTTGAGGACATTCCATTTATCTTTTGAATGTTAAGTCAGGGTTTCAAGGATTTTTCAAGCTAGTAAGAGAGCTATGGGAGCAGCCTCATCTAAAATATTTTGAACTAGAGTTTAATATACCATTTAGAGAGCTTGATTTTCATGGAGTTTCTTTCAAATCCTTTGCTTTTATTGTTCCTACGGTAAACTATATGGTAGACTTGGTGGAATTACCTTTCTTAGTAAACAATATTAGTGAGATTGAGAATTGTTAACCTTAAGAGAGGACTTGGGAAAAAGGAATTTGATATGGCTATTATTTTCAAAGACTTCAAGTGGGATGTACTTTGCATGTATGTCATTCCTCAATCTTTGCTTGATGGCATCAAGGAATGGCTGAACTCCATGGATATAAAGTATTATAAAAGCAGAATGAACTTGAACTGGCAGCAAATTTTGAAGAGTATTACTAATGATCCAGATAAATTTATTGAAGATGGTGGTTGGGAATTTTTGAATATGGAAGCTAGTGATTTTGAATTTGATAATTCAGAAGAGTCTAATCAAGGATACGAACCCTCTGATGTAGAAGAGGAATCGGAATTAGATGAGGAAGGTTTAGAAGATGAATCTCTTGTGGAGTCAAAGGAGGATGAAGAAGAAGAAGAAGAAGAAGAAGATGAGGAAGGTAAAACATGAGATGAATTAGAAGCTGAAGCTAGAAATGCAAATAATGAAAAAGTAGACAAGTCTAACAGTGAAGAGGAAAGGCAGCAACAAAAGGTAAAAGCTACAAGGAAGTTTCGGGCACCTGATATTAGAGATTCAAGAGGAATTCCTGCAAAGAGGCATAAAGTCAGATGAATTGAGTTCATCTACATCCTTCTACTATTTATTCATGCACATAAATGTTCATCTTGTAACGATAAGATTTGAGCTCTATTTACTCATCATACGCATCAATAAACAACTCAACACAAGAGATGCAAATTGACATATTAATACAACAATATCCAACTAAGTTATTGAAACTCAACTATTGATACCTCGTTCTCCATCTAAATTACAAAATCATTCCACTTTTTTTTTGTAACATATTCTTTTCAAATTGCTTTGGATGGCGGCCATATTTCTCCTCCTGTCAAAACATGGCACATGGACTAGTTATACTAATTGATATGCAATCATTTACTTTTTCCAAGGAAATAAAAAAAATATATCATTTAACATATTAAATATACTTACAAATGTACAGATCAAGGCCTGTAAACCTTTCTGGCCACTGTGATGCGTGGCACAAAGTTTCTCAAGCCTAGCCTTGGAGGCTTTGTCCCGAAACATATACTAATTCAATTTAACTATGCACAAATAAAATTTAAATATTGTTTAATAAATTTGATATAATCTTATGAGAAAATTCAAATACCTCTGTACTCTCCTCACCAGACTTCCTTTGTGCATCAGACTTCTCATATGATTTTACAAGCTCTTTCCATACTTTCACACTTACATCAATTGGCCTTCTTTTCTGCCTTAGCTCAGGAGGGATTTGTTTTATCTTCTTTGTTTGGTTGCACCAAAATCTCTTGCAGTTTTGAGACATTTGTAGCTTTATCTTCTTTACAGACCAACCTATGCCAAATTCAGTCTCCATGTCATGGATAACTACTTTTTTCAGTTGCATGGGTATCTATGAGAATGAAAATATAGATGGTCTTTGAACCATTAAAGGAATGATTCCTTCAACCTATTCACAAACATTTTCCCAACATCCGTCATTTGGACTACCCCTGAAACCACCTTGTATTCTATCTTCGTATTGTAGCTACCAATGCAAGATTGATAACATGGCGTGGTGGAAGAATTTTGTGTCCCAGAAGTGGCTGGGACATTGGAAGTCTTTGCCCCCTGTTCCACATTCTTAGAGTTTATTTTCACTGATTTCCTCCTGGATCTTTTGCCCGATCCAGGACTGGTTGGGGAATCAATTAATTCCCTTTGACACAATTGATTTGTTTTCAATGTTTGAGGGGCGTTACTAGATTATTTTTCTATGTATCTGGCAAGCGTTGTCCAATCCACATTAACCAATTTTTTCACTGCCTCTACCCCTAATATGGAAGCTAATTCCTCTTTATCTTTGTTAGTCTCATGTCCCTATATATATATATATATATATAATTATATTTATTTTTTAAAATTTAGAAATAAAAAACTAAAAACTACAATTCCTCTTTATCTTTGTCAGTCTCATGTCCCTATATATATATATATATATATATATATAAAAATTATATTTCTTCTTTTAAATTTACAAATAAAAAACTAAAAATTAAAATTCAAAGAAATAATGGAAACATTTACAAATCTATAAATTGACAATGAATTACCTCATTGTGGCTAGAGTCTGCTCACAATGCTCACTTCCTTCTATTGCTTGAAATTTTGAGGCGACCTAGGGAAAATTATTTTTGTCCAATCTGTGAAGGCAAACGAAGTACACACTTTCAGGTATGAAAGTTTTCGTCCAGTTTGTGGTATGAAAGTTTTGTTTTGTGGGAAAATATGTTTGTTGGGTTTTCTTATGTTGATAACCTAGGGAAAATATGTTCATTGGGTTTTCTTAGTGTTGATAACCTTATCATGAAAACTCTTTCATAGTGCAATCTTGCATGAATTTGTCATGGCATCGATTACTATGGCGCGGCTGGGAAAAACCAAGCAGTTTCTGCATTTATTTTTAGCAGTTGCTTAGTAGTGACCGACCCAATTCCCAAATTTTCCAAGCAGTTCAATATTTCCTTGATACCCAGGTTAGGGAAAGAATACTAAGGCATCCTGGCTTTGTGCTATAATATTTTGAGCTAAAGCTCAAATGGGTAGAGTAAAAAATTTTATTGGTTTCTCAAAATTTTTACAATTTATAATGATGGGATAATTTAGAGGTTGCCTAGACAGGTTAGGCCACGAACCAGTAAACAATCATGAACTCAGATGAAATACAAAGAGCAGTAAACAATCACGAATTCAACCAAGAAAAAAAAAATTGTAACCTTACCTATGGTGTCGCAAACTAAATCGAATTTCTCATCAGTTGCTAGTAGCGCCCTGCTCTCTTCCTTTGCACAACGTTTTTCCTTTTTTTCTCATATGATTTCTTCCTTCACGCGGGAAATTTTTAATTTTTTTATTTTGATTCAATAGTCAGTGCTTTAGTCGGCATTAGTTAATGCCAACTTTAGCGCCGACTTTTGGTCGTTAATGTAATCTATTTGGGGTGCCTAAGGCGGCGCCAAGTGCACCTAATTGAGCACCTATCATTATTGTATAGTGACTATTTTCATTGGTGTGTATCACAGGATCAAGAGTGTTGGAAATAATTCCAACTCCTTCCTTGTTTTTGTGACCACCGCTATCTCGTGGATCCTTCATCTGCTCAATGTGGTAGAGCTATTTTTACCGCGGTCCCACAAGGTGATTCATCTTTCTCGATGGTAGTGCGGTGAAAGCTTTTGTGGCTGCACGCGAGTCTTCCATTTGTTCCTAGTAGTGCCACGGTGACTCCCACAAGTCTTCTACCATTGGCATGTGATAGTGTGGTAACCACCGTTGTCCTACGGCTCCTTCATTAGCTCGATGTGGTAGAGCGATTTTTACCACGGTCCTGCAAGTTGCTTCTTCCTTCTCGGCGACAGTGCGGTGAAAGCTTCTATGGTAGAATTTTTATTCAAAGAGGAGGCCATGGAGAGAGGACGTGGATAGCATAGAAATACTAAATCGCTGAGAGGAAAGTGGGTGGAAATAGATGAGACAACGGAATCTACAAATACAATAGAGGTAAGAAGAGAAAGCAACCTCAACCAAAGGAGGAAGGTGTTTATGAATTCACAAATGCTACAACATAGAGGAGATATCAATATGTAAAATATATGACTAAAGTGAGGTTTTGTGTTGGATAGCATACTTGTTGAAATGATATAACTGGTGTACTAAACATTATTTACTATGTTGTGTATTATAGGGCCAAGACGAGGCCATGGCAACAAATCATGTCATATCAAATGAGGACACAACAGATGAAGTGGGACATCAAGTACTCAAATTTTGACTTAACTTAGGAAAAAATGATCTAATGGCATTTTGTGATACGTCCATCTTTTTTCACAATATTATTGAAATTTATAATGTATTATCCAATCTTGACATAAATTAATGCATGTTGTTGATTATTTTAGATGGAGATTGGAGAAAATACAAAGCCTGAGCGTTCAACTAGCAAAAGAAAAAGATATGTACGTGGACATGGACCTAAGATTGTTAAATCATGTAGATGACAGTGGGTGGAAGAGGATATGCAGACACAACAAATGATTGCACTAAAGAAGAGGTAGGTCAGGACTATAGTACATGGGATGAATACTTTGAGAAAATTGTTGTTTGTGGATGTTCTATATGTCATGGAAAGAAACAATTCAAACGAGCGATTGTACAAAGACATTACATATATGATGAGCTTCTAGTCGGTAGTATGTCTCCTACAATCAATTAAAACCAAAGAATAATAAATGAGTGTGGACTGATGTTTTATAAACTATGTTGTCAAAATTGGGTTTTATTTAAATTATTGTATAAAAAAGGTAGTCTATAAAATAATGTTCCATTATTCAATTGATGTATATATGTTCATACAATTTTTATTTTTATTTTTTAAGCCATATTTGATTATATTTCTTTGAAATTGATACATTTATGATTTATCCAATTGTTTCCAAATATTAAATAATGCTTGTTTGTTGATAGGTAGAAGATTTTAATGAAACACATACTAATACCCAAGATCCAATTGG
Source organism: Sequoia sempervirens (assembly GCA_007258455.2). NCBI lineage: Eukaryota > Viridiplantae > Streptophyta > Pinopsida > Cupressales > Cupressaceae > Sequoia > Sequoia sempervirens. The sequence goes on along the minus strand of VDFB02281492.1, from coordinate 1,010,206,117 downwards.
GTTATTAAGATTTGGATGGGATGATCCAAACCATCATATATCCTTTAAACCATACCAGGGCGAAAAGAGCAAGATTGAAGAGAACACTACCACCTGAGAAATTTGAAGAGCTAATGAGAGTTGCATACACTAATGGCATGCCACCTAGCCTTAATGATGATGATCATGATAGTGAAAATGCAGTGCATGAAGAAGGATTGAATGAAATGCTTATAGATTTCTTTGCAGATGGAAACAATGATGACAATAATGATGATATGGTTGACAGTGACGATGATAGCAAGGGTAATTACCACCATCGTAATTTTGATGATAACAACATCAAAGACTCCATCAAGCAAGCAGCAAAGACACCTGTGTTCAAATCGGGTGCAAGTAGAACCTCAAAACTGGCATGCACATTAATATTATTAGAAATCAAGTCATTATTTGGTTGGTCAGATAAAGGATTCACTACCCTACTGAAGTGATTTGAAATCTATTTCTTACTTTGCATTTTCAATTGGTGTACATAATTCATAAACATTCATCAAATTTGTTTATATTTCTTTAAGGGGATTTTAAAACCATATATTGTATATAAACAGTCCTACTATAGATTGACATACAAAACATGTTAACCATAAGTCAAACATTTAATTGATTTAATCTCTGTCAATCTTACAGGGCACTAAAAACTAAAATATTCCCTGAAGAGAATGTGTTTCCATCAACTTGCAGAGAGGCACGTCTATTGTTGGTTGAGTTGGGGATTGAATATAAGAAAATTCATTCATGTAAAAATGATTGCATTTTATACAAAGATGAATATCAAAACAAGGTAGAATACCCTATATGGAAAGAGAAGAGATATTATACATATGTACAAGGTCCTACAGTTCCAAAGAAGGTTTTATGTCGCATGCCAATTATACCTAGACTTCAACGAATGTTTCATTGCAATTCACTAGAACAATTGATGGATTGGAATGCAAAGAACAAGAGTAAAGATGGATTCATGCAAATTCCAACTGACTCCAAAGCAATGAAACATAGAGGAAAAATGGCCAAGAAAATTCAAAGATGAACCCCATAGTATCAAGTTTGGTCTTGCAATTGATGGAGTGTGCCCATTCTCTTTCCTGAGCTCAAATTATAGTGTTTGGCCAGTCGAATTGATAGTATACAATATTCCCCCATGGATGAGTGTTAGAAAGGAGCACCTTCTGTTGACTCTCATTGTTCCAAGAAAACATCAAGTTAAAAACATGGATGCTTATCTTGCGCCTTTTATTGATGAGATGTAACTATTATGGAAAGGCATAAGAATGTATGGCATATCACATCCTCCATCAAATAGGTCCTTCATGTTGTATGGTGTGCTATGTTGGACTATTCATGATTTCCTTGGACTTGGTGTTTGTTCTGGTAAGATAAAATATTTACGTATTTGCACTCATAATTTATTTTCATCCTAACTTTCATACTTAGTTTTATACTATTTTTTTTATGTTATTAACATTACTTATTGAATTTCAGGGCTTCAAACAAAGGGGATATTTTCAAGTCCAAGATGTGCAGAACAATTTCAAGGGCAGTATTCTAAAGATCTACATAAATTTATTTACGCAAACAACAGGGTTTTTCTACCACTAGATCATAGGTTTAGAAATCACCTGAAGAATCAATTTGATGGAAAAGTTGAAAATAGAGGCCCTCGCATGATTATGGGTCCAGGTGATTGGATTAAAAAGTATGGAGATGCTGAATTGAAAGCTTGGGAGGATTTTTTTGATCGGGGTGATTCAATTGAAGAACCAGAACAAGTTGTAGTTAATATGCCAGAAGGAATGAAAAGGATATCCATATTTTATGAGCTCCCTTACTGGAAGGATCTATTAATATCTCACCTATTAGATCCTATGCACATCTTAAAAAATGTCCCAGATTCTATATTTCGACATATATTAGGCAAAGAGGACACCTTGTCTTTGAGGAGAGATATTGCTCTTTCGCGTACCAAATTTGATAGAAAACATTTGTAGCCAAACAAGGAAAATGAAACATATGCAAAAGCTCCATGGATTTTGAAAAAAAAATAGCTATACCAACTAAAAAATGCCATCTATTTAATAAGGACACCTACTGGCTATGGGTCATCATTGGCTAAAGCTTTTACGGTTGATGGACATATCATAGGATTTAAAACACATGATTTTCATAATTTAATGAAGGTATTATATATCAACATTTAACATTTACTGGTAACATTGATTAAGCACTAAAATTATTTTGATATTTTGTTGTGTGAGAAAAAATTACTAATGACCTTTTCATAAATGTGTTTGATAGCATATCATTCCATTGGCAATTAGGGGAGATTCATGTCTTACAGTAGACTTAAGGAATGCCATAAGTCTATTGTCAGCATTTACAAGGTATGTGGTTATATGAAATGTTCATGTGTGGGAGACATAGAGATATTCTATTGCATTTCAATTTATGACTAAAGGTTCATACTAATTTACTATTCTTATATTAGGTGGGTGACCTCCAAGGAGATCCATGAATCTGAAGTGTCCAAGTGGAAGAAGGAAATTGCAGAAATTGTATATGTATTTGAGAAGGAGCTCCCTACAAGTTTCATGGACCTACAAGTCCATTTACTTATACACCTAGTCGATGACATTGAATTGGCGTGTGTCGTATCAATGAGGTGGATGTTTTTCTTTGAGAGGTATATGAAAACTCTTAAAAGATATGTCTGACAAAAGGCACATCCAAAGGGTTGCATGGCTGAAGAGTATGTATTGAATGAAGCATTTTTCTTCCTATGTGAATTCTTTGGTAAGGATTTTGAAGATGGCCCATGCATCTGGGATGAAGAACAAGCATCATATATTATTGATGGAGAAAAACCACAATCTAATGGTGTTGAAGTAGAAATTAGTAAGTAAATTCATGATCAGTGTGGTTTTTTTTCTTGCAATCATTAATTTACTCTGTAATTTATTTGTCAAATTAATAGCATGACATTTGGAGTTTGAAATAAACATGTTGACATGTAATAGGTGTAGACAAAATTTCTATACTCGACAAGTACATTATGTACCACATGGACTTTATGAACAAATGGATTGATCAGTATGATAAAAAGAGAGAAGAAGTGTTAGAAGCAAGGAGATAGCTTAAGAGATCAAACCCAAGGAATACTCCACTTCCCACTCATCTACTTTGGGAATGGGGCAAAGATTGCACACTAGAATGGGTTACTAAACAAATTCAAAATCAAATAGAAGATGTAGGTACAGATTCAAACATAACAGAAGATGAAATCAACATGTCTAGAGGATGTGAAAGAAAGGTACAATTGGAATTTTACAAAATGTTGTTTCCTTATAGTTTTGACAGTATTAACTATTTTAGTATTCATCATTATATTTGTTTTCACTGAAATAAATGGTCTTTCACAGGTGAGGAAATATCCAGCAATGTGAGCATATGGTTGACATTATCGTGTAGAAAGTGTAGATGTAAAGAGATGATCCTTCAATTGTGGTATCATGGTTGACTTCAAGCAATCCACTCGATCAAGCTCAAAAGATAAGAATATAATTGAAGGGAATATACAATATGTTGGGAAAATACAAGAAATTATTGAGTTGGTTTACTAATCTTTTAAATGTTGTATTTTTAAGTGTAGATGGTATGAAGCATTTGAGAGGACACAAAGACATGATACCCATAGTGGATTGTTTTCTATAGATTCCTCATCATTCCTATCGGAGGATAAGGAGCCTTATGTTCTACCATATCATTGTGAGCAGGTATTTCTTTAACTCAAACAAGAAGCGGTAGTCAGCATTAATCTATTAATTCATAGCTTATTGTGAATATATACATGTGTTTATTAATCAATAAAATTGTTATAACATACGTCTAATATATGTATGTTGTTCATGTGTAGGTATTTTTCTATGAAGATATTTTGGACTGAAATGGATATTTGTCATACATTATGATCCAAGATTAAGGCATGTATTTGACAATGCATTAGTGGATACTGAGCAAAAAAATGATGGCCAACAAAATGAGAGAGGGATTAGAGAACATCGAAGAAAATGACATTCATGATGATGTTGAAGATGGTTATGTTCAAGCACAAGAAGAAAACAATCCAAAGTTAGAATATGTTATGGAAGACAACAATATGGATGGTATAGAAAATGATGATCCAAATACATCTGGTAACAATATAGATGGTCTACAGTCAAATTCCAATGATGATGAAGATGATGCAGGTCAAGATGAGGATGATGATAATATTAAATACTTGAAAGAACATATGATCATTGACAATGATACACTGGATGACATTATAGTAGACAATAATGTTAATGACCAAGACTTCTAAATTTTCAGAATTATTTGCAATCCATGTTTAAAAAAGGATGATTCTTATGGCCTAAACTTTGAAATGCTTCAGTAATATTATGTTGTACTTGGACAATTGAAAAACTATTTTATTCTCCTAGCAAGCTTTTTTATTTTCTATTATAATTCTAGACCAAACAACATTTGCGGGGATGGCCTTTTACACCAATCTTAATTTGTATGAAGTTCGCGAACCTATTGTTAAGCAGTAAATTCCTTTTGTAGATAGGAAATGTAAAGGCTTAATTTAAGAAAAGATAAGTAGTCTCTTTCTGAGGGTAATCCACATGCAAAAATTAAAAAGCACATAAGAAAACAATTGTACAATAGAAAATCATATTCAATTAGTTATGTCTTATTTTGCTTGCACACTTATCTGAAAGACACAGGGTATTCACCATACATTTCCCTTGACAAATTAAACACGTGCTTTCATTTATTTTTACTATATATCTCAGAAGTGAATTTGTTGTTACATAATGATGCACTGAGAAAATAATATATACAAAAAAATGCAAAGAAAATGTTTGAAATTTAACATGCAACCTATTGTGTTGTGTTGAAAGGAATCAAGATTAACTAGGACAAGAAATAAAAATAAAAAATTTATGATTGTACTTAAAAGTGAACGGGATATGAAAAGTGTGGACAATGATGGTGTTGAAATTGAAAACCCTGATTCTGATGACATTATTGTTTTATGTCATTAGAGATAAAGAGCACATACAATTTTATATACATAGCAAATGAATATTTGAAACTAGTAAACTGAAAATGTAAACACTATAAGATTTTTCCTTAAACAATAATTCACATACTCACTTACAAAAAAGGGTGAAGCATTTTTTATTCAAACTCTATTTTCTTTAATAGACATAACAGTAAAAGAATATTTATAAGTACAAGAATATATACACTGTTTCATAGAAAATGAGGAATGTTTCATAGAATATACAAGTAAAAGAATATTTACAAGTACAAGAATTTATACACTGTTTCATAGAATATATATATTGTTTCATAGACTTCTAAATTTTTAGAGTTATTTACAATCTGTTGGGTCTCAAAAACATAAGTTTTTAGACCATAAGAGGGTGCCAATCTCTATAAGAGGAATTTAATCCTTAATACGAACCAATTAAAGTAAATTATTTGAAAGTACTTTAATTCACACCTAACTAGAAACCAATCAAAGCATCCACATAGTAATAGCAAATGTGCCTGATAAATCTTGTAGATTTAAACAACTTGAAAAGACCACTTTGGAGATAGCAAAGCAATAAATAAGCATGAAAATCGACACAACAATTGAACACTGAAAATGGATTATAAGTTATAATGTATCTACTCCATTATATTGCTCAAAATATAAACATACATAACATGAGTTCTTTTGATATGAATAAGTGAATGAGATGGTCTAGTATCTATTCTAATGGATTTAAATGATGATGATATGATGATCAAAATCAGACCTTGGTTTCCCTATTTGTATGGGAAGCAAAAAGCTTTAGGTCCGTTCACAAAATTTGCATTGTTTCTTAACTAAATCATAATTAGCATAACATAGAAACTTAAAAAAAAATTATTGTTGGATGCACCACAGTCCATTAATCATCAACAAGCACCCATGACCACCTAAGATCTATTCAAGGCTCAAGCACCATGTTAATGCATTCACAACAACCAAACTCTTACTACCTCCTCATACAGCTCATGCAAGGAACAAATTAACCTTTGACATGTGATCAATGTATTTCTCCTGGGCATAAGTGTTTGCATTATGTAGAGTGTATGTCATTACATTCTCCAATCTAGCAATCCTCCCGAGTTGCTTATGTGCTTTCCTAAGTACCTCATCCTCATCATTGATGTCATCAAGGTTGTCTGGAAAAAAAATTTATATCCCATTTTTCCAAGTTTCCTAATCCTTCAAATTTGTTTCTTCAAAGAAATTTGGCATGGCCATACAGAGTGGTTGGCTGAAGTCACTCAATTCCTATGTCAAGATATTCTAGAATTTTTCATGTGTATTCGTGAGGCTCTGACATTCTTGGAGCAAAGCATTATTATCTCCATCTTTTTCCTTGATATGGGATTCCATTTCCTTCATCCTATCAAGCAATCTTCCATGCTCCACGAGGGCCTTGTATGTTCCACTGTGAACATGCCAGACACCATCTACATGTTGGCACATATCTTTGAATTTCATATAAATTATCCCTAATGCTACTTCAAAAGTAGTAGCCTTCAATTTTCTTTTTAGTTCTTCCTATTCCTTTTGAGCCTTTTCAAATTTATGCTTCCATTGAGAAGTCTCAGGCATGGCCTCTAACACTTTTCTTTCATGTTCAATTAAAGGAGAGTAAAGCCTTGGAGAAGCAGGCAACCTATCTTTGTAGTTGGTTAATTCTTGTTTCAACCTGTCATTTTCCTCTATCAACCACTGGTTATCTCTTACTAGCTTTTGGATCTGGGCTTTGGTGAATTTGGCTACATTCACATTCAAGTCAGCAATCTCCAAGGGATTTGTCTCCCCTACTCTTTGCACTAGGAGATGTCCAAAAAATTGATAATGGTCAATGAGAGAAGGCTTCTTGCCTAGGAGGTAAAGAGCCCAAATTTGCAAAGTGGTATTATCAGGATTGTACCCTGACCCTGTATAGACCCTGTCACCTGCTTCATCCGTTATTTGAAAATTTTATTCTTTCTCTTCAAAAAATTTTCAAATACAATGGCTAAACTAATATCCCACCCAAGAAGGAGCATAACTCCAACTTCTTGCAATAATGATCTTCCTCTCTCAGCAGTCATGTTTCTCATTTCCCTATCAACTTCATGTTGCAACTCTTTCAAGGCATAAGCCTCTTTCTCAGGGTCAACATCCTTTAACCTTTCTCTTATTAGTCTTCCTTTATACTCATATATAAAGGACTTAAATTCAAGGGTCTGCAAAAAAGTATCATCTGCAACAAATTCCTGACTTGCACGATGCCTCACATCATCTAATAGCTCATCAGAGGCTTCAAAGGTGATCACACTTCTTGCCAATGGCATATAATATTGGGGTATAATAGGAGCATTAAAATGTGATACTTCTTCTTCCTCCTCAATGTTATCTTCTTCCATGGATGGGGAACCAACTGAAAAGCTCACTTCGAGAGTAGGCTGAGGTTAAGTGATCTAGTGGTGTGATATTTTCTACTTGCCTCTTAGGACTGATGCCCCTTCCTCTTTCAAATGACACAAGTGGCACATCTCATATCAGTTCTTCTTCATGGAGGATTAATTGTTCAATTATTTCTATGGGATCCTGTACCTTAGGGAAAGCCCCTACGTAGCCTAGGTTATTATTCACCTTCCAAGACTCAACCATCATAACCCTACTGTAGGAATTCATTCTCATCATGTTTTGTTTTTCTTCACAATTTATGATGACATCTTCTAAAAGGAAACTATGCTCATACCCTTTCAATTTCTAAAAAATTTGGCATCACAAATGAAGTGTTTAAGATCAAACTTTTCCCTTTTGTTGCCAACCGGAAAGCCATAATAATCCAGTTTACCACTAACCAAGTCATAGCCTAAATTAGAGATAATAGTGAAATCACCAAAGCATAAAGTGGAAGGCATGAAATTCTACCTCCCATAGCTCTTTAAATTCATGAAAGCTAAAATGACACAATTGCCTTATGATCTCTAAATAAGCAACTCTGTCTGGCACAGTCTTAGGCAACGAATAAGGTACAGCTTCAAATCCATAAACCCTGATAACAATACAATCCCAAAACATGTACTAGTCCCCCTAATTGTGATTCATCCCTGCTTCATGACCCATATCTTTTGGTCAGAGAAATCTTAAGATCTTTGGGGAGAGGTTGTAGTCACATTTGTGGCCTAGCATCTTGTATAGTGGTTTGACAAAATATTCCTCAAAATATAGGTCGTGGGACCTCCCACACCTATTGTCCCACATAGATGTCCACATTTGTATAGGCCTTGAATTTCCATCATTATCTAAGTCTTTTATTCTTAATTCCTTACCCCATATCCCCATCACCTTCCCTTCGTATAATATCATTTGCATGAAAAGAGAATAGTGCTTGAAATTAATGGCTTCACTATCATTCTTGATGATATTGAGGGCATTATTGATGGCCTCTGATAAATACTCTGCATAATCATAGGGTCGGGCATTATGGCTCTAGATGTCTGTGGCTAAAACCATGGGAGTAATTGTCATGTTCTCAGGAACATCAATTCCCAGTACTTGACTAGCTAAGTAATAAGTGTATTGAAAGTATTCTTCAAACAAAGCCACAGAGAATGGGGGCTTATCTTCACTAGAGAACCTCATAGTTTGGTTACCCGCACCTTTCACCCTATGTAGAGGAAATTTCCACCTCTTGTAACTTGTGTCCATGGTGTGATATTCCTCCATCTCTTATTCATAATTTTGTTTTCAGGGAAGTGTCTAGCTGAAAAATAATGGAAATATAATTTGGCTTTATGACCATGAACTATGACCCATCAAGCAAATGAATTTCTCTCGTATTCAGATTTGTAATTATTTGCCAACACCTTGATTAACTCTGCGTTCACAAAGACGTTGGGTACTACAATTTTACCCAAATTCAAATTCCACGTGTTTGACACTGAGCTATGTCAGAATTTCTTCCTATAATGATAAATAAAGAGGTTGTAACCCCTACACGGAGTCCATACATCTCCCAGATTTTTCTGTTTATCTTCTAATGTCACACACGATAGGTTAAGCTATGTTATTCTTCTAGATTTTGGCCTAGACCCAGGACACTGATCGATTAAGTCTCGATTCAATTGCCTAGCTTCAGTTTTCTATCTTTTTGCTTTCTATTTACCTGGGGTTTTTCCATCTCAACCCTACTCATGCAAAGCTTTCATCTACTTACTGAGAAAATACTTTGAGTTGAGTCTAGACCACTTACTTGGATAAATTCTACAAATTTCTAGCTGCCTACAGTCATCCAACTTGGTTCTCCAAATCCTTCAATTATAATTCACAGTGATTTCAACTTCTTTGAGGTCGTATTTATCAAATTTCGGGACACTTCATCCAGCCATGGTTCATAAATGGCGCTCGCACTACCTTTATGATCAAGTTCTTCATTAATAGCAGTAGTCTCATCAATTTTTTGTTAGTCACATCAATCGGACTAATCATCATTTCATAACTATCGAAGAGACTTTTAATTAAAATGCTCATTATTTCTTCAATATGTCGGTATGGCGGTGTTTTTCCCTTCCCTTCTATTGTTTACCGCACTGCTGCCTTGCTCAAGGCTTCTTGCTACAGGGTTGCAGTGTATACTGCTCTACCGCATATGTTTCCCACCTTCCTGACAGTATAGCAGTGTATGCTTTTGATCATTACTTGAAGAGTTTCGATGAGACAATCTTATTTGTCTTACTGATATCTCAATGTCTCATCGACATTAGATCTTATGTTCCTTCGTTGTTGGTTTTCGGTGTCGATGAGACAAGTTAATGTCTCTTGCCGATATGCCACTATCTCATCAACAATTACTTCATTATATCCAAGAGTTGCGTTTATCCAAGCACTTGGAGATATACCTTGTTGATGTGACATAAGTGATTCTCTCCTTGATATGCCTGTATCTTGTTGGCATTTCATTGTTTTACATCGTCGATGAGACATATAAATAAGTCTCTTCAACATAGGGGTGTCTCATCTACATTTATGATATGTTCTTTGTGCTAATGTCGAAAAGACTTTGGAGGGACTCTCATCGACATGGTGTTGTCTCGGCGATATGTTATGAGCAATCATAGGAGTATTTCAAAGGAGGAATACACTTTGATGTTGTGATCAAGGGTTTTATTTGGAAGCTCACATGAGGGATTTTATTAAATTTAAGTTATTATGACAGGAATTCTATGCATATGGTGGATGTAAGAGATGTGTGAAAATGGAAGTATGCAAAAATAATTAGGATGGAATTTTGGCTAAAACACAATCCATGTTTAAAAAAGGATGATTCTTATGGCCTAAACTTTGAAATGATTCAGTAATATTATTTGTGTCAATACAAATTACCTATTGCAATATCCTTAAATTGTTCAATCTTTGGTATGAATTGTTGGCAGAAAAAATTAGGATTACTTGGATGCTTCTTCCATTCATTTTGTATCAACATATGTTCGTGAAGACACAAAAGTTAATAGCTCAATCAGGTAGAGATTTTGTGATTTTCAAATGAAGAGTAAGGTACATTTTTATTTCTACTACATTACATACATGTGCATAAACAAAATTAGAAGATTGCATTACTAGATTGCACTTATGCAGATGCATATAATATAGGAAATATTGCACAATCTTTTCAAAAATGTAGTCTTTATTGATAATGTAAATGTATGTTGTTCCACACAAGTCGTGGAACTAACTATTTGAATGCATATAATTGAAAAACTATACATTTATAGATACAAAAGAGAAAAATGCACATAAAGAGAAAGGGGACCTGTCATTGCCTCAATGACGAATCCTGGTTGCTTTGTTCTACATCATCTTCAGTCTTCCCGCTTGTCTAAGCCTCCAAGTTGATGTCTTCCTTGCTGCTCCTAGGTTCCCTGCATTTGAGTGAGAAGAGTGTTGTTAGAGAAATGAAGGATCACCAGTAAAAATATGTGCATACATCTATAAACATATAATTTGATCATCATGTGCGTTCAAATAACTTGCATACCATAGATGTCCAAGAAAACAAGAAATTTATCAAACATATCTATCATATGCTTGGTTTTATCTAACATGTTTTATCATTGTGCAGGTATAGATAAAATTAGGTTGTTGTTTTGTTTATCTAGTTACAACATGTGGGGTGAAATGTGGCTCCCACAAGGGCTGAGCCTAGCCTACTACCCTATTGTTTCATTTGAGAAGGATAATCACAAGTAAACCATCCATGAATCATTAAAGATCAATCTTTGCAAGGATAGTGGAGTATGTTGGTAAGGGGTAATCTCCTTATTGATAAATATTTATCCTTATTAATAAGAACATTCCACTATCAACATAGCCATGATTTTGAAAAAACTTATCATCAAGGATTCCAAGATAGTTTTCATTAATAGTTTGGTTAAAAGTAAGAAGCCCCAAGCATCATAACAGTCACAAGAATTGAACATGAGGGGCAGTCATGTAGATTAAAATCTTACACAATAGTCATCACTTGCAAAGACAGAGATAGCATGTTTCCACATAACAAATTAAATTGAATGCATGAAAGGTACAATGATGAAGTCCATAATAGTGAATGTTGCTTAAGAGGGATTGAAGGACAACATTTTGTATCAAGGAGAACAAGGTAACCTCAAACTTTGTTGTACCTGAGTATGACAGTACTTGAGCTTCTGGTGTTTCTAGATGGAACCTATAGTGGAAAAGTGTAGTCTCCATCTGAAGGAACCATCTTTGGAGCTCTTCCCTGAAATGAGGGTTGAAAACATTAGAAGAAAAGAAATACCATAATTCTAAAGTAAAAATTTGTATCAAGACAAATTTTAGAAAGTATAATTAAAAAGACAAATCCTTACAATTAGACCAAACAGATTTATGATTTTATCTTTAGAATGTAGGAACTTTCTCTGTCAGAGCTTCACAACCTGAAATTGGATCTCCAATTGGACCAATAAAATTTATGATTTTCTCTTTAGAATATAGGAACTTTCTTTGTTCGATATTCACGACCTCAAATTAGATTAGAAGCTGGATAAGCAAATTTATGATTTTATATTTAGAATGTACAAACTTTCTCTATCCGATATTAAAGATGTCAAGTTGGATCAGAAATTGGATAAGCAGATTTATGATTTTATCTTTAGAATGTAGGAACTTCCTTTGTCGGATATTTGGAAATTCCTAGACACAAGTTTTTCTTTAGAGCGAAAACACCCAGAAGTGTTTCACACCAGCTCAAGGTACAATCCAACCTAGTTATGACACCGATAGCAATCCAATTTTTTCTGAACCTTCCATATAACCCAAACATTGCATCACAATCTATTCTTCTTGTACATAAAAATGCCACATATTAACCCTTTCTAAATAAAACTCAAAATATCATGAAACAATGAGTCCCCTATATTAGTAAGTAGGCAGTATAGGGCATAGTTTGATTTTATACAAGGATGCTCATGAAAGGAATCTTCAAGTGAAAGTGAGTGAGTTGTTTGAGATTGTAGCCGATGGTGCAATATCCAGTCTTAAAGGCAGTTAGCAAAGCAGTAAATGTGCAAGAAAATCAAATTGTACACAACAAACAATTCACAATGTTATCTTGCAAAATGCCTTAAGTTTGAAGACAAAAATCTCATTGTATCTTGATGAAAGTAGTGACCTTAATGGTCAATCACTGGCAACCATGATTTTAAAACATGCTATTGTGCTTATGGAGGTAGCATTTTAAGCAAGGTGGTGAGTGGTGGTTTGGAACAATGGCAAGTATGAAGGATTTGCTTTATATGCATACTATACAGTCTAGCTTAAGACAATGTCCTTAGAAGAGATTGAAGATGGATTATGGAACTCAAGGGCTACCAGGATAAAGATTAAAGCAAATATTGAGATCTATTTAAAAGCCACTATCATGAAGATATTAAAGATGTCAAATGCAAAACCCTAGTAGTTGTCCCTACTTAATGAACACAGTGTGAAAGAGGACAATGTGCTAGGGAAGATTTAGGAGATCTCCACATTATCTAACCACAGGAAAATATATCATTTATTTATTTTTTTAAATGAAAATAAATTATTCTAAACCCTATATAAGACACATTGATACTTCAAAAGCATCTAATTTATTTTTTTAATTTAAAAGAAGTCATTCTAAACCCTATATAGGATACATCGATACTTCAAAAGTATCTGAAGGAATTTGAGATTATGCAAACATATGTCAATTAAATACCTGGATTACAAACAGTAGTGTGAAGATTGTAACCCTTGTTGATTAGAGCAGGAATGAGATAAATAGCAATGAATCCTATGCCTCCTATCATGCACATCTCCTTACCATTCTCTGTCATTCTTTACTGAAACACTTCTCCATTTTGGCAGGCTATGCCTAAAAATAAGGTTTCAACAAAGGTTTTATTGTATGTCTATTAAAATGAAAACTCCATTCTAGTGGGCTATGCCTGAAAATAAGATTTTGATGAAATTTTTAGAGTATGTTTATTAGAGTTTTAGAGTATTTTGGCAGGCTATATTCTTGATTCCTTAAATGATTTATTCAAATGGATTGTTACTGACATGATTTGTTGCATTTAGTGTTGTAAATTGTAATGATGCCACGATCATCATACCACCACCATCTCTTATTATACCCACTGTGGTATGGTGGTGTTTTTCCCTTCCCTTCTGTTGTTTATTGCACTACCGCCTTGCTCAAGGCTTCTTTTTGCGGGGTTGTGGTGTATACTTCTCTACCGCATATGTTTCTCACCTTCTTGGCAGTATAGCGGTGTATGATTTTGATCATTACTTGAAGAGTGTCGATGAGACAATCTTATTTGTCTTACTGATATCTCAATGTCTCATCGACATTAGATCTTATGTTCCTCTAATGTTGGTTGTCGATGTTGATGAGACAAGTTAATATATCTTGTCGATATGCCACTATCTCATCAATATTTTCCTTCAGCGGTATTTCTTTATATATCAGTGTAACTCTGCCATGTTAGGGAGACTCGTGATTATCGCTAGGGTATGGTAGTGTTTTTCCCTTCCCTTTAGATGTTTACCGCACTACCGCGTTGCTCAAGGCTTCTTGTTGCAGGGTTGCAGTGTATACGCTTTACGACATATGTTTCTCACCTTCCCGGCAGTCTAGCAGTGTATTCTTTTGATTATTACTTGAAGAGTGTCAATGAGACAATCTTATTTGTCTTACTGATATCTCAATGTCTCATCAACATTACTTCGTTATATCCAAGAGTTATGTTTCACCGAGCACTTGTAGATATACCTTGTTGATGTGACGTAAGTGATTCTCTCCTTGATATGCCCGTATCTTGTTAACATTTCACTATTTTACATCGTCAATGAGACATATAAATAAGTCTCTTCGACATAGGGGTGTCTAAACCAATGCTAAACCTGAAGCTAAACTTGAAGCTAAAGTCAGAGCTAAAAGTGGTGCTAAACTTGGAGCCAAAGGCAGTGCTAACGACGACGGCACACTCGAAGCTAATATCGGCGCTAAAGGTGGCACTAATTTCAACACAAATTAGCGCCTAAATTAGCACTGACTTATCTTGATTAGCACAAATAAATGCCAAAAATAGCCATCCCAATAAATAGCGCCGATCTTTTCAAAAAATTGGCAAAAAATACATTAAAACAGTGGGTGGAAGCAAAAAATGGAGAAAATCACAGGGATTTGTTGTAGTGGATATGACAACGCATGATAAACAAGTGTTATAAAAATCCCTAAAATTCATCCTAATTGAAGGAGCACTATACAAAAGGGGGAGAGATGACATTATCCAATGAGTGGCTTACGAACATGAACAAGAACAAATATTGGGGGAAGCAAATGAAGGCATTATAGGTGGTCATAATTGTGGAGACACTACTGCTCCAAAAATAATACTAGTTGGATTATGGTGGCCCACTATATATAAAGATGCTAAAAATTACACAAAGTCCTGTGATATTTTCCAGAGACTACGGCAACTTACTGTTAGAGATGAGATGTCCCTCCATCTCATCTTAGCACAAGTACCATTTGAAAAATGGGCTATTGACTTCATAGGCCCTATATATCCTCCAAGGAAATTACCAAAGGCTAGATTCATTATCACCAAGGTAGATTACTTAACAAAATTATCCTAAGTTGAATCAACCAAGGATTGCACCACATATACCACAACAAGATTCTTCTACCATAATATCGTTACTAGATTTGGATGTCCACTCGATATAACCGGTGACCAAGGGAAACCCTTTGTTAACAAGGTAATCAAGGAATTATTAGCCAATTTCATGATCACACATAACCACAACACACCATACCACCCACAAGAAAATGAAGCAAGTGAAGCACTAAAAAAAATTATAGGAACTACTCTAACCAAGATGTGTGATGCAAACATGACCAACTAGGACATTAAAATTCATGCGGTAGGTACTCTAGGCATACCACACTACCTAGAAACGAGCCACCAAACACACTTCATTTGAACTCTTGTTGGCATGGAAGCTAGTATACCAATAAATTTTATGGTTCATAACCTCCGAACAACACTAACCCTACGACTCATCGATGATGAGTTGATCAAACACCACCTCGAAGAATAAGAAAAATTAGATGAAGAAAGACAACTAGAAACACATCACCTATGGATCGAAAGATGTTGACATAAAGCATGATACGATCAGAATCTTAGGTCTAAACAATTCAAGGTCAATCGTATGGTCTTACTCTACATAGTAAATTCAAAAAATAGGGTAAACTCAAAGTTATATGGCTAGGCCCTTACCAAATCCATCAAATCCTTGACTTTGGAGCAATATCGCTTAAAACACTAGATGACACCATACTACAAGCCTTTGTCAATGGAGCATGACTCAAACACTATCACATTCCAACAGAGTAGCGTCGACTTAAGGAAAAGTTAATATTTTGAAAGGGAGGATGATATTAGCCAGAAAGAGTAACAAAGTAGACACTGCAGACAAAAATATCGTATTTGGGTACAAAGAGCTTGCAGAGCCTAATATTGTAAATATACCATCTAGACTAGGAGTAGCATAGATAGGTCATGTCCCATCTCATGGATATATGTATCTAGGGAAATATATGAATGACAGAGTAGGTTTGATATGTATAAGAGATAAGAGTATGTAAGTGAGAAGAATATATATAAGAGATTCATATGAAATTGTATGTAAATTGTATAAAGGTTATATGTACAAGGAAGGAAGAGATAGGTAGAGTATAAGGGAAGATATATTGTATTCTTTTGAATGTCTATTGTGTTCATCTTGTGTTTGAATCAATTGGTGTTTACCCTAAATATATTACTAAGTCTAGCGTATAAACTACAACACTCATAAAGGACTTGGGGCTTAGAACTTCGGTTTGTGTTTCCCCAGATTTCTTACTAACATACATATTAATGCATAAGAGAGTTGTAAGGAGTTACACTTGATGCCCAACTTATGAAAAATGTTATGACACATCATAAGGTATCTTTGAATGTAGATAAGGGAGCCAAAATAAAACACCCAAGTTGGTGAGTGTATTATGGTGAGTTTTTATATAGGTATAAGGAATATGTTTTTGATGTAGGAAAAAACAGATTTTGAAGGGACCCGGAACCCTTCATCAAAAAAGAGCAAGGCTGCAGAAAAGACAGCAAGCAGCCAGTGAAAAAGACCAACTCCAAAACAAGACCAATTAAGATTTACATTTAACATTTTTCTTGTGGGAGTGGAGAGTCATGTCGAAAGATGACCGAGAGGATTTATCTTTTTTTCCCTTAACAGGTATAAGGAATATGTTATTTATAGTTTGTGGATCCATCATGAGATTTGGGTGTTAGATTTTGACTAAAATTATGGGTGTTGTATATTTTAAGTTTTTTTATCTCGTGGTTTTCTAATTACCATTCGATGGTTTTATGTTTTTCTTATCCTATTTATTAGGTTCTTGAGACGGAATTTTCAGTGATTTTTACAAGTACAATTATGTTGTTGAATTACTCTAGATAATTTTTTAGTGATATTATTATAAAGGTTTAGAATTTGCAAGTGTACTATAACCATGTTAATTACTCAACAATACATTAAGTTGCTTTGGAGTGTATTTTTCCTCTTGAAAGAGTTTTCCCACATAGATCATTATGTTATGATATAATCTTTGTATTGTTTTTCTTTTTAACTATATCATTTAAATTAATTTTTGAAGGTACCTCCTCTCATAGATTAGTGTAGGAAGTGTATTTCACACCATTGACCTCTTTCAACTTGAAAGTTAATCTTGTGATAGGTATGTTGGTGCTTAAAGTTGTAGGTTCCCAAATCCTTAAAGCTGGGCCATTTAGATAAGTGTTGGGGGTGTCAAAATTATGGTAAAAGGCCTTCAGTTTATGGCTAAGCAAGGACAACAATGGATCCATTTGATAAGGTTGCTTGTAATTCCTTCTTAGATACTTTAGGCTTTGTTAGGTCAAGGGGGTATTCCTTTATGTGTCAAGTTAAATGTAATTATAGAGAGTGATGTGAAAATAAACCCTAAAATAAACCATACATATTGAATAGGAAACTCCCATCTGGGTATCACTAAGTAGATAAGTGACCATGTAAAATATCTATAGATATTGGTTCAATAATCCCCAATGATACAATACACAATTATACATTGATCTACAAAGAAAGCAATAAATCATACATCATTTTTGAGATAAAGTTGATGCATATCACAAAGATTAAGCAATGTTGCTTGTGCTTGCCTTTGTCCATTAAATTACTTTGCACCCAAAGTTGGATGTAGTATCTTTAATGAACTCAAATGCATGTTGTAGAAGTCTTAATAATTGCAAAGGTGACAACCAAAGTATCATTATACAATTCAATAAATGATAAACGATAGAAGTGGTGAACATTCATGACATATTTGATGCTTTTAATCAAAATAGACACATTGTAATGTTATTAAAAAAAAAATTGTTATTTTTTATTTTTTCAAATATTTTTCATTAAAGTATAGAGTATAGATGCATGTACAGATAGTCCTTAAACATAAAGCCCCACATAAGAAATAATGTGTCCCACCATTGATTTCATTCATTCAATTGTCAATTTATTCCTAAGATTTAATGTTATTTTTAACCAGCGAAATTGTTGCACCATTTGTCAATAGGCACGCCAATCAAATGCTAACAACAATTAACTCCTAAGAAGATTTGCACACGACTCCTAAATGGAAAAACCCACCCGAAAAGAAAAAAACATCTTTATTTAACAATTCAATAAATGATAAACGATAGAACATATTTGATGCTTTTAATCAAAACAGACATATTGTAATGTTATTAATTTTTATTTTTTCAAATATTTTTCATTAAAGTATAGAGTATAGATGTGTGTACAGATAGTCCTTAAACATAAAGCCCCACATAAGAAATAATTTGTCCCACCATTGATTTCATTCACTCAATTATCTATCTTTCCTAAGATTTAATGTTATTTTTAACCAGCGGAATTGTTGCACCATTTGTCAGTAGGTGTGCCAATCAAATGCTGACAACAACTGACTCCTAAGAAGATTTACACACGACTCCTAAATGGAAAAATCCACCCGGAAAGAAAAAAACATCTTTATTTAACAATTCAATAAATGATAAACGATAGAACATATGTGATGCTTTTAATCAAAATAGACATATTGTAATGTTATTAATTTTTATTTTGTTATTTTTTATTATTTCAAATATTTTTCATTAAAGTATAGAGTATAGATGCGTGTTCAATAGTCCTTAAACAAAAAGCTCCACATAAGAAATAATGTGTCACGCCATTGATTTCATTCATTCAATTGTCAATCTATTCCTAAGATTTAATGCTATTTTTAACTAGCAGAAATTGTTGCACCACCAATCAAATGCTGACAACAACTGACTCCTAAATGGAAAAATTCTAGAAGATTTACACGCAACTCCTAAATGGAAAAATCCACCCGGAAAGAAAAAAACATCTTTATTTAACAATTCAATAAATGATAATCAATATAACATATTTGATGTTTTTAATCAAAATAGACATATTGTAATGTTATTAATTTTTATTTTGTTATTTTTTATTTTTTCAAATATTTTTCATTAAAGTATAGAGTATAGATGTGTGTACAGATAGTCCTTAAACAAAAAGCCTCACATAAGAAATAATATGTCCCGCCATTGATTTCGTACAGGTAGTCCTTAAACAAAAAGTCTCACATAAGAAATAATGTGTCCCGCCATTGATTTCGTACAGATAGTCCTTAAACAGAAAGTCCCACATAAGAAATAATGTGTCCCACCATTGATTTCATTCATTCAATTGTCTATCTATTTCTAAGATTTAATGCTATTTTTAACCAGCAGAATTGTTAGCACCATTTGTCAGTAGGTGTGCCAATCAAATGCTGACAGCAACTGACTCCGAAATGGAAAAGTCATGGAAGATTTACACGCGACTCCTGAATGGAAAAATCCGAAGATTTACAGGCACTCGTAAATGGAATAAATACGGAAAGATTTACAGATTATTTATTAGACGATACGCTATAATTTGTCTCACGCCAGGGAAAAAACATCTTTCAAGCAATTGAAACATTGCTCACCTCCCGCCTGAAAACAAATTTTATCAACATTTTCCTGTAAACTCTGTTCATTTTTTTTCATCGGCATTGTTGACAGGACGACACATTTTGTGCAGAATCTTTGAGGTAAGTCACTTGCCATTTTGTGCAGAATTTTGGGAATTTGTACGCAGTCGGATCATTTTTCCTTGTGGGGTTTTTCATTCTATAACGTTATCTGTGGATTTATCTATGGTCGTTTTTATATACTGCTGATGCTGACAATGCAATGGATACATAGAGTGAATAGTAGAGATGGATAAAACATGTTTCTTCCATATTGGAATTGAGGTCTCATTAATATTTTGGCTCAACAGCATCATTGAATAGTTGTTGGTCTGAATTCATCCTTCTTACAGAGACTGATCTTTTGAGTTAGAAGAGCAACTTAACCCATTGTTACACTGATTGATTAGTATCAAAATAAAACAACTGGGGCATCTTACGTGAAGAGCTGTATTCTGGGAGGGTGTGTTGCGCCAGCATCACCAGTTACGTGCAAAAAGTTTACCAAATGCACTGCAGTTTATAGAATACCGGACAGCAGTCTAAAAAAAGAGAGAATCAATCATCTATTGCTGACCCTTACCCTTAGGCTAAAAATCCACATTGACAACATTACTTGTGGGTAACAAATTTAGGGCATTCGCTATCCCTTTAAGTTCCTCAATAAAACAAGTCTAGTGATAAACTTGGTGGAGACTTTCAGTGGGTTTCGATTCTTTCAAGAGGATACACATTAAGATTTAATGCCTCATAAAACAAGCTTACACAAGTTGACACTTCAGGCCTTACTAACGTTCAGAGAATTAGCAAGTGAGTTTTGTGTTGAACAATATCTCACTTAACTATTTCAATAGCCATTTTAGTTTTTCCAATTCTTCGTAAAAACATTGGAGGTCTTGATTATTATCAAGATGGACTAGAGTAAGCTTACTAGTATTGATGGGGTCTTCACATGAGCCAATACAGTTGCCACCTTAGAGATTGAGTAAGCAAGGAGAGGTCATGGTCAATATTTGAAAGTAGTAGCAAATGTTTATGATCATGCCAATCTAAATGCCACCTTAGAGATTGAGGAAACCTTGGAGAACTGAACCAATCTTTGATTATAGAGTATGGTTGGATTTGGTACAATGATAAAACTTCGATAATGGAAATGGTGTATAGAATAGTGGCACCTTCAATTAATCCCAAGTAACACCACCATTCGTTGCCTCTCAAAATAAATGGTGTATAGGATAACACCTTCAATTCATCCCCTTATGCTTTACATACATATGGAAGTCTCAGGAGTCTACCATCGACTACCACATAAGTTAAGTTAAATTTGAATCAATAGTGAATTTTTTTAAACAAACTTTTTTGGATGTCGTAAAGAGATTGAGCCATTGGTTGATTCTTTGTTAAGATAGAGTTTTATTTCTATATTTTAATCTAGAATTTGAAGTTTATGAATTTCACTTATTGAAAAACAAACTTAAAATTGAAAACTAATGTTAACACTACAACTTATTTCTTAACACTACAACTTATTTCTTAAGCACTTGAAAATAAACTACCATATGCAAGAAAAAATCATGGGAACATGCCTATTAACTAGTATTAAAAAATAACTTCCTTGCTTAATTATCTTACTCCATGCAATCTACTTTAAAGCTATGATAGACCAAACAAATGCCAAAAGTAAGATAGATGTTCCTAATTTATTGATTTTTTAGAAAGATGTTGATTTATTAAATCATTATTCTTATGATTTCTTATTGGCCTGCCATTCAAAGAAGCTTTTTTGGATGTTCTCAAGAGATTGTACTACTGATTAATTCTTTGTTGAGTTGGAGTCTTATTTTTAAATTTTAATTCAAAATTTGAAGTGTATGACTTCTACATTGGATTAGAATGTTTCTCACCCCTTGAATAGTTTAGTTGGATTTTTTTTAATTACATATTATTTTCTAAATGGTCATGCATCATTTTTTTTTGTTATACATTGATTTTGCAAAGGATAACACTTGTTTAAAATGGAGGCACTACTTATGAACTCTAACATCTATGCATCCATTTCAATATTTGATGTCTCTAAGCCTCATTCCATCTTTTCAATCACGTGAGATCTATCTCTAAATTGTTAATCAAATTTCTTGTTTCCACACCATGAATTCATAGATTCTTAATTAAAACAAAGTGTGAAAAGTCACATTACACATACTAATGTCATATATATGAGAATTAGTGATTCTAATTAATAAAGAAAAATTATAAGTTATCAAGTTTATAACTCTAGTTTCTTTCTTATGATCCTAATATCATTAGCTTGGTCCTAGATTGTGTTATTCATTTATAGTTTACCATAATCAAGATGTTAAGTTACCACCTCTTATTTACTTGACACAAGTTTACAGTTTTTATAATTGAGTATTGGAACTTTCCTCCATATAATTCCTTTGTCTAAATTTTACTAGTTCACTATAATTCATACACACACATATATATGCATGCATGTATATATGTATGTATGTAACTCATTAATATATATGTATGTATGTATGTATGTACACACACACATTAATGAGTTAAATAGATTATCATCACACAAACAAATGAATTAGGGTTTCCTAAGTAAGTGATGGTGAATCTATTTTGTTGAAGAGGCCATGATGAATCTAATTTATAATTTCCTCTTTACTTGTTTAATTAGTGGTTAGTCTAGGTTATATTGTTGTATACAACTTCTACAAACCAAATTAATTCAATCCTAATGCCTTGATTATTTTGAAAGTAAAAGCTCTAGTAAATCACATTTTAATTTAATGTTCTTAATATTTATTCTTAGTTTGTCACAAATTGTTTACATGAAATGAGGTAGGTTTGAGTGGTTGATTTTATTGGACTATGTAAGTACTAAAAAACTGAATCTTAAAATCATGACTATGACATAAGAGGGATCCAAAGATTTATCAACTACCTTTAATCACCCAACATATTATGATCTTTCATATACATAGGTTTCAATTTCTTTCATACAATCTAGATAGGGATAAAGTATTTTTTGAAGGAAAAGGAAATGACCTAATCATATCATACACAGATTCTAGATATTATTAGACATGTTATAAGTACGATTGTAATGTTCTTTTATAAATGTTTAATTGCAAATAAAAATGAACCCATTTTATATTAAAAAATTATTTGCCTCCACACAAGAACTTTATTTCAAGGCATCAAACAAATTTGGAAGAAAATAAAAAATA
This sequence comes from Sequoia sempervirens, assembly GCA_007258455.2. Classification (NCBI taxonomy): domain Eukaryota; kingdom Viridiplantae; phylum Streptophyta; class Pinopsida; order Cupressales; family Cupressaceae; genus Sequoia; species Sequoia sempervirens. Next base: position 1,010,183,043 of record VDFB02281492.1, on the reverse strand, counting down.
AACAAACATAAATATAACAAAAAATTTAAAAAGAGAGGTAGAAGTTTTTTTTTTTTTTGATAAAATGCCATAGGCCTATATATATTATATATTGATTGCACTATGGAATCTAAGTTTAGTGCTAGTTGGGCTCAACAACATATAATTTGTTTAAGCCTTCTCAAATTGAATGACCCATAATCAAACACTTTAGCTTTTTTTGACATATTTTAAAAAGAGAGGTAGAAGTTATTGATTGAACTATGGGATCTACATTTAGTGCTAGTTGGGCTCAACAATATATAATTTGTTTTTAAGCCTTCTCAAATTGAATGACCTGTAATCAAACACTTTAATTTTTTTTTTACATAGTTTTAGATTCTCTTTTAATTTTACCTTCTCATAAGTTGAAGCCATGAAAATTGATTAATTTTGTTATGATATTTAGTATGACAAGCAATTTGTAGTTCAATGTAGGCTACTATTTGACAATGAAGGGATCCATGGTGTGTGTGGAGTAGCTTATTTTAAATACTTTGAGCTCATCTTTTTTCTTGTGACGAGTTATTGATTACTATTTTTTTTCACTTAGATTATTTTTTTCTTTAATCTTGACAAAGGCATACAACGGAGCTCGTAATTTTGATAGAGGGTTTTTTTAATTTTGCATGGTTTATGTTGATAGGCATATGTAATCACTCTCTTGATTGAGTTTTAGTTTATGACTTGGTTTTCCTAGCCTTAATTTATATGTTGTTATTATACAAAGATTTGTTAGGTTTATATAGTATAGAAATGAGAGGTTTCTCGTTTGGTGATTATCATTTTTTTAGTTAATTAGCATGTGATTTATTTCTTTGGGTTTAAGTGTGGCTCGCAGTTGTCAATTGTTGGTAAAGGTCACAATTTTCGTATCACTTTTTCTTATTTGTGATAGGTGCGATATAATTGTTTCTTGATTTGGATGAGTTTAAATTTTGTAAAGTATGGCTTCGTTGTAGCAGTTAGCATTTATCTTTAAAAAAAATGTAATGTTAGTTTAGTGTTATTAATCTTTTTTATTTCTTATGTTGGCACTTTGTTTCCTCCACTAATTATAAATAGAGTTACTAACTTGATTCCTAGTTTTTTAGTTTATTAGCATCTATTATTTTCTTGGATCTTGACAACCACTTGGTTCTCAGTGGTCAATGTAGCTCATAGTTTCAATGTTTTTTTCAGCAATTGTCAAGTGTGTGTCAATGGGGATAATATAGTTATTTTTAGATTTGGATGAGTTCAAATTTTAGTTTATGCCTTTATTTTACTAGTCAATTTTTATTGTCTAAAACTTTAAAGAACTAGAAAATGTATGTAGACCTAGGAATATATACAAATAAAATACTGAAAAAATGAAATGGATGAGAAATTAGACAAAAAAGTATTCAATAATTGTTTATTTTCTAACTATCTAAACTTATTTAGACAATTACTAATTTATATTGTCTGACTATTTCAATTAGCACTCAAAAAAAATTTAAATGGTCTAAAAAATTAAAAAAGATTTTTGCAAGGCAAAGGACTAGCAATTTTTTGGCAATTACAAGTTGTGTTCACATTAAGAATAGCCTATTGGCAAAAATATTATCCTACTACACCAAGCACTGTGTACAATAGTGTTACATCCCACCTTAATGTGCAAGGTTAATTGTGGTAAAACTACCATTTGTGTTGTACATTGGGCAACTTGTTTAGGTTTTGCTTTAGTGAGCTTGTTCCTTTCTACAATTTTAAAATTTTCAAGAACCAAGATTTGACTTGGTAAGGTCTTGAGTTTTTTTCTCAAGTTGAGTCAATTGTCCATGATATTATATCCTATTTTCATAGAATACCACACCTATTTGTTGTGAAATTTGTGAATTCGCCATCCTTTTATGTGCTAAGTGAAAACTCAACATTACTTTTGAGTGATCAAATTTGTAGAAGGTTGTTCAACTTTTATCTTTGTCACTTCTATCTCCGAAGAGAGTGAAAATTGGAGAACCCAAGCTAATTATGCCTATAAATAACCCAAAAATATACTACCTATATCACATGACCTAAAATTTGGATAATATAGGTTTATTGCACCCATGAGTAACCCAAAAGTGTGCTAAGCATGCATTGAATGACCTAGAATTTTCTTTAAAGTTAAACATATATGAACTTGTGTATAGAAATGCACAACTCAATGATACCCTCCAAGGTTTTCACCATGAATCTCCTAAGCCATCCTTTCAAATTTACAACTTAATGGGAAGAGTTTGTAAGCTACCATTTCACATTTTTAACTTGCAATTCAAGTAAAAAAATATTAAATCAATAAGAGGCACTATCAATAGCCTCACATAATTTGTATCGAGTTGCATATTTGATGGTTCTAATGTGCATTGTCAATGTCCCAATTAGACTAGGAAATCTTAGATACTTGGAGTGCATAATTATCTTTTGTGGGAATTAAGTGCACCTCTATAATTCTCTTGAAGCTTGTTATTAATTAGCACAATTATCAACAATATCTACATTTTTAAGTTCATCATCAACTAGATTGACAACAACATGATCCACATCATAAGTAGATAAGTTCAACAAGCTTCCATACCAATACTCAACACTAATATTTGTAATGTTGAATTTATTATCAATTCAATAACATCCACATTAAGATTTGACAACCTATTATTCAAAATAGTGGATTGGACTCTTCTACATGATTTTGACAATAAGCGAGCCTTAGTTTGCTATTTAAAATTATATATCTATCCAAAATGTATGTCTCATTGATTTTGTAGGTAGATCTCTTACACAACATCATTTTACATAATGTATGTTTTAACCACATGATAGACAAGGATGTAGATCAAAATAATCACTAGAGGTATGACCTCAACATCTTGTTTGGACTTGATGAGTTTTAATGCATGTCGATTTCAATTGACTTAGCAAATTGTCAATTTCATAGGGTTGACCAAAAAGTGAACTCAACTTGAATGTTGTTCATAAACCTTTAGGTACAAATTTTGATAGGTTTAGAATATTCTAGTATATGAAAATTCATAACACCTATATAAGTTGGACCTATAAGATGTTTATTAAATTTTATTATCTCCCAAACTCACACAATAAGTGGAGATTCAAAAATAGCAAGACTAATAAGTATTGTACCCATGATAGGTTTTTACAATACACTTTGATTTAGACATAACATCATTCTATGACATAGGAAGGGAATAATGCATTTCTTAAAAGACCGTTTATCTTTTTCTACCCTTTGAATTATATTACTTATTAAAATAGCATGTGGAAATGATTTGTCTTATCAATAACACCAACATAGAAAAAAAAAAAAAAAATTAAATGTCGAAATTTACATCTTATGATAGTAATGAATGGGTAATGGAGAAAACAAAAATGAAAAATAACAATGTTCTTACATCATTATTACAACTATGTTAGATGGGAGATGAACTAGTTCAATCATGACAAATTGAACTAGACAATATAAACTTATAGTTTTAATTTGAAACACCCCACATTATAAGAGATGACAATAATAAAAAATACCCCCAATTTAAGATTGGATATGTAAAGCCGCGAACCAAAACGTATATATCGTCTGACGAGCCGAGGATGAAAATCGACCCAGAAATCCTTGTCAACTGAACACGAGCCACGAGCGGAATTCTGCGAAAAATGATTTTCACAGTTAAGCAGGGTACACTGGCCTTTCAGGCGAGGACTGCAAAATGCAAGGAAATGGGCATGGTTTTGTTGGTTAGAGCAAGCGGATTGTTGCAGGAGGTGCGTGAGTACTGCAGGCAGGCACTCATTTGACAGATGCTATTGCCCGAGCCAAGTTACTCGACATTGATCTCCACATGCAATTGCGACCTTATTTGTAAAACATGGTGCCTCTTCCTGGCATCTTCAATCCTGAGTTTTAGCTGCAAACCAAGGCGTAAGGGCAAATAATACCATCACAGATTCAAAGAAGGAACAGGTGCAGCAAATTGTCTAAGAAATTAAGGAGTTCAAGGAAAAAAACGAAGGCGGACAAAGTAGTTGTTCTCTGGACTACCAATACAGAATAATACAACAATGTTATGGTGGTGCTGAATGACACAATGGAGACTCTGCTGGCATCTCCAGCAAGGGACTATTACATTTACTCCAATTTCTTTTCAATAAATCTGTAGCTTACTAGAAATATGCTTTTTTCCACAATAAAATTAGAAATTATTAATAAAGGTTCAAAGTACGAATTGCATGTATTAAAAAATTTACAGTATAAACTTTCACTTCTTCTTCCTCCTCCTTCGACTTTGCTCTGGTGGCCTGGGAATGAAATGCAAAGAAAAGATTAACAAAATGCAATGGACAGGAAATTAGACAATAGAGAAGTATTCAATGAAGCTTTTATACCATTCGCATAAAATGAACATATTTATGAAGATGAAATGAGAAATATAAAATATAAAATATTATTCTATTACGCTTAGGATTTTGTACAATAGTGTTACAATGCAATCTTTGTTTTGTGATGCCAACTATTTTAGTGTGGTGCCCTAACACTCAGAAAGGCAAGATGCTCATGTAGTGATGCACAATTTTTTAAGTCGGCAATTTTTTTTTTTTGGTTGACCTTTACTGCCTCTTATAGTTCTTAGTGGCTGATGGAGCTCGTAGTTCAGTTTGTAGGGTGTGTTGGTAGTTGTAATGTAGACACTCTATGATTTGGATGAGGTTAAAGTCTTGGTGTATGACTTGGTTGTAATCATTTGTAATGTCTCTAACGGGAATATTAATTTGCTTCTCTAAATTTTCAAAATCAAACATACCTAACACTTTTTAATCATTGTGATTCTAGTGTGGGTAGGGTGAGAGTATAATATAGCTGGAATGTGAACTATAAGCAATATAAAAATGTAGATCTTGGCAAGCTACACCATCCAATTTTCATTACAATGTCAATGAAAACATTAATGAGAGATCTGGTATAAAACCTTCCAGTATTCACTTACAACATTAATGCAAAATATTATCTGGTGGCTTTGCCTTCTAGATTGAAACAACTCTAATCAAATTGGTGCAGAACCATCAAATTTTTACATTAAATCATTACGATATTGAAATGAAGCAGCAAGCTCTCATTTAAACAATGAAAATATTAATAATACAATCGAGGTAATCCTTTGAATAACGATCGTATGAAGAAATGACAATTCCCGATGTATACGTCCAATTGTAGAGACTAACCAACAACCAACCAATTGGTATAACTGATATTAAATGATGTAGTCTTTGTATCATATGCCTAGTATTGCAATCTTCAAGTGGCTGCTCAAAATACTAATAATGATGTATCAAATATGTTGGGAAAGGTGTCTCAACCTTGTTCCTAATGTTAAGATTATAAAAAATGCAATTTTTTACATAAAATTGAAAAACTCAATTTCTAAGCTAGAGAGTTGGTTTTTGGCCAAAATAAATATTCTTGGTTGTTTGGCATTGCCTATGGGGTTGCTTGTTGTGTAGATTTCTTTGAGCTCTTTAATTTTTGAAAAAGAGGTCCAATCAGCCCACTAGATCAAAAATTATGGTCTCTAGAAGTTTGCATAGAAAATGTAAAAAGTTGTTGGACACATAAAAGAGTTGTTACGGGGAGCTACATTTGTTGACCAGCCTATGATAAATGTTATGAACCATCATAAGACATTTGATTGGGGATAATATTGGGTGCCACTTTTTGGGTGGTTTTAGCTCATGGTTTTCTAATTACTCTTTGATATTGTCATGTATTATATCTCCTATCTATTAGGTGCTTGAGATGAAGGTTGTGTGTATGTTTTGTAGATATTGTTAAGTTGTCAAAATTCCTCAGATCTCTAGTTGGTGATACTCCTATGAAGGCTTGCTCTACAAGAGTATTGTAACTGTGGTTTATTGAATAATACATTTGGGTTGCTTTTAAGTGTGGAGTTTTTCTCCCAAAAATGTTTTCCCCACATGCACCTATGTTATGGTATATTGTTTCTTTTTTATAAATGTGTTTTTACTTTCTGTAATTGTTAAAAGATTGAGATTTGCACAATACTCTCCATAAAATATTAGTGTAGGAAGTGTTTCTACATACCTCGCTTCCTTTCAAAATGTGCAGAATTTTCCCAAACTAAAACAACAGTGTTTATAGACTCAAATGGGTGTCCAAATATCACTAAAAATACTGCAAAAAATGAACAGCTATAACCATAAAGGTACGGCCTCGTCTACAAATGGTGTAGCTGAAAGTAACACCTAGAACATTGCACCAAACTGCATCACATTTATTAGAAATGGTATATCTGGTATTACAGCCCATAATCACAACCAAATGTGCAGCGATTTCTTCCCAAATTGGCATGGCCAAGTCTAAAGGATGACGTGGTAGCAAACATTAATACAATGATGCAATTCCATGTATGCAGCAAGTTGAAGGAGCATATACAGCATATATAAAGAGCAACAACTAAATGATAAATGCAAATAATTGATTTCATACTAGGTGGCTAGGGTTAAAAAGGCCGAAATAGTATATATTGCCTAGTGATGATGCCTCAATAATTTCTCAAATGATCCACATACAAATCTATAAAATATATTGCTCTCACAATGGTACAATCATACTATTGATATTATAATAGCAATGATTCAAAACTTTTTAAACGAGTAAATATTCAATAACTTCATCAATTTGAAATCCACAAAAATTAGAAATCTTTGTTCAACTACTTCCATTGGAAAAATGCGAACATTCAACACTAATAAAACTTTCAAATCTGGAACTCCAATCTTTTCAGCGACGAATGACCTCTGAATGGAATCACTTCAAAGGAGATCAGGGTTTTCGTCCCCAAATTCAATTTCTAAGATAATCCCTAGATGGAATTACTCAATGAATAGAAGAGCTTTCGTTCTCAAATCCAATTTTCCAAAGGATTTCATCTTAGGGAAAAAAAAAATGAACACAAGGGTTCAATCTTAGAAATGGGGGATTGTTATTAAACAATGGATGATTCTTCTCTCTACCGAACTCCTTTTATAACATTTTGAGGTGAATTTTATATTATTTTCTCTATTTTTCCTTTCCCTCCAAAACTTAATTTGTCTTTATAAAATTTTAATAGTAAAACATAAGCTGTCTTTTAGGAATATAACATAAATCACTTTTTGGACAACTTAAATCATTAAATAATTTATCTTATAACACCTCAAGAGCCTATGGAAATTAAACATAATAGGTTAAAGTGTTTTTGAAAATATTTTCCTAAAAAAGAGGACATGAAATCATTGTTTCATCTTCCAAAACAATCATCAGTATTAGTCAACTATTGGTTATTGTTCTATTTTCCTTGAAATTATTTTAGTTTCAACATGTTACAAAGGGAAGGTGCCCATCTGGTGACTCCAATTTTTCGAATAGTTTGGTGATACTTTCATTCTTTCGACTTGTTGTCTATGGCTGTTTAGTCTTGTAATTTTGATAAAGGGTGTTTTGTACTGATTGTGTTTATACTGATAGGTACTATGTAGTTGCATTGTAATGAGTTTGAGTTTTGCTTTAGGACTTAGTTGCACCCATTGTTTTTATCTTTTAATATAATTGCCAATATCAATGTATTGCCTAATAAGTAATAAGTGGAGACTTCGGGTATGTGTACTAGTATGTGGACAGGTACAACATTTAAAGTACAGTATACGAGTAAATGAATAAGGTTATGGTTATAACCTATGTTACCAATCTGAACCCTAGATAGCTCGGGTCCTGATCCGATCCAACCTAGGTGCATGGTCCAGATCTAGTCCCCTACAAGTTTGGGCAGGGTCCCGCCCACAATTGTGGATCCTTCTTGGGCAAACTCGGGGAGAATTTGGGCGGATTCCACAAAAAACGGGTGAATTACGCCTTTTTTGACTTTTTTTACTCTAAAAAGTGTCATTTGCTCCCCAAACCTTAAAATGATGTCCTCCATGAAGGTTTTTGTGGCTTTGGTCTTAATTTGGGTCTTATTGTGAATGCAAAATGATGTACACTATGAAGTTGCCCCTTGAACCCGTTAGGGGCACTGCCCATCATCCAATTAGACAATCTTCCCTAATGCTTACCTGCAAGGAGAAATGTAGCAATATAATTAATTTTAATATATGATATATATCATGACATTCGAGTTTGACTATTTGACATTCTAATGTTTTTTGTTTTTATGGTGGTTTTGTTTATTATACAACATATGATGCTGTGTGGTATTTTGAACTTAATTACTGTGTATTTTGAACTTAATTACTGTTGTAAATATGTATATATTTCTGATTTTTATATGTTTTTGTATGGACGAACCCAACCCCAAATTTTTTTGACCAAACCCTCAAACCCGAACCTGAACCGATAACTTAGGTTATAACATATTACTATAATCACCAAAAGATGTGGGTATGGGGATGGGCATACAGTCCTCCCTAAAGATATTTGAGTTTCCTACTGACTATTCTTTTTTGTTATTATTCATTTTCTTATGGTGGAATTCTTTTATTTCTTGAACTGGTGAGAAAGGGAAGATGTTCGCCTATGTTGCCTGTGTTAATTGGCATGATTCTCTTTATCTGAAGGCAGATGATTCAGACAGCTGTTGGAGACTGCTGAAGGTAATAATGTTGATTGTCTTTGTTATTTGTCATTTGTATGTTGATAAGTCTAATATTTGTTGACTGATTTTGATGAGTTTTGGTGTATGACATGGTTGTACCCATTCTTTTATCTTCCAAAAAAATTGTCATTGCTAGTTTACTGTTGGTATTATTCACTTTTCTTCTGGTAGCATTTTTTATACTCCTCATGAGAAAGGGACATTGCACACTTTGTGAAATCAGCAACTGTTTTCTTTTATTGCTTTTAGAACCTACATGCTTCTTAAAGCTGTCTCCTGGAGCTCATAATTTTGATATAGGGTCTTTGGTATTTCATTGGTATCCTGATAGGATAGTTTAGCTGTGTTTGGGTTTACATATGCATGCTGAAGAAGGCTGCAAAAGAATGCCTAAATTGGCGTTTATCATACTAAATGTGAAGCTTCTGTGGTGTAGAGAGCGGAAAACTTTTTTGAATGAAGCTATATTCAAATTAGATAGATATCGTAGACCAATGTTTTCAAGAAAGAGGTCTCGAATAGAGCTGCCAGCACCTCTTCCAAATAAACAAGTTTGCACCTCAATGATGGATATGCGGGTTTGTATCAGAAGAAGAATACTTTTTTATCCTTACATTTTTCTGTTTCACTGCATTTTCCTGTGTTCATGCTTTTTCCTCATTCAACTCTTGCTAGTTTACTTTATCTGTTGATTGTAGGAGGTCAAGAATTTGGTAAGAAGGTTGAGAAATTTCAGTAAACAACTGTTTTGATTGACTTGATTTTCTACTTTTCAAATTTTCTCTTTTGTATTTCATTCATGCTGTAGATGTTGTTCTTCTTTTGTAGAAGTTTCTAGTGTTTTTGACAGGCACTGCAGCTTGCAATTTATAAAAGAGAAAAGAGAGATGGGTGTTTTGGATTGTTCTTAATAGTATTTTGAACTGGTCCATGCTGCCATGGATGGAAGGACTCTAGTAAAGTCAGTATGCAAAATCTGATCTATTGCTCGATGCTTGATGAATGGTCTCAGGTGAAAGGGTGCCCCAACAATATGCCTACACCATCTATAATGACAGATAGGGAAAGAGATGTATTGAGGTCTGGAAAGGCTGCATGTCAGTTAAAACACAAAGATCGGACCTTACCAGCTGGAAGTGAAAGCTGGGAAAAGACAAAAATGACAGGAAGATGTTCTGGAATGAAGTCGGATGTTTCTGTCAAGGCAGTAGCAAATAGAATGTTGGATGGACATAGAGATTATAAACAGGGTGTACAGCAGAGGCCCAACACTGAGAGCCGCTCGAGGCCAAGCGAAGGCCATGGCTTCAGGTAGGACTTGTGATCAACTCATTTTAATCTATATTATACAGGATGCTTGTTTATTTATTCTAAAATGTTTATATTCAATGTTAATGGGTCAATATAACAGCATCACAAATATTGATGTTGTCAGAGCTTTAAATTTTGAGTATTGAATTTTTGGGAAAGATAATAAAATAAGCTTTTTCTAGAGGATCTAAAGATCTTGTTCATAGGAAAGATAATAAAAGAAGCCTTTCTAGATAATCTAAAGATCTTGCTCTCAGAAGTTTCAGTTTATTAGTTGAACAGCCTCTGAAGTACAAAAGTTGTTTTACTTTTAGTAATGTAGTTGTTCTCAGTTAGTACATTCAGAAGCTCCTAGATAATCCACTTTAATGCCTTTCACCACTCTTAAGTTAATAATTTTCTGAAGATTATAAAAGTAGCTAATTATTTTTTATTTTGAATTCTTTGTGTACTGCAAATGTTTGGTCATGCATGGATGATAATATACATCCTTATTTTGGATGCATGCTGCCCCTGGTCACATTACAAGAGTTTATCTGACTTTATCAATTACTTTATATAAAATGTACTTTGGAAATTAAGAAACAGCAAAGATAAGTATTACAGAAAATATTTATTTCATTGTGAAAAGAATGGAGACAATTATATTGTGGGATAAAAAGTATATATATGCAATTCCTAGAAAATGGTAGGGGAATGACACATGATGCTATTAAATGACATGAAAACATTAGGGAAATCATACGCTAGAGCAGTTTTTAACTTTTTTGGGATTTCAAGAGTTGAAAGTAAATATTGAAGAAGTCGAAAACAGATTTTAGTTAAGTGAAGAAGTTACTAGTGCATCAACCTATGACTATGTTGTTGTTTAAATTATAGCATGAATTGGTTACCATTTTCAATTTTCACTATTGGAACTTTTTGTTCATGTCATTGATATAGGGAAACCAAGCTAATGATGTTCTAAGTATATATGGAAATGAGTTTTTGAAATGGTGCAGTGCTTAAAACAGTTTGATCAGAAAAACAATGCAAGGCTTACTGTTTTATACCTGCTTTGGTCACACTGGTGAAAACAAGTGGTTTTATATTGCTCCCAATACCATAATCAGATTTGGCTGTTATTAAACTTGTTTTGGTTTCTGTATAACTTGTATCAAATGCTTTTAAAGTCTTAAACACTTGTGTAAAGCTCACTGGGAGATGTATTCCATAATGCTCTCATGTTACTCTGTGAGAACCTTGCAGGACTGGCAACAATTCAAATGCACGGGAACCTCTTCTTTGTGGAGGAGTTTTGATGACTTCAAATCCAAATAGAGGTCAGATCACTGGTGGCTCAAACAGTTGCCAGCGTCCATTTTCAACAAGATCTTCATCAACTCCTATTGCCCAGTGGACCGAGCAAAAGCCACCAAAACATCAACATACAAAAAGAACAAATTTGGTGCCTCCAGTTTCAAATCGTGATGACTTACCAAATTTGGAGTGGTCTTCAATTCCTAAGTCTGTTGCTAAACCTGATTCAACTGAAAACAATGGCCAAGGTCTTCTAAGACGCTCTTCCAACAATAGTGCTTTCCAACAGAGACAATTAAAGACTGAAAATATCTCTTCTTTAGCTGCTTTCTCTGAGAGAAAGGAATCGGAAGCTGGTGACAAGTGCAGGACCAAGAAACAAGAAGATGCAGATGAAAAAATTGCACCTGTTTGTCAAAAGGTGGGATCATTGGTTTTGCCTCTAACAAAGGCAAAAACTGTCATCAAAGAAGAAAGTGGAGATGGTGTCCAGAGGCAACGAAGGAGTGGGAGGGCTAGCACTCGTCTTAGAATGAATGCTCCTCCAAGTGGAAAACTTGAAAATCCTGTAATTACAAAGCAATTAAGAAGCACAAGGCTTGGTACTGATAAAGTAGCATGGTGAGTAGTGTTTTAAATATAGCATTCTAGTTTTGCATGATTAAATACTCAAGAATCCTTGAAAAGAATTGGCTATTATATATACATGAGTGATGGTAGCCTATTGGTATGTTCAGTAAGACAGATCGACATCCAACCAAGAAAACTTCATTGGATCAAAAGCCTGTTACACAGCCAAGGTGTCCAATGTACAGTGGATTGCCAAATTTTACAGGCATGATGTTATTATACTTTGAAAATTGAATTTTTTTTTCGATGAAACTTGAGCATCATTGTTCTATGCTGTCATATGATGTTGACATTTGGCTGGTGATCTTTGTAGGTGATTTGGTTGATGATAGTGAAGAACTCCTGGCAGCTGTAAATGCTGCTATTAATTCAAGTGGTATGATTTCAAGTCTTACTGGATTAAGGATCAGCAAATTGGGAATAATTCAGAATATGGATACATAGTTAGGCCTGAAGTTGAAAATGCTAATTGCGATGATTCATCTTTTTGCTAAATTTCAATTTTTCCTACAGAAAAATAAAAGTTGGATATAATGATTCTACTTCAATTCCTTTTTTTTTTGCAATAGAGTTAGTTTGATTGAAAATTTTGAGGAATTTTCACCTAATTTCTATAAGGTTTTCTTTGAGGAGAAGAGTCTTACACATTTGCCAAAGTTTCTGAAAATCATCTCGGCTGCATAGAATAATTCTGTTCACAGTTTGTCAGCTTGACCTAGAAGTACTTGTGGCAGACGTTGCATGCTCAGGACCCTTTTGGAAGCAAATGGAACCATATTTTGCATTTCTCACTCAAGACGACCTAGATTTTCTCAAGCACCTGGTAACAACTTCGCCATGCATGACTGCTTCCAGCAAATATATTCAAGGATTCCACTCTGGAAAATTACATAATTATATTGTTTAATATATTCAAGGATTCCACGAGCTTATGTACATGTTATATATGAGTTGGTAGATGCAGGTCAAAGAGGTAGAGGTTGTAGATGCAACTCTGAGAAGTCCTTCTGGCAGTAATCAAACTGGAAAGATGCAAGATTACATCTTTCATTGAACATCTTAGTTTTTATTTTATATGAGATTCTGAGTTTAGCAGACTTTTGAGAGTCTAAAATTTGACTCATTTAATGTATTAAATTATTTACTAAGCGTCAAGGGCTCATGCTGAATGTTGTTCATAGCTGTAGAGGTTTTGCGGGTTTGCAATTGCCTTTGATTTGTTCGTTTTTTTTTCCTAAATTTTGTTATAGCTATCCTTTGATAAACAGTTCCTCTCTTACCAGGTGGATCTTATCTGTAGTACCCTGCCAGCAAATCCAAGTCCAATTATTTTGAGTAATCAAAGAAGTTTGGCAAATGTGTGTGTGAATAATGAGTCCTTGAAGCCTTCTAGCAATTTGAATGCTAAAGAGGACATTGAGAGACCTGGAAAATTTAGACGTTTTGACAGGAGGATTCCACTTTCTGAAAGACTGCTTTCAGCTTTAATTGTTGAAGAAGACTCTGAGGAAACAAACAGAATTTTGTATGATGGACCACAAGATGACTGTGTTCATTGCACAAGTGAGGATTCCCCTTGTGGAAATTGTACTAAGATTGAAAGTGATACTGAAAATGCAGGGAAAGTGGAATTAGAGATAGAGCCAGAAGTGAAGATGAAAAATTGGAGGCATCACATGATGGATTATTTTAATTACAACAGTGATTTTGCTAATGGGCATCAGAATCATATGCCAGAAAATATTTGCAGTGATGATTTCAGGCAAGATATAGTAGTGCACTTAGAGATTTTAGGTTTTAATGCAGAATTTAGAGGCTTGGATGAACAACATACACATGGAGGGCAAAAGAATCAAGGTGAATTACAATCCAGTTGTCAAACTTTTGGATTAATTTCAGGCATTGCTGCATATGACATCCAATCCCAAGAAATGGACCTGGACCAGCGAATTTTGTTGGAATTCCAAAGCATCGGACTATTTCCAGAATCAGTGGTATTTTTCCTAATCTAACATTATTTCTATCATTGTTTATGGGAGTTTTTCTATTATTTTATACTTTAAAATTACTTGCCTTAGGTTTTTTGTTTCCTTGACAATTTTCTTGTAATACACTACGATTTCCCTTTCCCAGCCAGATCTAGCAGAGAGGGAAGATAAGGAAATAAAAAAAGAAATTTGTAAGCTTAAGGATGAGCTCCATCAACAGGTAATTTTCATCAAAATCTCTTACAGTACGTCAATATTCTTCTTATTTCTTGCTTTCCTAAAAGTTGAAATGCCTCACCAAGTTATAAAGAGAGATGGGAAAATTGATATATATAATAGATCCATGAGAAATCAGATAATCCTCTAGACGAAGGACACTTTTCAATGTTGACAATCTGATTGATTTCATTATCCTATACATTAAGTGAATTTTTCTTTTATATATTATGCCAGTTGTTTTTATGATCTTAATCAAGAGAGGTACCATTGGATATTTTCCGTTTGATTATGGTTTATTATTGTAGTTGGTGAAAGTCAGAACAAGTATCTTACCATGCTTTGTTGCCTCTCTAGGTATCCAAAAACAAACGTCTTCTTCACAAACTGGAAAAGGCTGTCATCAAAAGACAGAAAGTTGAAGAAAGGTACATTGATTTATAATCTTGTTTGCTGGCAACAGATGTTTGTTCAAAGACATGGTTATTGAAGATTCTTGTTGTTCAATTTTTGTATGGCGAAGCAGTACTCTGCAATAATAGATAGTTAGGCTTTATCATTTGGTGCAAAGATACGCTTTGTACTGCCTCTACTTTCTATATTTTTTAACACAGTATTGAAGGAAAATTGTGGTGCACCTTAATCATAAGGAATTTTTTTGGTTGGTTTCCAGTTTTTCTAGAGTACCTAATATTTTCTCTTTTGTTGATGTGTTTAGAGAGCGTGAAGTTCTTGCCATAAACAAGCTGGTGGAATCAGCATATAATAGGCACATGGTAAGCTCTCTAAGCTTATCTCAACTACTATTTTGATTTGATATTAGCTATTAGCCTGTTAATGCACAGTGATTGCAGAGATTTTTGCCAACCTTTTCAACATAACCTATAAATGTATTTTTAAGGTTTCAAATCGTATAGAATTAATTGTATGGCACTTTGATGCTTATTCTTTTCTTTGCCCAATGATATAATATATAGATGACCAATTTTGCATTATATAATATTGAGTTTCCAATTCTGGTTCAAGTTCGAGGATTCGGTTCTTGGATCAGGCAAAACGTTTTCTGCATAAATATATAAATTCTTATCATCAATTTAATAATATTCATAGAAAATAAAGTAATAAAACTTTCACAATTTAATAAGGGCTCTATTATTAAATTTAATAATAGTCATAGAAGATTATATTGTATGACAATTTTCTTAATAGTCATATGATCATAAATTTAATAATAATCATTCATAGAGCTAACAATATTACCCTAATGTCTCCTTAAAATTACAGCCTCTCTTTGCCTTCCCCGGCACATTCTGCAATGAGGGATTTGCTTCCATCCCTCACCCATAGATTTTTCATCACTAGGTGTGGTAGCTTCTGAGCTTTTGCCAAACAAATTTTCTCCTAGTTTATATGGGGCAAAAATTTGGAATGTAATTTGGAATATTACTCTTGTTTACAATAGCACTCCGGATGGTAATCTCCTTGCCAAATCTAGGGTTTCGTTGAAGGACAAACACAAGTCTCCTACACATGACAACTCAAATGGAACTTCTTTTGCAAAGATTGCAGATGATGTTTCAATGATTATCTCTCCCCATGAGTTTACTAAGCTACGCTGCATTGACTCCAAGGTTTTTTATTTTCCATGTGAAGATTAACCCAATCTACATAGTTCTTGGGTGGCATTAAATTAGTTTCTTGCAGATGTGAGCAGGAAAAAGACTGGATTTGCCTCAAATGAACATCAAAATATTTATTTATTTTGTTAAATCATCAAAATTCACTGGATTCATTTTGAGTTCTGCAATACTTGTGAAATATGGTATTGGTTTGCCCAAATTAGCCCGGATTGAGCCCACAATGAATCTCTTGCCTCCTGAGAGATTCCATGGCTGGATCGACACTGATCACAAAACAGGTTCGAATTGGACTGAGACCTGGCTGCATATCCCACAGATCCAGTAACATAGCACCAAAGTCATCCAGCTACGGACAAACTTGAAATGATAAAACCATAGCGATCTATACTCTGAACTTTTCTAGTAAGTTTAGGTTCTACCATTTCTTGTGCTACCTAAGAGTTCTTGATACCATCTATAGTATTTGAACACTGAAAATTGTGGCAGGGTGTTCCTTATTAAATGATTCTTCTTGCAAATACATCATTCAATAAGGTTCAGGTGACATCTAGTGATTGCTGTTGCAAACTTGGGTTTCTTGTCTGAGTTATTTGCCTGTTAGCAGGGCAGATCTTCTCCCAGTGTCTGTTAGACTATTTTATCTTGACCTCTTGGGATTTCTTTCTATTACAATTTGTATGCTCATGAACTACAAGAGCTTCCATCAAATTTCAATATGTTGCTCTGTGAAGCTTTCTCGGTACCATCAAATAGATTGTGTCCTTAAAAATTGTTCTGCTCATGGTTTTGCTATATGTCTGTATAATTTATTGGCACAGAGCCTATCTTGTGTGTGCTTAAGGAAATTCAAATCTTTTGTGGGGATACGTGTTTTTTTGAAGGCCACAGGCAAGCCGGCACCATTTTGACCTTAGAAACTTTCACTGTGAAATCTTAGAATGGTAGTTCTTTCCACTTACCTTATATTGTTCAAATTTTGTACACTGGGTTTCAACCTCATGACCAAGCTCAGGAGTAGAGTATTTGCTACCATCAATTGCTTGAAATAGTTCATTAATGAACTAAACAGTTAAATAGATGTTCAAAGTGTATGCCTAGTATATTTTTCCAAATTTAACCATTCTTCCAATTTCGATATACGCTTGTCCCACCTTTTTAGAACTAAATTGTGATTTATGTGATTTGGGATTTACCTTATGTAATTGTAAAACAATCAATTTTTATGGTTTGATTTTATTTTAGAATGTTTCTATGTTATTTTATTTTTGTTTTTACCTAGAAAGTTGTATACAGTAAGCGTGCATGGTTTGGAGACTTGTAATGTCCCTACTTGGGAAATTCCTAATTTTAGGCCTAATATTAATAACTAAAACTGATATTAGTAGTAACAAGTATCAACTTTATGATAATATTCAAATCCACACATAAAACATTATAATATTGAGATTAACAAATCATAGCTAAAACATCATAATATTTATATTAAAGTTCATAGCATCATTAATATTTGAATCACCACATTATAGCATATTCCTTATAGCAAATCACCTCATGTATTTATGGGAAATGCTTGCACAAACGTTAATCTCAAGGCTAGTCATCCTTGTATTGCAAGAGCATGGAAGGTGGGCCACTCTTCCATCCCTCAGTCCACCTTGGAGGCTGGTCATCCTCCTTGATCAAGCCCAAGAGCATGGAAGGTCAGTCTTCCATTCCACCTCCTAGCCCACGAGCATGGAAAGTTGGCCATCCATTCCATCTCAAGGTAGCGTACTTGATAAGAGCATGAAGGCTGGTCTTCTTTCACCTCTCATGAACTTGGAAGGCTGAACGGCCTTCCTATTTGCAAGACACTACACAAATTCAAGATATGAAAATTTTACTCTTAATGAAATGACAATTTTACTCTTAAATGGCTGCCACCAATTATATTTCAGAATATTATTACCAATGGTTGTTCTCAATCTCTATTCCAAAAAGATGCCGTATTATTCTTATGCTTACTTTTCCTTTTTACAACTTGATTGATATGCTAAATTCATATTTGAATGTGTGTTACTTGGATGTTTTGATGATTGAATGTTTTGATGATTGAATGATTTGATGATCGAATGATTTGATATATGAATGTATTGATAGACTTATTGCTGTTTGCTTGATCAATCTTTTTGATATTTTGATTGCTTAATTTCTTGATGGATAGATGAGTGATGATTGCTGATTGAATGTCAATGAACTGATTTACCCTTTATATCCATTTCCTGAATGAGTCACCACCCTTCACAATAAATGAGTCACCACCCTTCATAATAATTGAGTCACCACCCTTCATTGTTGCCTTTTGAGAATAATAATTTTATTTCCAAATTGATTGATTGATTTATTCCCAATTGATGTTTTCTCCACAAGAAAATGATCTCCCTTTTATATATTATTATTGAGGGAGTCACAACCTTTCATATTAGGAGTCACAATCTTTCACATTAGGAGTCACATAATATTTATTTTCAATTGATTGATTGAATGATGTTATATCTTCCCTTCTCAAATGAAATACTCTCCCTCTTATACTTTCAAGTTTCAGGGAGACACACATCTTCATTATTTCTGCCTTTCTGGAAGAGTCACAACTATTCCCCTTAATCACTGGCCTAAAACCATTTTACTTTAATTTTAATTAAATATCTTTCATTCAAGGAAATAGCTGCCCTTGTTTATTCTTATAATCTTAATTGATCCCCTTATTAGAATCGCTGTCCATGTTTAAGTGCTGTGATTTGTTTCTTTCTTTGACGGGGGCATTACAAGACTGGACAGACTCTCACATTTCAAGAAAACATATCATAAATTAAAACTAAATGTATTGTCATTTAGATATGTTTCAATTCTAGCTCATCCCTCGTAGCTTGCATCCTATCCAGTAGCTAATGATGAAGGCCACATGGTTTTCTCTTTTAAGACCCTGTTTCAGAACCTTATAATTAAATTTGTTAATATCTTAAATGTGACACTGTTAGGCACTACAAAACTGCTTTAAATTTCTACTCATAACAGCATAAAATACTTATATAAAACTATCATGTAGAAATGACTGTTCATTTTTATTACTATGTTTTCATCTGAGGGAACTATTCCTTTTACGGAGATTGCAAGGGACCAATGCATCTGGTCGTAAGGGTGCAGGAAACAAAGTTACAAAGCAAGCTACTCTGGGTTTTGTTAAACGAACACTAGCTAAGTGTAGAATGTTTGAAGAGACTGGCAAGAGCTGCTTTTCAAACGCATCTTTAAAAGAAACAAAGTTCTCAATATCCTCAAAGGAGATGGATAAAAAATTACTTGGTGTTGCTGTCAAAGGTGACACTTCAAATGTGCTTGCTGATAATGCTAATGCTCTCTCAGATATCAAAACATCAGGTGTTGTACATATTTGTGCTGGAATTTTCCATTTCATTCTGGTTTGTAGGGGATAGTCTCTTCCAATGCTTGTTATCCTAATACTAATGGCATAAAAATTATTAATGTAGACATATATTATGAATGGATATTTAATTTAAAGTTCTTTTGCACTAAAAGCTTGCAGCAGAGCCTTGTTACCCTTCTGTAGCCTCAGGAAGTGTATTGTTTAAACGGGCCCAGGTGCTGGATTGAGTGTAACATTACAATTTTAAGTGTAACATAAATGCATTCTTTCATTTTTGTGTTTGCAGCTAATCCTACTGTCCCTTCAGAGCAAGCTGCTTGTATTGTTGCCCAACAAAAACAGAAGCTCAAGAATAGAGATAGGGAATTATACAACACAGTGCAAGGGACAGCTTCTTATCCAGAGCAAACTGTTGTGAAAGATGAGGTGTGGTCAACACGTGTGAAAAAGAGAGAACTTCTACATGAAGAAATTAATGGCAGTAGCATTCTAAGGGGTGCAGCTGCTCTTGGGACTACTATACTTTGGGGGGCTAAAAGAAAGCGCACTGAAAGTGACAGAGAGGGCAAGGTGCAGACCAAAGAGATCTTAACCAGATCTGGTTCCACTAGGAGTGGCCGATCGGGTCTGGGCAATGCCAAGGGTGAGAGGAAAAACAAACTTAAACCAAGGCAAAAGATTGATCGGTTGTCAGCTGCAGCAAATGGCCTTCTTGGCAAGCCAGCTGAAGCACAAAAGCCATCATTGGCTTCAAATTATTGTGAAAAACCTGGTCATAAAATGGCTAAAGTGAAAGATGAATTGCCTGTACCACAGAATTCTATTGTTGATGATGATGGATCCCATGATAATGTCCCCATGGATTTGTCACATTTGCAACTCCCTAATATGGAAGACTTTGATATGGGAGGCCAAGGCCAGGATTTTTTTGCTTGGTTGAACTTTGAGGATGATAGCTTGCCAGATGCTGACAGTGATTACATGGGTCTTGATGTACCAATGGATGATCTAGCAGACCTGAAAATGTTCTGAGAACAAAATGGAGCTGTGGAGCTACTATTGTGTACGACTTCAAACTTGAAGCTGTTTAAAGAAGCAGTTCTGACTTCTTAGAAGGTGAGCACTGACACAAGTTATCGTTTTTTTCAATACTTGTATCATATTAGAATAGTTAAATTCTTTTGAAGATTTCTTGTACAAGTTAGCTATGCAGCTGGGAGCAAAATTGTTATTGGTCATCACAGGAATTGCTCCCATTTAGCAAATTGTTGCTGCACCACTTTTGGTTTGATCTGTACAAGCGAGCTTTCCCTAATACCTAAGGTTATGACAAGCATTCCATCCTGGTCATTGCTTTCAAACAAGATCAGGAGGCAGAGTGGATAGTACATTCATACCGTGTCACAAATAATTGTTGATCATGCTTTTTGATATGGCCATCTCTTACAAGCTGCACAATCTGCATGCATTTAAATTCAGATCTTTAGACTTGAAAAATCTTACATTTTGTGTTATGGATCCTGGTCTGGCCTGGGTTCAGAATTCATGTACTGTATCTTTTCTATCTGACTGGTTCTATTTCAGACTGAATTTCTTGAGAAACAGGCTTGGAATTTATCTTTCTGTAGTTGCTACAGATGTTAGTTTTGGTAGTGATTTCCTTCTTTATAACAAATCAGTTTCTGTAACAATTAGGGGAGTCCCGTCACTTTTGAATCCCAAATTCAATGGTAATATTGGTTCAGAAGCTTATGATTCTTCCAATGCATCTAGACCCAACAAGCTTCCAATTTATAGCTTGTTGAAACATGAATTTGCAGTTCATGCATTTATGTCCAATTTTTTAATTTTCAATTTTTCTTCATAAATGTTGCAGTTCTCAGCAATTTCTAAAGATAGAACTGTTCATATGCTCAGATTGATATATAACACTGAATCAGGTGCATCCTCAATTATTCAGGAATGGTTTATTGGGAGCTTATTGATTATCTTCTTGCTTTTGTATATCTATCACACTTTACTTATGTCAGCTGATAATGTAGTTTCTAACTTTCTAGTGCCAATTCATATTGGTTAACCATTAATTTTCTCTATTTATAATTTTAGTGAATACTTTTAAATGCTCTGTTCTAGTTGCTAAAAGGATTCAATGATTCATAAATCAATCTAAGGGGATCAATAAACTTACTTTTACGTTTTGCATAGTAGCATGCAATGTTACATACCTTGCACATTGCAAGCTACAGATCTATACGTTTGAGCAGAAGTACTTGATCTCAGTACACTTCAGCATGGGATTATCACCAGGGTAAGCATGTAACTATATTTTAGGTTTTAGGTTGTTTTGGTTCAGCCATCCATATCAAAATATTTTAATAGATATTCCCTGAGCTTTGCTTGGAACTTAGAACTGCATTATGCCATAGACTCTTTTTGTAAGTTCAGAATGCATTTCTCTACTTCCAAGTCGTGGTTCCTGTTGTAGTTAGATATATATATTCATTTTCTTAAATCTATTTGATTGTGCACAGATGTGGACAGGATATAGAGGCAACACATAGGATTTCTCTGTTATAAACTTCACAAGATGAGACAGGGTGGTGTTCTCATAGATCAGGCATCCCTATTTGCAGTAAGTCGCTGTCAATTACAGATATGGATTGGACAGAAAAATGTGATATTCTACTTCAAAATATATTAACAGAAGAAAACTGAGAAAAATAGTATTCAAGTATTTTAGAATTTAGGCTGTTTTGCTTCAGTCATCCATATCAAAATGTTCTAATATTGATGCACCGAGCTTTTGTTGGAAGATAGGTCTGCAATATGATGTAAATTTTTTTCCAAGTGCTAAATACATTTCTCCTCTTCCAAGTTTTAAGTGGTTCTTTGTTGTAGTTAGATTAATTTATTTTTATACATCTGACCATGGACAAATGTAGGCAGGATGTTGAAGGTGCTGCTTTATGGTTATAAGCTTCACATGATGAGCTCTGGCGTCCTATTACAGATATGAATTGGTTTGAAAAATATGATATTCTTCTGCCAGGTGTATTAACGAAGAGTACTGAGAAAATTAACATTTGAAGGAGCAGCTGGAGTGATTTCTTTCTGAGTTGTAATATTGTGGCTGCCCACTCTTCTGTAATCTATTAAACAATGTTAGGTGTAAATGATGATATTTGTGATTTTTTATTATGAAGGCAACAAGATCGACAATAAGCATCATTGTGTGAATTTGTTTGTAATGTGTTTGCCCCCCTTCCTCCATCTCGTGTTTCCTCATTTCTGATGCTCAGGGATGGAGTATTTTTAGTGTTCTAATGTTCTAATGTGACAGTTTATATATTACAGGACAGTTAATACACACCTATGTGAGTTTATATTACACTGTTATGCCTATATTGCAACGAGTTCTGTTAGCTTCTTCTACTCTTTTAGGGCAGAGAAAAGTTGACATCTCAGCACTTTAAGAACACATTCAATGTTCAAAACACAAACAAATCCTAACGAGATTAGATCCCAAGCATTCCTGCAGGTTGCAAATACTATCCTGTCATCTATGTCTCAAGACCATCTGACAGTTTATATAGTACACGACAGTTAATACACACCTATGTTAGTTGATATTACACTGTTATGCCTGTATTGCAATGAGTTCTCCTAGCTTCTTGAACTTTTTCAGGGCAAAGAAAAAGCGACATCTCAGCACTTTAAGAACACATTCAATGTCCAAAACACAAACAAATCCTAATGCGATTAGACCCCAAGCATTCCTGCAGGTTGCAAATACTTGTGCTTTCTAAGTTCTCTCTCTATTTTAAGCTAACGCTCTGAAAACGATTTAATTATTTTTTTCAGTTTTGTGAAGTGATGTTCTATAAGTGCACAAATTGTTTGAATGTATAGGTTTGGTCCATCTGATTTCAAGGTGATGTGTTCCAATTTCCAGGACTAATATTATCATCTAGACGTATGGAATATCTATTAAGTATGACAAACGCTATTTATTCCAAAACAGTAGAAAATAACAGAATTAGCCTCTGCTAAATGCTGCTACAGAATGAAATTATGAATCATGGCAGGGAAGACTAATTTTGTTTAACATTTCATTTGCCACATTTTTATGGAAGGCTTAGGCTCGTCCATTAATTTAAATGTAAAAGCTGATACAAATTTCTAGTTATATCTTGTTATGTTTCTTAGCTACTTTCGTAAATTCTGTAGTTTGGATCTCGATCGAATGCCATAAAACAGAGACAACTGTTTTTGTCTCTAGAAACTAATCTCTTTGTTTTCTACAAGTGCTTCAATTTAATGCTGGTTTAACTCATCATTGAAGTTCTGAGACAGGCTCTATCATGAGATCAGTAAATGAAAATATACGCACCCCATTAGTCCTAGTCAAGATTATTGGATTATACTAGCAAATTCCACGTGAACTTGTTTACTAACATGACTCCTGGGAGTTGAACTTAGAGTTTAATAGTGTTAATTAAATCTTATATAATCCCTATGATGTTCGAAGTGAAAAAATGGAATTACAGTGAATTGTTTTTTTTTAAAGTAAGTTGCAGAACTGAAGAAGGTTTTGATTTGAGTGGGTAAAATTATTTTTCCAGCAACAAGTGGTTAGAAAAAAGAATATCGCTGAAGTATAGATTAACATTCGAGACCTCTAGAGGAAAATCTAGGCATTGGATTAATCTGAACACACCTTAGCAATGCAATACAAAGTTGAGTATGAACATTATTGTTATTTATATATCTTACTTATGATAATGTAGGAAGTAATTTTGGAATCATCAATATTTATGGAGGCAAATGTATAAGAATTTTTATATCAACATTTTGTATGATATTCCATGATCCATTATTATTTTCTATTTTTAACACAATTCTGATTAGCTACTATTGTGTACATATTCTTATTTTAACAAAATTTGTGTAAATCTTCTTTGCTTTTTATTTTACAATTATCTATAAAAATCTGTTTGGTCTTTTGTTTTCTATTCTTTCCATCTCTTTCTTCCTGTTCAGATGTTTGCAAACTATCAACTTTCCTATTTATCTTGATGATGGATCATAGAATATGATCCAAAACAGTTTTAAAAGAAAACTCACATAATCACATTCAAAAGCATTCATGATTCCAGTAAATATGGATTGGAAATATTATGTCTATGAAGACATAATTTCACCCAAAATTTGAAATTAACTAATCTTTATGACCTAGCTTACAAACCTAAACATTTTGGGTACTTTCATGTTCACTGTGCTCAACTATGAAACAAAAATGATGCTTTAAAAATTGTAAGTCTCATTTCTAACATATATGTGAACAGTTACTATTGTAATTATTTAATATTTGTAGGACATTTGATATTGAAAAGGAAACTAAGTCCACCCTCTCCTAATCTAAGAGGGAGAATAAAATCATTTTTACATAAATTAGTAAATGCACCTGTAGATGCTATTGGATAGATAGGTACATATAAACACTCTTATTGGCTAAGCACTGCACGAAATGACTTTGACAAAAAGAAATATAAATATGTTGTGCTTGGCTAGTAGGACTATTTATATGCGCATATCAACCATCCAATAACACCTATAGGTGTGTTTACCAGTTAAAAGTTTATCTACATGTAAACATAATCATTGTAGAGATGACATATTTTCTCGTCTTGTGAAAATTTTATAGTGTAAATTTTCATCAGTAGTCTCTTGATGAGTTGATAGATGACATAGCATCATGCAAGTCTAAAGAGTGACACCTTTTTTGCGACAATCAAAAGTCTATAGGGTGGTGATCTAAACCATAGATGAAAAACTTGCAAGTAAAAAACTATGGTGAGTCATTCATTGGCAATTTTTTCTAAAACTTGTGATTTTTTTGATAAAAACTCAGCGATAAATTGCTAAACATTTGTGATTTTTCATGAAAAACTTGTGTAATGTTATAAATTTGTTTTCTTCACCTAATGTTAAAACTTTATATGATTTTTGCATTTCAGGTATACAAGTGGTGATGATTGGGGGTGTAGACTGGAATAAGAAAAACTCTAGTGATCTTCTAATGCAGTACTCTCTAATTTGCACGTTTCCAAATAAATGCGGTCTGGAATAAGGAAATATCTTGCAAAATTGCAAGTATTAATTAAATGAGTTGCTCTTTTTATATATTCAGAGGTTGGACTTGTTTTTTGGTCTATCATATGTCATAGACCTCTTACAAAATTGCAAATATTAATTAAATGAGTTGCTCTTTTTATATATTCAGAGGTTGGACTTGTTTTTTTGGTCTACCATATGTCATAGACCAAGAGATCAATAGATAAAATATGACGCAAATTTTAGAGGTTTTCATCCTAGCCATTGAAAATAATTTGGGTCTAATTTGGGACTTCCATTATGATTAAGGGAAATGAATCCCCATTCTAAGGAAGATATTTCACTTTTTAAAAAATAATTTATCAATTACAGTTAAAAAAGGAGGCGCTGCCTATTTAAAGATCATGCTATTTCAAGTCACTGCTAGGTGGTTACTAATAGCTGACACTGCTGACAGTTTCCTTGCTGGGCAATTTAATGATGGCTGGCGACAATCTTCTGAGCCAGAGACGTTTCATTTCAAAGTCTGAACACATATACATATGTGCAGAACTGCGACGAACTGAGAGGAAGTTGGAAGAGTGGGAATGCAAGTATGGTAATAGGGGAGAGAATCTGGTAGTTGAGCATCTTTGCTTTTCAAAATTCAACGTGTAAATTTCAAATCATTCTCAATTTTTTACAGCAGCTTATTTGGCAAGTATTCTGTTTATAACTAAGGTTTCAGGGCCACATCATCAAATATGATGTCACTTCAGCATGCTTTTTGTCAAGGTGCTAAAAAGACTAAAAAAAAAGTGAGACCGATACTTGTGCACTAAATCATGTTTTATTGATGTGCTGATGTGGCATCTTTTTAGATCTAAGGAATACATTTCATTTAATTATGGGTAGTCATCATCAACACTAACAACTTTTAAGTCACAACTATTGGTCCAATATTGTTAAAAATATTGAACATTATATCAACAAATGCTATAACAACTATTGAAACATGCTCAAATAGTGAACATTATATAAGTATGCAAGCATAAAATGTTTACAATAGACTATAAATGAACTATAAATGAACTACAAGTAAGCAAAAGACTAAAGGATTCCCTGCCGCTTAGGGCAATCACAAAGGAAAACTTTGATGCAGGGAAGAGCTTCTTTAAACTTCTGCCATCTTAAATTCAGCTGCAGACCAATTGAACAGAACAGGGCTTAAAGTAATACAGTGGACTCAAACACAAAAACCATTTCAGCACATATAATTTCTGCTAAGATTACAGTGAAGAATCGCAATACAGAGGCAAGAGGTGGTCCATATGTGCTCAAGGCCAGGGCATAGTAGGGTAAAGACATAGCAATAGATTCAATCAAAAAAGCTTTTGATATGCACTCATCTGTCACACCCATTTCGGATGAGGCATTTGACTGCAACACAACCCGCCATTAACACACCTCCAAAAAAAACAAAACAATACAAACGCACAACACCGCCTCTTCACTTACCATTCGCAACGACATGGCTCAAACAGCTGGCTATGAAAGAGATCGCCGATGCCACACAACCCAACTCGATACAAATCACCTCTGTTCTCAATCAATCTGCGGCGGTGGATATATCTGCTTTTCTTTACCATTCTCTGCTGCTGCAACAAATAACGAAATGAACACCCTTGGAAACGATGGAGCTTGAGTTCTTAGGAAAACGGTCTGGCGAGAGGACGTTGGGTGGTTTCCGCTTTTTGTCTCTTTTCTTTATTCTAGTTTAGAGATCTGTACATTTTTAAAAAAATTGGACGATGAAAAATTTAATTTTTGAGGACGAAGATGTAGTTTTAAAGAAAGTTCACATAATACTGGTCTATTCCATAAATTAGAGGTAAATAAATAAATAATATCAATATATAAAATATATTATAGATATCAATGTTACAATGATGTTAATGAATTAATTGTATTAAAATAAATAAATGTCTCAAAAAATAAAAAAAATATTCAATTAGAAAATTAACATGATGTATAAAATGACGTAAGATTATATCTTCAAATACAAGATAAGAGTCAAATGGAACATTTTCTTGTTTTGAGTTGACACAAATGATCATAAGGATAGGTTAACTGAGTCCCAAATTAAGATTTCAATTTTAAAAGGGATCACTTTTGTGATTGTAGATTTGATCTAGGGTAGAAAGGGTAAAATTGAATATTGAAATTGGTCCCTAGAAATGAATGCATATAGGAATGGAGGAGGTTTGAGTTGTGTGATTCCTTTAAGATGAAAACATGCCATTTATATGTTTGTTATTGCATAAAAGTCATTCTAATTGAAGTAGGTCCAAAACATAAGGCAAGAGAGCATGGGTAATGTAATCTTCATTATTACAAATATGCATTTAAGAGTTATAGGAGCAAACGAGAAAAATAAAGATTGTAAATTCAATAAAAATATCAAGGGTGATAGTTACTTTTGAAGAAATAAAGATATTGATGAGTAGAATAAGAATATTAACTCCAACACAAGCGATGATATACTTCTATAATTGAACTAATTTGGTTTAAATAAATCATCATCATCACTCAACTTTATTCTCTTTTTCAATAGAAAATACAAATATAAATTTGCTGAACAAGTCTTATGTGTAATTTGGTATGGTCATTAGTAAAATAAGTCATCATTATCATTAATTTACTTTTAAAAAATAATGGAAAATAAAAACACATTTTCTTATGGTTGACAAATTGAGTAGTTTTTTTTCAATGTTGAAGTTGGAAATATGATATGGTTTGGAACAATATATTCCTAAACCAAGTAAATCCATTTGTCTATGTGCTTCTTATAAACATAGGAAGCTACATTGACAAGATTCATTCTTTAGCTCATATTAAATATGATTATTTCAAGCTTATATAGGGGTTGTCAAGATTTAGTATTGGTAAATAAGTCGTTTTAGTCAAAGTAGAAACTATTATTTTGTGCATGTTTGGAGGTGGAGGAATGTATCTGTGGGAAAGAATAACCAAATGTGTATGCCAATTAACTCAACCCAAGTTAAGTCTTGCAATAAATATCTCTTTTAATTATTAGTTATTATCATGAAGCTAAGACTTATTTCATAGCAATGAATAGAAAACTAACAAAATTGCTTTCAGTCATGCATGTTTAAGAACTTCTAATATGTAACGTTTTCTTATTGCTAAAAGGGATATTGAAGTAGATCTTTTTGTAATGATAAATTGCAGTTGGTATATATGACTAAAATCCTTTTTTTTGCTTTCCATTGTTTTGCCAAAGATTAGATTAAGATTTTCTACAAGTTATAATCCTTTTTTATTGTAAATTCTATCAATAAATTATTAGGAACAAGGTTGATTTGTGTTGTACCCATATGAGACTTCTTATATAGAAGTCCCTTTTTTCCTATTTTGTGGAATCTTCTTTGTTGGTTTGATGCATAACTGTGTTGAATGCCAAGATTTTGTCTTTGATGCTTGTATTTATCTTGAATGAAGTTCATCATTTTAGGGATGTCCTAATTGATTTGTGAAATTTATGAATAAAGTGAGGGCTAGGAATCATGGTCTAAGGTCTAAACTTATCAAAACAATGAATTTGTCTAAGTATTGTGAAAGAATAATGATTTATTGGGTGTGCCTTTGACAAGGTTGAATAATTTCTAAGTTTAAAAAGTGGCTAGGAACCCTAAATCATGTGATTTTGAGGTGTTAGATATGTCAATGAGTATCAAAGCATGCATCTAGGATATTACAATCAAAATATTGTTAAATTCCAATGTGTTAAAATGGCAATGTTTCTCGAAGCACATACCTTCACTTGGCATGCCCCCTTCAATTTGTACTTTGTAAAAATGATTATGTAAAGTGATATGACACCATTAGGCACACACTTCCCAAGTGCACAAGTTTAATGATGTATCCAAAATTGAAAGGTATAAACCCTCTAGGGGCACACTTTACATCACTTCGACAAATTTCCAAGTGGCAAATTCTCCTAGGCACATGCTCGACCTTTCTTTTCTAATCAAAGAAAAAAGTAGAAAAATCTACCAAAAAAGTGTGTACATACCTAGAGATACTTATGAAAGGAAGAAATGGTGTGAAAACATTTCCTACACTAACCTTTAAGTGAAGATATGCACAAAGACAAAATATATCATAGTTATAGAAAATTATACAAAAAGAAAATTATACCATGACAAGATGATTTACATAAGGAAAACCCTTTTAGGAGAAAACCCCACACTCCAAGAAAAATTGATTATATTATTTAGCAAATAAGAGGTTATAATACAAATCTCAGGCTATGCCTTTACATGAGTATCACCAATATCTAAATTCTAGAACAATTCTAACAACATAACAATACCTACAAGTCAATCATAAAATCCATACAATAATCCATTCTTGAGAACCAATAAATGGGAAAAATAAAAACCAAAAAATACAAGTGGCGTACTAAAACCATTAGTCAAAATAATGACCCAAAAATTAAACCACAATTGGCTCAAATTCTAGTGCCCAAGTTATTTATGGTCTCCTTTGCTAAAAATAGAAGATGCTCTTGCAACTATCATAATCTATCATATTGTTTGTCATAGTTGAATCCTCAATTTGGGTGCTCCACTTTGGCATATTCAAATCTATTCAAATATATCTTATGACTTGTCATGATGTTGGTCAAGATTCCAATGTAATTTTCTCATAATAATGCTCTTATACATCATAAGATTATGTAATAAGTAACTCCCATATTAGAATGTCACAATGACAATAAATTCTTTTACAGCATCTGACATGCTTCCCAAAATATCTAACACGTAGAAAGTAGCTCCAACACAAAGTGTGGTGCCTAATTTTTTAATATGATACCAAAATCATCAATAAATTAGAACATTAGGATGCAACATTGAGCAACTTTTCCCAACATTCTCCCACTTATTAAATACCTTGCTAAAGAGAAAAAGGGAACTCCAGTTCATTGAAATTTAACTATTAGGGGTCATGAGGCCCATAGACTTACTGCACCACCTAAACATATGTGTTCTCATTACATTTTGCAACATTTTTTGAAGTATCAACCTTCTCCAACATCACCATCCCCTCTACCATGTCACAAACAAAATGTTACTAGACATGGGTATGTGTTTTATCCTCACACGAATGGTTAGGTTCTTTGTTAGAGATATGAAACTTTAACTATCTCAAAGAACTTTGATAGCATTTTAACTTAGCTCCACATTTAAACATAATTTATTAAGCCAAATGACTTCTTTACAAGCATGAGTAGTTGTCATGTACTTAGCCTCTGTAGTGAATAAAATGATCACAACCTATTATCCACTCATTCAATTGATAATGTCACCAAATAAATCATAAAAATAAGCATTGGTGGATCTTCTACTATTAATATCACATGTCCAATAGATAAGTCCACAAATATATGAATATCCATTGAGTGGCGATCCCTATATAATTACCATGATAAGGGTAATGCATGGAAAAGGAGATCTCAAGTGGTCACTTTTTTCTAAAATCAGGAAAATATGATCTTGGATGAGAAATTGAAGATAGTTATACTCAAAATTTGAAGACATGACAAGAACAAGATTTGTAGTGCTCTGAATATATTTTCTAAACTACTATCTTTTTTTAAAATGGTGGAGATTAAGGGTTCCAAATAGTGGGATCATACAAAGTGCTTCTATTCTTTTATAAATAATATAACATAGCATCTAGTGTGTTGGACCTCTAAAATGTTAACTTCTTTTTAGTATTTCAAAAACCACTTCAGTGAAAAAATAGTTAACACCATGTAGTTTATGCTTGATTTTCCTACTAAATTTTCAATGAATATATGATTTTTTACTAATTGTCAAAGTAGACACATCTTGAAAAATAAAAAATTGAGTGTGCTTCCCCCTAAATTATTTGGAAACTAATCGAAAATATTTTTTAATGTGATAAGATAGAATATAGATTCTAAAAATGTAATTTGTTTCAAATTTTGATGAACAGATAAAAAATGAAACAAAAAATAATATACATAGGTTTTTAACAAAAAAAAGGAAGACACTAGGAAAATAAATTAAAGATCAAAACCTTAACATAATTGATATGTAGAAAACATTACGTGGTTATAAATCTAAGAGAGAACTCAATGTATTGCAGTATTTTCTTAACTCAACATTGAAAGGTACATAGAAACCTTTAATAAAGAGCATGCTCAAGGTGTAGTCATTTTCTTAAATATATAAAAAAATTCTTTAGGTGTTGATATGGAAGTTCAACCCTCTTGGTTGGATGCCCAAGACAAATCCAACCATAAGAGTTAGAAATACCCAAAGTAGATACAAACATGAGCATGTTATAGGACTCTCGCTTTATAAACACGTTTAGCGAGTGTAATATAATGTTCTCACATTTGTATGAAGAAAAAATGAAACCAAGCAGGGAGAGATAAGAAGATTTAGAAAGGAAGAGTGAGATATAAAGATATTAAGAGATGGAGGGAGGAAGAGACATAAATAGAGATATAAGGATATATATATATATATATATATCTCCCTCCATCCTTATCTCTCCCCCTCCTTTCTCTCTCTCCATCTTTATCTTTCTATCATTGTCCATATCTCTCTCTAAATCTATCCCCTATCCCTCTATATCTCTTGATATTTTCCTCTATTTATATATCTTTGTCTTTATCTACCAAGCTCTCTCTCTCTTTTATATCTATTTATCTCTCCCTCTCTCTTTATTCTTACCTCCTTGTCTCTATGTATCTTTATCTCTCCATCTACCTCTCTACTTCTCTCCCTCTCCCTCTCCCTCTCTCTCTCCCTCTTTCTTCATCTCTACCTTTATAGATTCTTCTCTCTGACTCTCCCTCTTCATAGACACCTCTCTCTCTCTCTCTCTCTCTCTCTCTCTCTCTCTCTCTCTCTCTCTCTCTCTCTCTATATATATATATATATATATATATATATATAGATTACATCACCATGAGACCCCATTTCTATGAGGGATTTTTTCAAACAACCCCCTACCTTGTCAACCCTACCACATTAACAAGCTAGTGAGCTCACTAGCTTGTCTATGGTACCACATTTTGCATACATGTCTACCAAAACATTATTGTCAAACAATTCACATGCCTTGTCCATGCTTCCATTTTGTGCCTATCTTGCAATCATGGCATGCCACAAGACCACATTTCTTTAAGGCATTCCATCCAAAAATTCATGTGACCTACTAGCTTGTCAATGCGGTAAGGTTGACAAGGTAGGGGGCTGTTTGAAAAAATGCCTCATAGTATGAGGCATTTTTTCAAACATCACTGCGAGACCTCATTTCTATAAGGCATTTTTTCAAATAGCCCCCTACCTTGTCAACCCTACCTTATCACCATGAGACCCCATTTCTATGAGGCATTTTTTCAAACAGACCACTACCTTGTCAATCCTACCGTGCATTGACAAGCTAGTGAGCTCATAGTGATATATCATCGAGAGACCCCATTTCTATGAGGCATTTTTTCAAATAGCCCACTACCTTGACAATCCTACCGTGCATCACTAGCTTGTTAAAGGTCACATGAATGAAAAAGGATGAGAACACAAAGGAATAAGTTAAAAATCAAGTAGGGAAATTAACTTCATACTTACATCACCTAATTGGCCCTATTGACTTAGCTACACCCCATGTTGCTAACTTAGCCTTGAATAAAGAGTATTGAAATAGTTGAGAGAAGGGTTACAATCCTTTGTAGATAGAGTAATCAAGGAAACATTAAAAATATATCACAACATTAGTGATGAGGTAAGTTTAGAAATAGAGATGAAAACCAAAATAGATTCAAAGATCTATTAATGTGGGAGGAGTATATTCCAATTTTGTAGAGATGTGTATGGAAAATTTGGTAGCATAGACAAGGCAATCAATTGTTTGAAAAAATGCACATCACCATAAGACCACATTTCTTTGACTGCAAGATAGGCACAAAATGGAAGCATGGATAAGATTCTATAGGATGATTGTAAGTATTTTGTATGAAGGGTTGAGTGACATATATTTCATTTACTTGTATGGATTCATTTTATAGGAATTAATATTTGTCTCTTTATCATGCTATAGGTAAAATTATTTGTCATGCCAATGAAATGAACAAGGATTAAACCAACACGGGAACATTCTAAAATTAAGAAAGCAAAGAAAAAAGAATGGATGAGGGTACATCGTGAGAAGAAGAAATTGGATATGATTGACGAAGACATTCCAATTGAAGAGGAACCTCAACCATCAAAAAGAGAAAAGGCATTGGTGGCACAAAGGGAATGAATGCAAAAGCATCGTGTTAAGACAGATTTAAATACCGTAGTTGGAGACACACCCTCTATTGCAAGTGAATACGGAGGGACACCATCTACCACAAGTGAATATGGAGGGACACCATCTACCGCATCTCAAGTTGAGAGCACATCATCACTTGCATTTGAGGAAGGAGGTATGTCATCATCCCCATCTCAACCTCAAGGTATGTCATCTATTCCATCCTCGATCGAAGTTACACAATCTAGCCCATCTCACTTAAATATTGATGAAATTCCTAATGTCGAGATGAATGTACCTATGAGAACACCACCTAGAATTTTGCATAGAAAGCCAAATTTTTTTATTAATATTGATGAAAATATTTTGCATCCTATAGAAGGTAAGATTCCACAACACACTTGTAGAAGATATGTTGATAAGATTTAGAGATTGTTCTTTGAAAAATTAAATGAGACCACAAGATGTCAACTATTTGTTGAAATGATGCGAGGTATAAAGTATAGGTTCATCATGAATATTCTTCGGTTGAGAACATCGAATGCTACGAATGAAAATACTATTGTGAAGAATCTAATGGATGTTTATGAGAGTGTGGGTAATACCTTAGGCTCAAAAGATAGTAATGTCACTCCGCGTGTCATTACATTAACTTTAGTAAGTAATCAAACAAGGAAATCTCGTCTAATTAGAAAGACGAGCCAATAATTGAGAATTAATAGAAAAACTCTATCAAGAGCCATTCAAAGGTTCCAAAGAATTGAGGACACTGATTCCACTGAATTATGGGCATTCACAAGGAGACTCCCATGAAAAGATAAACCAATTGTTAAAGCATTGAGATCACTAATTGAAGAGTATTGGAAAAATAACATAAGGCCATCTCTGAATCAAAGGGATGTGGTAAGGAGAATCGATAGTCGAAACCGTGAGCCACATCCAAAGCATTTTTTGGATATGACTAAAACACAGTTTTTTCATAAATTTCTAGAGGATTATCCTCAAATTCAAATTTTTCAACAATATTTTGAAATACTTAAACTTTTTTATGTCAAGATAAATCACACACGCACTACTTGTTGTTATAGATTGCATATTGAATTTTCTAACCATTATGACATTTATCATTCTATATGTTTAGACTTGCATAATAATAGTGTTTTGCAGGATTGTGGCATACACACCCCACCAACATCTTCAAGAGACTTCTTATCAAAAAAATTATGTGAAAGAGAGGAAGACCAAATATTTTATAGGAAACTATGCTTGGATGGCACATGTCAGCATTGTGGTGGCTTGCAACGCATGCCAATATGTGAACATATGGAAAGCACACATGTGGTTGGAAAGCAACTAGTAGAGTTCGACAAGTATAAAATAGTGGAATACAATATGAAAGATGGTAATCAAGCAAAAAGGTGTGATTTGGTTATTAAAAAGATTCCAGTGTATCAGTTTGTGTCTACATTTCATGATAGTTTAGTGTATGAGTATGCAAGGCATACTCATAAAGCTCGATGGTTGGGCTTGCAATTCAAGTTATGCAAGGACACCTTTCTAGTTGGTAGCATAGTTTTAATGGTCAACTTTGTAGAGAAATACACTCTACAACCACAGTGTGAGGTGCAGTCACAATATTACAACTCCACATAGGTTTTTATATTTGTGCACATAGCATTAATTCATGCAGTTGATAGTATGGAGGACCACAGGAAAGTATTGAAGGAGTACCACTTTTACATTAGTGATGATTGCACACATTCTCCAGAGTTCGTGCAAAGTTGCTTCCATTTGTTCTACAGTGATTTGGCTCAAAGGGGCATAGCATATAATATGGTCGGATAACTGTGTAGCACAGTTCAAGAACTCATGGATCTTCTATTGGTTGAGCAAGATGCATGTCATTACAGGTGTTCACCATATGTGGAACTTTTGTGAGGCCAAGCATGGAAAGGGGGAGCATGATGGTGTAGGAGCATGTGTGAAAAGAACATTAGAACGAGAAGATTTAAAGTATAAAGACAATGCAAAGTTGACAGATGCAAAATCAATCGTCGAGTGGTGTAATGCTTCAATGGGTGCAAGTAATGAAGGTAAGTCTTTAGTTCATAGATTTGTTTGGTTGATAGATGTACTAACATTGCACCATATGAGTATTGGTGTACATTGACAGGATCAAGTAAGCTACACTTTCTCCTTAGCTCAAATGTGAGTTCATGGAGTATCCATACGCGAAAGATGGCATGTTTTTGTTCTTCATGTACAATTCAAGCCTGGAATGAGTGCGAGTCAAAGGAGTGGGTTGACAAATGGTGGTTAATTTATCTTAGCCCACTTCACATGTATCATTCTTCGACGACATTCGAACTAACACAGATAGAATCATCAATTGACTTTGACCACATATCAGATCTAGTTCAACCAAGTAATATATCTACTTGCATAGTTTTTGAAATTCCTATTGTTATCTTACTTTGTAGTGTATTTGTAATGTTGACTAATTTCATCTAATTTATTGCACATATCAATGTAGGGCATGTTTATGCAGTTATTGCAGATGAAGACAACAAAGAGGGAACAAATTATTACTTGTGTTGTTGTTTTGAGGCCAAAAATAAATTGGAGGCCCCATTTATAGATGGAGAAAACATTGAATACCTTACAGGCTTAGTGGTTGTTACTGGAACATGGCTTAAAAGGTACCCACATAAGAGTGTTAATGTTTGGTTGTTTCAGGACTTTGACACACATCGGAAGATTCTTCGTTACTCAAACCTTATTGTGGCATCCAATGTTCATTTGATCAAATATGGGGGTAGACCTTTGAACAAGACCTTGTGGAAGGTGCGCGAGTCTGACCACAAGACAATACTTGACACAATAAAGAGTAGAGCAAACCCAAATGGTTTGTTGGATTAATTTGTAAATATACACATTTGGTTCTT
Source organism: Sequoia sempervirens (assembly GCA_007258455.2). NCBI lineage: Eukaryota > Viridiplantae > Streptophyta > Pinopsida > Cupressales > Cupressaceae > Sequoia > Sequoia sempervirens. The sequence goes on along the minus strand of VDFB02281492.1, from coordinate 1,010,146,464 downwards.
ATTAATTTGCAAGTATGCACATTAATTTGTATTAAAATTTAGAGTATGCACATCAAGATTAATTGATAGTTAGACCTTTTATTTCTATATTTCAAGTTTACATATTTTTTGGTTCCAAGTTTGTACATATGTTTTGGTTCAAAGTTTACATATGAGTATTAGGCATATTATATTATTTGGTTCAATGCGTAGCATAGACAAGGTAGTGGGCCCACTAGCTTGCTAATTCAATGAAATTGGAAAGGTAGTGGGTTGTTTGAAAAAAATGGGTCCAAAAAATGGGATCTCATGGTGATGTTCTATTATATAATTTTTAGTTTACAAACAAGGAATTTCTATGATGCCAATGCTATCATCTAATGTTTATATTACGTATGTAGGTGATTGATGAAGTTATCAGACTTGCAAATGTAGCACACTTTATGTTTAGAATTGTGGCAAAGGATACAAAGTTTAATGGTATTTTTTTTTTTTCTTAAAAATATGCAAAAAAAAAGATGTAGAATATTCTCAATAGATTAGTAAACTAAGTGAGAGATTAAATTGTGTTGTTTTTATAACAGGTTACAAGTTTCCAAAATGTTGGAAAGTAATAATTTGGTTACATTCTATTCATGTTGATTCTCATTACTTTGAGGACCCTCTAAAGTTTAATCCTGATAGTGTTACCTAAATTATGCTTTTTAGCCCATTCAGGTTAGGCTAGTACAACACTAATACTTTCTACCTTGAAGAGAAGAAAGGTACATAAAATTTTTGCTAAGGATTTCATGTGTTCATTCAAACAATGCTATATAGAATGAATTTTCAGTTTATTGCATGCAATTGTTTTATAGAAAAGTGAAATTGTTTTCAAACTTTGCATAAAATAGTTGTTATATTCATTGCAAAAGAATATGTTCATAGATTTCTCACACAATCCATGGGAATAATTGATATGATACAATAAAAAAGGAGATTGAATAACTAAAAGAAATGACATATAAGAGAGGAGGGATCTGTCATTGTCTGAATGACGAACCCCACAGTTGATCAGCTTCATCTTCAGTCCCACCTTGAAGTTTTGATGTTGTCTACATGAAGTACCTGAAAGAGTCAAAAGGGAGTGTGTTAGAGCTCAGGATTCCAACACTCTTACATACCAAACAAATAGGCATTCAATTATTTCTTATTAAGCATCATATCAGAAATTAGAAGATAAAAGCATCACAAAATCAAATACATCAACATCATGAGGATTCAAGAAAGAAAATAATCATCCAGTCATCATGAGGCTTCATAAGGCTTTGAGCTTCATTGTTTTATTAACTTGTTTGTTCATTGTGCAGGTACAAGTCAACTGCCATTACAGGATTACTTGGTTCAAAATAACAATATGTGGTGAAAATGTGGCTCCCACAAGGGTTGAACCAAACATATTGTCCTCTTAGTAGTAAGAGAGGGATATGGTGCATTTTCATCAATGAAGATAAATAATTTTTTCATGCATCAATTCAGGGACAATAAGTAGATCTCCAATAAGGAGCAACAAATGACATCCTATTAAGTCATCGAAGAGAGTCCTTAATAGGAAAATCATGGTATAAAGTGCAATGAACAGTCAAGGGCAGTTTTGGGTGCATGAGGATAATCACCTTGAAAAGGCATCAATGTCATGAAATAGAGAAGAGTATGAGTTTCTTTTCACAAATATCATTATCAAAGAGCAACATTTAATCATATATTTGTTGAAAAATGAACATTAACAGTCACCATCACAATCAAGGTAGAGTTTTAATTAATCTTTGGCATTACAATTTAATTTTCTCACTATTTTATTCTTGCAAGTTGTTGAGGAATTCCAAATATGAAAAATGACAATACAGATCTTTTGAAATGAACTATTTTCAGTTTCTATCTTGTTTTGCAAAGGATGTGAGTAAAAACCTATGACCAAGGGTAGAAATGTTATAGTTTCAAGATGGACTCATACACAGTATAGGTAGTAGGCAGTTAGAAGGTTGAAAAGGGGTCAATCATGGAGCCTTTAAAGCCTTACAAAGACAAAGAAGACAAACCTGAGATTGAATTTCAAGGGGTCACATTGAAGTACCATAAATATTGAAATTCACAACCTTTGAAGGATCTCAAGAAGCAGTCCCAAGTTTGTTCTACACAAAGATGGGGGTCTTGTTGTTGTTGACATACACGGTGAGCTTTAATGGTAGTCATAATTATCAAGTATGTAAAAATGACTGTGGGACTGTAAAAGAATAATGATGTATAGTCACTGAGATTACAAAAGGTTACAAACATTTTAATGCACAGTCCAAGGAGGACAATAGATGTATTGATATTGTCATGGGGCTAGTGAGCATGTAAAGGCATAAGATAGTCAAACAAACAAGGGAAATTTCAGACCTTCAAGCATAAAGGCCATAACAGTCATATCTCGAAAACCACGAACTAAGTTTTTGTGATTTTTGGATAGATATTAGGAAAAGGTTAGATGAAAAAATCCATTAAATTTCACGAAAACCCAGTTTGCGGTTTGAGAGAAAACTTCACCAATATGGGACAGTGAATATGAATAAGGATGATGCCAAACATAAGAGAGGTCATCAAACATAGTAAACATCATGCAAGGAGAGAGGTAGCCTATAGTTCTAAATAAAGGAGGTAGTCAATCCCTACCCATGGAAGGCATTAGAACAATCTTGAATATCAAAAGGGAGGCAAGTTCACCTTGGTCATCTCAAGAATATGAGTGCAAGATCATGACAACAAGATCACAATGGTAATAAGTACAAGTACATGGTAGCATCTATATGGTCTTTTAACAAATTAAGTACTTTATGTGGTAGGGGTTCTAGCAGGAATTTATAATATTTTATCATTCGAAGTGATGAGTCCTTGTATAACTATTAGAGAGCTCCTCTACGAGAATAGTTTTTCAAGGTCATGTTTGAAGAACACATAAAAGATATGGAGCTTGGTGGAGGTAACAAGAACTATAAAAAGCATTGAAATTGAGAATGTAACATTCAAATTGATTGGAATTGAGGTTGTGGTGATAGGTCATGCAACAAAGACAGTCATTAATCACTGAGATAAACATACAAATGACTATGATTTAAAATTTTGAATGTGTGCATCTATAATCAGCATTCAAAAGACTTGCAATTCAAGTATTTTCCTCTTCAAATTATGAAATAACCTATAGATGAAATAATCTCCTTAGGGACTATGTATTGAAGGCATTAAAGCAAATGAAGATGATCAACCCAATGAGATAATAGAGGGTTTGATCAAGCATAGTGCAACCCTTTCATGAGTGAAAAACATATCCACTTTCAAATGTAAAATGACAGTTAGAATGGCATAAAGAGCAGTCAAGTTTTGAGGTCACAACAACAATATATGAAGAAAGAATAGTCATTAAGCAAGGGGATCTCACGAGTTATCAAGAAAATAAAAAAAATTAGGAAGCCACGTGCCCAGAGCTAGTCATACTCAGAAATAGTTGTGAAAGCCCATTGTAATACCTCTAAAAGGAAACCCAAGAGAAAAGAGGGCTTTCACCATTTCTTTCATGAAAACCATGAATTTAGCATGGATTCCAATTTTTTGTCACAATGTAGAGAGTGGTTCTCTTTTCATCATTTTCTTTCCAGAAAATACATAAATAGCTTACATTTTAGCAAAGCATGGAGAAGACGAAGCAAAGAGAAGAAACCATTTACATTCCAGAGGAAAATACCACAAAAACACTAACAATTTTCATCATTATTTTGCACAAACAATGTGGCTGTAAGGTTTCTTTCACAACAAACAAAGATAAAATGAAAGAATCTCATCATTTCCAATATGAAAAAGCAACTTACCAGATCCAACTATCCACAATCACACTCAGAAGCTCAAACCCTAGTTACTCTATGGCGGCGCAACATGAAGGCAACAAACTTGATGAAAATAAGAAGTTCAAATGAATAAGCCTGTGTGTTCTTTTGGAGCAACTTTTAGGTTTTTTCCAATAAAAACCTATCTTTGGCCGCTAAGTGATTTTTTATCACTTTTTTTCAAAAAAATGCATATGTATTAATACCTTGACCATGCTCAAGATTTTTTCCAAGTGTGTAATGTAAAATCTGGAGTCTAAGGAGATAAATAGAATAGACTTCCCCTCATATGTCTTTGTATCAAGTTAAAACAAAGATAAATGTATAAACAAATATTAAAGATGATATTATATAAATCACTTTAATATTTGTCATGTAAATACAAAGATAGACAACTACATAACAAATATTAAAGTAAATCATAATTGGTTTTCTTTAATATTTATTCAAACAGTTTACCCTTGTTCCAAAAACCATGCAAAAATAGAAAGGAGGTGGAACTGAAGCTTTATGCATGCACTTGGAGATACTCAGAGTGATTTTTCTCTGAATTTTAATCAAACTAGAGTGTTTTTTGAGTTCTCTTTGATCAAGCAGATTAAGATGGAGAGTTTTGAGCCATTTTAGCTCACTTTGGAGCAGTTGTGGGCCCCCTTTTGTGGATTTTTAGTTTTGCTCATGAATCATCTTGGAGGAGATATTTTTAGAATGTAGTTGAACTACAAGTGCCACCTCTTAACACTTTGAGACTAGTTTTGTATTAAAGGAGAAAAGCTTAGGATTTTTTCCTTAGTTCTTGCTTATTTTCCTTTGAATTTTGTAGAGAGGAAATTTGACTTGTAACTCAACATTCATTTTCACTTTTATATACAGCAGCAACAGTTTATTGTTATGTTATGCAAAGATTCCTTCCATATTCTAATACAAACATGAGTTATTCTATCTAATTTCAGGTGTCTTGTTATTTTGTGAGTGATTTGATAGGAATTTCTTGTGTTTTTCTTCAAAACCTCCAAATTATGTCTCATTTATTGGATGCAAGTATACAAACTTTAGTTTATTACAGGTCACAGCTTGTGCAAGAATTTCTCAAGCCTTTTTGTGAATTAATTATGTGATGAATTTGATCAATTTAGATTGTAAGAACAGGTGTATTAGAGAATGTTTGTGTCATATTGCAAGTTTAAGTCAAAAGATTGGTGTATCACCTCCCAGAAATTAATTTACATTTTTAAAGCATCCTTCTTCCTTTTTCCCATCAAATCCATTAGTTTCTAGGAAATCTAAAGGGGAACCAACCCATAACCTAGAGGTTCATTCTCACAATAGGTCACCCACAACCCGAGTTTGATCCCATGTTGCATAGGATTACTGAGTTTCACACTTTTTTACTTTTTAAGATATTCAATGGACTAGATTAACTAGTGATAAGTTATAAGATATTGTATAATTGAGCACACAAGTTTTAGATTATTGACATATCACATGTATATTTGAATTGATTATGTGATTATTAATATTTACAATCTCTTTTCTTTGTTTAGGTGGAAGCTAGTAAACCCAAATGAAGTTATAAAGTATATGCCAAATCTAAGACTAGAAGATGGTACTACATTATTCATTTGAAGTTAACCTCATCATGAGCACCTATGATGTAGACATTATAAAAGTGTGTGTCAAGCTTAGAGAGAGAATTTAAAATTATTCATTTGAAGTTAACCTCATAATGAGCACCTATGATATAGAATTTATAAGAACATCTAGAATGCATGAGTGACATTGTAAAAGATCTATGAGAAGAGAGTACTTAAGGCATCTTTGAATCCTATTTTTAGTTATTGTAAGAGAATCTTATAAGTTGAGTTTGTGTATATGAAAATGGGGCACATTGATTGAATATTTGATTTAAGTGGGGTGTTGGAATTCACATAGGTTGATTTTTTTCTCATGATTTTGTATTACCACTTGATAGTTTTGAGAAAGCATTGTGCCTACAAGTACAAGCACTTGGGTGTCATATTGGTGTATGAAGCATATTAGACAATTGTAGCACACACATAAGAATTAGGACTACCAAATAAATCTTATTTTATTGTAAACATCAGATTATTAATATAGTGAGTGTAATAACCATTGATGGTTACCAATCATTATTTTTCTTCTTTTATTCTCTCCCTATTATAATTAGCACCACTTGACTAACTTATTATAAAAACTTTATATATTAAAACAAATCAACCTAATGATTATATATCAATATCAATATAGCATACCATCTAGTCACATAAACATTTAAGAAGTTCAATTTGTAAACATTTTTTATGCATAATGTCAACATGTCATTAAAATAATGACATTTACAAGTAATAGAAGCATGTATGACTTGTTAGATGTTGTTCAAGTAACATGAATTAACTCAAGTACCCCACAAGTTCTTCACACATGTTTTCCAAATGAACAATAACTACAAGGACATACAAGGAACAAGGTACATCTAAAATTCATTAATACGACATCACCGCGAGACCCCATTTCTTGGACCCATTTTTTCAAACCATTCACTAGGTTGCCAATTTCACCAAATTGGCAAGCTAGAGAGCCAACTACATTGCCAACTCAATGAAATTGGCAACCTAGTGGTCTATTTGAAAAAAATGGGTTCAATAAATGGAGGTACATCATCATGAGACCCCATATCTTGGACCCATTTTTCAAATAGCCCACTACATTGCCAATTTCATGGTGATGTATCAAATTGCTTCTAGTGTTGACCAAGCTATGTGCTTGTAATATTCACTTGACTTGATTTGTAAAACCATTTGATTCTTCCCTCCTCTATTACACATATAGATCTAAGCTTGTAGATGAATCATCAAATATTTGCATAGTCCTCTAATTGTAATATTCACTTGATGGAAAAAGTGTCACATGCATGCAGTGCAAAATTGCAAAGAGTGCAACTTTCATTCTGCAAATCGTATGATCAAACCGACTGTTCCAATGTGTCATATGAGTATGTTTAGGTTAGGCATGGTCCTCTTTCACACCCAAACATGCCAAATCAGTCTGAACTATGTTCATGCAGTGTAATCCCTTAAGAGTCCAAATTGCAAAAAAGGCAACAATCTTTGACGACCTGTTACTCGGAGACCGTGTCACTTACGCGAATTTCATCAAAGGCATCAGGATCATGTAGGGCCCCTCTACAATAACCTCTCTCGGTTTTCATTATCTCAGTCTTTTTCCCATGGTGTCTAATTTTCACTTGATAGAAAAAGTGTCAAATGCAAGCAGTGTAAAGTTGCAAAGTGGTGCATGATGAGGTAGAAATAACCTCATCATGATAATACCATAAAGACCTATCTCATATATGCAAATCCCTATCCTCTACCAATTAATTAAATTGTAGGAGAAATAATTGCTTAATTTTTAGTGAGAAATTGTATAAACTTTATTTCTTTTGATTTCTTGAAGTATTTTTCTAATACAGATTTAATGGGTTATTTTAAGTGTTTTGTAGATAATAATCGGTCATCAAGTTTCCGATTAGAAGCATTCAGCCAACATGTGCTCCAGAACAGGTTGAAGATGTAAGCTGGAAATATGCTCCAGAACTTTAGGGTGATGGATCGAAGATATAGTTACTCTTTAAAGTTTTTATTTCTATTATCCTTTAAGTCAAAAACTTTATGGCTCAACTTGAGCCTCTTAAATACTATTGTAATGGGTTTTAAAGACATACAAGTTATTCGTAGATTTGTTTTAGATATTTTCAATGGTTATCCATACCATCTAAAATATAGGATGTAGTTAGAGTTTTTCTATAAAATACATGATATCCAAAAGTAAAACATACAGTGAAAAAGTAATGTTATACTGTCAAAATGTTTTCCGAAGTTTATGAATAAAGAGATTATTATCTAAAATTTATGAGTTATGAGCTATGGATGATAATTATTGTTGATAGAGGCATTTCTGAAATAACTATGAATATGAGCTGAGAACGAACGTGATAACCCATGAGCTAGCCACTTGAAGGGAGATAACTTAAGTAGATAAGTGTTTTCTTTTATTATATTGTTGTTTTGTAGAGAATTATTGAATTTACTATTATGAAATTTAAGTTTTGAACTATTTGTTGTCTTTTACTTCCGTAGTTTCTGTTATCAACTGTTAGAATCTTTACTGTTAAAGAAGATGTTTTATGGATTGTTATAAGTTTTTCTATTTTTATAGTTTATCAGCTTCTTAGTTTAATTGTTTCTATACTTTTTAATTCAGTTATCATGCTTTCTAAATTAGTTTTCTTTTCTTTTTTTAGTTTAAACATTTCCTGTTTTCTTAGGATAAATTGCTTTACAGTTTTATAGTTAGATGGCTTGAAGTTAGAATTAATATTAAGTTGTTCTCAAAAGTTAGAAAACTTAAGGGAGATACTCCGGACTTCTTCTATTGCAAATTCCCTTGAACACTACCCGGTCAACAAATTAAATTTTATATTCTAAAGTAATGGGACCTAACGATAGCCTATTAGCGCAACTTTCATTCTATAACTCGTACAACCAAATGAACTATTCCAACACGTCCGAATGGGTACGTTTATGCTAGGAATCATCATTTTTCATACCTAAACACACCAAATCACTATGAGCTACGTTCAACTGACTTGATCCCTTAAGAGTCTAAAGTGCAAAATGACTACAATCTTCGATAAGCTATTACTCAGAAACTGTGATGCTTACAAACTCTTCGTATGAGGCCATAGGATCACGTTGGGCCCATCTACAATAACCTCTCTTGGTTTTTTCTATCTTAGAGGCATTTTCTCATGGTGACGAATTTTTAGTTGAGGAAAAAGTTGTCAAATGCAACCAGTGTAAAGTTGCAAAGTAGTGCAACTTTCATTTTGCAACTCGTACGACCAAATAGACTATTCCAACGCATTTGTATGGGTATGTTTACGCTATTCATATTCCTCTTTCACACCCAAACATGTCCAATCACTCTGAGCTACGTTCAACCACTCGATCCCTTAAAAGTGCAAAGTGCAAAATAGTTGTAATCTTTGACGAGCTATTACTCGAAAACCATGATGCTTACAAACTCTTTTTCTAAGGTTACAGGGTTGCGTTGGGCCCCTCTATAATAACCTCTCTCTTTTTTTTCTATCTCGAAGGCATTTTCCCGTGGTGATGACTTTTAGTTGAGAAAAAAGTTGTCAAATATAAGCAATGTAAAGTTACAAAGTAGTGCAAAATTTTTTCTACAACTCATACGAACAAATGGATTGTTCCAACATGCCCAGATGGGTACATTTACGCTAGGCATGGTCCTTTTTCACACCCAAACATTCCCAATCACTTTGAGCTATAGTCAATGGACTCGATCCCTTAAGAGTCCAAAGTGCAAAATGGTTGCAATCTTTGATAGGCTATTACTTGGAAACCGTGATACTTACAAAAAAAAAATTGAGGCTATGGGATCATGTTGGGCCCCTCTACAATAACCTTTCTCAATTTTTTCTATAGGCATTTTCTAGTGGTGATGACTTTTCAGTTGAGGAAAAAGTTATCAAATGCAAGCAATGTAAAGTTGCAAAGTGGTACAACTTTCGTTCTGCAACTCATGTGACCAAACAGACAATTCCAATGTGTCTGAATGGGTCCGTTTACATTAAGCATGGTCTTTTTTTCTCTCAAAAATTCCCAATCACTCCAAGCTACGTTCAACCGGTTCGATCCCTTAAGAGTCCAAAGTGCAAAATGGTTGCAATCTTCAACAAGCTATTACTCGAAAACCATGATGCTTACAAACTCTTCGTCTAAGGACATGGGATCATTTTGGGCCCCTCTATAATAACCTCTCTTAGTTTTCACTATCTTGAAGGCGTTTTCCCGTGGTGACAACTTTTCAGTTGAGGAAAAAGTTGTCAAATGCAAGCAAGGTAAAGTTGCAAAGTGGTGCAACTTTCGTTCTACAACTCGTACAACCAAACAAATTGTTCCAACGCATCTGGATGGGTACTTTTACGCTAAGAATGGTCCTCTTTTTCACCCAAACATGCCCAATCACTCTAAGCTACGTTCAACCGACTCGATCCCTTGAGAGCCAAAAGTGCAAAATGGATGCAATCTTTGATGGGATGTTACTCAAAAATCATGACACTTACAAATCTTTGTATGAAGCTACAGGATTGTGTTGGGACCCTCTACAATAACCTCTCTCAGTTTTTTCTATCTCAAAGGAATTTTCCCATGGTGACGACTTTTCAGTTGAAGAAAAGTTAAATGCAAGCAGTGTAAAGTTGCAAAGTGGTGTAACTTTCATTCTACAACTTGTACGACCAAACAAACTGTTCCAACACATCCAAATAGGTAGCATGGTCATTTTTTGCACCCAAACATGTTGAATCACTTTGAGCTACGTTCAATTGGCTCAATCCCTTATGATGGCATTTAAAACAAAGGAATAGAGAAAGACTCACATGACAGTTGACAAGTCTGAGTTTTCCACACCAAAAGCATATGATTCAATGAAAGAGGTAAAACATCTAAGTGTCAAAATAGTTGAGGAAAGCATAAACCTTTTCGTTCTCGAATGGGTTATGATCCAATTATTATTAATATTAGTATTTAGGTAACTTTCTTATTCCTATTATGGCTCTAATCACAAATGAGAAGGCTACACGACTCTTAAAATATTGTATGATTATCCTCAATTCTAGCAAAGGCAAGACATTTTTTAATTATCCTCCTTGCCCTTACAACAATATGGTTGTTGTAAAGAGAAACTTTTTCAAGATTCTCAAAAAATTTGAAAGATTTATAGCTAAACCTAATCATAGGTCAATAAAAATATGAGCCCACATGGTGGCTTATGACCTAGCTAAAGAGAATCATGAACAAGAGGTATAAATATATGTTGATACTAGAGCCTTGACCATAATTAGAAGCTAAAAATAGCCCAAAGAAGAGGTATAAATATATGTTGATACATGAGATATTACAACCCCTATTCCTACTCCTTCACAATCATATCAAACATCTTAGAAGAAATTGAATCTTAGTGGGTGCCCACCACAAACTAATAAATCCTTTGAATATTAGTGGGTGTCCAACACAAACTAGAGCTTATTTTAGAATACTACAAGTGGAGGTGAGGACCTAGAATAGGAGAAGGAAAAAAATGAGAGAAGTGACGATCCACCTATGAAAATTGGATATGAAAAGTAGAAAACAAAATAACAAAGCCATTAGAGGTTTGTATGGAGAAGGTACAATAGGTTACATATCTATCTTCCCTCTCCTAGATTTATCCCTTTTAAATTATTCCTTGGATTCCATATTGAATTAGCACATAAGTAAATGATACATCGTTGGTGAGTCATTTTTGGAAATATTGAAATTGTTTAGCATCAATCAATAAATATTCAAGAAAAACCATGAAGGACAACAATGAGAAATGCTCAGGCTAACCAATTAATAATTATACACATGAATAATTCAAGAATACATGTGAATAAGTGAAGCACAAGTACTCAAATACACATTCCTTGAAGTATACACATGAATACATAGTATACACATTAATACAAAGTATATACATGAATACAAGGTATATGCATGAAAACACGAAAAATCAAAGTATACATTGGAATACACGTAAGCCACAAAGTATACACATAAGTTGTAAAGTATAAACTTGAATACATGTGACTCATATCTATTGAACCATGGATTTATAATGCAAATATGGACACCATCGGTAAAAAATATTTGTATTAACCAAATAGCCACGTAGGCATACATCAATATATGTTGATATAAATATAAAATATATACAAAATAGCCATATAGTCTTACAATAATGTCATATAGGCATACAATGTCAAATATATGCAATACAAAATATGTCCAAAAATGCCATATAGGCATACAACAAAGGGCCCTGGAATCAAAACTCATTTCCCTCCAAGCGTTTGAAACAAAATCTTGTCCTTTATTGGTTGGTTGGATGGTGATAAGTGTGTCACTCGTTTACTCTAAAGTTGAGGAGTTCTCCTATTACTCCTCCCAAGGTTTAGTTCTCGGTCAATCTTTACCTATTATGATAACAAGTAAAGACATTGATATATAGAAATTACATTATAAAAATGATATATTTAAAAAATTAATCACTTACTGCCTCTAGATGATCACTCTCCTCAAGGGAAATATTCATATGCCCATGCTATGGCATGTTGAAGCACTATAGAAACCATCCAAAGAGAAATTAAACTGCGAATCAATAATGGTTTGATTTTTCACTAACTAACAATTATAACAATGAATGTAAATTGAAATTTAGTAATTTGCCTCATACCCTCATGAGAGGCATCAAAGAGTCTATAGAAAAAGAAACACCAAGATCCATTGCCCTATGAACATCTGGAGGTGTTTTCACTTGCAACATCTAAAAATAAAACAACAAATTATTCAATCATAAAAACTACAATAGTGATGCACATCATGGCTTATAATGTATGAGATAAAGAACATAATTTTGAGTAATTATTGAACTATATATTTCTTACTATCATTCTTACTATTTTCCCTATCCATAGCTTGCTCGAAAGCACCTATTTTAGGCTTTTATCCATAGCATCAAGGCAATGAACTGTTTGATAAAATACTTTGGTAGACATGTGCAAAAAATGTGGTAACATAGAGAAGGCAGTGAACTGTTTAAAAAAATGCTTCAAAGAAATGTGGTCTCATGGTGATGGAATTCCATTACAAACAAATGTGTCATGGAATTCCATCACCATGAGACCACATTTCTTTGAGGTATTTTTTCAAATAGTTCATTCCCTTCACTATGGTATTATGTTGGGATGGGGTGGTATAGTGTGGTATTGGTTATGAGATGGAGGGTGATCATGACATGAAGAGGGAGGGGTGGGTATATGAACAAGTGGAATAAAAGGTGGAAGGTTTCATGGATTGGTAAATTTAGGATGAGGATGAGGACCTTGAAAAGAATTTGGAAGGGAATTTTGGCTAAAGGCTTGGTTCCAATTCTTAAGGTAGTGAGTTGTTTGAAAAAATGCCTCAAAGAAATGTGGTCTTATGGTGATGGAATGGCATTCCATCACCATGAGACCACATTTCTTTGAGGCATTTTTCCAAACTAATCACTACCTTGTCTTTGTTATTGCTTACTATTATGTTTTGATAGATTTTTTCCAAGCATCCATAGTTTGTTGGAAAGCACCTTTTTTAGCTTTTAGCCATGGTAGCAAGGAAGTGAACTATTTGATAAAATACTTTGGTAGACATGTATGGAAAATGTGGTAGCATATAAAAGGTGGTGAGATGTTTGACAAAATGCCTTAAAGAAATATGGTCTCATGGCAATGGAATGGCATTCCATCACCATGAGACCACATTTCTTCGAGGCATTTTTTTAAACTACTCACTGCCTTGTCTATGCTATTGCTTACTATTATGCTTTGATAGATTTTTTCCAAGCATCCATAGTTTGTTGGAAAGAAAAAAATTTAGGCTTTTAGCCATAGCAGCAAGGAAGTGAATTGTTTGATAAAATTCTTTGGTAAACATGTATGAAAAATGTGGTAGCATATAAAAGGCAGTGAGTTGTATGAAAAAATGCCTCAAAGCAATTGGGTCTCATGGTGATGGAATGGCATTCCATCACCATGAGACCACATTTCTTTGAGGCATTTTTTCAAACTACTCACTACCTTGTCTATGTTATTGCTCACTATTATGCTTTGATAGATTTTTTCCAAGCATCCATAATTTGTTGGAAAACACCTTTTTTAGGCTTTTAGCCATAGCGGCAAGGAAGTAAATTGTTTGATAAAATGTTTTGGTAGACATGTATGGAAAATGTGGTAGGATAGAAAAGGCGGTGAGTTGTTTGAAAAAATGCCTCAAATAAATTGGGTCTCATGGTGATGGAATGGAATTCCATCACCATGAGACCACATTTCTTCAAGATATTTTTTCAAACTACTCACTGTCTTGTCTATGCTATTGCTTCCTATTATGCTTTGATATATTTTTTCCAAGCATCCATAGTTTGTTGGAAAGCACCTTTTTTAGGCTTTTATCCATAGCAGCAAGGAAGTGAATTGTTTGATAAAATGCTTTGGTAGACATGTATGGAAAATGTGGTAGCATAGAAAAGGTGGTGAGTTGTTCAAAAAAATGCCTCAAAGAAATGTGGTCTCATGGTGATGGAATGGTATTCCATCACCATGATACCACATTTCTTCGAGGCATTTTTTCAAACTACTCATTGCCTTGTCTATGTTGTTGCTTACTATTATGCTTTGATAGATTTTTCCAAGCATCCACAGTTTGTTGGAAAGCACCTTTTTTAGGATTTTAGCCATAGTAGCAAGGAAGTGAACTGTTTGATAAAATGATTTGGTAGACATGTATGGAAAATGTAGTAGCATAGAAAAGGTGGTGAGTTGTTTGAAAAAATTCCTCAAAGAAATTAGTTCTCATGGTGATGGACATCAGTCACCATTTGGTGAACTTTGTTATCAACTTGTGTTATGTATTCTTTCTCTTTTCTCTTTTTTTGTTATCATGGTTTTGGAATGTTGTTGTGTTGGAAGGAGATGGATTTGTAATGTAGTTGAAGCCTTTGTAATCCTGATTTTGGAGCATAATAGGATCAGTCACTCTATTGAAGAGGAGACGTAGCCATTTGGCGAACTCTGTTATGAACTTGTGTTCTGTCTTCTTTCTCTTTTCTCTCTTTTATTCTACTCATCACATTTATAATGCTTTGTTCATTTAAGCATTTCAGTTATGTTAATTCATTTTTAAAGCTTTGAATTAATCGTTGTAAACATCAAGCATTCTTTAAGCAATTGTCATAGATCCTAATTCATATCAGTGTGGAGTGTTGTTGTGTGGTCTGCTAAATTTTTTTGGACCTTAAGAGGTGTGTTTGGAGTCGCTTGTTATTGTTAGTGCGGGTTTGGCCAACCTAGCATGCTAGCGCTAATTGCAGAGGATAATTGTTGATTGAGGAAGTGTTGAGAAGCACATTGATGTAGATTTGGGTCCCAATTAAGTAGTGGCATGGTTTGGCTTCATTTCATTAAATGGTGGAAGCGTTTAGTGTCAACCTATTTGATGTTGCATGGTTGAGGTGTATGTTTCCTTAAGGCCAGCCTAATTGAGATTGTTTTTGGTCACAAATGGTGTAAATGCAAGGTGAAATTTTGTATGGAGTAGTGTGAAGTGTGTGATGTGAAATATGTGAAAGTGATCGAGTATGTTGATCTAAGTGTGAGCCTTAATGCTTATGACTTCCTAATGCAATGACCAGAATGTGTCTACATTTTAGTTTGTTTGATAAGTTGTTTGTGCTTCAATAGAATTGTACCTTTAGCATATGAGAGATGCATTATTAGTAGTTCAAATTGTTAGTGAGCCACCCCTTCTTCTTTCTTTCTTTTGGATAGTGAGTCCTTTGGAAATGACCCACTGATAGTGAGCCTTTCTTTATCTTTTTGGGTAGTGAGCCCACAACTCATGAGACCACATTTCTTTGAGGCATGTTTTCAAACAAATCATTTCCTTTTCTATGTTATTGCTTACTATTATTCTTTCATATATTTTTTCCTAGCATCCATAGCATAGACAAGGCAGTGAACTATTTAAAAAAATACCTCAACAAAAAGTGGTCTTAGGAATTCCATGACAAGCAAATGAAATTGGCAGCTGCTCCTAGTTATTACTTATGCTATGTGAAGTAATTGCATCACTACGTATGTTGACTTTCTAAACAACTGTATTGTAATTGAAATTTTGTCATCTATCAACATCTAGTTATTAGTTATGCAATGTGAAGTAATGCTTTGAGTTTGAAAGATTTACAATGCAATATAATCAATGATATGAATATAAAATACACAAATCTATAAAGTGTAATTCATTAGTTAAACTCTTTATTCTATTACCTACGTGAAGGTTTGTACAACTCCATTGGAACTGGGAGGTGTTCCCGTGAAACCTTCAATATAAGCCTATTCAACATCCAAAATCAAATATTAGAATACCATTCATATAACAATGCTATTCACATGTAATATTTATAATTGTGTACTAGTTGCATACCTCAACAATAGATGCAGTGGAGTAATAAATAGGAGGGTCGGTGTATCTAGTATCAACACTATGACCTTGAAATTTTATTATAATTATTAAACTAAATTAATTAATCTTGCATTTCAAAAATAAAATTTAATAAATTCAATTCAATGAACATGCTAACATTTACCTGAGTATCAATGCCAAAAGCCTCATTTAAAATGTCATCAACCATCACCATCTCTGCAACTTCAGATGTATCATGTGCACCAGCCTCCTAAGTGTTTGTGGGGTCATATGTACAAGCTGACCTTGAAAACCTGACAAGAATGGTTGGAAGCCTACCCCTTGAATGGCACTGTACTACAAGACTAGCACGCTAGATGATGCTCTGGGTCAAAGAGCTGATAGACTGAAAAGTGTCCACCTCAGCACTCTCATTCACAATGGAAAGGATAACGATGTGCTCATGAGCCATACTAGTGAGAGATCATCTCCCTTTCCACTGAGGATCCTTACGTGCACCTGGTCTATCTTGTACCAACCCTCCACCTCTCCCCTAAAAGTCCCTCATATCAAAATAGTTAGGGATTTTGTTGAGGATGAACTCGTAGTAGAGTTTCCTCAAGAAATATTGGGGGACCTTGTTATTGTTGCATGGTGGATAGTCAAAACTATCCACCACCTATCCCAAAAAAAATTCTTAATCCCTTGGTGGTGGAACCAATGGATAGGTAACCTCTTGGAATTAAGGTCAAGATTTTAATTTGTGTGTGGGTCAGCGAATAGTGAGCACAAATCATATTTTGTAAATTTTTCATCTTTACTTCTTTATATGATAATTTATCTGCATAAAAATTCCTCCACGCTTTCCTCCTCTATGCCCAACCACTTAATTGTTTGTTGATTACATCAACATGTGTTATCATTGTAAGGAAAGCTAACGTAAGGAAACAACTCTCCTAACGTCAAAACCTCAGGGAAGAATGCATAGATGCTTTTAAATTTTCAATTACAGTCCAATTAAGATACACTTGAAAGAAATAGCAGAAACAGAGAAATGAACATACACTAATGAACACTAGATTTATGTGGGAAAACCCTTATGGGAGAAAAACCCACCACACCAAGAAAAACCCCTTTGTATTACAGTAAACAAAATTACATACAGAGTACGGGCTTCGCTCTCTGATGTCAAATTACAACAACATACACAATGATCAACCTTGTATAGAACATTCAAGATACAATACTCTCATAATTGAATTCACACTGATCACTCATCGAACTATTCATCCAACCATTCGTCGAACCATTGATCAAACT
Source organism: Sequoia sempervirens (assembly GCA_007258455.2). Taxonomy (NCBI): domain Eukaryota; kingdom Viridiplantae; phylum Streptophyta; class Pinopsida; order Cupressales; family Cupressaceae; genus Sequoia; species Sequoia sempervirens. The sequence goes on along the minus strand of VDFB02281492.1, from coordinate 1,010,129,144 downwards.
GAACCTCATCTGTAATTGCAAAGTATATCCATGTCATCCCTAGTCTATTGATCTTCCTCTTAGTAACGGCTGCAATAGTCCAACTGCTAGTGGTTCCCATTCTACTCCTTTGATTGATCGAAGTCACACCACATAGGACAGTCTTCCAATCGGTCAACAACATTCAACCTATTTTCGCATGTCGGTGAGACACTAACTGTGTCTCCCTGATGCCACAAGACCTGATTGTAGTTATCGCCAAGAGTCCTCACCATCGTCAAGACGTTATATCAAGTTCACAAACTGTCGCTCAGACTTCCCTTTGTTGCCAAAACATCATACCAATATCCATCACATATAGCGTTGTCGCCAAGACAATCGCTAGTCAGCGAGAGGTCATACCGTAGTTCCAAAGTCACATAGACATCAACATTCCCATCGGCGAGACTATTGCTATCGCCAGGAGATCATACCGAAACAACATACCTATCAGCGAGACCACATCTATCACTAAGAGTTCTACTAAATGTTCACACCTCTCACCGATGACTTCAGTCACTAGGAGTCTCACTGAAGACACCTGATAACAAACACATGTAGCTCTATCGGCAAGACTTCCGCTATTCGTTGAGACATCATACCAAAGCAAGCCTTTTGGCCAAGGGTCTCCCCGATGACTTCTAGTGAATAACTGTCAACCAGACCAACCCACTCGACAGAGGGTTACACTGAACACCACAAGTCACAGCGATTGCTCCAGTCAGCATGACAATAACAAGGTCTCAGCGACCTAAACATTTCACAAGGTTCCACAGCTGCTAGTCGGCCAGACAACAAGGATGTCACACTGACTTTTCTCTTTTAGAGGTTTCAGCCTGTGAGATTGAGGCACATAATTCCAACAATCATGTCTTGAAGTGAATTTGCAAGTGTTCTTCTTTCCACAGTTGAACTTAAAGGATCGTTCAACCTCGTGATTAACTCAATCTATTTTTTGTTGTTTTTAATTTCCCCCATTAAATTTTGCTGATTACTAGGAGGATGTTGAGGAACTAGTGGAGAAGTTTGTTGTTATGGTTGTTGAGGAGGGTTTTGAGGTTGATTAACATCTCCCACAAATTAAAGAAATGAACATCAAAAACAACCTAAAATTACCTATTTAACAATAAATTTACATAAAAAAGCTTACTTATTTGACCTCCCCGTCAACGTGGTGACATGTTGGCGATGAAATTGCAACTATTGATCCTTCCAAAATGCAAGCACACAATTGTAAGGTTTGTTGGCTGCGGGCAAGAAAAAACATAGTGAAAATGAAATGAAATGGTTTTCTTTTTTTGTTTTAATAAGCTATAACACGCTCATGTTATAACGTAAGCATATTATAGACTCGATATGACCAAGCTTTGGCTTGGTCACACCAAGCCATAAAACGCACTCACATTATAGCCTTTCAAAAAAAATTAAACTTTTGGCCACTTTTTGGGCCCCCAAATTTTTACACCCACCCAAGGATTGAAGACCTCTTGATGTGCAAGATTGGAAAAGTCGCAAAAGTTGCAAAAGTTGTCAAAGTTGTCAAATCATAGAATGTAACTTATAGATCTGATTTTCGACTTTCTGACATTGAAACCTGGACAAATTAGAAGCTATAGATCAACTTCAAAGGCTCCTTAAAGATTTCTAAAAACCTTGACAAAAGACCCATTCGTCCATGGGCGAATAAGTCCCAGACATCCTTTAGAAACTGACTTTTGGTGACTGGTAAACACCTTTTTTCCCTTCTCAGATCTACAATCAGTTTTTTGTTTCTACTAATATCGAGTTTCATATTGTCATTTCAAGTTTGAATTGGCCTAATTTGGTTAATTTTCTATTTTTAGTTTTTCTCCCAAAAGCGTTGTTTGAACTTGACCCCCATCCTCAAAGCATAAGGAAATATGAAGATTCTCACATTGAGTTGATTCACCTAAGGTTTGTTAGTCAATTCTTTGTGGGGATCTCATTTCTAATGAAATAGAGGAAAATAGGTCCATCTATATCATTTTGGTGAACCCCCCTCTCATAACATATTTTTCCATGTTTCATTTTGGAGAACCTGATGTTTGAGCATCATAAATTTTCTGATTTTGAGTCCTTTCAAACCCTAGATCTAGGATTTGCATTAATTTGCATTGTGTTGCATTGATTTGCATCTCATTTAGAGTTGTTTACTTGCATTAGTTTGAATCTCATTTAGGGTTTTAGGCTTACATTTTTGTGTGCTTCAAAATCTAGAAAATTCAAAAATCTCAATCATTTTGCATAGTGTTACATAACATTGCATGATCAGTCATTTACATCAGAAAATTGAATCAAAATTGCATCTCAAATTAGGTTTTTTTGCTTGTCATTTAACATTATTTTGCACTTGCATTTAGACTTGATTTTCCAGAAATCTGAAATTGTAATCACTTGTTTGAAATCATAATCTGGAAAGCATAAAAAATAACTCAGAAATTTGTAAATCAAATTTTCAAAACCCTAAAGTGAGACCCATTCACCCACGGGCGCATGAGTCCTTGATCAAGGCTTTTTCTGAATTTTTGAGCATCAAAAATACTATTTTTTCATTATGTGTTCCCGCATTTATTTTGTTGTTTCAGTTTCCAAAATTTCTATTTTTTGAAATAGTTCATAGAAAGGTTAATTTGTCAAATTCAATGCATTGTTTGAATTCAAATTTTCATTTAAAAAAGAAATCATGTTCAAGTTTTTTTATAGCATAATAAAAAATTTATCTTATTTTAAATCTGGAAATTGCTTTTACATACTTGCATTGCACTTTACATTCTAGGGTGTTTGATTGCATCTCACCTATTCTCCATTTTGGGTGCACCTTGGGTTTGTGAAACTTGTATGAGCTTCACAGCTTGGTGTCCTATTTCCAATACTATCATGAGACGTAGCTTGAGACTGATGCCATCCTGTGATACATCACTTGTTGTGGATCTTGGGTTTTCTAATTCTTTCACTCATAGTGTTGACACTAGTCAACCCACTATGGACCATACCCTTGACACTTCATTTCCTATGACCTCCTTACCAACAACTAATGTGACTAATGTTGAATCAAGGGTTGCTAATCTCCCTCAAGAGAACCTAAGAAGAATGGATGAAGAGTTAGAGAGATTGCAAAACTTTGTGAGCTCTAAATACAATACTAGTAATGTGATTCCTATCATAGATAACATGAGGAGAATAATTGATAATGAACAAGGAATATAAGTTGTGCGTAGTTTAAATCACACAATTACCAACAATGTCCCTACAATGACTAGTTGTGCTCAAGCTATGGGACATACTCAAATTCAAGGTGGAAATTCAATCCCTCCTTCCACAACCATGACCTCTATTCTGACATTCACTAATCCAACTGTTACTACAACCATACAACCCACTATCAATGTCCATACTACCTTAGGTATTTCCACTGGGAATCCCTCTAGCTTTGTGCATTCAAATCTCATATCTCCTCAACCATCTCCCCTCACAAATTTACACTTCACTTGTCCTCTGAACACATATACATCTCGACCTTATTCATCCCCATCTCACAACACAAACAATGATCCCATCCTTAACCAACTCTTGCAAAGTGCTTCATCCCTCCAACAACAAATTGTTATGTTGAATCAAAATCAAAATGGCCAACCTTCACAATATGTCAAAAGAAACCCCTTATCCTTGGAGATATTGAGAACACAAATTCCACAAGGTATAGAGACTCCTGGATTTGAGAAATATGGTGGGAAAGAAGATCTTGTTAGCCATGTTTTCGTATACACAGCCTTATGTAGTGACTTCAATTTTTTAGGATAAACTCTTGGCTAAACTCTTCCCTAGATCCTTAAAAGACACTACCTTGAAATGGTTTTGTTCCTTACCAAATAATTCAATACATTCAATTAATGAGCTTATTGATGCCTTCCTTAATCATTTCCAAGTGCACATGGGTCCTAAGATGACCTTAACAGATTTAATGAGATGTAAGCAAAAAGATGATAAAAAAGTCACTGACTTTATCACCCATCATCAATTGATTTATTCACGAATCAACATTAAGATTCCCAATCTTTATCTTCAACGAATGCTCATTGATAATTTACAAAATAAAATTCAAGATAAGATTGGGATGATGAAATTTCCCTCCTTCACACAGTTGTATATTGCCCTTTGGGATTACCAAAATTCAATTAGTTGTCGTAAAGTGAAGACTCCCTCTAGTCATCCTAAAAAATCTAAATTTGTGCCTCAAAACAACTATCAACCATTAATAAGGGATTTTACAACTTAATCCCCATCAACCAACACAACATGTTGACAACCAAGTGGCTACTATAAAGATGACAAATTCATACATATTTGGAGATAAAAATAGATAATTCACCCCTTTACCTAATACACTTCATAACACCATGTTGTATCTCTTAAGCAAGAACTTAACTTCCTTACCTCATGTTAGAGCTCCTAATCCTACTAAGCCTTTACCTCAAAACTATAGACAAAAATCCTATTTCCATTTTCACCGAAAAAAATGGACATGTTACGAAACATTGTAACTGTCTTAAACATATTGTGCAAGACCTCATTGATTCTAATCACATTCAAATTGGTGGTGTTAACAATCAAGGTAATAAGTCTGAAACACCTAACCAAAACTTGCAAACCTTTACTAATCCCATGCCAAATCATAACATTTCCTTTGTCAAAGCTAGTGAAACTAAGAATGATGTGATGAATGTTGACATAGATGATGAAAACATGAAAGACAATGTGGAAATTTCTATGGATAAGATAGTTGCAACCATTGAGGTTCAACTTCATAAGGGCCTAACTAAAATGCCCCTTGGCATTGCTTTCTCACAACATGACCTAACCAAACATGCACTTGATGGTCCTCTTTACATAGCTGGAAGAATCAACGACAAGCCTACTAATGGGATATTAATTGATCTCGTTTGTGTAGAGAATGTGATAATTGAAGAATTATTATTTATGCATGAGCTTTATCAAGATACTTATGAAAAATTGAAAGCATGGATCAAAATGCATAATGGTTTTTCTTTCCCTATGATAGGTTCGATAACTCTTTAAAATTTGGATTGAAAACATTAAGTGTCTCATTCTCCATTACCCCATCATCAAACCAATTTCATGTGAAGTTAGGCTATCCATGGCTTCACTCCATAAAAGTCGTTCCGTCGATTGTGCATAAATTCTTAAAGTTTCTATTTGGAAATGAGGTTTTTACTATGAACCATAGTGGATTTAATCCCATGTCTTCCCATGGGAATTTCTCATTGGATTTATTTTGGCCCAAACTTATGGAACCTATTAGGCCTCATGAGGACCTATTTTTCAAATCCTATCAAAATTTTAAGAAAAATCGCATAGTACAATTATCCCAAGTACTAATATGCCTCAACCCATGATTGAGCCTCCTATCCTTGATAAAACCATGATTGAACCAAAATCCCTTCCAAGTAACCAAGACCAAAGCATGAAAAATCCTCCACCTATTTCCTATAAGAGACTATGAGATAACCAAATAAGTCAAGTTGTGCCTCCTAAAGTCAAACAAGTTTACAAAGCTAAAGAGAAAGTGGTTAAACACCCTCTCATGGTTCTTTTCATTCCTCCCTTAAGGGAAGAAAAGAAACCTACGGTTCTTTTCGTTCCTCCCTTAAGGGAAGAAAATAAACCTATGGTTGATAAACCCACTCCTACACAATCGCAACATGAAAAAAAACGAAAAGAAATTGAAATGTTAGAGAGTGTAGACGTAGACATTGTGCTATTGCTTGTTTATTGCAAGAAAAAGAAGAAAATAACAACATAGAAAATCAAAATTGAAACTCACCTCAAGAAATGCATGATGATTCTCCACCTTCATCACAACAAGAAAATCCTAGACCTCGACCAAAACAAGAACAAGCATCTTCCATGGATATTATCATTAGACCTTATGTTGCGATTAACTTGGATGATGATAATGAAATTGCTAAAATTGATGAGGAAGTGCATAGAGAGTTAAATTTATTGTTTTCCTCTTCCATGAGCTTAAATAATGATAATAGTAGAAAGAGTGATTCACCATGTGTTGAACTTGGTGATTGTTCTAGTTTGGCACTTGACGTTGTCCCTTTGGCTAGTTGCTTGCCTTCCGCATATGACAAACAAGATTGGGATGCAAATGACCTACTATAGGTTGACTCACATGTGTCTTACTAGTCTTGTCTTTGTTTTCTTTTCATTTTTTTTGTGTAATTGCATGTGTGTAATGTGATCCCCCGTATCGTTCTATTTGATGTGTCTTCATGTTCATTCCTCTATTTGTATCTACATTCTTCTATATGTCATAAACCTTTATCTTTTCTTTTGTCTTGTGTTTTCCTTTTGGGGATGATGCAGGGCGTCAAGACATTTAGGTCTCTTCCATGTTGACCCAAAATCTTTTCTATTGTTTTCACTCTCTATGTTTCATTGTTCTAGTTCTATGAGTATTTGGGGAATGATGACATTTCCGAGCTCTATAATAACATTGTAGCAAAGACATACGTTGATCCTGAATCCATGGATCGTTTATGCATTATTTTTGGGATTTCATTTTGGGGGCATACACTAGCATTATCATTTTTACATTTTTTACTATGTCTTATGTTTCATAGTGCAGTCTTCTTACTTCACATGATTTTTCTTTGTCTTGGTGGTGTCATTGGGTTTTATGTCCTCTAAGAGTGTGACCTTTCTTGGCATATGACATTCCTCTTAGTGGTGATGCTATGCATTGCATTCCCTAAGTTGTGAATCTTTTATCATAGACTTGTCCTCTCTTAGAAACATTAGGCATGATGTTGCCTAAGGAGAGACCTTACATGAACTAAGAAAAACCCCTTTGAACATGTCTTATCCTATTTGCATTTTGTTCATAAGTGTTTAGCATAACGCAACTTGCTAACCTTATAAAACTCGATGTTCATTTTTTTTGTGGCACCTTATCAAAGTTATTAGAGGTATAGCTTTGGTATGGTTAGTATGATGAGAGCCTGTAGACCTGGCATGAATTTCTCATTGTATGATAAGATCCTATAGACCTGGAATGAATTTCTCACTTACTCACTTTTTGGGGGCTCACCTAGTGTATATTAGACTACACTAGCCCGTGTGAGCACATTTTTGTTTGCATAGTGGATAGTGGGTTTCACTTGTAAACATTTTTGGACAAAAAACTAAGGCTTGATTGACATCAAGTTGGAAAAACAATCAAGGCTTGATCCACCCCTTTTTTTATTTATTTCTTTTAGTCTTTGACATTGTATGATTCATTATATTGTCATTGTTGCATACATATATATGCTTAGTATAGGTATGCGTCTCCTTGTGCCTTTGTTGGTTTTTCCATGAGATCTTAGATCTTGGAGGCTTGATCATCCTCCTTGACCTTTGTTATCTTATCTTTCCAATGATTGTACAATTAGACCTCTCTTGATTGTATACTTTAGTGTGAGTTTGATGCAAGGCCATCCTCTCACTAAAGTGGGGGCTAAATGTAGTGTACAAAAATGTATCCCTTTACATTTTCATTGTTTGGGCCCTCCTAATTAAAATGAACTTAACAATCCCTTAATTTAGTGTTGAAAAATGTATCCCTTTACATTTTCAAACTTGTTTGGGCCCTCTTAATTAAAATGAGCTTAATTATGCCTTAATAAGCCCTATTATTCATTTTCAAGCCTAATAAATTATATTTTCCAAAGGGGAAACCTGACAATAATTAATGCCAATACATAACACTTTACCTTGAACATTGTGTGTTCTAGGAATAGGGACCAGGGACCCATTCGCCCTAGGCCTTTGGACCTAAATTTAAAATATGTTTTTGGCGGTATTTTAAGGTCCCCAAATCTATATTCTAATGTCAGCTTGTGATATTTGAATTTCAGGAAATTAAGGATACATACCTATAAATACAAGGTTATTTCACTAAGTTTCACCTAGCATTTTGATGAAAGCATCCCTATAGAAAATTTGATGATCAAGAGCATGCAAGAGTAGATTTATTAGAGATTTATTGCAGCATTAAAGATTAATTCATCATGTCAAAGTCTTCTTGCATCATGCATGTTTTTGGAGCTAACATTGTGATGTAGGTTTCAAGATCAAGTTCAAGCATTCAAAGCATTATTTCAAGCATCAAGATCCAAATCCATTGAATCCATTTCATGCAATTTGCAGACCTTCGAAGATCTCCATTACCAAGGTTCATTCAAGGGTTTGTTGAGTGGTAACATAGCATTGTCCATTCTTCATTCCCTCTTTCATGCATTATTTCAATTCAAGGTTTGATTACCAAAATGGGGTTTGACCAAGGTAAACCCCCATTCACTAAAAAAAAAAACTAATTTTCCCTCTTGTATGTATGTTGTATATTTAGGTTGAAGAAGGATTGAAGACCTCTTGAAGTGCAAGATTGGAAAAGTTGTCAAAGTTGCAAAAGTTTTCAAATCACGAAATTTAACCTACAAATCCAATTTCTGACTTTTCGACACTAAAACCTGGACAAATCAGAAGCTATAGATCAACATCAAAGGCTCCCAAAATATTTTTGATAACCCTAACAAAAGACCCATCCACCCATGGGCGAATAATTCCCATACATCCTTTAGAAACTGACTTTTAGTGACTGCTAAACACCTTTTTTCCCTTCTCAGATCTATAATCAATTTTTTTATTTCTGCTAATATTGAGTTTCATATTGTTGTTTCAAGTTTCAATTGGAATAATTTGGCTGATTTTCTAATTTTAGTTTTTCTCCCAAAAGTGTTGTTTGAACTTGACCCCCATCCTCAAAGCATAAGGAAATCTGAAGATTCTCACATTGAGTTGATTCACCTAAGGGATATTAGTCAATTCTTTGTGGGGATCTGATTTCCTAGTGAAATAGAGGAAAATAGGTCCATCTATATCATTTTGGTGAACCTCCCTCTCATAACCTATTTTTTCACATTTCAACACCACACTGAAATTGTTCAGAATTAAAGAATCAGATGACATGATCAGTTCATTAAAACTAAGGAATTTAGTGTAGGTGATTGGGCTATGCTCTATGACTCAAGATATCAGGACTACAGGGGCAAGTTACAAGCAAGGTGGCTTGGTCCCTATGAAATCAAGCAAGTGTTTCCCAATGGATTCATCTAACTACATACAATTGATGAAGTCAAGTTTTCCTTACTAATTAATAGACACAGGATAAAGTTATACAAGAAACCATTGTAGAAGGATGATTTAATTCTTTCATTAATACATCAATTTGATCCTTCACTTGGAAATTCAACTACGACAACTACAATTTCTACACATGACTCGGTAGAGGAGCTACCCAACTCACCTACTACTATTACACAAGTATGATTTCTAATATAACTCACAAATCACACACTGCACAAGGTGATGAACAACAATAATCATTTTATGCAACAGTCAGTGAAGCTAAAGGGACCTGTAGCAACATGTCTAAAAGCGACAAATTTTAGACAGGGACTTGTTACTGGAGGAACCCGTAGCTATTAACTAACAATAATTTCAAAATTCCTCATCGAATTTATTGCATATCTATACTTTCCACTACCATTTTCCATACATGCAGCCACATACATTTCATTTCTGCACATACACCACCTCACACTTTTCATTCCCATCACCCTTCTTGATTGTCAGATCTCATACACTTCATTTCATCTTCCATCTACTGTACATCCCACAACCTTTTCCAACTATCATTTAACCAAATCATGCTTTTATATCATTCAGTTCCAATTGTAATTAAGAACGATCAAATCAAATCCCCCTACGGGCAGTAATCAACACTTCGCACAAGCTAAGTTTCATTTCATAAGCATTCTACAATTACATGCATTAAACTATCATAATTAGCATAGATGATGATTATTTTATTACATATTTTAGCATTTATTTATGCATGTTTTCATATCTAAATTGGTATTCCACTATATATCATCTCACCCTTCACCAAGAACCATACAATTAAGTGAGGACACTTAACACCTTTAGTTGGTGGGAGGGGTACTCTCATTTTCTTGATTTTCAAAAACCAAAAACCCTCAACAACTCTTTGCCATTTCACTTTTCCTTTGTTTTTACACAATCCAATATTAGAGGAGAAGGAAGGGTTGGAAGCAGTTGAATTGAGACAATACAATAAAGTGAAGGTGGTGCAATGGGATAACAAACATGATAGAAATTGACCTTAAAAAAGTAGAATTAAGGGAATTACAGAGCAATATCAGTATCATGGGTGGTGATATTATCTGCGGGGAACTAGCAACACATGCCTAGTTGTTGGAAGATAGATTGGTGTCACCTATTTTTTGATGGGTTGGTTGGATGGACTACTTCTTGAAACTCAAAAAGTTCAATGAAGTCATGACACAATATTTTGTTTCTACTTTACAAAATGATGAGGTGAATGTAAGATGTTTGAAGATGGATGCTTCAGAGGTCGCCATTGCTAAGTTATCAAGATTTCCAAGGGAAGGAGAAGAGTTCCTAGTAAGGGAAAATGTCATAGCTTCTAGGAATGAATTCAAAGAACATGGATAAAACCTAGACTCATCATCTCAAGGTACAAAAAGATTATCCTTACCCTGGATATGGGCCTTAGTTTCTTCTTATATAGTCAAATACTTAACTTGTGATGGTAGGTAGTCCATGTTATATATAGTCCATTTTAAGCTTTTAAGTCATCTTTTCCATGATTGGCATGTGTGGATGGTGAAAATTTGCAAATGGCTAAAACTACTAACACACACACATTAGCATGATTAGCACTTTAAAACATAGCCAACAATCAACATCCCTATGAAATAACTCAACATGCTAATAATGCAATCAAAGCAACAAAGATTTAGATAGACAAATTGAAAGCATATAATAAAACATGGAGAAAATTATATCTCATAGTGGATTGGTTTCAAATGTGCAAATGAACCTTTCCCAATCCTTGCTAAAATGATGAAATTCGTTGAAGATGGAGTGATGGTGGGAAAAATCAGTTCTTCTAAAGAGAGTGACTTTGCATGAATGATTGTGGAGATTTGTGGAGGATTTTTTGAAGGATGAAGCCTCTATTTAAAGATTCTCAAGTTGAAAGAATGCTTATGAGAGAGAAATGTGGGATAAAGATTTAGCCAATGAGATGAGGCCACTTGTCAACTTGCCATAGGTTGAGGGATGTGCAAGTTTTGGCCAATGTGCCCAAGAGAGAGATATTTCAAATTTGAATTTGAGATTAAATGTTGAGTTTGACTTGTACAAGGGACATGTAAGACCTATTAAATGTCTTGTTGGATGTACATGTCTACTTGTTTTTGAATTCAAACTCGAGGGAATATTCCTCAAAGATGCCATGTTGATGGAAAATGTTGATTTTAATAAATCAATAAATTGTTTTATTGGTGTAAGTGGGAAAAGCTAGAGGATGTGATGGGTGGTTAGGTTAGTTTAATTAGGATTAGATTAGCTTAATGATGATTAGGATTTTTTGACCTTTTTCACTTGAATATTTGATTTATTTAAATCAAAATGGAATGGAATATGCATTTTGAGGTTTCAATTAAATAAAGTTTGGTTTATTTAATTAAAAGGTTGATGTTTGATTTATTTAAATGAATAACCTTAGGAATGGAATTAATGAGTTTAATTTACCTGATGAATGGATGAAGGTGAACTAAGTGCATAATGATAATTTTGCATGTCTACATTTTTCCCCTTTGAAGCAATGTACTTGTTGCGTTGGTTCAAAGAATAAACTTGTCGTGATCAAAATTCAATTTATTTATTTTTTCGGATACCCCAGCAGAAAGAAGTACACTAGTACATTTCCCCCTCGAGAGATCAAGCGAAAAGATCCGATTTGAGGGTCGATCTTGCGATAAAGAGGTTCAAAAATGGATGGTTATGGATGATGATGCAAATGAGATGATTTTAAGATGCTTAGAATAACAAATCTATATTATCTTAAACAACTTAAATGATGATATGATGTGAGATGGATGAGATTGATGATGTGATATGCTGTGATTATGCAATGGATGATTTATGAGATGCTTAGACTAACAAATCTATATTATGATGATGAACATGCATGTGAGATGATATGTAGAATACTGATGAATGCAAGATGGATGCGCTGGTGATGATGATTAATTATTCATGACGTGATGCTAGTACAGAAAACAAGACATTAGATGATGACAAGAGGATCCAATAGGCCAACTTTATGAGAGATGATGATGAGAAATGATGATGATAGATGGATGATTTTCTTATCAAGGATTGGGATTTTAAAAGGGCTACTTACATTATGTTTGATAACACATGTAGATACAATGCATCAAGGTATAAAGAACCAGGATGGCGTTGTACCTAGTGCGATGGACTTTGACTCAACAAGCAGATAGGAGTATTCTTGTTCACACTTGACATATGGAAACCTTGCTAGGACGTACCTAACAAAGCAAGTATTCGCCAAGTTATTTTACAAGAACGTCCAACAAGCACAACAGACAAAAGATAATGATCATTGCCCCATTCCTATCTCTCTAAATCCTTCATTTGGATATCATCAAGAGGTCCTTGGTATGAGCGCAATAAGATAAATCAAGAGAAAATATCAAATATGCAAACAAGTCAATGTTATTCTGTTTATCTCTAGCCAAAGGGATTTGTTTTGATAGGATAAGAATCCAGTGATATCCCAAATGATGCCCATTGTCAGAACGATATATCCTAGGACATGCATTTTATAGGATGATCATGGGTTGATAAGTTGATTAATAGGCTACGATATAAGCTTGATTGACATAAGTCCAAAAAATGATCAAAAGTTTGATTTTGTGTTTAAAGGTTTGTTGTTTCAATTTTGATTTTACGATTGAAGCTTTATTTTGCTGATTGTTGTGATTGTTTCTATTTGTTTTTCCAAAGGATAAAGGTGATAATCTTACTTATCATGGATGATTGATTATTTCGAGTGAAAGTTTAGATGAGATAGATGGATTTTTTCAAATATTTGGATGTTTTTGACATTTTGTAATGTTTTGAGGCTATTTTTGGTATTTTCATGATTTTACAAATGTTTTGATTTTGAATTTTTGGCGATGTTTTTTGGATTTTTCGCTTTAAATGCTTTGACTGTGTTTTTCAAATGTTTTGACTGGTATTTTATTTTGATGTTTTTGATTTTTGTGGTTTTTTTAATGTTTTTGGATTTTTAGGAATTTTGGGGTTAATCAAAGATTAGCCTTGCCTACGCTATCGAGATCTATTACAGTTTGGATACCATGTTTTTTATTTTTCTGGCTTTTATGAATGTTTTTGGATTTTTCGATGTTTTGATGTTTTTGGATTTTTTGATGTTTTGGATGTTTTTGGATTTTCAATTTTTTGATGTTTTTGGATTTTCGCATGATTTTGACGATTTGGATATGGACATGTGTGATGATATCACTTTGTGGGATTTTGTTGAAGACCAAGCTAAGGTTGATTGATCGATCGATGGATTGATGATGATGATAACATTGTTGAGGATACACAACAATGCAATATGTTAAACACAAGGATTAGGATGGATATCCCAAGATGATGAGGGATTGATGATGATAACATTGTTGAGGATGCACAACAATGCAAGGATAGTGTTAACAACACAAGGATATCCCTGAGATGATTTTTTGATTGATTATGATTGATGAAGCTTGATTTGGAACAAAAGTTGTTCAATGATTTGATATGTTGACATGCAAATTAGATGCATCGACATCGATTGTTTGGATCAATGTTCGATAAAAGATGAAGACCGATAAGGAACATCTTCTTGTCAAAATGTGCCATGGGCTAGTGATTTTGATTTTAGATCACAAATGCTTTGACCAATTTGGTTTCACGCTTGCCAATGTTTGGATCGCCACTAAGTTGGAGGATATAGATCAAGATTTATTCTCAAGCAAGATGTACATTTCTACCCCAGCAAGCAATGTATGGAATTGGATGGATGGATGCTTGGATTTATTATGGATGGGATAAGATGCTTCCTCCTGAACTAGTGCAGTGCTCGATTTACATCATCATGGTCTTGCCCAAAGCACCCCATGCGGTTTTCACTGGAGGACGATTTTTCTCTTTACTGTTTTCAATCATTTTTCTGATTTTTTGCTTTTTTTTATTTTTTTTTATTTTTTTTATTTTTTTGAAAGATTTTAAGCTCATGTTGAATCACAAGGTGTTGTTGATGTAGATGCCCCTATCATGATGTTCCATTGATAGCCTACTTGAAGAAGTTGTTTTGTTAAGATACGTGCACTTGAATGCAACTTTTTAGATTTTTTATCTAATTCGTCGATACCGGAGTTAACTTTGTATTTGTGCACACATCGCGATAGTGTGCCTCTAGAATCCTTATGATGAAGGGTTTTTTCCAATACATGGTCAATGTGAGAATTGGATATCATGTGTGGAGTCGTGGATGGAGTGTGTTTAGGGATAAAAGATGGATTGGTTGACGGCTTGGAATCTTTGACTCTCCAAACTTGGGAAGATGAGCAATGATGGGTGGATACAAAAGTGTGCATGGAATTAGGACCAACTGCTTGATACACTTTGTACGTCGCTTGAAAAGCCTGCTTTTTCTTTGTGGACATCTTTGATGGATACTTTTCCCTTTTTTATTTTTCCCCATAGTTTCTTTGACTAATGGAGTTTGATAGGGATGATCTTTCTTTGTATTCTTTGGTATCCATTTGTATTTTATTTTTCCATTATGTTTCTCAGCTTATTTTGATTTGATATCATTATTTGTGCTTTGATTCAAATATTTCCTTTGATGTTGGTCCCAATTTGTGGATGGGGTGATGGTTGGATGAAGATTCATGATGTGGCTGGTTGTAGTATTGACACTAGTTTCATCATAAGGACTCTTCATGCTCCCTATGTTGAGGTTTGCTTGAGACAAAGTTGCCCCTAGTATTGTGGAAGTAGTACCTTCATGCTTTGATTATGCCTGTTTTGAGATGTCTTGTTTAGTAAACATGCTGTGACAAATGACCACTGAAGATGACATTGTTTCAATTTGTCAATCTGCTAACTCTAAAATATCTTGTTTTGTCTTACCTCCTTCCTTGAGTAGATAATGTTGGATATCTTTATTCATGATGTCTTCAATCTGAATTTGGGATATATCTAATCCTAATGTTGACAACTTTGCTTGACTGTAGGAACCAATAACATGTTCCTTTTGTGTAATAATCTCAGGAATAAAGGAATCTTGTTTTGAATGAAGATCATCTACATGTCCATCTGCAAAAATTATTTCATGGGTAGATGGAGGAGTATGTGCTACATGGATATGATCATCTTGCATAGATAGGAGAGTGTCCATCAGATTATTGTAGTATCTTGAAGATATAAATTCTTGATCTTGAATGATTTCAGAGTTGCTTTGACATGCTTTAGATCAAGTTCTTGGCATGGGTTAGTTTCAAAGGATGGATTGCTTACAAAGGATTCTTGGATGTCATCATTAGACATGGTAAGTGGTTCAATATCCTCAAGTTTTGAGTTCAGGGTTCCTTTAGTATCTGTAACCATGAGGTTGAAGGATGTCAATATGTCTTGGAAAGGACCATTGCTAGACCTTGGTGAAAGATTTTGATCATGCTTTGGAATGAATTCTTGAGATATGTCCTCTAACTCATAAGGTGATGTAGAGACATTTTCAACATGATCATAGGTCAACAGATTGTGCATTATGTCAATAGGATCAAATAATCCTAACACTTCTTGAAATAGATCACTAAAAAGTGGCTCTTGATTTATGGTGAGTTGATCATCGGATGGGGTGGAAACATCTTCAAGGTGCTCATCGGTGGAATGATCTTGATCATTTTTTCAAAAATTGTGGTGGAGAGATTGCGAATGTCTTCAACCATAGAGTCCAATGATGTTGGCATTTCTTGAATTCGATCATTGTTGGTTGGTGGATTTTGATCATGATTGAAAAGTGACTCTTGACCTATGTTGATTTTATCTTCAGATGAGAGAGAAACATCTCCAATGTGTTCTTTGATGGATAGATCTAGATCAATTCTTTCAGCAATTGTGGTGGGGAGATTGTCAATGCTATCACTAGTGGTTGAATGTTCATCAGTATCCCCAATAATTATCATTTTTCGTGTTTGTGCTTGTGTTTGTTGGGTAGCTTGAGAGGCTTGGGCAGCTTGGGTAGCTTGAGCGGCTTGTGTAGCTTGATCGGTGCGGGTAGCTTGAGCAACTTGTGGAGCCGCCTGATATTGTTGAAGCGCTTTTTGGTAGGCTTGATGTGCTTTTAGTGCGATGTTACAATATTGACTTATTGCACTTGGTTTTGGTGGTAGTGGTGGTGTATTTGGAATCGTGTTGGATGTAGTGACAAGTGGTTGAGATACACTTCAAGCGATCATGGTAGTGAGGGGTTGATATATGATGGGTGTGAGAGTGGTGGTTGGAGTGATCGAGGTGATAGGAATGGTCAGAATGACTAAGGTGATAGATCCTTGGGAGACCATATTTTGATTTGTCAAGATTGATGTTGTCATTTGATTAGATACCATTTGTTGGTGCGACGTCAATGGTATATTCAAAGGTTTTGATGTGATGGCTTGATTGGTGTTAGGTGGATTGATTTGGATGGAGCTAGGTAAAGGGGGAATCCCTAAACCAAGGATTGATGTTGATATGGGTAATGGTGGTGGAGATGTTTCTTGGCGCAATGACTCAACTATTTTGGTAAGTGTAGCAATTTGATCTCGCCAAATTTGATCTTGATTGCGATCTTGACTCCCTTGATATAGTTGATTTGGTTTTTGTTCAAGAAAATTTGGGATGCATACTTGTATTTTTTGAATGGGATCATGGACAATGTTCTGATTTGGGATGATGTTCTGATTCGAGATGATGTTCAAATTTGGCATGATAGGTTGAAATTGAACATTGCTAATGTTGGGAATCACATTACCTTGTTTTAGGTAACTCTGATCTTGCATGGTGTTACCTTGACTTGGAGTTGTTAGCATCTTGTTTGGATTTTGAACAATATTCATATGATTTGCAACCATATTTATCCCAAAGTTTGTCGGATTCATGTTTTGAAAACTTGTACTTGGTACATTCTCATTTGGCATGTAGGGATTTGGTGGGATGATGTTGTTCATTTGAAGGCTCATGTATTGATTGTTCGGTTGACAAACTTGTAGGTTTGGATTTAGATCTACCATCGGGAAATGTGTTCCAATCTTTGATTTGGGCATACTCACATTTGTTGTACTATTGATATTTGTCGAAGGTAATGATCCCATGTACGGTTTGTATAGATGTGAGTGTTGATAATCAATCGGCATTGTAAGGCTTTGATAGCTTAGTTGACTTGAATTACTCATGATGTATGGATCAAGTTTATATTCCATGTTCCTCTTGTGTTTTGACCTTGTTGCAAAAGTGACCTCTAAGGTGCTTAGGAATTAATGACGAGATGAAGGATGAAATGTGTAAATGATATGAGTGTTGAATGTTTAGGGACTTTGGATCAATGCTAGACTTAGGGTTTGATTTTGGTTGGTTTGATTTGGATAATGAACTTGTAAACCCTAAGATGTTAGATGTGATCTTAGGATGAATTTGTTCAAATGATTGCTAATTTAACTAGAGGTATGAGAAAGAATGCATTCCCATACTCCTAATTAAACAATGTGATTTTTTATTTTGACGATTTTACCCAAGTCTAGAATGATGTTTCCAAAGTTCTAAAGTTGTTTGGTGGGATGGAGATGATAAATGTTTTGATGGATGAAGTGTCTAATTTTGATCCTAAGTAAATCTAGGAAAGACTTGTTTACTAGGCCAAGATAATGAAGAACATGCCTTTTCTCTAAGAATAATTCAAAATCAAAAGACCAATGTTTGCATGAAAACCATATGACCAAAAGATGCCAAGAACATGTGTAGGGTCCAATTGATTCAATCTTTGCTTAATGGATTCTTTTTATTGCAAACACTTCTTGATTAGGTTTTGAATCTAGATGTCCAATGTCTCAACTTTCCCCTTATCTTGCAAAGTGTATTATGTGGAAACCAACGAAATTTGAGGCAAGAGTTACCTATTGTTGACCTTAGTAGGAGAAAATTGAGATGAAATCCAAATGCTTAGAAGCCTCTAAGGATATGAATCTGGTGCAGGAGCACCTAGGCTAAACTCCATTTTTGTTAATGATCAATTTTGGCTTGTACCTGACCTTAGCCAAGTCAGGGTAATAGTGTGTTTATTTTGGACCTTAGAAGGTCTTGCTTGTGTGTGGAATAGGTGAGTTAGTCACTAGGACTAAAGTCACCTTAGTTTAATCATTGTTGTTAATTTTTGTTTTAGTTAGCTCAAATAGCTTATGTTGGAATTTTGAGCCTTTAATGTGTTCTAAACACATCCTTATTGTTAGAAAGATGCCAAGAGGTAGTTAAGAGGTTGGTTTCTCAGAATCAAGGAGGTAGAGGTCCTAATATTTAGGATCATGGCATAAGGAAAAAGTTGCAATAGTTTTTGCAAAGTTGCATGACAACATTTGTCAGGTTGCATGCAACTTAGTTATCTTGGATCCCCTAAAAGCTAGGAGTGTGGGATCGACCAACATCCCTTGAAACATGGAAAATGGCATCTACGTAAGGTAATGGCTCGAAGGAAAGTAGTGAGTGGATTGTAATCAAGTTTTTGGTTTTGAAAAATATAGAGGAATTCTACAATTTCTGTGGTATACCGACTGTTTTGAGTGACAGTCCTATTCATCGAATCATATGCTTTGATTTGCTATTAGACTTGTGTTCATAGAGCAGTCCTAGGAATTTTTCATTTTGTAATCAAGTTGCTTTGAGTTGATTTGGTGCTTTGAATTCATAGGTTAAGGTTTCAAAGGGTTTTCTTGTTTTGTACAGTCCAGTCAGTCTTTTCATGGCTCCCCCATAAACTCTAGCCACGGGATCTTCCTGAGATTAGATGGATATGATAGGGGAGCCAATGATCTATAAATATTTAGCAGTAGGAGTCATGAAGAGTTGAGCAATTGTAATTAAAACCAAACCCTAGGCGAGTTCCAAATACCCGGTTAGAGGTTTGGCAGTGAAAATTTGAAGAACATAGGCAGGGGAAGGAGGTATAGTATGAAAAAAGTACGGTTCCATGCAGGGTTTAGTCACATCTTGACATTTTAGAAGGATTGTGGCTTATCCAATCCATTTTTGTGAGAGATAAGCAAGAAATCAGTGTAACCCTAGGAATTAGGCCTATTAGCCCTATTTGCCCTAGATTGTAGGAACCCACTGTACGGAGGAGTCAGGGGTCTAAAACCCTATGAATCTTTTAAAGGTTCCAAAAGGGTGTCTGAAAGTGCAATTTTTTTGCTAGGTTGTTTGGATAGTTTGATCAAGAAAAGCAAAAAGGTCACTGTCAAGGGCTACAAGGAATTAGGCCTCTTCAAGGCAAATTCTTGGAACCGGTAAAGAAGAAGATTGAAGACCATCAAATATGGATCTAAATGGATGTGTTTGGCAAGTTTTCAGTGTCTCTAACACCCCTACGAGCAGTTCAAGGTTGAGAGTGAAGTTGGCACTTAGATTCTTCTAAGTGTAGGAGATAGTTTACAAGTTCAAGTGGTGTTAAGTCCTCCAAGGTGAAGCACAGGGAGTGAAACTCTTGGAGAAGAGTTGAGACAAGACTTAGCTAATAATCTAAGCCTAGCAAGAACCTAGAAAGGGATCAGGTTCCTCGATGAAGACAGTGAAAAGTCTTCTTAATTGATTGTGCAAGCAAACCAAGGAGCACTCACATCAGAATCCCAAGGGAAAGCAATAATATGTGAATTTGTTCAAGTATATTTTCCTCTCCTAAAGGGTTTGCAATTTTGATGATTCATTGAATGTTGATTTCGATGTTTTAGATACAAGCACTGTGTTTTCAAACCACAAGCAATATAACACCCTAGCTCAATTGGTACATTTTTCTTGGTGGGCTTGCCTCATGCCCTTCATAGTAGAAGAGATGATTTTACATGCAACCAAGGAAAAGATATAAAGGTATGTTAAGAATGAAGTCTTAACCTCTATATTTCAACCAAGATCGGACATAGCAAGTAACTTCTTGGAATTTGAGTTCCAATGCACCACTTTGATAAACTCAGTGAATGGGTTAATAGGCCACTACAAACAAGGGCTTTAGTTCAGACTTTCCATTCATGGAGATTGACCCATACGGTGAGAGTCCGCTTTCGGATCCATCTCGTCGGAATCAACCGCGTGATACTGGCGTTTACTCCAATACCCACATTTATATCCCAGTTGGAAATACTCTTAGATTTAGAGTGTTACCAGTTGATTCGTTCCCTTGGGTGAGTACTTTTTCCCCAAGGTAGGCCCTCTAAGATAGACAAAAGCGAGTAAACATATTCATAGTTCGATTGACCTTCGTTTAGAAACAAAGGGAGAACACATGCAATAGGTTTACTCACACTCGCAAAGTGTTTTGTTCAATTTTAAATCCAAAATGAAGTGTGTGGGTAATTAATTACACAATTTAATGTCACCAAAAGCCTTTTGATTCTCAAGATCATCGTGAGGCGCGAGAGAAGTGCATACGTCTTTTGATGATATTACTTTGTGTAAATAATTACAAAACAATAAAGGTGCACATTCATTTTATCCTTCAAAGAAATGATTTGATTCGTTTTAAGCACCAAAGGAAAGATGAAGACTTGATTGTTCAATTCTCTTAAAACCCAAATTGAAAAGTTAGTAAGTTTCTAGGTTCAATTCTAGCCTAAAAAAATAAAATTAATGATGTAGTTGGCCTAAAACAGAAAATAAAAGCAACCATAGATACTCTAGATTACAATAAGCATTAAAAAAATGTTTTTTCAAGTCTCCAGTTCAATGTTCACTTCTCCAACTCAATTTTTCTTGCGATTCTCAGGTGAGAGAGAGACCATAGTTTCATGATGCAAACCTGTCATGCAAAATATCCCCCTACAAACATTACAAAGCAATCACATGAGTTCCCTTTATAACTCAATAAATATATATATATTAAATGTCAAGACATTTTCTACTTGCTCCCACTTTAGAGAAAGGAAAATTATGGTGGTCAATTCAAAAGGTTGCATTAATTGCACTAAGGTGAATAAATACTACAAGATTACACCAATGTATTGAAAAAATTTGGTATCATGAAACAAGATAATTTCTTAAATGTTGTAAAGTGGTGTGATTTTTAGACTAGTAAACAGTGCTTAAATGGAAAAAAAAAACTTTACGACACTCGCAGCCTTGACTTGAGTTCAAATAAATATTCAGTAGTCAATATTCATCAAATTCAAAAAAACATGGATGTTTGAAAAAATAGATGGAAGTCGTGCCAAATATTTAATAGTCAAAATGCAGTAGTCAGGAAATAAATTCATCATATTAATGTTTAGTAGTCATTAAGTTGATATGAGGTGATATGTCTTCACAGTCAGATTGAAGGAGTGTCAGTGATGTCTGAGGCAACAATTTTCTCCAAAACGACCACCACAGAATAAACCAAATGCAGTCTTTCAATAGTGTGGTTGCATCCACAATCATTGTATGCACTGCAACACAATCAATAGGTTAGGACCATTTGCAAACAACTATAATAATACTGTCATTGTCATTGTCATTAATAATATCGTTCATATATCACCGTCCCTTCAAAATCTTAAGCTATATATCTCTGTCCCCTCAAAAGAAAATCCTCTTGCCCCTACGTAGAATTTGTTTCACCTCACACCATATTTATGCACGCAGACACAAAAATTGATATTATACTCTGCCAACAACTATACAAGGGATCTCTTGAATCGAATCATAGATTTAGATTTGGATTTTTGATAGGGATGTTTTTTCATGTTGTATGCATGAATATATCAATCAAGACTAAATTGTTGTTGCTTTCTTCATGATAAGACTGCTCTCTTCATCTGTAGTCAAATATCAATCTATGGCTCGGGTGAGTGAAATACAGCTACCACGTGAAGGCATAGCCAACTTGAAAGTCTCCTTGCTCACGCCTACATATAGATAATAAATCTACGATCCCTAGCATTCAATGGTTGTCAAAGACAAAATGCATATGATATTAGCATTCAATGGTTCTCTCAATATACTGTTGTTGGCCATGTATTGAAGACAAATGAAAATAAAAACAAGGACAATGCGTTGTTGATGGGCGCAATCCCTATTCACACCATCTACTCCAGCTAATATAAGGATGACTCCATTAAGTTGGAAATTGAAGGATAGGCCTAGCATGGTGTTGAATCAGTTGGGATTTTTAATGTGTGAACCCCAACTTTGGTACTTGCAAAACAACAAGAATAAAAAAGTTAGACAAGAGATTGCAAGCCAAAACAAGGATTCCCCATGAAATCCATTTACAACATTCAAACTAGGAAGAAAATATTAAAGAACACAAAGAAAATGATAAAAAAAAGATTGAATCCTAATTAGATATGCAAACTCATGATCCCATGGGGGAATTGGTGCCAATTTGATGTGAAAATTGGCCCTTTCCCAATTCCTAATATGCAAACTTGATGTGTTGATGAAGATTTGATCCACTTTGTTGATGTTGAAGAGTGCTCCAAGCTAAAATCTGCAAAACCTAACTATGATTCAAGAATGATTGATGAAATTTGATGGATATTTGAGCATGGTAACTTTGCATAAATTGTGGATGATCAAATGAGGATATGAGCCCTTTATTTATAGAATGCCAAGATGGATGAATGTCCAAATTTGAGCAATGTGGGACTAACATTCATCCAATGGCATGATGCCACTTGTCAATCTATGAATGGATGAAGGATGTGCAAGATTTGGGGATTGTGCCAATAAATGCATAATTTTGAATTTCAAATTTGTTGAAATGACTTGCAAGAGGGAAGGGAAATTGCAATAAATGCCACTTGGATCAAGGCAAAGGACATGTAAGATGGATTTATTGCCTTGTTGGATGTACATGTTGACTTGGAATTTTTGAATTCAAATTGAGAGAATATTCCAAAAGATGCCTTGTGAGGAAAATAGAGATTTAATAAATGAATTAAATCTATTTTCATGTGCAACTTGCATTATCTAGAGGATGGGACATGAGATGAGATTAAATTAATCGAGGGTTAATTAATTTAATGAGAGAGGTTAGATGATGTGACCTATTTGACTCAAATTTATGGATTTATTTAAATCAAATAAGAGAGGAATATGACAAGAGATTAATAAAATAAGGATTTTGATTTATTTAATTAAAAAAGATGGTGTTAGATTAAATCAAATAAGGTTTTAATTTATTTAATTTAATGAACAAACTTTAGAGATTTAATCAAATAAAATTGATTATTTAATTAAATAGGGATAATTAGATAAGATGAATTGATTTAATTAACAAAAGAGATGACTTGATTAGATAAAATGATTTATTTAATTAAGAGAGAAATATTGATGAATTTAATCAGATAGGGGAATTTGATTAAATGGTTAGACCGAGGGATGATTCAGGAAGAAACAATGTTAGTAATCGGGATCAGATGTACAATGTTAATTGGTATATTTTACGTGTCTACAACATGTAAATATTCCCAATTTGCTTTATAATTTATTGAAAAGAATGAGTTATGAGTACAAAATAAAAAAGAATAACACATCATTGTCACATTTTTTCTTAGTTACATTACTGATAAAGAGAAGTTTGAGGGTTCAATTTCCACATGTTACATGGGAGAGTTTCCTAAATTGCAATCATATCAATAGTATTCTTGAGGAACATGTTGTCTCAAAAAGAGAAGAAGAACCTACTGTATCAGATAGAGAAATGCCCTTTGACTCTCCTGCTGCATCAACTACCCATAACAAGAGATACCCAAGAAATCCCTACCTCTGATAAAATAACACAAACTAGGAAAAGGAAAGGTGAATCTTGTTCTGCACCTACAAGTGGGTAGAAGAAATTCACACAACCTAGGAGGCAATCTTACTGCCTGAAGAGGAAAGTGTTTAATGAATAGGTCAATTGAGAGGGGGGTGAATCAATTGTATACTTTAAAATATTTAATCCATAACTACCTTTTCAAACCCTTCTCAACCATTAAACCCTTAACATGCATTAAAAAAATGTAAACATGTAAAGTAGTAGTGGAAACACTTCAAAGCACATAAGAACACCATATTTACACGAAAAACCCAAGAAGGGAAAAACCATTGGGAGGATTAGCTCACTAATATATGAATTGCAACACCAAATACAATAAGGCTCACTACTAAGGGCTCACAGCCAAAGGAATCACTATCTAGAAGAAAGAAGAAGAAAGGGGTAGCTCACTACCAATTTTAACTACTAAGAATTCATCTCTTACATTGAAGGTATAGTTCTTGTATAAGAGTGAATTTGCACCCCATGTGCAAAGCCCCTTTTTTCCTTTATCCACCTTAGAAAATCAAGTTCGGAGACTTAATTCCACCTAAGCCCACTGCTTGCATCCCACTTAACGCCTGTTTTGAGCATCGATGGAGGCATTTTTGTCAGGGACACCCACACAACGCGTAGACGTCTATGCAGTGCGCTTACATCCATGGAAGATTCATGCTGCTAAACCTACAGAGGCATTACTCTTCTCATTGGAGGTGAAGATGTAATGCCCCCTTCGGCTAACCGACCTGAATATGGCAGTTTTTCTCCATTCCTCCTTCAAATTCATCTCTTCGACAAGCATTTCAAACTTTAAGCATTCAGTTGAACTTCTTCTGATCTTCTACACTCACTCCATAAGCTTCAACACACTCTTTTGCATCCACTTCAAGCTTCAAGTGACATTCCAAGCATTCCATTACAGCCAAAGCAACACTTTGGTAGAGCAATTTTGGGACCACGCCATTGTAGCAGAGGCTTGAGTACTCTCATATTCTCCCCCATGCAGCCTTGAGTGCTCTTGGTAGAGGTGGTTAGTTCCCTCTCCTCTCCTCTATCACATAGTTGAGTATCATAACACTATTTTGTAGTGCTTCTTTTCTCTTTGCTACATTATTTCCTTTATCTTGTTTCCTTGGTTGTCCGTGGAGGTGGGAACACCTAAACGGGGGTCTGACTGAGGCAGACCCCTATACAACCACCCAACATTCTCCTCTCTTTATGTGTGTAGGAGTACATG
Organism: Sequoia sempervirens; assembly: GCA_007258455.2. NCBI lineage: Eukaryota > Viridiplantae > Streptophyta > Pinopsida > Cupressales > Cupressaceae > Sequoia > Sequoia sempervirens. Next base: position 1,010,103,813 of record VDFB02281492.1, on the reverse strand, counting down.
CTTCTCGAAGGATTAGTTGGCAAATGAATTCCTTGGTGAGATCCTCCTTATTCTTTTCACTCTTGTATATCTTCTTTATAATATTAGAGAGTATTTCATTTACTTAATCACATCATTCTGGCCCTTTAGTTAGTCATTTGGGCCGTTAGCTAGTTTTATTGGTTTGACCTCGTCTTCACTATTGTCTGGCTATACAAACGCCAACACGCAGCATTGATGTCTAGAGACCGCACTTTTGTCCTCAGACATAAAGCTTCCTGAGGTGTAGGGTTAGACCTAAAAACTAGCTCGCGAGCCCTTTCCTGTGTTTCAGGTCTACAGAGTAACTAAGAGGCCTCACTGTCCTTGTTACTCTCGCCTCGCATTTCCTTACATTACTCTTAGTTGAGGTAAGTTAGGGAAGCCTCTCGCATCTTGACCCTTCATGACCTAGGGTATTGCACATGGTGGTACCCCCTCTTACAGTTCCAATGAAGCACAAACCACTCATTTAACATACTTAAATGTAAACACCTTCTTATCACTACATTTGGGAGTCATAGGCATTAAATCTCACACTCAGATCTTCACTCTTGATCACATTCGCATCTTTTGCATTGCACACATCATGCATCATCCACACAACAAATCACCTTGAATTTATACCATCCTCAACCTAAAACAATCTCAATTAGGTCAGCCTTAAGGAAACATATGTACCCCAATCGTGCAACTTCAAATAGGTTGGCACCAAACACTTCCATGGTGTAAAGAAGTGAAGGAATACTAGACCATTACTTAACTAGGACCCAAATCTACACTGAAATGCTTCTCAACACTTCCACAAACAACATTCATCCACCGCAATTAGCACTAGCATGCCAGGTCGACCAAACCTACACTAACACTAACAAGTGACTCCAAACACACCTCTCCAGGTCTGAAAACATCTTGCAAACCACACAACACTCCTCAATATATTAGAATATTTCACATCATTAGAATATTCACCACAACTACTGTTGTGTGTGTGAAATGTAGGAGAGTTAGAAAATCAATACTAAAGCACACAAACACTAATGAGACGTATTATATTAAAGATTTGAATCAAAGAACTACTCTAACTCCAACAAAACAAATCTTCAAAAACGTTCCATTGTTCTCTATTCTCAAGGATTCATTAAAACATTTGGCTCTCATATTTTATATGTGCACTATGATTGTTAGAATGACAACTTGAGAAATGAGATGCTCTTCAAAAATACAAGAAATCCAAGTTCCTACATGAAACTATGTGATGAACGCCATGATGCTATGATAATGGAGATATTGACAAATGGATAATGTTGTTAAACTATGTGATACAAATGTTGTGATAAGAAGCTAAAATGATTCTGCGTATGCTCAAATAACTATTGATATGATAAACTAAAATGAAACTATAAGGCAAGACATAAAATAAAATGCAACTATAAAGCAAGACATGATTCTAATTTAACATGATACTACAATGCTAACTATCAACTCCAAATTCTCCAATGCTCCAAAGTTATTCCTGCATAATAAGTTTGCTAAAATATGTGATTATAAATTTTGTAGCAAAGGGTTGTATTTATAGGATTTTCAAAGCATTTTGTGATGTGGCAGCGATCGATGGTCTAGATTCAAACATGAGGGATGAACGATGGAGATGAAGAGAATCAAGAAGGATGTTCCCTTGACCAAAGACAACATGCCAAATGGATGAAGGAATAAAGTGTGTGAGAAAAAGACCATGTGTTAAAAGTTTGTTGAAGATAATTGGTTGAAAATAATGTAATTAAATATTAGTCATATTTCATTACATGTGACATTTAATGACATGGCCAAAAAGTGTTGTAGAAATGTGACTAATTTTGAATTTGAAATTATTCAAACTTAGTGAGGAGATATTTAATTAAATAAAACAAACTATAGACATTTGTTCATTTAATTAAATTTAGAAGAATGTGGTTTAGGATGAAGAATTTCGTAAAGTGTGAACTATATAAATAAATTGAGAATTTATTTATAAGTAGATGAAATAAAGGAGTTCATTAATTAAACAGCTAGTATTAAATTAATTAATTGTCTTGACCGATTTTAAGTGTATACATTTTTCCCCTCTTTGAAGTAATGTGTTTAGACGTTGCTTCAAAGAAAAATTCATTGATGATGTCGAAAAAAAAAAAATTCGATGCCCTAGACGTTGATTTTCAAGTGATGACGAATATATGCGCCCTCGGGAGATAAATTGGTGAATTTTTGAATTTTTAATATTTTTTTAAATTTTTGAAAAATTTGATGATGATCTCAAAATTTTATGATTCAGAAACAATTCATCTCCCAAAAAATGATGTATAAGCCACCTGGTGCCTGGTGATGATTTGATGAATTAAAGCCCATAAATAAAATAAAACAACCCCATAAAAAATGCCACTTAATTAACCTTAAAAGGGTTAAAAAGTTGGATTAAAAGTTCATTTGAGCATTTGTAATTTGAAAACTTGAGAGTGAGTGAGTGATTTGTGCAAATTTGGAGAAATGGTGATCCCTTACCACACGCATCGGTTTGAGCGGGTTAGGTGTCACAACCGCCCGACAGTGTACGATCCTCCACTATATACCTTGAAAACCTCTCTCGTAATTTATGCAAGTTATTTTTCCATTCGTTTTTCTCATTTGAATTTGAATTTTGTTGTTTTGACGCATAGAAGGACCGATGTAACGCATTGAATAACAATTGTAGTGCATATAATAGGCTAGTGCATAGGGATACCGATGTAGCACATTCATAGACTGTAATGGCACATAGAATAGATTAGCGCATAGGTGGAGCGAATTAGCGCATAGGGTAAATAGATTAGTGCATAGACTCATGTAGCGTATTAGCTGCCTGTTTTAGCATATAGAAGGAATGATATAGCACATCAAATAGTTTAGTGCATAGGTAGAGGGGTTTAGTGCATTGATAAAATGTAATGGCACATTGGATAAGTTGGCACATTGGAACCCTGTTATGGCACATTGATGGATTTTTCTAGTGCATAGAGTTTTTTTAGTGCATTGAAGCACTATTTTAGCACATTGGTCAAATTTAGACCAAATTGATGATTTTGTTGATTAGACCCCTTGATGTCGATGATGTTTAATCGCATCAACCTTTGATTTGATGATGATTGATGATGTTGATAGGTTAGATGTCCATTGATCTCATGATAGGTGAGATTCAATGATAGGATGATGATAATTGACCTCATGATAGGCGATGTGCATTGATTGTTTGGTTGATCTCATGATAGGCGAGATTGAATTGATTGATAAACCTCATGATAGGTGAGGTTGAATTATAGATAAACCTCATGATAGGCAAGGTTGATTGATAGATGAACCTTATAAAAGGCAAGGTTGAATGATAGATTGATGCTCATGATATTTGATCAAAGTATCACTAGAGATGATTAGATTGATAAACTGATTGATTTTGATTGATTGATAAGCTAATTGATGTCGATTGATTGATTGACTGATTTGCGATTTTGTGATGATAGGAGTTGTTGACGAGTTTGCAAAATAGAGAGTGTTTTCCCAGGACGTGGGATTTGATACCCCAGCTGACACAGCTTGAGATAGCCATGATCGCACGATGCGGATTGTCGTCTTTGATTGATATGCCCCAGATTAGGATTAACAGGGGGTTGCTGACAACTTTAGTAGAGAGGTGGTACAATGAGCATAACACCTTTCATTTTCCCACTGGCGAGATGATGGTGACTCCAGAGGACATTTATCAGATTCTACGGATACCTGTGGTGGGAGAGTTGGCCTTATATGATTCTCAGGAGTAGGGCGGGACTGATGCACTACACAAAGTTTTCGAGGATGATTAGATATGTGGTTACGAAATTCCTTAGAGGGATATGGTCGATGCTTATGCCACATTGCCTTCTATTCTTGCTAGATTCATTGGAGGGTTCCTTTTTCTTGATCAAAGGTCAAAGAGACTTTCAGCTGGATGGGGGCAGATTTTGGAGAGCATGATTGCTCATGGCACTAGATATGCATGGGGATGTTGTATGCTCGAGCATTTGTACCATGACTTACACTAGGTGGTCTATCTTCATGGGGCTAGTTTATCAGCTGGGGTTACATTACTTCAGGTATGGGCCTGGGAGCATATACTGGTCGCATGCCCAGGTGGAGATAGACAACGACCTGCCATGAGACTGTATGTACATATTTATGTTGGTCGAGTTGCTCAGCCTAGGTTGGGAAAATTGGAGTACTTGAGGAGGACACTGGATGATCTCGATTCTATAGTATGGCAGTCGTACCTTGATTGCGAGTAGTGGCCAGAGGATGATACGAAGCTACCTTATTTGTGCCAGTCTATGTACCTCATTGGGTGGACCTGGTTTATTATCGAGAGATTTTTGCTAAGGAGGGTGTGGCGATAGTATGGCCAAGTGCAGGGGATGCCCCAGGGCGTGGCACATTATGCACAACATTAGGTGGATGTGACCGAGTGGGGACCAACTTTGTCCTATGATGTTGTTATGCAAGAGTATCAGAGTTTGCAAGTTATATTCTAGGATATTCATCCAGATATCATTGAGGATCTGATGTCAAATGAGTATGCTCAGTACCTAGATTTTCATACATTCCCATGGATCACCATCCCAGATGAGCCAGTGGCATTGCTAGAGGAGGGGAGGGTAGTAGGTCATGGGCGCGGACAGAGGAATGAGGAGGAGGTGGATTTAGAGGAGGAGGATAGTAGTGATGACAGGGATGGTGATGGAGATGGAGGCAGCGACGATGATGATGAGGGTGATGGGGGAGGAGATGAGGGTGGAGGAGGGCCAGTTCTGGATGTTGGAGAGATGAGAGTATCTCACAAGAGGTGGCATGTGGAGATTTGACTACCCTCATTGCAACAACAAACACAAATTGCTACACTATAGGTACAGGTTGAGATACTATAGGGTTAGCTTGAGTAGGTTCAGGCTTTACTAGCGCAAGCCCAAGGGCAGATTCAGACATTAACAACCTAGAGGGATGTTGCTAGACAATAGGTACAATAGGTACATGATCAACTCACCCAGGTCCAGGCCCAGGGATAGGCACAAGGACAAATGCAGGGGAAAATTACTGCATTAACTGTTGAGAGGGATACTCTAAGACGGTGGGCCAATCAGGCTGAGGGCATTGTTAAGAGGCTACAGAAAGCCGCAAATTCCACTAATGCATCAAATTATTTCAGAGAGATACATTGTACCGCATAGGAGGAAGAGTTTTACAGAGTGAGATATCATGATGCAGTTCCTCCTAAGTGATGAGAGAGTTTTGCACAATCTCAGTCAAGCAGGTTCCAGTCTCAGACCACGAGTAGAGGGGTGACACAGTTGCTTCCTGGAGATTGGAGAGATTCTGGTGTAGGTTCGTCTAGTGGGGGAGGCCCTAGTCATGTGATGCCAACACCGTCTGGGGGGAGCACAACATAGCTTCGATTATGATGATAGATTATGATGTATTTTGGGACATGATGTATAAATGATGCAATGAATGGATAAATGTATGAAATGATCACAAGATGGATGCATAGTTCTATGTGTTTATGATGTTCATGATGATCATGATCATGAATGATTATGATGAATGCATTTATGCATATGATAATGCATGATTGAATGATTTTATATGCTTTCTATGTGTTTATGATGTTCATATGATCATGATCATGATGATTATGATGAATGCATTTATGATATGATAATGCATGATTAATGATTTTATATGCTTTATGGATGATGCCTATGCTATGTGAGATGGATTTGATTATGAAAATGATGTATGATGTTTATGCGATGATCCAGTTATTCCTTTGTCAGTCTTGTATTTGAGTAATAACAAATTAATCTTCACTATTGGTTTTAGATGTTCATGGTATCATGTTTTTACTAGTCATGTTATTTAGTAACTTTTTCTTCTTGGAAATATTACTCTGCTGGACATGTATCTCAATCATCTTATGTGAATCCAAGATCCATTTTATAAAATTATAAAATTATTTTTGTGATGCATCAAGTTCAATTATGCCCCTATTAAAATAGAGATGTTTTTTGCTTGGAAATCGTACTCTACTGGACATGTCTTTCAATCATCTTAATGGACCAATTTCTTAATCCATTAATAATTGATGAAATGATTTGGATCATGCAAGTGAGATGGAATGCACTTATTTTTGTGTTTTTTGATGCAAGTATTATGATGTGATGCATGGATGGATGAATGATGTGATAATTTTTTCTAATGTATGCAAATGATGATGCAACTAATATGCTTTCTATATGAGAATGATGTGTTTTTGGCTAATGTCAAATGTACTCAATCCATTAATATGAGGGATAACATCATTGTGAGATTTTTTGTAGCTTTGGAAACCCCATAGATACAGATGCAAACTGACATGGATGCAATCTAACTTAACCATGTAGATCTAATATGCAGATGTTGTCATTCATAACAACCGATTTTTCATGCTTTTTATCATCATTGAGCCTTTAAAATGTTGAAAGTTAGTACAAGCATCGATGGCATAAGTAGACCATGATGACCTAAGTACTACTTCCATGATTTTTGATATTGCAAGTTAACACAAGCATCTAAGTATAATTAAACCGAGATGACTTGAGTATTGCTTGCATAAAAAGACAAGAGTTAACCGTTTTCCTATGTAAATTCAAAATTTCATTAGTGATACTTTGTAGAGCACGTCCCATGACAATTTACACAATAATAATGATCAACTCACAGACAACATACAAAGAAAAATCATACTCCTTCCTGGCTCCTCTAGTTCAATACATCATCAAGGTGCTCCAAAGATAATATAACAAAAATCAAAGTTCAATAGTTGAACATTCATGCCACAGTGATAAAGCCATGATTCAGAAGAACATCATCCATTTGATGTTTGCTTGGATTTTGATTGATTTGGCTGTTTGATTTTGGATGGTTGATGTGTTCATGTTTGTGATTGATGTTCAATGTTGGGTTGTACTATGATCATTGTTTTGGGTTGTGTTGTACTACTATTGTTTGTTTGTTGGTTCAAGCTCAAAGTTTATTGCCCCCAGTGAGTTCATGATTTTTCCCCCAATCTAGGGTGAGACATGATTGCGATGCCAGGATATGTACATGAAGCCTTCTAATGATAGGAAAATTGATGGCAAAAGTGAATGGCGAAGGAAAATGGTCGGCATGCTCAAATAGATGGAAAAGCTAACCTATCATAAATAATGCTTGTTGCCAGGTTTTCACTACTTGTTTTTATTGCACTTTTGTAGATTTTATGATTTTTTTATTTTTTTATTTTTCACTTTTTTTTTGTATTTTTCTCTTTTTTTTAATTTTTTTTTGTTGTTACCAAGATGCATTTTTTCCAAGTTTTCATCAAGGAAACCATTTTTTTAGGACATTTTTTGATGTTTTTGTAGTTTTTTAGGACTTTTTTCTGATGCATTGGATGATTCAGGTGTAGAATTTCTTGAGATGCAGGCTATTGAGGGGTTCATCAAACAAATCCCCTTCCAGTGTGGACAACTGATATGCTCCTGATCCAAAGACTGATATGATGATGCTCTGATCATGTGTGAATGACCGTGTTGGATGAAAGGACCTGATCGGAATGAGGAGTGTGAGTGGCAAGTATGATGGATGGTAGAGGTGACAGATGAAAGAGGCTATGATATGATCCCTAATGTGCATGTTATATGGGCCATCAAACTTCAGACAAAAAGGAGCTTGGGAAACTGATGAGTTATAGTACGTGAAGGGGTCGCCATCAAAGATGCATTGAAAGGCATCACCAATGAAAGTGTAATGATATGACGGGTATATAAACATGGATAGGTGGAAGGGAATATGTGGTATGAGTGACATGGATGTAGACCATGAATCAACAAGTTCTTTCTTTGATTTTCTTCTTTGATAGATGCCCCTAGTGAGTTTTGAGGGAGATACATGTTTGGAGATTAAATTTTGCTCACTTTTATTTTTGACTTTTATTTTTGATTTGTTTGATAGCTTTTTATTTTGGCTAGGGGACTTGTCTGGATCTTTTTTTATTTTTGATTTGTCCAATAGCTCTTTATTTTGGCTAAAGGACTTTTCTTGATTTTTCCTTCTTTGCAAGCTTTCTTTTGATTTTGGATCTCCATTTGAAAAAGGAATTTTTACCTTTGATTTATGATTTACCTCCTTTATATTTTCTTTAGATGATACTTGTTGATCCATGTCTACAAGGTGGATGGATGTGGATGAGATGGATGGAGTGGGAGTGGTGATGTCATCAATAAAGTATTTGATACTATCATTTTTGGTACTTATAAAACCAATAGAGGCTTGTACATCCTTAGTGACTTGGAAAGATGGCTTGATAAAGGGAACATTAGGAGATTCATACCCTAGCCCAGGGCAAGTGTGATGGAAGGATGATGAGTGGATATCTTCAGTGGGATCATGGTCAAAAAGTGGGTTATCATAGGTATCCTGGCCAAATAGGGGGTTATCATAGGTATCAAAAGCTTGTGTGTAACCAGATATGGAAAGGGTAGGTGTATCATCAGGATCCCAAAAGGTTTTAGTCCCAGCACGGTCATCTTTTTCCATTTCTTCTATAGTTGTCTTGACATCATTATAGGAAGTTTGAACCCTCTCGATGACAATAGCAATATCTTTTACTAACAACTCATCCAAAAAGTATTCTCCACATTCTATATCATGGATTTGGAGCTTGGGGTTTGATAGTGCAGTGATTGGAGTGGATGCTTTTACGGGTTCAAGATCAACACTTATTTGATGAGGAGATTATTCACACTTGCTAGGGATGGTGATTTCAGCTTTAGACTTTGATTATGGGCAGACATGAAAGAATTAGGATCTCCTTGTATTGTTATTTCAACTCCATCGTGAGAAAATTTCAAACATTGATGGTATGTAGAGGATACTACTTGCATTTCATGTATCCAAGGTCTTCCAAGGAGGATATTATAGGTCAAGGGGAGATCAAGAACTTGGAAAACCACATCCTTCACCACAGGGCCAACTCTGATTGGTAAATTAACTGATCCCTTAGATGAACGTTCCTCTGCATCATATGCCTTCATGGTAATCTGTTTACTGGAATCTATTGCACTTTCTGAATAACCCAATGCATGGATAAACTTTAAAGAGTATATATTTACAATAACTCCTCCATCTATTAAAACACGTTTGACCAAACATTTATGGATCAAAACCTCAATATGGAGTGGAGAATTATACGGATGGGTGAGCGATGCATCATCATTTTTAGAAAATGATAGGAAATGAGGTATGGTCAAGTGTCCCACCATAGCTTGGGATTGGAAAAATTTCAAATCAATTGGTACAATGCTTTGTTTATCATTGATGGGATTACCAATATTAGAAATGTTAAGAATGGTAGTGTCGTAGACATAGTTTACATTCTTTCCTTTGGTGTTTGATGAAGAGGACTCTCCTTTTTCATAGTTTGGTAGAGGATTCTTGAATGCTCCATGATCATTGTTCGTTTGAGGTCCCTCTACAAATATTTTCTTGTTATCAATCAAATCTTGCACCACATATTTTAGTTGCATATAGTCATTCGTTTTATGTCCTTTGTTCCAATAAAAGTCACATAAATGTGCATCATTCCACCATGGTGGTTTAACTTGTGGGTTATAATCTTGTGCCTCCAGTAACGTTATAACCTTGGCTTCAAGAAGCTCTTTCAATGATGATTCTAAGGAATGTCACAAAGGTGTGAACCTTCTTCAATTTGATGATGATATTTTGTATGAGGTTGAAGCTGGTTTAGATTTGTTATTGTTTGGGTTCTTGTTTTGATTGGCACTTTGGTTGTTGTTTTGGTTGTTGGGTGGATTGTTGTTCTGATTTGTTTTGGTGGCAGTTGTTGTCAAGTTGAATACAGGTTTTGAATTTTGTGTTTCAACTAAAGCATCATTGTTACCCACATTATTTTTTCATTGCCAAAAATTTGGTTTGTCACCGATGTTGTAATTGTTGAAGGAATTTGATGAGTTGTTTTCATTGTAAATTTTGACGACTCCTCTCTTGACCAAAGCCTCTTCGATTTTTATTTCATTTTCAATCAATTTTTTTAAGGTAGGTGGGCATTGTAATTCTAATCTATAGCTCATCTCGTCATTTAGATTATCATTGAAGATTTCTATCTTTTCCTTTTCAGGTATGGGATGAGAATATCTTGCAAATAACCTTCTCCATTTTTAAAAAAATACAAGGAACGATTCACCCTTTTTTTTGTTTCAAGTTACAAATATATTTCATTGTTATGTCATGTTGAATGTTGTAAGAGTATTGGGTGATGAACTTGTTAACCAATTCTTCAAAGGTGTTAATTGGTGGTGCAAATTTGGAAAACCATTCAAGGCATTGTCCACCTAGACTTCGTGGGAACAATCTCATCAAATAAGTTTCTTCATGAGAAAATTAAAGACTCATGGTTCTAAATTCCCTCACATGATCTATTGGATCATTTTTACCATTGTATTTGTCATACTTTAGGAATTTGCAATGTTTGGGAAAAGGAATTATGTGGATATCTTGATCAAAAGGATAGGGACAAATATTTTGGATCAAGTACCATTTTGAGGTTCCCCTTTGCATGTTAAGAATTTGTTGTTGAAGGTTCTTCATTTGATGAGTTAGGGCAACCACTTGTTCTCGATCATTTTTAGGCTTTTTGGGAGGTGCTTTCAATTTATTAACATCAAAGTCATCAGGAAATTTAACACCTTGTTTAGCCAACATTAGGAGGTATATTTCCCCATTTATTTCAAAAATATTTTCTAAGCATTTGTGGAAATTCGGATCTTGTTCAACATTTTGGATGTCTTCCTCAATTATTTCTTCCCCTTCATTATTGTGAATTCCATGGAAAGGTTTCTCTTCAACTTCAGCCATGGTGTTTTGCATTTCACTGTTTTGAGTTTCAATGCTTTGAGTTCCAATGTTTTTTGTTTCGATGTTTTGTGTTTCATGTTCTTTTTCCTTGAATTTATGCTTTTGTAACCTTGTTTGAACAGGCATACAAGTGTTATACTTTGACTAAACTTTGATCTTTGTTTGGAAGAGTGCCAAGGATTACAACTAAGTCAAATAGAATGACAAATTCTATTGATGAGACTAAGTTTGATTTGATTATATAGCTTTGTTTCATGATGAGAGGATGATAAATCCTGATGATGAAACTAGGCTTAACAATCAAAGATATCATAAGTTTTATGATTTAGGCACTTTGAGATGTTTAGATCTAGGTTTAATTTGGAGAATTCCACTTGTAGAGGTCAGTTTTAACAAGTTTATACTTTGTGGTATCTGAGGAATGATTCTAGATTGAATAAGATTTTGAATTTTGGCTCAAACTGCGAAACATGGGATAAATTTAACTCTCAGGTTTTGCATTTAGTGAATGCACTAAAATAGAGCCCGGATGCGTTAAAATATTGCACAGATGCATTGATACAGAGAATGAATGAGCTAGAAGATTGCATAGATGCACTATAAGATTTCCTAAATGCACTAAAACAAAGGGTTGATGCGCTAAAATATGCAATGTATGCGCTATAATAGAAGGTAAATTCATTGGAAGATTGCACATATACGCTATAAGATTTCCTAGATGTTCCAAAATAGAGAATGAATGCACAAGAAGATTGCATAGATGCGTTAAAATAGAGCCTGAATGTGCTGAATTGGGAAAATGCCACAGTTTCTTGCAAGTTTGTTTGATTTTTCTGATTTTCCAATTAAAGGATGTTTTATGAATCAAGGTTTTCACTTCCAGTGTGTGATGTTTTGTTTGAATTTTTTTTAAAAACACATTGGTAAAACACATCAAACATGTACAACTTAAGGCTGTGTAGGACAATATTTACTGGATTCCCACTTGGATTTTACTCCAACTGCGCCTACTTTTAGCGGATGATTAGAAGCTTGACCCCACTAGCTCCCCTCCACGACACTCACTTCTACAGGGCATCCAAGTTTCAATACCCATGAATCTCCCATGGCATATTTTTCATCTCTACTAAAAGCTGCAAAAATGTGGGACGACTTCAAAGGTTAGACCTTTTGCACCAATAAATAGAATAAGGATTTTGGCCTTCTAAATAAGAGGTTCTAATATAGGCATTTTGTTCATGGGGGATCATTCATATGGCAAGAGACCATTATTTCCCTTCTTGTTGGAACAATCCTTATGATACTTGAACTTTCCTCAAGTACCCACATTTATATTCTGGTTGGAAGTTGTTTAGCTTTAGCATGTTACCAGTTGGGTTGTTCCCCTGGGTGATTAATTTTTCCCACAAGGTAGGCCCTCTAAGGATAAAACAAAATAAAAATGAATGGGTCTAGCTTTTTGGTCACCCGATTAAGGGGAGAGCATATTCCTACCATTCATCAAGCACAAAAGACATGGTGTTCTTTACCCTTCTAATTAAGCTAGATGCTTATCTTAATAAAAAAGAAAGAATTAAATAACTCTAGCCCTTGCATAAATCATTAGTAGTTGCATAAATTTGTCTTTGATCGACATATCACCCACCTGCAAGCAGAAAACAACAATTAGTTCTTGGGATTTTAAGATTTTTCAAATTTAAACAGATGCGCTAAAATAGTCATCCAATGCTCTAAAATATCATCTCAATGCGCTAAAATATCATCTCAATGCGCTAAAATATCATCTCAATGCGCTAAGACAGCTACTCTATGCGCTAAAATAACTCATGTATGCACTACAAGAACTAATGAATGCACTAAAAGAAGTAATGAATGTGCTAAAGTTTTGACTAAAAGTGTTGAAAGACTCCCTGTATGTGCTAAAACATTTGATGTATTCGCCGAAAGAAATATATGATGCGTCATAATAGACCCCAAATGCGTTGAAATAAAAGTCGAATGCGCCGAAAGATTTGTCGTATGCGCTAAAAGAACTCACGGTCGCACTAAAACATCATGCCCAACCTATTTACAAGAACTTTTCTAGAAAATTGTTAAAAATGGGGTTGAGCCCCATGGTGGGCACCATTTTATGTGTGTGTGAAATGTGGGAGAGTTATAAAATCAATACTAAAGCACACAAACACCAATAAGACATATTATATTAAAGATTTGAATCAAAGAACTACTCTAACTCCAAAACAAATCTTCAAAAATGTTCCATTGTTCTCTATTCTCAAGGATTCATTAAACCATTTGGCTCTCATATTTTATATGTGCACTATGATTGTTAGAATGACAACTTGAGAAATGAGATGCTCTTCAAAAATGCAAGAAATCTAAGTTCCTACATGAAACTATGTGATGAAAGCCATGATGCTATGATAATGGAGATATTGACAAATGGATAATGTTGTTAAACAATGTGATACAAATGTTGCGATAAGAAGCTAAAATGATTTTGCATATGCTCAAATAACTATTGATATCATAAACTAAAATGCAACTATAAGGCAAGACATGAAATAAAATGCAACTATAAAGCAAGACATGATTCTAATTTAACATGATACTACAATGCTAACTATAAACTCCAAATGCTCCAATGCTCCAAAGCTATTCCTGCATAATAAGTTTGCTAAAATATGTGATTATAAATGTTGTAGCAAAGGGTTGTATTTATAGGATTTTCAAAGCATTTTGTGATGTGGTAGCGATCGACGGTCCAGATTCAAACATGAGGGATGAACGGTGGAGATGGAGAGAATCAAGAAGGATGTTCCCTTGACCAAAGAAAACATGCCAAATGGATGAAGGAATAAAGTGTGTGAGAAAAAGACCATGTGTTAAAAGTTTGTTGAAGATAATTGGTTGAAAATAATGTAATTAAATATTAGTCATATTTAATTACATGTGAAAATTCATGACATGGGTAAAAAGTGTTGTAGACATGTGACTAATTTTGAATTTGAAATTATTCAAACTTAGTGAGGAGAGATTTAATTAAATAAAACAAACTATAGACATTTGTTCATTTAATTAAATTTAGAAGAATGTGGTTTAGGATGAAGAATTTAGAAAAGTGTGAACTATATAAATAAATTGAGAATTTATTTATAAGTAGATGAAATAAAGGAGTTCATTAATTAAATAGCTAGTATTTAATTAATTAATTGTCTTGACTGATTTTAGGTGTATACAACTACAACCACCTAAAACCCAAAAACACCTTCATTTTGTGCAACCAAACATACTGGCACAAACATCCAACACACCAAACAACCTTGCAAAACACCACGACGTCTGCAACTTCAAGGAAAGGTAGATACAAACAATATGAGAATGTTCCTAGATCCGCAACACTAGAACTTTCACTGCGGAGAAATGCAGAGCAATCTTATTTCTCCTAGATACCTTGTTTCACCAAATAGACATATTGTCAAACACATCTTTCACTACAATACGATCCAAAACCTAAAACTATGGATATGACACCTCTGAACACCTTTGATCATCACATCCAAATCATTCAAGTGTATCTTTATTCATGAATAAATGTGGAACAAACCATTAAACACACCTTTATCACATTGAACTCTCTTTTATTCAAATTTTCTTAAAAGCACTTGGAAACCAAGTGAGCCAAATGCATCATCAATATTACTAACATCTTTGCAACACACCTACAACATCTACAACATCTCTCATCAACTATATCACATCCATCTATCTCTCCAAACACAACTTCTACAACTATACTGAAGTAGGGCATCAATGACAACATGAACAACATTGTTTTGACATCAATACCAACAACTTTAGGCTTCTGACATCATCAATATTTGTAGCATTCCAACAGTATCTTCATACAAGGGCTGACATCAATGACAACACCCAAACAATGCACAAACAACTCAATCTTCCAATATCTCCAAACTTCAAACAATCTCCCCCTTTGTCATTGATAGCACACCTGATTTTTGAAAAACCATCAATAAAAAAGTAACTAACTACAAAAATAAATACTCCCCTTGACTAGGATAACTCTTACTCTTCACACTCTCTCTTCTACAACACATTATTTTTTTCTTTTCTCCTCACAGGACTCTTTCTCCCCATACACATAACTCTCTCCATGTTCTCTCCATGGTTTTTCAACCACTCTAACTCTCTACCCCTTTGTAATCAATGGAAAAGATCCATATAATCATTTTCTCCCCTCATTTGACAAAAATACAAAGGGAAATATCTACTAGCAACTCCTCTCTCTCCACTTTTACTTATTTGCACTACATAGAATTTTTTGCTCTTACTTCCTTTGACAAAATTTCAAACGACAACACCATTAAACAACTTCTTTAAATTATTTCCTCTACACTCACTTTCCTACACACTCCTCCTTAAGAGCACATAATACGCTTCATATGAATACACCAACCAACAACCACTACTACCTACTCCCCTTGAGAGGTATCCTTTAACACTAGTCTAGGACCAAGAATGTACCTTGAAATACTTCCTGAATAGATGCACACATTTATGTATCCAATTGAAAGGAGGGGCAATAACTCCTAACTTTTGCCAAAGATACTCAAAAGTATCCTTTGGAAGAGCCTTTGTGAAAATATCAATAACCTAATCCTTAGTAGGCACATTCTCCAACTTCACCTCATTCTCTGCAGCTTTCTCTCTCCAGAAGTGATACCGGATTGAGATATATTTTGTTATTGAATGCATTACCATAATTTTTAAAATATTGACCACACTTGTATAGTCACACATGATAGAAATAGGTTCATCATATGAAACTTTGTCATCCCTCAATAGTTGCTTCATCCATAACACTTGTGTATAATATAATGTTGCTAGAATATATTATGCTTTTGTAGTAGATAATGACACTGAGTCTTGCTTCTTACTTAGCCATGAAACTTACATACTTCTAAGAAATAAAGCACCACCACTTATACTTCTTCTATCATCTGCACATCCAACACAATTTTCATTTGTATATGAAATCAAAGAGAAGTTAGTATCCTTAGGATACCACAAACCATAGTTCAAAGTGCCCTTTAAGTATCTAAATATCCTCTTCACTACTGCAACACGAGATTCTTTGGGATCTTCTTGAAATCTAGCCACAAGATAAATTGAATGCATGATATCTGGTCTAGTAGTAGTAAGGTATAACAAACACAAATCATTGATCTATACTTGCTTTGATATGTCTTAGGAGATTCATTATTCTTTCTCAGCTTACAACCAATAACCATAGGAGTACATATTGGTTTAGAGTCTTCCATTCCAAACTTCTTCAACATTTCCTTAACATACTTAGATTGTGATATGAAAATACCTTTCTTTGATTGACTAATCTATAAACCAAGGAAGAAATTCATCTCCCCACACATTGACATCTCAAACTCTTTGTACATCTTTTTTGTAAACCTTCTACACATACCTTCATTTCCTCAAAAAATTATATCATCAACATACTACTACAATCAAAATGTGTTCTCCTTCAATTTTGAAATATAGATTACTATCAACAACACCTTTTCTGAATCCTTGTTGCAACAAGTATTTGTCTAACTTTGCATACCAAGCTCTAGGAGCTTGATTTTTTCCATGTAATGCTTTCTTCAATCTATAGACCATGTTTGCATCTTTTGACAACTGAAAACCTTTTGGTTGTTCAATGTATACCTCTTCTTCCAATTCACCATTCAAGAATGCAAACTTCACATCCATCTGATAAAATTTAAAATATTTGTGTTGTAAAAGCTAAAAATGTCCTAATAGATTCCATTCTTGCAACTGGAGTAAAAGTTTCCTCAAAATCTATACCTTCAACTTGTGAGTAACCCTTACACACAAGTCTAGCTTTGTTCCTGATAACTTTTCCATCTTCATTTAGCTTATTCCAGAACTCCCACTTAGTACCAATTAAATTCTTGTTTGTCGGTCTTGGGACCAATTCTCAATTTAGATTTTTCTCTATCTATTCTAACTCTTCTTTCATTGCTTTGATCCAATTCTCATCTTTGCATGCCTCGATCACTGTTTTAGGTTCCACCTCTGAAAGTAATTTTTTTTTTTTACTTATTCCTCTACCATAGAAACTTTTCTTCTTGTAAATACACCTTTGATCTTGTCTCCAATGATCTTATCTTCTGAATGATTTTTTTGCACATACTTAGGAGTCTTAGGATTCTTTTTCAGAGCTTCTTCCTCTTCAACTATTAACTCTTTTCCCTTATCTTTAGCCTTTTCTTCTTCACTGCAAGGGGATTCATCAAATTCATATCCTTCTATTAGCACTGAAATTTGATGGTTCATCATCCACATTGACACTTGCACTTTCAACAATCTTTTTCAACCTTTTATTGTAGCATTGGTAGGCCTTGCTTCTTGTAGAGTATCCTAGGAATATTCCTTCATCAAATATTGCATCAAACTTTCCTAAGTTTTCTTCATCTCTTTTGATATGACACTTGCTTCCAAAAACTCTAAAATATTTCATAGTAGGAGGTTTACCATACCATAACTCATAAGGAGTCTTTGAGTTGTTTACTCTTGCTTAACCTCGATTAAGAATGTAGACTACTCTCCAATAGATATCTGGGAGATTGGCTTCCTTCATCATTGTCTTGGATGCTTCTTGAACTATTTTGTTTTTCCTTTCCACAACGCCATTGTGTTGAGGAGTTATAGGAGCTGACAAATGCCTTCTTATTCCATGATCTTCACAAAAACTTTTAAACTCATTTGAATTAAACTCACCAAATCTACCAGATCTCAAACATTTTATTTTCAAGTCCATTTCATAGAGCTTGTGATTTTTCTTTGAGAAATATAACCCAGTCCATTCTAGAATAATCATTAATCACTAACATGAAATACCTATCACCACATGAGCTTCTTATTCTAGTAGGTTCACATAGATCTCTATGAACTAACTCCAAAGGACTTGTGGTATAATATTCTGTTATCTTGAACCTCTTCTTAGTTTGCTTTCCCACTTGATATTCTTTGCATATTGCATTGATAGGCTTTGTAATATTTGGAAAATTAGTAGAATTGATCTTCACTAGGCTATCGAAATTCATGTGACACATTCTTCTATGTCATAGCCAACTACCATTAGTTTTAGACATAAATCACTTTGCACCACTACCTTTGAGCTGATAAACATTACCTTTTGTCCTTGTTCCAGCAACAACCAAAGTACCAAAGCTTCATTTTCTAATTTCATAACCACCATTTTGAAACACAAGATTATATCATTTGCTACACATTTGTCCTACACTTAGAAGATTATGCCAGAGACCCTTGACATAAAGAACATCATCTATTTTATGCTTTTCATACAAACTAATTGAACCTTTTCCACAGATCTTAGTAGATGTATCATCACCAAACTTAACAAGACCACCATCATATTTTTCAAGCTTAACAAACTTACTCTTTTAACTTGTAATATGATTTGAGCATCCACTATCAATGATCCAATAGTTCCTCTCTTCTTTAGCATGAAAATTAGTCAACATAGTTCCTCCAATGCTATGACCTATTTCTGGAGCACTTTCCTTTACACATATTTCAAGATTAGTAGAATTAGTTCCAACATTTAGAGCCATGAACAAGCATTCATCACTGTCTTCACTAGGATAGTTAGATTCTTCATCATAAGATGCACCATTGTCCTTTTCAACATAATAACTCTTCTTGAATAATTTACCCTTATGATCCTTTTGTTTGTCATTAGTAACTATAATTGGACATTTAGAAGCACAATGACCTATCTTCCCACAATTGAAACATTTGAAAGGTAGATTACCTCTATATTTTCTAGTTCCCTTTTCCAATCTCCTCACAAAATTTGCTTCCACCTCATCAAGATCATTTGGATCTAATCCGTCATATTTTTCTACTTTGGAGACTTTAAAAGTTGTTTCTTTACTTGCAACATCTTGACCAAACTCTCTCATTTCAAAAGAAGTTAAAGCACCAAACATCTTATCTCTAAAATAAAACTATAAGCTTTAGGTAGAGTTCTTAATACCTTTTTCACAGCCTCACTTTCATCCAACTTTCCACCAAGACCATTGATGGCATTGACAACTTCATCAACTCTGAGCATGTGACAGTAATATCTTCATCTTCAGACATCCTTAGTGTTTCAAATTTGACTTTGTAGTTTTGCATCTTCGCTTGTTTGACCTTGTCATGTCCTTCATAGATACCTTCTAGCTTTGTCTAGATCTCTTTAGAAAATTTTAGAATTATCACCTTTCCAAGTTCAGAATCAGAAAGGCCACTCAGGATTGCATTCCTTTTTTTGCCATTATTTTCATAATCCTTTATCTCATTATAATTTTTTGGACCATTTACAAGCATGGTATACCATTTTTCAACAGATTTCCAAACACCAAATGTAAGAGAGACCATAAAGGACTCCATCCTAACTTTCCAATAGGAATAATTAGTTCCATCAAACATAGGAGCTTTGAAACCCTTCCTATGTTCCATTTGGATGTACCTCAAGCGGTTAAGCTTCTTCTTGGGAACCACAACTCTAATATCAATTGTTAGATGCATAGGTCAACTGAGAGGGGGGTGAATCGGTTGTATACTTTAAAACATTCAATCCCTCACTACCTTTTAAAACCCTTATCAACCATTGAACCCTTAACATGCATTAACAAAATGTAAACATGTAAAGAAGTAGTAAAAAAACATAAAAACACATAAGAACACCAGAATTATGTGGAAAATCCAAGAAGAAGAAAATGATGGTGAGGATTAGCTCACTAATATATGAATTGCAACATCAAATACAATAAGGTCATTGCACAGACGATTGTCATTGCACCAAAAGATCGACCTGTTAATGCCCAATACAACCGACAAAGTTAATGAATCCATGGGAGGTGGTTAAGCCCTATCACAAACCTGAGCATTGTGATCCACAATACAAGAAGACCAAGGGCACACACCTTGCAACAATCCACCCAACACAAGTGAAGGGTTTGAATCCATGACCTAGGCTCTGATACCAATTGTTACATAGATGGTTGTCGTTACACCAAAATATTGACATGTTAATGCCTAATATAACCACCATACTTAATGCATCCATAGGAGGTGGTTAATCCATGTCATGAACCTAAGCACTGCGCTGCACAATGTCGGCCTCCTACAATGATTTCAATAACCAGGCCCTTCCAACTATGATTCAGAGATTTGACATCTAACCTGAATAACTACCTCAATCATCATGAAGGTGCATTTACTTTGTCAACCCAGGGACGTGAACTTGAAATGGGCCAACATAGTATGTGAACTACGAACTCTTAAGTAGCCATTTCTAATCTACAACTAAGAAACACACCATACTGGAAGTAAATTGCAGAAAGGAAATAAGGAAAATATTGACCATCAACCAACAACTATGCTAAATTGAAATGCATAACAGGAATAAAAGATATGAGCAACAAACAAGAACTACTCTATTTGCTTTGGCTGTAGGAACAGACACAGAATGGACTTCTAGTGGCTGCACGAATAGTCAATGCCAGATTTCCAACTAAGTACAAAACAAGAAATGATAATTAAACTAATTACTCTAAAGAAAGGATTATTCACCAAGTGGGCCCCCTTGGATGAGTATCCACTAAGACTAATGCGAACTCAAATGCTTAAACTCAGACTATCATCTCATTCATTGGAAAATGTATAAATAGAATAACAGCATGGTTGAATTGAAAAGTAGAGAATGCTCAATACATTATCAATGTCATTTTACAGCAAAAATCAAGAACTAAGAACCCCCCAAGAAGAAGATTCAAATCCTTATTTATTCTACCAGCTAAACATTACAGTCAACTCCCACTAATTGAGAGGAAGCCATTTAGGGAAAGCGAGGAAAAGAGTGGCAGAGCAGTTACATCTGCAGGGAATCTAGTCAAACATGCATGTCCAAACATGGACTTAGCACTGCAATAATGCCCGCAATTGCCCAATGCCATAAATACAAGGCAATTACAATTGAATGCCTTGGGGAATCTATTGTCATCATGCTCAGTTAACTCCTTTGAATGATCCCCTTGCATGATCATCTAACGGTTTCCTTTCTCAACTTAGCATCCACAAATTGTGTCATGCATAGCAATGTCAGTACGCATAATAATTGCACATCTATAAACACCTTAAAGAACATTCATCAACCATGCACAAAACCAATATAGATAATCCACATAATATGTCGATGTCATTAAAACTTCACAGAGATGGAGTTAAACCCAATGTCAATGTTTCGAGGGAGACATTATGCAAATATTAACACTTAACTACTAAAGTTCATGATACTTCCAACAAATGGACTACAGATTCTACCCAAAATTTGACCAAAAACTAGGCTCATCATCATCCCCCCCAACCTAACGTCTTGCTAGTCCTCCAACAGAGGAAGGGTTGTTCTTTTTTTTGGTTAAGACTTTGAAGTTTGCAACTGCAAGCTGGTCAACATTTGTTGCTGCAGTACGCGAGTCTAGATCCCAATAAAATCCTCCCAATCTATCAAATTTGTTCCATCTTTTCCTTTCTCCGGCAATATCATATTGGTAGAATATGTAATTTGGTACTGGCCACATGAGAATGGGTGGCTGGTAAGTCACGGGAAGCCAAAATCTTCCCTCTGTTCAACCAATTTGGATATACTTGTTAGTCCTCTTCAATGCTGCAACATAGTTGTGAATAGAATGGGGCTCGACTTGTTTTAACTCATTTGTTAAACTATTCCATCGTTGAGCTAGATATCCTCTTACAAGCTCCTCTTTTGTTGTTGTTTTAACCTCATACTCAGTATAAACAGCTTCAATCCAGTGCATGATTATGTTACCATAGCTTGGTCTGAGAAGCATCATGAGCCATTCTCTATGAATATCCCCTAGGTTGCTCGACTCAGCCCTAATGGATAAGGGGATATTGGATTCCATTCTCCTATAAGCATTATTCTGCTCACCTATATTAATTTCATTTTGTGCCCAAGACATAAATGCTCTCAGTTGAATATCCCCAACATATAGAAATGGGTTCCAATCATGATCCTGCGTGACAACATAATTGTGCAAATAAAATTCACATAACAAATTTTTCATCCTAGGGGAAGCAATCCTGAAGGCATTGAAGAATTTAGTAGGGGTTTCAATGGAGGGGTTTAAGTCTGAAACAATTTTTAACAACCTAAAAGAGAGATATTTTTCTTTCAAGTGCAGGGCATAAACCCTTGGAGGAGCTCTGCATTCTAGGATTTGTGGCACTAGGGTCACAATGTCATCTACTTTTTTCTTCAAAGTAGCAATCTCTTCATTTTTCTCCTCAATAATCTCATCCCTCTCTTCGATTTCCTTTTTCAATTTCTTCTTCGCTTGTCTCCATTCTCCCTCCCTCCTTTCTATTTCTTTCCATAAATTTAAAATTGCTGCATGAATCAAAAAATCAGGAGGGTTATGAATTCCTACCAATGTTTTTGTTGATGGCTGCTCCCCATACGACACTATTTGCATGACCTTGGGTTGTCTAGTTGTCTGTGGCTATAGGGGTACTATTTCTTCACCCCCTTCTTGCTACAGGACCTCTTGTTCCTATTCCTGGTTTTGCTCTAGCTCTTGTTGTGCTTCCTGTTGTGGTTGTAGGAACCCCTGCTCTTGTTCTTGGTTTTACTGCAGGAACCCCTACTCATCCTCAAATTCTTCTGCGATATTAGCAAGGTCTCCCAGTGTTACTTTTGTTGCTTTCTCAAATATATCCTCTTCTTTTTCTCCAACATGCTCTTGTTCCATTGGAGCTTTAGTGTTCCCATGTGGTATCTCATCATGCCCAGGGCTTTCCAGTGAAGGTACACAAAAGGCTGGCCCAGCTGGTTTTGACTTCCTAGAGGTGCCCGTACATTTTCCCTTGGCTGTAGGATGAATAGGGTCAACCTTTCTCTTCCTAGCACTCGACACCTCTTTTTCTACAGGATGTTTTTGGCCTTTTTTTTCTTTTCTTTTCTTGTTTCGACTTGTTTCTTTCTTTCCCTAGTTCTTATTAGGGTTTGTAGGAGGACATCATCATCAGAATCAGATGAAGAGCTTAATTTTTCTGAATGTTATGTTTCAGAGGAACTAATGCTTATGGCTTCTTTTACTGCTGCAGGAGGATTCATACTAGAACTACCACCAGAAGTTGAAGCACCAGGGGTGGCTTCGGCTATGCTTAATCTTCTACTAGACCTATGAAATTGAGATATAGACCTAGGTGGCAAATGCTCAACATTGAAAAACTCTTCCTGATGGTAATTTTGATTAACTTGAACAAATTCTTCCCAAGTCATTCCAGAAGCATCATGCAAAGATTTCTTAACTAGCAATTTTATCAAGCAATGGTGGGAGACAGAGTTATCCCTACCTTTCTATGTTTTGGCTGCCATGATGGAGAGAAGACTGTATAGAGCATTGGGAACGTTCATCCTCCTTCCATGCCTCATGTGGCTCAAGAGATTGAAATGTACTGAATGCAGGTTTGACAAACGTCCCTCATAGGTGATATACCTTATAATGTAGATAGCTGCCTGCTTCCATGGTTCAGGCAAAGACATTATTTTTGCACCCTGCTTGTCAATACTAATTGGTGGGTCGCCATGTACTGTAAATTTTGCTCTAAAAAACCTGGCATCCCTAGAGGTAGGGTAATTTTCTCCATTAGCAAGTAACCCTGAAGCTTCTGCAATTCTCTCCTTGATTGCCACAAATTCTTACCCTTTTATGGTGGCTTTGCCTTCATAGAATGCTTGAGAAAATTTGAGTGTAATGCCTTCATCAAAGCCATCCAACTTCATGAAATAATCAAACCATCCACAACGTTGAAATTATGCCAGGCATTGTGCATCTTGTAGAAAACGTCATGAACTGAGGGCTCATTCTGAATTAAGCCACCTCCCATTGTCACTCAACAAAATTTCCTTCCTTTGCAATTTATGTTCTGAAAACCACCACCTTTCTGCTAAATTGTTTTTTAACGCCAGTGTCAACTGAATTTCCTTTTTTTGTCTCTGTTTTTACCATTTACTGTTTATAACTCAAGATTACGATATGGCAATTAAGGCAAGAAAAGGGGTGATAAATGAGAGTGATAATGGAAAGAATTGGCGGCTCAGTTAACATCACTTCACACATGCGAGCCAGATTTTCAAATCGGCTTATTTAAATTTTCTGACATAGCCACATTATCATTTGAGACATAGGCAATATATTTGCATTTTTTATTCCCCCCAACCTAAATTTGGACATGTGTTCGCACATGTGAGAAGGGAGTGATGATTTGACAAGAAGTAATGACATATTATGTAATCACCTATATTAACGTGCCATGATTAAATAAATGCACTTAAAGGGTAATTAAGAGATGAGAATTACCATGTACATACCTGAGCATGTGAAGGATGTGTTGTAAAGATCGTGGAGAGAAAGTACCGTTTCACCTTTTTAGAAATAATTGAGCAATTAATAAAAGTGACATGAAGTGAAGTGAGGCAAAATGAAATAATGGAAGAGAGAGAAAGGTGATACAGATAGACGGATGGGTGGATGGGTGAAGAAATGGATTTCCACTAAAGTGGAAATATTTATTATGAAAGTACGTACCTTAATTTAGTCGAAAGATGGGACGCTAGGTCCACCACTTTCGGCTGCAGAAAGATCGTGTACTAAACATTGGGTGAATTATTGTTGGAGCTCTTCCTTGGAGGTTGGCCCAAGTAACTTGAATCTGACAGGGTCAATGGTGGTGAACTAAACAACTTCACTAGGAAATATTTTAGTAGCTTTGTATGGTCCTAGCCACCTTGTCTGTAGTTTTCCTACAAGTGAGTCTGAAACTTGATCGCTGAAGGGTAAAGGAAAGTGATCCTGCTTGGTGGAAGCATTAATTTTTTTGTAATCAACACAAACTCGCCATCTTCCTTTCTTCTTTGGCATGATTACTAGTGTAGAAACCCACTGGATGTCTAAAATAGGATAGATAGATTCATCATCTAACAATTTATGTAGTTATAATTTAACAATTTCTCTCAATGCAAGGTATATTGTTTGTTGAGGTTGCCCTATTGGTTGACAATCATCTCTGACAGAGATCCTATGGGTGTAGAGCTTAGTATCCAAGCCCTTCATATCATGGTAGTCCCATGCAAATGCATGTTGATGAGACTTCAGTGGGTCTGTTGTTGCAGGAACAACATGTGCAGGAAGAACATTTATAGGAACAGTGGTTGCAGGAAGAACAGGCATAAGTGTTCTGACCAAAGTAGAAGATGATGCTTCCTCCACTTCATAATGGTTCTGAATGATACTGGATAGCACTTCATCTTCATCTTGAAACTACAAGAAAGGATTTCTATCTAACATCATGAGTTGCACCACTAGGTCAACTTCCTCGGCCTCTTCACCAACTTGTGGCCATACAAAACCCTCTTCATTATGGGTTAGCTGAGTAGGAAGATAAAGAACAAGCTTTTTAGTATTCCTACCATTAGAAATAGTCACATCTCCTGACCAACACCCAATATAAGCATTTTTTGTTGCAAACCATGACTTTCCAAGAATGATAGGATACCCTTATAGAGTGGCCTTAGGAGAGAGAGTCATGAGGCTTGCTGAATATTCCCAAGAGTCTAGAGTTACCACAAGTTCTTCTATGATATCATTAGGCTTCATAGTAGAACTATCAACAAGTTGCAGGACAGTAGGAGTAGATCTCATGCTTGCAATATTTAGTTGTTGCAGGATGTCCTTAGTCATCATATTGATTGTTGCCCCCAAGTCAATCAGGGCATTCTTTACTTGAATTTCGTTGATAACAACTGCTACCATAGGACTGCCTGGGTCTTATACTTGGGAATAACCACTTTTCCCAATATGATATCAGTGAGCTGGCCCACCACATGAACTATCGTTGGGTCTTTCTTCTTCCTACCTGGATTCTTAAGAAAAGCTTCCTTGATAGCTTTTCCATAGATTAGAACATCCTTTATGGCCTAAAATAGGGGTATTTGAACACATATATGCCCTAGCTTATCCATGATGTCAAAATTTGTATCTTCCTTATGCTTGGAAACTTCCAATCCCTGAGGAAATGGTGGCTCTTAAGCAGTCTTCCTGGCTAGAACCGGTTCAGTATTTTTAGGTATGGCAGGTTGAATGAGATCATTAAGAGGTTCCTCTTCCTCTTCCACATGTAGCTCAATGATGGTGGGTGTGGAAGGAGTTAATACAGTAGTTCTTGAACGCAAGTGAATATCACTTATACTCACAACACATGCAGGGAATGGGTTTAAATCAACAAGGTATATTGGTTGCAACTGTGGTGTGTTATTTGGGTAGGGTGTGGGCTGAGCTAGTAGCTGAATAGGTTTGGGTGCATTGGAGCTTGAATTAGCAGGTGGAGGTATTATGGCAAGCTATTGGGATTGAGAAGATGGTTTCATGTAACTGATTGCCTAGTTTGGCCCAAAAAAGGATAGTGGATCTGGTAACATACCTTGTCTTGGAACCCAAGGCTTCCTCTATGCAACAAGGTAGACTTGATCTTCCTCAGTCTGAATTGGTTTGAACTCAAGTGGAATTTGGCTGTCAATGTTAGATATCATCTTGCATTTGTAGTTCTTCTTCTTCTTTTGTCTACAATGAGGGCAATATTCTGTCAGTGTTGCCTCTATCTCCTCATGTTTGTCTTTGGCTTGGAGTGTATCCAGCTAAGTAGCTGGATTGTTTGTAACATCCTGCTTGAAAATTTCCAACAAATTAGTGATCTCCATCCTTAAAATTCCACTGGTAGATGACTTACCCATAGAAGATTGGTAAGTTCTCTCTTCTTTTGAAGCTGCTCTGAAATAGTTTTGACATATTTTCTTGATATCTTCCTAAGAAACTTGAGTGATATCTCCTCCTATCATTAGGCCCAAAGCATCAGTTTAACTCTCATTGATTCCTCTTAAAAAAAGAAACTTTTGTGATTCTTCATTGGGTGTATGATGTGGATATTTCTGCATGCAAGATATAAATCTTGAAATATAATCCTCCAAGCTCTCATCTTCCTTCTACTACATCCTAAAGACGTCACCTTCTTTTGTATCACTGCCCCTGCAATATTCCTTGCATTTTGCAAGGAATTTTGTCTTCATGTCCTCCCAAGTTTCCATGGTATCTTTGCTTAGACTCATAAACCATCCTAGTGCACTTCTTTTAAGTGGTAGGGAATAGCTCGAGCCTAGGAGCATCAGTGGTATAGTCATAATCCTGATAGAGTAGGTCATATTCAAACAAGAAGGTATCACCCATGTATTCCTGATGGATTTCCCAAGGCAAGGGGTTATTAATCTAGTTTTGATCTTCAATGGAGGCTTCAAGAATAGTCATAGCAGGATATGCATCAACAAAAAGGCCAATGGATCCTCTTCTTCTTTGTTTCTGGGCAGATTTGGAAGCTCAACTAGTTGAAATAGATCAAGATCATTAAGAAGGAAGCATGCGGTATCAACTCAACATCAACTAACTCACACAAAGAATAGGAAAAAGAATAGCGGATCATTACTCATCTAAGCAAGGGGTATTCTAAGAACAACTCAAGAAAGGTGATAAGGAAAAGAAACTATCAATGTCTCTGAAGGACTTCCTAGCTTGACACCATCCCCGACAACGACGCCAAAAATGTCGGCCTCCTACAATGATTTCAATAACCAGGCCCTTCCAACCATGATTCGGAGATTGGACATCTAACCTAAAAAACTACCTCAATCATCATGAAGGTGCATTTACTTTGTCAACCCAGGGATGTGAACTTGAAATGGGCCAACACAGTATGTGCACTAGGAACTCTTAAATAGCCATTTCTAATCTACAACTAAGAAACACACCATACTGGAAGTAAATTATAGAAAGGAAATAAAACAAATGTTGAACATCAACCAACAAATATGATAAACTAAAATGAATAACAGGAATTAAAGATCTGAGCAACAAATAGGAACTACTCTATTTGCTTTGGCTATAGGAATAGACATAGAATGGACTTCTAGTGGCTGGAAGAACAATCGATGCCAGATTTCCATCTAAGTACATAATAGGAAATGATAATTAAACTAATTACTCTAAAGAAAGTATTACTCACCAAGTGGGACCCCTTGGATGAGTATCCACTAAGACTAATGCAAACTAAAATGGTTAAACTCAAACTATCATCTCATTCATTAAAAAATGTATAAACAAAATAACAACATGGCTATATTGAAAAGTAGAGAATGCTCAATACATTATCAATGTCATTTGCCAACAAAAATCAAGAACTAAGAACCCCCCAAGAAGAAGATTAAAATTATTTCTACCAGCTAAACATGGCTGTCAACTCCCACTAACTAAGAGGATGTCATTTAGGGAAAGCGAGGAAAAGAGTGGCAGAGTAGTTACATCTGCAGGGAATCCAGTCAGACATGCATATCCAAATGTGGACTCAGCCCTGCAGTAACGCCCATGATTACCCAATGCCATAAATACAAGGTGGTTACAATTGACTGTCGTGGGGAATCTATTGCCGCTGTGCTCAGTTGACTCCTTTGAATGATCCCCCTACATGATCATCTAACGGTTTCCTTTCTCAACTTAGAATCCAGAGATTATGTCCTACATAGCAATGTTAGTACACATGATAATTGTACATCTATAATCATCTTAAAGAACATTCATCAACCATGCACAAAATCAATATAGATAATCCACATAATATGTCAATGTCATTAAAACTTCACAGAGATGGAGTTAAACCCAATGTCAATGTTTCGAGGGAGACATTATGCAAATATTAACACTTAACTACTAAATTTCATGATACTGCCAACAAATGGACTATAAATTCTACCCAAAATTTGACCAAAAACTAGGCTCATCACACAACACATGGAGACCAAGGGCACACACCTTGCAACAAAGGCTCATTGCTAAGGGCTCACTACCCAAAAAAAAGAAGAAATGCTCACTGTCAAAGGACTCACTATACACAATAAATAAGAAGAATAAAGGGGTGGCTCACTACCAATTTTGAACTTCTAACACTGCATCTCTTATGTGAAAGGTATAGTTCCATTAAAGCACAAACAACTCATTCCATAGACTGAAATATAGAATCCTTCTGCTCACTACATCTGGGAGTCATAGGCATTAAAGCTCACACTCAGATCTTCTCACTTGATCACATTTGTATCTTCACATTACACACATCATGCATCATCCACAAAACAACTTTCCTTGCATTTATACCATCCTCGACTCAAAAAAATCTCAATTAGGTTGGCCCTAAGGAAACATATGCACCTCAGCTGTGCAACATCAAATAGGTTAGCACCAAACACTTCCATAATGTAAAAAAGTGAAGGAATACCATGCCATTACTTAACTAGGACCCAAATCTACACCAACATGCTTCTTGACACTTCCACAAACAACAATCATCCATTGCAATTAGCGCTAGCATGCCAAGTCAACCAAATTGCACTAACACTAACAAGCAACTCCAAACACACCTCTCTAGGCCTGGAAACATCTCATAGACCACACAACAACACTCCTTGATATATCAAAATATTCACCACAACTACTACAACCACCTAAAACAAATGAACACCTTCATTTTGTGTAACTAGACATATTGGCACAAACTTCCAACACACCAAACAACCTTAAAAAACACCAAAACATTTGAAACTTCAAGGAAAGGTAGATACAGACAATATGAGCATGTTCCCATATTTGTAACACTATAAATTTCACTGTGGAGAAATGTGGAGCAATCTCATTTCTCCTAGACACCTCGTTTCACCAAACATACATATTATCAAACACATCTTCCACTATAGTACGATCCAAAACCTAAAATTCTGGGTATGACACCTATGAACACCTCTAATCATCAAATCCAAACCACATAAAGCATATATTTAGTTATGAAGAAATACAGAGAAATCCACTGAACACACCTTTGTCACACTAAACTCTCTTTTATTCAAATTTTCTCAAAAGCACTTGGAAACCAAGTGAACCAACTACATCAACAACATTACTAACATCTCTTCAACACATTTGCAACATCTAAAACATCTCTCATCAACTATAACACATCCACCTATCTCTCCAAACACAATTTCTACAACTATATTGAAGTAGGACATCAATGAAAACACCAACAACATTGTGTTTACATCAATACCAACAACTCCATGCTTCTGACATCATCAATATCAATACCATTCCAATAGTCTCTTCATACAAGGGGTTGACATCAATGAAAACACCCAAACAACTCAAGCTTCCAACATCTCCAAACTTCCAACATAAAGGTGTTATGAGAGGGTCAGTTAAAAAATAGAAAAAGGGAGATGTTGTTATGGCTAAGATTGATTTAAAATTAAAGAGGGATTCCCCTGGTAATGAAAATGTACCTAATGTATAGACATGGAATTTAACAATCACCTTTGAAGCTGATTTATAAGATTCTTTTGTTGCAATGAAAACAAGGAAAAGAACCCCAAAGAGCCCTGACTCAAAGGGTTAGGAATATATAAGTGAAAGGAATGACCAGTTTTTGGAAAGAGATGAATTTTTTGTTGAGAACAAAGATAGTGGCACAAAATTACAAGAGGCTATGGAAAGAATTAAGAAATTAGAAGGTCTATTGAAAACACACCAGCAAAGAGAAAGTGAGAGGGGAAAAAGGATTGAGGAATTGGAGGAAATTTTTTGTAAATATGAGTGTTGGTATAGGTTGGGTAAATTGGCACATCTTGCTATCATAGCAGCAGAAAACAAAGAACTAGTACCCTAGGCTCCAATTCCTTCACTTTCAGTTCCCTATGGACTATTTGTAGTGACCTTAGTGTTAAAAAGTGCGGGACAATTGAGAAGGGGGGGGTGAATCAGTTGTCACCAAATTTAAATTCAAAACTTCAACACTTATCAATTTCACAACTACACTATTTTGTTATTAAGCATGAGCATGAAATGCAGAAAACATAAAGTAAAATCAACACACTGAACACCAAATTTTATGTGGAAAACCCAATGAGGGAAAAATCACGGTGAGGATTAACTCACAATATAAAGTAGTTCCAAAACCAAATGTATAGGGCTCACTACCAAGGGTTCACCACCCTAAAAGGACTCACTATCCGGATACAAAAGCTCACTGCCTACAAAAAGATTTACAAAACAAAATTGGGCTTTCCAGCCAAAATGAACTAAAAAGAGTGCACCTAACAAGTGTTGATACAATTTTGGTGATGCTCAATAGACAAACTTAACACACTTCATCATTTTCGCTCTTCTTTAACTTTGCATTCATAACTACCTCATTGATTACTCTTTTAAATCTTCAACCTTGTCCAATATATATACTCGATTCATCCACAAGCATCAATTAGGTCAACCTAATTAGATGCATTTCCTTGTTTATCAAAAAATACCAACTTGTTGACTTCAAGCATTCACAAAATCTTTCCAAACACACTACATCATGTCGGCATGGACCTAAGATAGGTTGCACATATATTTGCATAACAAAAATTAATTCACCATATCACGACTTATCTATGAAGTCGACCAAAAATAGAATTAAGCAATCATCAGAATAATGTCAATACTTCGTACAATCATCGAAGCACGAGAGATTCTAAACATACATGCTTTCAACATCCATAAACTGTTTCTTAAAACCGCAAGCAACAACTATCAACTGTGGAGGATTGCAGACTAGAATATTGGAGGGTGCAACGTGAATACTGGATCAGATACTAGACCAAAATACTAGATCAAGCACTGACTTAGACTTGCAAACACAACATGGTGACATCAATGACAACACAAAACTATAGAGATAGCCATTATTCTTCATTCTTCCAACAATCTCCCCCTTTGTCATTGATGGCAACATGTGCCAAAAATTTTCAAAATACAACATTCTCCTTGCTCACATGACTCTCTCCCCATAGCTTTATACTCTAAATCTCTCCCCTTTTGACATCAATGGCAAAGGGCAATCAAAAAGGTAGGATGATGACTTTGTATATACACAAGAATTCTAGCTTCCCATTTCAAACAAGAATGACACTTTTTACATGAAAGATTTTCTTATACCTCTCTCTTATGATCGAAAGAAATATTTTCCAGGCAAGTACAACTGAATTCGTTCTTGCACTCATAATTTCCATCAAAGATAACTGTGTAAAGGAGGATGTTTGATCAAAAGACATACATAGTCATTCACAATTTTTAGCATCAGAGAGGATTCCAGAGAGATGATCTAACTGGACCTCAACAACTTCCTTAACCAACCAAAAGGTTCTAACCATATCTTCTCTTTGCCTTTGAGTAGTCAACAATTCTACCTGTATTTCTCCAACTCTTATTCTTTGTTTTCCATCCTTGCCTTTGAAGAAATCAAAGTTCTTTCCAATACTATTCATCTCAACTTCAATAGCTTCAATCCTGCTTCTGAAATTATATACAGTTGTCAACCACCAGAGACAATACCTGTAAATGTCAAATATTTCTTTGATGCATTCTTTTGTCTCATTCATGTGTTTAGATAGAACTTGCTTAGCTTTATTACATATTCTTTTAATCATATCTTTGAATTTATGTCCTTCAGATCCTTCTAGCAATGTTCTCTCTTCAACAATCTCTACTAGATCATCTGGTAAAGAATCTGACACATTTGAAACTGAAATACCTTTATTAAGAAAATAATCAACCAACACATCATCAATTTTAAGTTTCTCAACCGGAGAGTACGCATTCCACATTTCACCAATATTCTTCATCTCACCCTTGTCCAACAACATTCGTATATCCTCTGGGTCAAATCTAGACATAAATTCTTCTTCATTCTTCTCTTTCGGGACACTTGTTACAGTAGTTTTCCTCTTTTTTGTTCCAAAGGGGAATCACTAATGACAACTTCCAATTCTCTCTTATTGGAGGATGAACCCACTTCAAACTGACTCAGTATTGACATACCAGAGCATATATTTGTTCTTAAGGATGTGAAATATGATCTGCAATAACTTACATTATCCGCCAACGATACTAGGTATTTGTAGACTTGTTTTCCAATAGGAATACCAGATTCCCACACTACATTTTCTCTTCCCGGTAGGGAGTTCAAAAAGTAAAAGGCCAAGCACACAAGCAAATATCCAAACTGAAAGGGATAACCCTCAACCATCGACATTCGATCATTTTCAAATAGATTTTCAAGTAATAGGCTACACAAATCAAACTACATGTTCTCCTTAACCATCATATGTGCAATATATACAACAATAGCCAAAGTCGAGCCTTCACAATTTATGAAATAGATTTTATAGGAAATGCCATATGCAACATACCTTACAACTAAATCTGCAAGAGTGTTTATCAATAGAGCTCAAGGATCTTTATTAATTCCAGTAAGTTCCTCCACATCTTTGTATTTCATGGTTTTCTTTCTAGGAAGATCCCCAATACTACATAAGCCAATAATCGCTTTGATCACTTCCTTTGTAATTAGGTAGGGTTTGTCCAATACAATGCTGCCATTCTTGAAACAACTCAACAAGAACAAGATAAAATCTTTATCAGCAAACCAAGAAAATTCTCCTCATAGATCCATACCTAGGGTTTTTATGGTCTGTAATTCATTTTCCTTCATCCCTAGTTCCATTTCTTTCATCTTCCTATGATCAAATTCTTCCAATTCATCTTTAGTGGAATGTCGCCACTTGATCCTCTGTCCATTTTCGTGCTTAAATTTCTTGAATTCGTTAATGTTCAGTCAAGACTTCTTCTCCTTCATAGATTGAATAATAATTCTTGAGTATCCATAACAATTTCTTCAATTTATTTCAGAAATGCTTCAAATTACTTCAAGATCACTCCAAGGAACTTTTCAAACTCTTCAAATGTTGAACTAATCAAAAGGCTTACAAATTTTATCTTATACACCATCGATTTGTCCTAAAACGCATTAAATGTGGTAGACATCAAAAAGCTGCTAAAAATATTCTTCTCAACACAAAAAAACCCTAATTTGATCCGCAAGTGAGTATGTCAACATTTTTTCTTTCAGTTCCTTTTCCAAAACCTTTGATTATTCATTCTTCACATTCCACCCTCGTGCTAGCCTCTAACATGCCATTCATCCAGGGGGTTTTTACAATTTTCTAATAATGCTCCCCCTAAGACCATACTAGGTCTAATTCCTGGAGGAATTGTTCGTACTGGATGAGGGCACATACACATCAGTAGTTTCAAATTCATCTTCATCTTTCTTCTTCCATCTCTTATTCATCTCTTGCTTCATCTTCTTTGTCGATCTTCTTTACCGGTTCATTCTTTTCTACTGGAGCATACTGCTTTCCCTTCTTACTTCTGCAAACCTTTGAAATATGTTCCAATTTGTTACAATTATAGCAGACAACACCTTTTTGATTAGTTTGACCTCCATTATTTCTTAATCTACATTGATTTGCTTTGTGTCCAAATTTGTTACAAGTATAGCAATAGCCATTAAAATATTGATTCATCTTGCCTCCATTAAATTTGTTCATCATTACTCAACTGATCATTCTCACCTGAGATCTAAATTCAATAGCTTTATCTCCAAATTTCTTACATCCAAAACATTGTCTAGAGAAAGAAACAGAAAACTGATTCATCTTGCTCCTAGATTATGTTGCCCTGTGACCATATTTATTACAGGAAAAACAAATACCATTGAAAGAGGGATACTTTTGTGCATTAGAATGTCTCACAGGCGGTCTCCTTGCAAACTTTATTTTCTACTTCCCTTTGTCCTGAGTCATTTGATTGTCCTTGGAACTTTCACCTGCATCATTTCCCAAGCCACCTTTGTCTTTACTTGGTTTTTGTCTTGCAAGCAGTTCTCCAAGATTGTCAGAGCTAGATCTAAAATTATTCTCACAAATTTTTTCCTTCTCTAGTTCTACTCTCAAGTTTACTACCTCTTGTTCAAGTTTAGAGCATTCATCAGACTTATTTTGCACCATTGTATTTAGACATTCTTCAATTCTCTTCTTTTATTCTATAAGCACTTTCAGTCCAATGATCTCTTATTTTTGTTGCTCACTTACTTCTCTATGTCTTTCCTTGATTTTTTTTAATTGTTCTTTCAACTTCTAGACACATTCCTTAGCCTCATCTAGATTTTCTTTCAAATCTTTGTTTTCATTTTCAACTTTGTCAAGATCCTCAAGTATAGTTTGAAGTTCTTCTTTATCATCCATTTGATCAACCTTGAGGATCTACCTTAAGCAGATAAGCTTTAAAAAAAGGAACCAAAGCTCTAATACCAATTGTTAACAAGTGCAGGACAACTGAGAGGGGGGGTGAATCAGTTGTCACCAAATTTAAACTCAAAACTTCAACACTTATCAATTTCACAACTACACTATTTTGTTATTATGCATGAGCATGAAATGTAGAAAACAAAAATTAAAATCAATACAATGAACATCAAATTTTACGTGGAAAACCCAATGAGGGGAAAACCACGGTGAGGATTAACTGAAAATATAAAGTAGTTCCAAAACCAAATGTATAGGGCTCACTGCCATGAAAGGACTCATTGTCTGGATACAAAAGCTCACTACTTACAAGGAGGCTCACTGCCTACAAGAAGATTTACAGAACAAGATTGGGCTTTACAACCAAAATGAACTAAAAAGAGTGCACCTAACAAGTGTTGATATAGTTTCGGTGATGCTCAATAGACAGACTTAACACACTTCATCATTTTCACTCTTCTTTAACTTCACATTCACAATTGCCTCATCGATTACTCTTTTTAATCTTCAACCCTATCCAATATATATACTCGATTCATCCACAAGCATCAATTAGGTCGACCTAATTAGATACATTTCCTTGTTTATCAAAAAATACCAACTTGCCGGCTTCAAGCATTCATAAAATATTTCCAAACACGCTACATCATGTCGGCATGGGCCTAAGATAGGTTGCACATATATTCGCATAACAAAAATTAATTCACCATATCATGACTTATCTATGAAGTCGGCCATAAATAGACTTAATTATTCATTAGAAAAATTTCAATACTTTGTACGAGCACCAGAGCACAAGAGATTTTGAACATACATGCTTTCAACATCCATAAACTGTTTCTCAAAACCATAAGCAACTATCAACTGCGAAGGATTGCAGACTAGAATATTGGAGGGTGCAACTTGAATACCAGTTCAGATACCAGACCAAAATACCAAATCAAGCACTGACTTAGACTTGTAAACACAACATGGTGACATCAATGACAACACAAAATTGTAGAGATAGCCATTATTCTTCATTCTTCCAACACTTAGGTGTGGAATTATGGAGAAAAATCCAAGAGTTCTTTGAGAAGAAGAAGGAATGGGAAAAAGAAAAAGTTGAGTTGATGACCAAGCACACTAGGACACTTGAGCAGAAGGATACAAAAATAAAAAGGTTGAAAGTGAAGATTGAAGAAGTAGCAGACAAGACTACACAATTTCTAAAGTGCATACCTCCTGCAAAAGTTTACTCACTATTTCTATAAGAAAGATACTTGTGTTTTCAATTTATCCAACTAAATAGTGATTTATCAATGCCAATGAATATATATTTTTTATTTTTAGAAACTTTCTCTGACTCTACATTGGATATGCAAAATCAATTATGTGAGTTTTACTTGCATTATTTTGTGCTCTTAGATCAAACAAAATGGAATTCTCTAATATTTTTGGGGGACTTACAAATTAAAGCATTGACCTCTTATATTAGGAATGAACAACACAGGGTGAGATCTTGTAGGAATATACTAAAAAGGAGAAATATGTTGCTTTGCAACTAAGAAAATAATCTAAAGACCCCAATGTAGTTATTGATGAGTGGTTAGAGCTCTTGACTTATAAAAGCATAGGAAGGAAAATAATGAATGCCAGGGAGCTTGACTACACCAAGATGAAGCAACTAGTTATAGGACCTATTGATCACACTTTCTAATTTGTAAAGAAGAGATGGGAGGAATTAATCCCCAAATTAAAGAAAAAAAACCTCACTCCCTGTACAATTTTATAGTCATTATCAAAAGGTCTCACAAGTATATAGAAATTTCCAAGGACAATGGACTAAAATGATTTCCACTAAAAATTCATCCACCTCTCCTTCTCTACCCAGTACCACATTGGAGAGGGAGGAATCAGGATGAATTACAAGCAATAGAGAAACTAAGGCTAGAAAAGATTTCATGTTGAAAGGGCTACTATTTGAGATAGGTTAAGGGAGTTGATGTTGTTGCAGACTTCAGGGAGATCACTTTGTAGTACAACCTTCGTGACCCAAATGTTGCTTGAGGACAAATAATTGCTTAGTTGGGGGGAATGATGAGCCTGATTAATAGCTAGTTTTCTCTTATTTATTCCATATCTTTTAAGCACTTTAAGCTATTTATTTCATATATATTCCTAAAATTATATACCTTTTATATCCTTTATGCAATCTGAACCAGACTTTGATGAGTGGGAATATGATTATGATATGTTGATATTTGTATGAATGTGTATGAAATTCAGTTTAAATATTTTAATTTATGATTGTTAATAGTATGTATGCTTTGGGTGAGAACTAACTCCTTGTAGCTAGAATAGCAACTACAACAATTGGAGAACTCAACTCACAACCAAAAGATTTTAGGTCGATAAGTAGGGAAGATTCTAGAATGACTGGGAATGTGACAGTTGTAGAAATTGATGAAGGCAATAATTGGAGTGATTGATTGAGAGTCATCAAAGCATTCAATAAGATGATGGAAGGACGAAGGAGTTTGTGAAGAATGAGGGAACTTCCTGACTATTTATGTAGAGCACAACTCTGCCAGTGTCGTTAAAGCAAAGTTGCAAACTTAGTTGTCTTCTTCCATTTTTATCAATTATCATTTTTATTACAAAGACTCTCTCTCTCTCTCTCTCTCTCTCTATTTTGAAGGGGAGTGGACACTTTCATTTAATTTTAGTTTTAAATCCTTATGCAAATAAGCCTCCTCTCAAACCTATATAGCTGGATTGGTGGTTGAGGATCAGATCTAGTTAGGGAGATACATGTTTTTTTTAATATTTCTAATATTATTTTCTAGCAAAAAATATTGCATTGTAGTTTTCTATTATCAGTTGTAGTGGATATGCATTCATGAATGAAATATTTGTGAAGATTCTTGTCATGTCATGAGAGTTCAATTTTTTCAAAGAAGATGTTCCATTTTACCATTATGTTTAATTGATTCAAGTAGCGTATATTTGGTTTATCCTGTGGGAACAACAACTTGAGCAAGGGCCATTCAAGGTATTGTTCACCCACCTTTAATTTGTGTTGTTAAAATAAATGTTCATATTATTGCATTCAATTCAATAGATTCTTCATTACATGCACGTGAATGATATCTTGCTTTATGATTCACCTTATGTATTGAGTCTTTGAGTCATCCTCCAGAGTAAGTCAAGTAGTTAGGGGTAAGAGTTAGTAGTGTTAATGAATTTGCAGAGTTCAGGTTAGCAGTTATCAGTTACAATGCTAAGTTGAAAGTACTTGTAAAATTAGTAGCATACTAAGTTATTTCCCTTGTTTTGTAGTTTATGCTTTATTTCACTATCAGTCTTTACTATTTTTTTGCACATGTGTAAACCACCTATACTTGATGATATAGGGCATGTAGAGTCTGTGAATGCACGTAGAATACTAACATCATGAAAATATTACAAAGCCTTGGTTGATAGTTAAATGATTCCTTAGCAAGGGTTTAGTGGACTATTCAGCTAGGAACCCTTCCTCTGAATTGTGTGTTTAACACCAAGTTTACTAGACATTGGTTAGGTCTTACAATAAAGACATCAAATTACATGAATTGGTACCATTATTTTGATTGTTGTATGTGTCATAGAGAGAATGTTAATCTAAGATATTCAATAATTTTATTATGATTGCTTGTACACTTGTAAATGAAATTGTAAAGAAAATTAACCTTTGCACTTGTTATTTATTGTTGATTTAATTTTAATATGTTAATTTGATCTTAACCAATGAAATGATCAATCCTATTTGG
Source organism: Sequoia sempervirens (assembly GCA_007258455.2). Lineage (NCBI taxonomy): Eukaryota > Viridiplantae > Streptophyta > Pinopsida > Cupressales > Cupressaceae > Sequoia > Sequoia sempervirens. Next base: position 1,010,064,549 of record VDFB02281492.1, on the reverse strand, counting down.
ACATATGACATATTGTTGTGGTAAATACCATATAAAATTAGTTAAGATGATACCTTAAATATAACTTTTTATCCCTGATTTATGCACTCATATTGATGATACTTTCTAGTATTAGAATGCTCTATAAAGTTGACTTAATAATTGTTGTTATACAATTCAATATGAATAAGGATATTCAAATTGAATTGGTAGTTTTCATTTCAATGTGCTAATAAAATTATTATAAATATGAATTATTATTGTTATGTTAATTTAAACAATTTTGATTACTTGCAAGGTTAATACTATCTAATCTCATTTCAAAAAATAAAAGAGTAAATGGAAAGGGTGAGTGTGGCTTAAATACTTCAATGACATTTAAATTTAATTCTAAGTTATCAAGACATGATTGAATTCAAATAATTATATTTTATAAATTTTGAGAGTTAGAAATATAAATTTGATAATGTTTAATGTTAGAAACCAAGATCAGACATGCAAACCAAAAAATACCTTCGACAAGAGAAAAACAGAAAAAGCAAGAGCATTTTGCATGAAGATGTGCAAATGAATTGTATTCAGGAATTGAGGAAATACAAGAGATGAATTGCTTTATAAAAGAAATGTATGCATAACCCTAAAAGGAAACCCTAGTGTGCACACTTAATAATTAATTATTAATGTGTCTAAGTTTAGCTTAAGTAACTAAAGTGATAAGTGACTTAATTAATTAACCAATATGATTAGATTAATTAAGTGAAATAATGTATTACTCTATCACCCCCCTTAAGATGAACTTAGGAAGTAGCTAAAACACTAAGGAAAAGATGCATGAAAGCAAAGATGGGTCCTGACAATAAGGCCCGATCAGGTACCCATGTACGAATGCAATGAATGAGAAAGAGGAGAAAACCCAGTGGGACAAAAGCTCCCCTCAATGAGATGACCTACTACAAAGAAGCACTGGAAGAGCATTGGTGGAGTAACACTGGAATCCTGAATCTAGGAAGCAAGGAAAGATACCTTTGTTTACAAGAAACCATATGAGAGTCATTGAAGGATTCAGACAGAATCATGATAATGCAACAACAGACCTGATGCAAAGAACACTGGAAAACTCCACAAACTAGAACAACCCTGGAATCTATGAAGCAACAATAGATGAATAAATGATGCATCCCATAAGAGGGAATAATATGATGAAAGAGTCTAGAAGCTATGTGTATCTCGATGCTGATGCCAAACTGTGACTAAAACTGATCCATAGGAGCAAGTACCATGAAGATTCTTGAACATTAACCATAAAATGAATGGCCCTCAAACTAAGATGTGACCCGATGTGAATCTGATGTGATTCAGGATCATTAACCATAGGCTCTCAATCTGAGATGTGAACCGATGTGAACCAAAATGTGTCAAGCTATGAGCAAGATGTGGCCAAAAGAAAATACATAATCCATATACAACTCATACGAGTTGTCATCAATCAGATGATATCAAAGTGCATGCAATGCAATTACACTCTAATCAAATTATTATGCAAGAAACCCCCTTGATGAAACTTTATATAAGTTCATTTATTACAATACCCCATAATTGTAAAAGGAGAGAATGCAAAACATGCATAAATTAGAGAGAAAATGTAAACATAGTGCATGAAAACAAAAAAAGAGTGCATACACAAACCAATGTTTACATCTTCCTCCATGATAAAATTGACCTCAGATTTGTGTAAATAAAAAAATATGAAAAAATGGCCAACACCAATGCGAAGTGCTTGAAACTAGCTTTCCATCAATATCTCGTTTTCCAAAAACGGACACCATGGCCAAAAGTTATGAATTTTTCAAAAAGTTGAATTTAGCTTACAAGAAATGGGTTTTCTAGCAAAAAATGGTTTACTTATGATTTGATTTTTGCAAAATCTACTCACTATTTGTAGACAATAACAAAAACCCAAAAATATTTTGTAAGAACAAAACCCATAAATCATTTTTTAATCCAACAAACAGAAGATAAAAAATATATATATATTTTAACCTTTAGCCAGTAGAAAAAATGACGCACGCCACTTTTTGTACAACAATTTTCTCTAAATCTGTGCAAGATATGCAAAATCTAAAAGATACTCAATTGAGATTTTGACCCTAGCTACAAAACCCAGAAATCGTTTTTCCTACAACTGAGTAGACGTTGGATTTTTGAAACAAAAATTAGAAACGACTCCAATAAAAATGACTTGCATCAAACCCTTGATAAAATTTTGATGAAATAAAATCCAATTGTGACTTTTTCTAACACTCTGAATTCAATGGAGATGTCTGTCTGATCCAAAACGCTTCATAAATAAGCTCAAGGTATGAAACCCTCGAGGAACCCTAAACGTGCTCTGCAATGAATTTCTCCAAAAAAATGAGAAGGGGTTGCAGATCAAGGCTCTAATACCATGAAGAAGTTGAGAAACCCAACCTCACAAACCCCAAGAATCACCTGCATGCAATAACCTATCACGTGCAAAAGATATTCAGAATCAAAGAAGATGTTCTGCAAGCCTCAAGCAAAAATGCATTAAGAGAATCTAATAATTACAATGAGATCAATCCTTATGAAGGAGATCAAGAAACCCTAAAGTAAAACCTTCGTGTGCACACTTAATAATTAATTATTAATGTGCCTAAGTTTAGCTTAAGTAACTAAAGTGATAAGTGACTTAATTAATTAACCAATATGATTAGATTAATTAAGTGAAATAACTTATTACTCTAACATTTAAGTGGTAAGAATTTAACACTCTAATCTTTAAGATTGAGTTATGACCATGCAAGTGATATGCATTAAATCATATTTGAGATATGCAAACTTAATTATCACCAAGTCGACAATATAGCTATGGTTATTTTTCTTTGGCTATTTATACTGTGATATATTGACATTTATAAAAAAAAATTGTGTAGCTATGTACAATAATCAATTGGAGGAAAAGAGAATCATTGGGACCTTAGTAAACCCGCTTCATATTATGATGTAATATGATTTTTGTTCATGTATCCCATGAGATAAACATTACAATCTAGTATGAGCCAAATATTTTGTGTTTAAATTTTATTTATGATTTTAGCTCAATGTGAAGGTGTTTTAGGTGTGTTTCCATGTGTCTTAAATTGTGTGTAGGAGTGCAAGCTTTATAGAATTTTTTGAGTCATTTTTCCTATATATATAAAAGGTGAAATTTTGTGTTATGTTATTTTTGGTATGCCAACCCAAATACCTAGGACTAGGCTCGTACTTGATGTTACTTGATTTTCACCTGCGGGCTCAATCAGGCAGGACAATCTATGTTTCAAGTGTTCATGAAAGCTAAATGGGGACATTTTTGTGCAGGATTAAGTCATACACCTAATGTATTTCTCAAGGAAGTCTATTAGAAAGTATGCCTCAGTCAGATTTGGCATAAAAATCCTCAAAGAAAAAGTCGCTGAGACCAATGAATGTCTTGCCGACTAGCAGTGTGTTATACCCGTTTGAAATCCTCATGGTCACCAAGACATCTCGGTCGTTGTGAAGTTTTATATCTCTCTCCGCTTGGGATGTCTCGTCGACAGTTGTTTGCTAGGGTGGTGTCAGGGGGAATGATTTACTTTGAGATGATGTCTCTCCGACTGCGTGATGTCTCGTTGAAGGAGATCGCCTTCGACATAAGGTCTAGCCGAAAGGTGGGGCTCTCGAGGAAAAGGGGTGTCCTCACCATGAAGTCTCGCCAACCCGAAGAAGTCTCCCTGAAGTGGTCTCAACTCGCCGAAAGATTTTTCCTTTGGCATAAGGTCTTGTCGACCCATGGTGTCTCGGTGAAAGGGCGTGACTTCAGAGTAATGTCTCACTAACACAGGGGACTCTTGTCGAATTGAAATGAACTCGCCAAAGGATTCTTCCTTTGGTGTAGTGTCTTGTTGATAGATGGTGGTCTCGCTGATAGTGGCTCACAAGATTATAGGTATCATTGAGACTCCTGACCGAAGGGTTGGTCTTCGCCGTAATGTTTGGCCAACCGGAGAGGCTCTCGCCGACATGACATGATATTAGTATAACTTCTGGCTGACAGGATGGAGTCTTGTCAAGATGAATGAGCTCACCCAAAGATCTTGAGTTTGGGGAGATGTCTCACTGACCAATGGAAGACTCACCAAAAGGTGGGGGCTTCGATATAACGTCTCACCGACTAAGAGATGTCTTGTCAAATGCAGATGTTTTACCAACGGAGCCACGCAATAGTATAACCCTTGAGGACTCGCCATGATGTATGGCCGATAGTGATTGTCTCGACGACCACTATGGATATCGATATGACTCTAGCCGCTTGCTATGAAGTCTTGTTGACTGTCGTATGTTATGCTGATAGCTGCTGTGAGGTATAATCACATCAGGGAGACATGATTAGTGTCTCACCAACATGCAATTTTTTTTTAATGACCTTTGACTGCCCGAGAATCTTACGTGGAAAGTGTTCACCCAATCAAAGGGAACTAAGGGCGAACCATTAACTATTGACTACCTCTCTGAAGAAGATCAATAAAATGCGACTGATGTGGATCTGCTCTATGAATAGGCTGATGGATCGGTTCAGGAATGATGTTGTTCGGATCTAGATAGAAAGTTGGATGCCTTCTCTCAAGAGGATCGACTTACAAAGATCTGAAGCGGGGAGCAGGCAGAAAAGAAGAAGCTGCGTGTCTCAGTGACAGTTGTGGTGTCTACTAATAGAGGGGGATCAACATTAATGATAATGCTTTGGAGCATTCAAAGTAGCCCTTCAAGGAAGTTCGAACATGGACACGGAGGCCAGAGGTTAATGCGATTATTCCAAAAGATCTGGAGGCCATTCCTAGAGCGATTTTTCATCGACATGGACACATGGGATGCACATTGAATGCATTAACTTTATTTCCAAAAGATCTTAGGGTCGACCCTTCTAAAAAACTGATATTTTTGTAAGCCCTAGGACAGGGGCTGACACTTTTTAGTATATATGGAATTTTTGCCTCTTTGGATAGAGGGTTCTTATGCTTTTCAGAAGTTTGTGACTTTTGCAGTCCTTTCTCAGATTAGCACACTTTTGTAACTCATTTGGAGCATAATATACAAAGTTTACCTTGGTTACTATTGATGTTTCAAATTACCATCTTGTTCTTGCAAAGTGTTGAGCATTTAAGGTTAATGATCAAGTTATTTTGTGAATTTCTTCTATTCCCTTATAAATTTATCTTTTGTTTTCATGCCTTCCTTTGAAAAAGTATCATTATATGAATCACAAACTGTGTTCACATAATCACACATGGATTCTAATTTGTGAAAATATTTTCCTTTTTAAAAAAAGTGTGTGAATCAAACCTGTTGTGAAACATTAATGCAAAGCTTACAAAAATTTGATGTGTAATCTTATGTTCATTGTCAATTTTCAAGTGTAAATCAAAGTATTCAATTGCTCTTATCAGTTTGGTGTATCACCATAGGGTTTAGTTTTATTTTTATGTACTCCTTCTCCCTTTTCCTTCAAAAAGAATCAGTAGAATAGTGACACCATAGGAAGTCGGCCTTTTCCAGAGGTTGACCTTTGTCTACAAGAAACCCACAACTTTAGAGGTCTTCCCATGTTACATTGAGGTGTTGAACAGGGTGCAATTTCAATGGATAACAATTCTGGCACGCTTGGTGGGACAAGTTCCATGTTATATTGCTGGTTTGGTATGCAACCAGTAAGTTTCAGACCTTACAAAAGTCATTTTTGCATACTTGGCGACTCCATAAAGAGAAAGAACTTCAGAATCAGTGCTTTTACAGTTTATGAGAAGAGTTAAGACAAGGAGTAACTCAATTCCTTTTGAATATTTACAGCTGTCACCACCCAGAAGATAAGGCAGGGTAACAGAAAGGACAGGGACAACATTTATCTATTCTAGAAGAACTAAATCTACTCCTCCATTTGTGAGATCTCATATTGTTGTCCCATTTTTTATTTCACCTAGAGTGCAAGTAAACCCACCTCACCCACCTCTAATGGTTGCTCCTAGAAATCAACCTTTTGTGCCATTTAATGGAGGTAGTACATTAAATTTGTTACATCACAATGACATTCCAATGGTAGCTTTGAAAAGTTTGCCAACTTTCACTAGGGAAGATCAGACTACCCTGATTGAACATATACAAGATGTTGCTTCCTTATGTGGTGTGCACCATATCACACAAGAAGACATAGCGGTAAGACTACTTGCAACATCATTCAAAGGAAGAGCATTACAGTGGTTCAAGAGTCTTTGAGTAGGTTCAATTGCCACCTGGGATGAGTTGGGTGACAAATTACACAGGCAGTTTCAGGATAGGTCTGATAATTTATCTTTATTGGAGCAATTAACTACGATTAAGAGGGCTCCTCAGGAGCAAATGAATGATTTCAATTTCAGATTTCAAAGAACCTTGGACAAAATTCTTGCAATAGTGAGACCATCTCCAAAATATGCATTTTTGTACTTTTTGGGGGCCCTTAACATCGATATAGCCGTTATGATACAATCAATGGGGGGTGTTTCCCTACCAGATGCATTTGAAATAGCAATCAGAGCTGAAAACAACCCAATACAAGCTGGTAAACTTGCTCTTAGGCCACTAATGCCTATATTTCTAGATATTCATTTGAATATCCCTTTGCAGATACCACCTTTTGCACCTTTGCCACCTGTTCCAGCAGTATCAGCTGTTGTTCTAGTTGATGTAACACAAGAAACTGTTGTTTCAAGATCTTCAAATGAGTTACAGGAGATCAAAAGTTTATTACAAACTTTTGGAAATAAGCTTATGAGCTTGGAAAAGCAACAATCATATAATAGGCCTTATCAATAGCAGAATTCAAGTCAACAACAATAATATCAAGGTAATAGACAGGCTTATCAAGGCAACTACCAGGGCCCAAGACAGAGTGTAAATACTAGACCTTTTCAGGCTTATGCTCCAACACCTGTCAGTGCAGTTAAGGATCTTGTCCCTATTCAAAATAACTTAGCAGCAAATTATGAGTGGTGTTACCCTTGCAACCAATCTCACAATCAAACCACTTGCTCAAATAGACTTATTAATTAGGCACTTATGGTACAAAATGCCTCAAGTTCACAGCATAATGCACTCAATGAAGCATCTCCACAACACCAAGATCAGCTTACCAATGATACTACCCTATTTAATTGGCAAGGTGAAGAATTTTGTGGATTGAATGTAGATAATTCTCCAGTTGCAACTAACAAAAGGGCGAAGAAAAGAGCTTTTGAGCTTGATCAAACGATAAAGGAAAAGTAACAGCTGCAGAACCATCTACCTCAAGTGACTCGTGGTTTGCAAAGAAATCAACAACTCCCAATTAAAGAGAAGCCACACTTGCAAGTTGATCATGCTGGCATAAAGGTAAATCATAAAGTGAACCCAACTGTACCCTATAATATTCTTGATATTATGAAAAAGATGAATGCAACAATGTCTATGTGGGATTCATTAGCTATTCCAGGTCAAAAAGATATGTTACATTCAACCTTGTCAAATTTTAAAGTGTCTAATGAATCTGAGTCTCCAATAGGTCAAGTCAGAACTGTGTTGACAAATAATCCTCAAGAAAATGATAAACAACCCAACAAAGAGGTAGGAAAGGAAGTGAAACCACCTCCAGTTTACATGTCTGTAATCATAGGTGATAAGTTAGTTCATAAATGTATGGTAGATAGTGGAGCTAGTAGCTCTGTAATGCCAAAGCAAATTGCTGATAAACTTGGACTAAAATATCAACCTTTAGAGAAATGAGTGATTCAATTGGATGGTACTTTTGTTAATACATTGGGTGTTATTAAAGATTTGAGTCTTACCCTTCATGCTTGTCTGGATTTTTCAATTCCTCAGGACATATGTGTCATAGATCTCCCACCTTTATTTTCTTTGTGCCTCTCAAGAGACTTTACAGCTAAGATAGGTGGTTATGTGTCAGCAAATTGGTCACATATGCTATTAAGAACAAGATATGAAACTAAGGTTACCATTAAATTTGAAAAGTTGGCTAAAGATCACATTGAGACATATAACCCAAGTCCTATCAATGTTGTTCCTACTGCTATAGACATAAATTGTGTCATTTTTACTGATAGTGAATTGACTGTCGCTCAAGAACTTCAAGCAGAAGTTGTTCTTGATGTGCTGTTACACGAATGGGTAGCTAAAAATGTGTTGGATAGTCCTGAAGACTTATTCAAGATGCCAGTATGGGTAATTATGTGATGCTTGAACCTGATGTAGAGGTTCCAAACCTTGAAAAGAGTACAAACCAGTTGTTGCAACAACAAAGTGAACTCTGGGAAATATTTTTTGATGGTTCTAGAAGCAAGAATGGAGTAGGTGGAGGTGCAATGCTGGTTTCTCCACAAGGTGATAAGTATTTTTCAGCCTTTCATTTTGCTTTTGCATGTTCTAACAACAGTGCTGAGTATGAAGGACTCATTCAAGGCCTTGAGTGGGCAAGGAAAAGAGGAATTGACTGTTTGAAAGTCTATGGAGATAGTGAATTGATAGTTAATCAGGTTAGAGGGCTGAATGTTGCCAAGAATGATGCTTTGAAGTCTTACAAAAATAGAGTATGAAATATAATTGAAGAATTTAATGCCTTCAATCTGATTTCTATTCCACAAAATCAGAATAAGCATGCTGATAGAATTGCAGCAATTAGAGCACAATTTGATATCCCAGGCGATATTAAAAAAGACAAAATACAACAGTATGTTAAGATGGTTATCGAGCCATCAATTCCTGATAACAACATTAACTGGCAGGTATTTGAAAGTGATGAACAAATTTGAACCCTTTTGCTCCAAGAAGATCAATTTTCTGAAGTAAACTAGGAAAAGATGAAATAGCAGTATGATGATCAAGTGATACAACTAAAGACAAATAAACTTCCCAAAGGGGTGGTTACATTAGAATCTATATTCAATTATGATGATCAGCTTAAGAAGAACAAAGTCAACATTTAAGTGAAAGAGGATCATTATGAAGAAGTAAAAATCTTTAAAGGTAAGCTCCTCAAATTAGGCAAAATCTGTTCAGTTGAAGATAAAAGAGCTTTCATTATTTTATGCCAAGAGTATCATGATGTTTTTGCTTTGCAATATTTTGATTTAAGAGGGTTTGATCCTCATATTGCACAACATACAATTGAGTTAGAACCTGGTGCCAAGCCTGTTAGACAAAAACAGAGACCATTGAACCCCATGCTTGAACCTTTAATGATTAAAGAGTTGATCAAGTTAGTTGAGGGAGGTATCATATTTCCAATTAAACACACATCCTAGGTTTCTAACCTTGTTCCAGTTAGTAAAAAGAGCAGTGAGGTAAGATTATGTGTAGATTTTAGAGACCTTAACAGAGCATCTCTGAAAGATCATTATCCCTTACCGTCTATGGAGCAAATTCTCCAAGCTGTTGCTGGTTCAGAGAGATTTTCTCTTTTGGATGGATATTTTGGTTATAACCAGATTTTAGTCAAAGAGGAGGATCAGTATAAAACAACATTTACAACAAAATGGGGCACTATGGCTTACAAGAGAATGCCTTTTGGTTTATCTAACGCTGGTGCCACCTTTCAGCATGCCATGGATATGGCGTTTCAAAATTTAATACATAAATTTCTACTGGTTTACCTAGATGACATAACTGTATACTCAAAAAATGTAGATGAACACTTGTCACATCTCAAGCAAGCTTTTGAAAAATGCAGAGAATATGGCATATCTCTCAATCCAAAAAAGAGTATTTTTGTAGTTCATGAAGGTAAACTGTTAGGTCACATAGTATCAAAAGATAGAGTTACCATTGATCCTGAAAGAGTTAAAGCTATACTTGAACTGCCATTACCCAATCACAAGAAAGGATTGTAGAGATTTTTAGGGAGAATCAACTTTTTAAGAAGATTCTTTCTTGATGTTGCAAATTTACTATAGCCTTTGACTGCCATGCTTAAGAAGAATATAATTTTCAGTTGGACTAGAGAAGCAAAAAGTAGTTTTGAGGAAATCAAGGAAGCTTTAGCATCAACTCCAACACTGGTAAATCCAGATTTCTCTAAAGACTTCTTCTTATATGCTTTTGGCAGCGTTAATTCAATTTCTGCTATGTTGGTTCAGAAAAACAGTGATAATTTAGAGCAGCCAATAGTTTTCTTTAGTCAAGGACTTGCTGATTATGAAGAGAAATGTACATTTGTTAAGAAACATGTTCTCGCCGTGATCAAAAGCCTAAAGAATTTTAAACCTCTGGTTTCAAACAACAAAATTCATATTTAGGTTGCACACCCAAGTGTAAAGGAATTTTTGTTGAATAATGATCTGAGTGAGAAAAGAGAAGGGTGGATCACAAAAGTAATGGAATTTGATGTTGACATCGACATCACAAAACTTGTCAGGGGTAGAGGACTTTGTGAGCAACTTGCCTCAACCCCTAAAGATGTACAAAAATTAGAAACTAGTGCTATTTTAGCTAATATTGATCAACCTCAAAATGTTCGAGCTGCTGTACCTACATCAGTAGCAGGTTGGGTTCAAGAAATGACCCACTTTCTTCATACTGGTGAATGTCCACCAGGTTAGGACAGAGCAAAAAGAAGATACTTCATATTGCAATCAATTCCTTATGTCCATTGATAATATTCTTTTAAGGAAAGATCTGAATGGTGTCTTATTAAGGTGTATTGATATTGATCAAACAGAGCAGGTACTTCATGAGTTTCATGATGAAGTTTCAGGAGGTCACTTTGTTCCAAAGACAACTGCTTGGAAAATTATGAGAGCTGGTTACTACTGGCCCAACTTGTTTAAAGATGCATATTCATGGTCAAGGAAGTGTATGAAATGTGCTTTGTTTGTAGGAAAGGAAAAGCTGCCTGCTATGCCTTTACATCCAATTCAGGTAGAGCAACCCTTCATGAGATGGGGCATTGACTTTATTGGACCAATTAATCCACCATCTAGTGTTGGTCACAAGTGGGTGCTTACTGCTACAGACTATTTCACACGGTGGACAGAGGCAACAACTTTGAAAGAAGCAAATGAATCTTCAGTTTTGAGTTTTTATGAAGATATAATCACCAGATTTGGAGTTCCTGACTCCATCATTTCAGATAATGCTCTCGCATTTGTTGGATTAAGAGTCACAGATTGGGCTATTAAACAAAGAATTCATTTGAATACTTCCTCCAACTATTACCTGCAGGGTAATGGATTAGTTGAAAGTACAAATAAAAATCTGATCAGAATTATTAAGAGGACCATGGAGGAGAATCAAAGGGTTTGGCATACCACATTGAAATCTGCACTTTGGGTAGATAGGATAACCCCTAAGAGATCAGTTGGTAATTCTTTGTATGTACTCGTTTATGGTAAAGAGGCCAGATTACCTCTGTCTATGGAGCTTCTAGCTCTAGACATTGTTCATTAGTTGGAGATGTATGAAGAATAGGACCCAATGTCCATGAGATATGCAGAGCTCATGGAGCTCAAAGAATCAAGAGACAAAGCAATGAAAACTTTGGAGTATCATCAGCTCCAAATGAAGAAAACATTTGATAAGAAAGCTACAACCAGGGTTTTCAAGGAAGGTGATATTGTTCTCAAGTGGAATGTGCTAAAGAGTGGTCCAAGCAAACATACAAAATTTGACCATTTCTGGGTAGGCCCTTTTGTTGTTACTGAATGCAAGGAGCATAATGCATTCCAGTTATCAAACATGGATGGAGAAAAGTTACCAATCCTAGTTAATGGGATTCACCTCAAACATTGTTTTAAGGTATGATTTATCATTGTACATACTAGGTTGGGTTTTATGCTTTCAATAAGTGCTCCTACACTTTATTTTAGTTGTTTTTTCATTCCCTAAGTGTTATTCTAGCATAGTAAATAGTTTCACTTTTGTAGTTTCTTGTTTTCATAAATGTCTAAGTGATCTGTTTCTTGAGTTACAAATGCATTTGAGTTGTGTACAAAGTTGATGTTTTAAGTTAACCTTTAAGTTATCAAGTGACTCCATGCCCAATGGACAAGTCTAGGCTACTGGTTTGCATGTTTAGCAGGAAAACATCCAGCTGAGGTTGCCAGAAATGTTACCTGATTTTCACCTACAGGCTCAATCAGGCAAGGGAATCTATGTTTCAAGTGTTCATGAAAGCCAAATGGGGACATTGTTGCGCAGGATTAAATCATACACCCAATGTATTTATCAAGGAAGTCTGTTAGAAAGTATGCCTCAGTCAGATTTGGCATAAAACTCCTCAAAGAAAAAGTCACTGAGACCAGCTGAATGTCTTGCCAACTAGCAGTGTGTTATACCCGTTTTAAATCCTCATGGTCACCAAGACATCTCAGTCGTTATGAAGTTTTATATCTCTCTTCGCTTGGGATGTCTCGCCGACAGTTGTTTGCCAAGGTGGCATCGGGGGGAATGATTTGCTTCGGGATGATGTCTCTCCGACTACGTGATGTCTCGCCGAAGGAGATCACCTTCGACATAAGGTCTGGCCAAAAGGTGGGGGTCTCAATGAAAAGGGATGTCATCGCCATGAAGTCTTGCCAACCCGAAGAAGTCTCCCTGAAGTGGTCTCAACTCGCCAAAAGATTTTTCCTTCGGCATAAGGTCTTGCCGACCCATGGTGTCTCGGCGAAAGGGCGTGACTTCAAAGTAATGTCTCACCAACACGAGGGACTGTTTCCAAATTGAAATGAACTTGCTGAAGGATTCTTCCTTTGGTGTAATGTCTTGTCGATATACGGTGGTCTCGCCGATAATGGCTCACAAGATTATAGGTATCACTGAGACTCCTGACCGAAGGGTTGGTCTTTGCCGTAATGTCTGGCCAACCGGAGAGGCTCTCGCCGACATGACATGATATCGATATAACTTCTGGCCGACAGGATGGAGTCTTGCTGAGATGAATGAGATCACCCAAAGATCTTGAGTTTTGGGAGATGTCTCACTGATTGATGGAAGTCTCGTCGAAAGGTGGGGGCTTCGATATAATGTCTCGCTGACTGAGAGATGTCTTGCCGAATGTAGATGTTTTTCCAACGGAGCCACGCAGGGGTATAACCCTTAAGGACTCACCATGATGTCTAGCCAATAGCGATTGTCTCAGCGACCACTATGGATATCGATATGACTCTGGCCGCTCGCTATGAAGTCTTGTTGACTGTCATATGTTATGCCGATAGCTGCTGTGAGGTATAATCACATCGGGGAGACATGATTAGTGTCTCACCGACATGCAATTTTTTTTAATGACCTTTGACCGCCCAGGAATCTTACATGGAGAGTGTTCACCCAATCAAAGGGAACTAAGGGCGAACCATTGACTGATTGACTACCTCTCTGAAGAAGATCAACAAAATGCGACTAGTGTGGATCTGCTCTGTGAACAAGTTGATGGATCAGTTCGGGAACGATGATGTTCAGATCTGGACAGACAGTTAGATGCCTTCTCTCAAGAGGATCGACTTACAAAGATCTGAAGCGGGGAGCAGGTAGAAAATAAGAAGAAGCTGCGTGTCTCAGTGACAGCTGTGGTGTCTACTTACAGAGGGGGATTGACATTAATGATAATGCTTTGGAGCATTCAAAGTAGCCCTTCAAGGAAGTTCGAACATGGACACGGAGGCCAAAGGTTAATTTGATTATTCCAAAAGATCTGGAGGCCATTCCTAGAGCGATTTTTCACCGACATGGACACGGGGGATGCACATTGAATGCGTTAACTTTATTTCCAAAAGATCTTAGGGTCGACCCTTCTAAAAAACTGATATTTTTGTAAGCCCTAGGGAAGGGGCTGACACTTTTTAGTATATATGGCATTTTTGCCTCTTTGGATAGATAGTTCTTCTTATGCTTTTTAGAAGTTTGTGAATTTTGCAATCCTTTCTCATATTAGCACACTTTTGTAACTCATTTGGAGCATAATATACAGAGTTTACCTTGGTTACTGTTGATGTTTCAAATTACCATCTTGTTCTTGCAAAGTGTTGAGCATTTTAGGTTAATGATCAAGTTATTTTGTGAATTTCTTCTATTCCCTTATAACTTTATCTTTTGTTTTCATGCTTTCCTTTGCAAAAGTATCATTATACAAATCACAAATTGTGTTCACATAATCACACATGGATTCTAATCTATGAAAATGTTTTCCTTTTTTGAAAAAGTGTGTGAATCAAACTTGTTTGAGAAACATTAATGCAAAGCTTACATAAATTTGATGTGTAATCTTATGTTCATTGTCAATTTTCAAGTGTAAATCAAAGTATTCAATTGCTCTTATCAGTTCGGTGTATCACCATAGGGTTTAGTTTTATTTTTATGTACTCCTTCTCCCTTTTCCTTCAAAAAGAATCAGCAGAATAGTGACACCATAGGAAGTCGGCCTTCTCCGGAGGTTGACCTTTGTCTACAAGAAACCCACAGCTTTAGAGGTCTTCCATGTTACACTGAGGTGTTGAACATCAGGTTCAACATGGTGCAATTTCAGTGGATAACACTTGAGTAAGGGTATAAGTTGTAGTTTATAGTTTTTATTGGGGGAATACTTTGGGGAGCTACTTGGGAAGGAAAACAAACATTCTTGCTAGCTTGGAAAAGAGATTGTGAAGAGAGGAGTTATGAAAAAGGAAGAATAGAAGGAGAGTATTGATTTAGTTTTCTCATGGCTATCTTATTTACTTTGAGAGCTAATCTCTTTGTTTAAATTTTTTGTTAGTATTGTTACATAAACCTTGTGTAGAATAGGTAAGGAGTCTGTGAATCTGGGTGTATGTTTTTTTGATTACTCTTTGGAATCTACCTAGGTATGCCATGCTCTTCTTGAAATTGTAGGAATCTTACCTTGTTTTATTGATCTCTCCTTTCTTGGATTTGTGGTATAGTCATGAGATTGTTTAATTCTATGTGTGGGTATTGAAAGCTTGGTTGTGTGTTTTTTTAATATATTTGCATAGTTGTTCAAAGTCCTAGTTGACTCTCTTGGCTTGGGGGTTGGCTAGAGCCCTTCATATCTTGATGGCGCCATATGATTGGGTGGATAGTGTTTTCTCTTGTTGACTATTGGTTAGCAAGAATTATAAAATGCAACTAGGAGCTCTTCTCGTAGATATCGTTTATGAATTGTACGGTCTATGAAGGCCATGCAAATAAGAACTAATTATTATTTTTATAGAAGAAAATTTACAAGTCATTGAAAGAAAAAATGTAATATGTTTGTAATAAATTTATATATTTTAGTTAGTTTAAATACCTTTCCAAGTAAATAAACCTACATACATATAATGGAAGGAGGAATAAAGTTGGTCATGTTCTCAATTTTAGAAACGATAGGTTATGTTATTAAGTGTGAGAATATAAGAGTTTACACGAATTTTGTATAAAATTGGAAATGAATATTAAATCTTATTATTATGTTATGATTTTGCAAAATAAAAAGAAAGAGACCAACAAACATAATATTATATATCAATCTAAGACACAAGTAAATCCTATTTGAAATATTTTTTTTTATCATGGGTGTAGCTGTATTGTGATTTCCTCCAAATAGTTTAGAATGTTATTTTTTACCTTGCTCATATACTAAATTGTCACAATAATTCTAAAAAAAATGGTATGGATGGATTAAGGTAACTTGTGTTAGTCATGTTTTAGAAAAAAATAGAATGCTCACTACCTAACAAAAGAAAATTGGACACCATTTTTCTTTCAATCACCTATAGCCAAGGTTCGTGTACCCCTTGGACAATCTTCTTGCTAGATTAGATAGGTTTCGTGCTTGCTTTTGTCTATGCTTAGATTAAATGATTTGTCCTCTATTTTTTGTTGGAAAATGTTTAAACTAGATGAACAAAATAATATAAAGACATAGTTAGTTTGGGATATTAAAAAATCTATTAGCAAATATATACAAAAAATAATTTTAATCATCTAGCAACAACCAAGCATCTTTTAAATATGTATTTTATTTACTATTGTGCATGTTTTAGGGAGGCTAACCCCTATAGAGGGCACAACGCTATCACAGGGGGGGATCACAGTCTCCCCTTTTTCTTCGGGGAGGCTTAGCTATGGGTGGCCATGGTTACCACAAAACTGCAACATTGAGGTCACAACCTTGTGGTGGACATGTCCCTCCACAAACCACACCTGTAGAAAATAACACAAGTACAAAATAGAATCGGGAAATAAACATCAACACATCCTCTGAAGTTTATGGACCATCACATCTCTTCCACTTCGAGCTTGAAAATAATCTAAACTGCTTGGTTGGGATCTAAACTATTTTCTCTTTATGACTTTTTCAGGCACCTCGGTGCCTTTATTTTTGCTTGTAATTTTTTGTTTTCATTTTAATTTAATTATCTTTTTCAATAAAAAATAGAAATAAATATGAAATATAAAAATAAAAACAAACAAAAAATAAAACAATTCAACATAACTAGTATAATGTTAAATGAACCTAGCTTATTCTTAGGAAAATGATAGCAACAAGGAAGAAGTAGGAGCTAAAGCAATGACCTTAGGGGTAGAACCCTTAAAAATTCACACCTAGTTGAAAATTCACAACACCATTCACATATTCAATTAAAATAAAATTCTTTGTAAACCAATGTCCATTGAATGAGGCTACTAACTCTATGTTGTTGCATCAACATAAAAATAATGAAAAAAACTATGCACAACACAACACAAAAGTAAAATATAAACATGAAAATGAATGTTGCATCCTCGAACTCCAAATGCCTCCCCATTCTTGCTCTAGTACCCTATGCTAGCCAAGCATATGGTTTAGGCTCTTGCCACCATTCCCATCCTCCTACAACCATAACAAAATGGTATGAAAGTTGAGTCTCTTTTAGGGTTTGGTTGTGTCTATAACCATAATAGTATTAGGGTTTTCTTTCTTATTTTTTTAATTGTGCATTGGAAAACTTATACAAGTATATTGTCCCTTTTCAATTTTGGAGGTTTATGTATTGACATATATTATTATTATTCTTGAAATATATATTGTTACCTTCCTAACTCACTCAATTTCCACTATAAAACTACATTAGTTTATATGTAAATATAATACTTTTCATTTAATGATTATTTGAATTATTTTATTATTTTCATGAAGTTTGTTGATATCTCTATATTGAACAAATAAACATCAACTCTTCATACAAAATTGGATTAAAAAAATTTGGACTTGCTATATTTTTTCAATTACTTAGTAGAATGATGAACTATTAAACACAATACTAGTTTACATTAATTGTTATTAACATATATTATGATTTTAATGTTCTTTTGAACTACAATAATATCTATGCTAACATTAAAACATAGATTGTATAAAATAAGAATAGGTTTATATAGAACTCATATGATGTGTTTATACATAGATACTTTGAATTTATGTAGTAAGTTAAAACTTAAGTTTGATAACATTGTTATAAAATTAGAGTTCTATCCACTTATTAAAAAGATCTTTAAAAAATATCAAATTCTATTAATATATTATTATATTCTCTTAATAATATATAATACAACCTTTATTGTATTCCTATTCAATAATAAATGAGAGAGTTACTCCATGTCTCCATGTGGCTGTTTAAATGTGTTTTATGCTTATTAAGCAGTTAGAATGTTCCCATGTGGCTTCTTAAATGTGTTTTATGCTTAAATTTAAGCAGTTAGAATGTTCCCATGAATAAGTTTTATTATGGGAATGACTAATTTGAAATCTTTCTGCGACTATTGTTTGTGAATTGAAAATAAGCTAGGGAAAAAAGGGTGGGATTGGAAATAAGCAGCAACTACATATTGCCAAAAATCCACGTGGCTGGACAAATTTCTTTCCCTCTTTTTTAATATTTACTTTCATTTTTTTTCCTAATTTTTTATTGCACAAATTATTATTAATACTATAACATATTTAAGATAACTGTTTAAAAATAAGGAATTTAAAAAAAAATATTTATGAAGTCACCATCTCCACAAATAACTCTTAAATAAAAAATACATATGTTAAAAATAAGTAATAACCTTACTATTTTTTAATTGAATATTTAAATAGTAATAACTTTAAAAAAATAAAAAAAATTCATACCAACAATCCAACCATGAAAGTCACCATACATTTTGTTTGAAACTGGCAAAATTCAAAAAAGTAAATTGTCCTATTTTTGTGGTTGCTTAGCTTTGAAGGCATGACACTCAATAGAGCATCCTTGCTGTATTGGACCTGTCCTCCTTGGTAGTTGTTTGTGTGAATGCCAAACTTATAAGGATCGGATTTCAACTCAATAGAGCAGCCCTCAATAGTATGGAAATAGAATTCTGCGAGCACACCACACTCTGCCCGTTGTAGGTTCTCCATACAATATCTCCTGAATTGGTCAACAATTACAGATAACCATGCCATACAGGGTACGTAAATCTAGCAGTTCTGCTCCAAAGCGCGTGACACACCCACTTCGATCCAGGGAGTCTCTCACGGAACGCCGCAGCTGGAGTCTCTCCCCTAATGCCAGAAACAAGATGGTTATAAGGATGTAATTTGTTTAGCTCTCATCCTTCTCTTCTCTTTGCCTTCTTTTGGCTGTACGTTGTTGTGGAAACTGGTTCTATTTACAACGTTTTTTTTCCTTTTCTGTAAGACTTGTATTTCAGAACTTCAATCACAATCATATGGCATCAATGGTTTCTCTATCTTCAACCCACAAAATCAGATTAGTCATTGCTGTACCTTTAAGGATTCAAGTCAAAATTTAAAGAATACCTCCGATTTTTTGTTTGTTTGTTTGAAATATCAGGTCTTTGCCCAGAATTATTCAAAATGGTGTTTATTATGATATAGGTGTCCGCAGAATTCAGGACATGGCGGGATTGCTTCTTGTCAAACATTCACTAATAGACCCGTTACTCCTAAACTGCCATGAACATGATATTTTACGCTTCCTTTTAACATTAGGTACCTTCAAATTCTCCTTATGGGTTCAGTCGTAGAGTACATATGGTTTTATACAAAAAATTGGAGAATACAAATAGTCTCTAAGTCAGCAATGACTAGAGATGTGAAACGGAAGTCAATGCGCCAGTGTCTACAACCATTTGCTGCACATGAGCACATTCGTGATCATCCATACCTCAATGAAGATATCCGAACACTCTTCCCTAAATGAAGGCTTCTCTTCATCGGTTGCAATCCATTTGCGATCAAGGTTCAAGAATTCAGAAAAATATATGTTGAAAAACCCGACCTCTTTCATGCTGGTACTAAAGAAATACATGAAACGAGGGTTTGATGGAGCAAGGCTGAATGCGTGCTGCTATGCCCAAGTTTGATGATCACAAAATGTCTGGTTTGGTGTTTATGCTTGCTTGGGAAAATCTGAAGAATTGTTTGACAAAAAAATGAATTTTGAGGGGTTTATGCGAACAAACCCACTGCCATTTTGAAAAGCCCATTGATTTTTCAATAAAACGTGTTTTCACGCGCATCTTTTTCAGATCTCCATTTTTTTGCCGGTTTTTGTCAGTTTGACCCGATTTGACCTAGTTTTGATTGTCATCATTCCAGTTTTGACTGGCTCGAGAAATTTGGCGGCTGTTGGGTACCCACAGTGCCTAGTTTGCTTCTATATTGCAGATGGCTAAAGCCTCATCCAACAAACTTCCATCTTTCCAAATTGGACAATCCATTTTGCTCAAACCCTAGAATAACTACTGAGGAAAGCCTATAGAATTTTTGCGCCTAAGTCTGAGGCCAGAGAGAGGCCTTTGATTACCGCTGCCCATTCCCCATCATAATTAGTTTTAGTGCCTAGAAAGTAGGAATCACCTTCAAGAAAAAAACATTTGAATCATGAACACCTTCTTCCTCCCTAGTTGATCCATGATTACATGTAGAGGCACCATCAAAATTTAATTGACAAAAGCCCTGCAGGAGTTTCATCCGGAGTGAATCTTTATCTATCTACTTCCTTATCTTTCACCCTATCAATGGGGAAGACTGCAGAGGAATATTACTGCCATGTATTACAATGATATAGGACATTGAAATCATTCACATGGGCTTGGATATAATTTTAAAATTGAATAGTAAGGGATCTATAGGAGCCCTCACCTGAAACAAAAGTAGTTATACATTAATGGAATAGTAAAGCATGACAACAAAAAAGGGGCAATAACATCTCCAAACTAACAAAAACCTAGAAAAGACCAATGGCTCAACCAAAACCAACTAACTGTCTAAACCAACATTATAATCCATTTTACTATCAATGAAATTGGGTATATGCTACCTTCTGTATAGGAGAAATTAGTGAGGAAGATTAGCATTGCAAGAATGTGGTTTGGACTTTTGGAAAGGATCGAGATTCTACATCCACAAGTACATAAAGGGCTGTATCAATGTATCATGAAAATATATCTTATTAGTAGATATGGTTGGGCCTGCCAATAAATGTGAGGAATATGGAGGGTACTAGAGTACCCAGTACTAATGACCTTAAAATTAAAAAATGTGTAGTTTCTT
Source organism: Sequoia sempervirens (assembly GCA_007258455.2). NCBI lineage: Eukaryota > Viridiplantae > Streptophyta > Pinopsida > Cupressales > Cupressaceae > Sequoia > Sequoia sempervirens. The sequence continues at coordinate 1,010,043,950 of VDFB02281492.1, read as the reverse complement.
GGCACCTGAGTTCTTAGATAGGGTACCGCGTGCAAAATTATTAGGATCTTAACTGAAACCCACTATAATTGCTATAATTCCCTGGATGGAAAGCTTGTGTATAATGTGAAATTCCGAACTGTAAAAAGAAAAAATCATAAGGGTTTTTTTTTAGACTGCAGGAATTGGGTAGCCCCCCTATAAACTGCAGTGTGCCCGGTAAACTTTTGTCACATGATCGGTGATGCTGGCATGACATGCCCTCCAATACCACGGGGATGGGGCAGAGACGACCTCGTGACCTCTTGCCTGCAACAGAATGCTTTGGCCAATCAAGCCAGGGTCCCCACACAACAAATTATCATAAGTTGTGAGTGCTTGTAATAATCATTTTTTTCTTATGTTGAAAGAATCCCAAAAATGTTTTCTGCTATGACCAATTTATTTACTTGGAGATTTTGAAAAGACCAGAATTATAGCAGTATAAATATCATTTCCAAGCAACATACGGAAGAGAGAACTTTCATGAGCAGGTATGCATGAAAACACAGGCCAAGAAAGTCTCTAGATGCGGTATGGTTGCAGGCTGCAGTCCTGGCCAAATCATTGTCTTCATAGACTTGTGCACATAAGCTATTTCCCAAGGGCCAAGAACATACCCTACTCTAACATTTGATAACTTAGTATTTATTTACATTTAATAGCTTCCATTTAGGTCTTTTGCCCTATGATCCTACTCAAACACCTAAGATTTTATTTATATTTAATAGGTTTTGCTTTAGCTGTTTTTTCCTTCAGAATTTCTTACAGTACATATATCTGAACGAGAAGAATAGATAATATAAATAACTGGCATTTTTCAACCTTCCACAATTCTTTTTTCTAAGTTCTACTTCTTTTTTTTTTGGTTTTCTTGAAATCTATTTTGACTATTGGCTCTTAGTAGCATTGAAAATCTTTCTGGGTCCGATTGATCTATTTATGTTAGCATTGAATATTGATAAATAAATTGAATTAAATCAATGGGCAGGGGCCCACTAAATATACACAAGGTACTGATACCTGGTACTGAAGTGGATCATATCTAAACATCTAATAGGTTGTTTTCATTGCAGGGTGAACAAACCTGAGCTAGAAAGTATTTTACATTATGCTCACCCAAGAGTGCTGATATTAGTTCAGCTGTAGCATATTCAGTATAATTCTAGTTCGACATTGGTGACATTGGGTTACAGCCTTTGCTGTGAACAATTACAACATCTTCAAGCATTCGTGAGATAACAAAATGGGTCATGACATAAGGTCAGTTGTGAAAGAAGAATGCCATTCTACATAATATGCCAACTAAGTGTACTAAAGAATTTGATTGGCTTCCATTGTTTCGCTGGATGACAAGACTATTAAGAGCAGAAAATTTTGTTCTTGAAGAGAAGTAATTTACATTTTAATTGGCTGGTGACTTGCTAAAGTACCAGATTTGTGTTTTCTTTTACAGTATGCCGTATACCTTGGCACAATATATTATACATATGTTTTGAGCCCCTAGTTGTGTTCTTAGGCTTAATGTTGTTATTTAAGTAATGTTTTGTCTATCTATGATTAATGAAGAGTGAGGTCATGTGTGAAGAGTTAGTCATAGGTTAATTAGTATTTCCTTCTCCGTCGAGTAAGTAGTGAGGGAAAACCCTCAGTAAGGGGCCACTATTGTGTTACTCTTGAGTCATAGTCAGATTTGTGGGTGCATTTTTTGGTATTCTGTCATTTAATAGCTTTTGCATTTGTTTTTCTGGTGATTTATTTAGGAAAACAACAAGTGGTATTACATCTTTAGTTGATTCTTGTAGCTGCCTTTTGTAAAAATGCCAACGGAAATTTATGAAAGAAATACCTAAGAGTTTGTGACAAAACAAGAGCTAAGGGGATTGCATGCAGAATTCACAACAACTATCAAGATTTGTTATCTTTTGGAAAATGTTAATGGATTCAAAGTCTCAAGATGATGTTAACCTTTGGGATGACTCTGAATTCTTAGAGAGAGAGCTGGAGGAGTAGGCAGAAGGAAGATGAAAATCATTTAACTTGAAGATAAAGATCTTGCAATATGACTTTGGGAAAGAAATGGAGGTCCACATGTAGTTGAGTAAGATCCATTTAACATTCAAGGTGCAACTTTTGACCTTGAGGAGAAACTAAATCCTCAAAATCCTCAAAAGCCAACACAAATCCTCATTTAACTTGAAGATGAGGATCTTGCAATATGATTTTGGGAAAAAAGTGGAGGTCCACACTGTTAATGTTTTTGGGTAGCTTCGGGAGGTATTAACCCGAAAGAATTCACACATAAGGCAGAAGACAAGTCGGCCTAATAACAATAAACAGTTATCAACAGTGCTGGGTCGGCTCAAGTGAAGAATTTTGCTCATCTTACTCCTGGACTTGTATAAATAGGAGAGAGACTCTCCTCATTTAAATATACATTAAGTTCGCTCTTTTGGTGATCAAGGAGGAAGTTCGCAACCACAGTAGTCTCAAGGAAGAGCACGAATTATCTTATGACAGTGCTGCATTATATCTTTGTACTCTGCCTATCTTGGCTTGATTCTCAAGTGCTATTTTTGCACTGTTGTACCTGATCTATTATCAGTAAAGTTTTGCTAGGTTTTTCTCCCTTGTGTAGAAGGGTTTTCCCAGGATAAAAATTCTGTGTCCACTGTTCTGTGTTTATTTTTCTGCTTACTGTTCATATCTGATCTCAAAATTATCATGGTATCAGAGCCAGGTTCAGGAAAAACTGATCAGATTTGACTAAGCATAATTCCGGGATTGTGTGGAAGACATTTCTTTGTTAGGGCAGTTACTTAGAAAAGAAGATGGTGACTGGTGTCAAGGTAGAAGACAGGCTAGATGGGGCTTCAAACTTCAACTCTTGGAAGTTTAGGGTACTCATTACCCTAGAAGAGAATGATCTTCTAGAATTTGTAGAAGTTGATATGCCTGATATGAAATCTGGGTGCACCTTTTGGATGATAAGTAGTTCGATATTCTGGAGTGTTTCATTGGCAACCCAGGTGCAGTTGTGTAAGCATTAGATGCAATTCGATTTTCAGGGAAGAAGTCAGATTGTGCATCAAAACTACTTGGAGAGAGGTCGCATACCACTAGGGAGTATTAGTGCCGTCTCTTAGCATCATAAAGACGTTTTGGAGAAGGGATCGATTGATCTCTACTTGCTGGTTCAGTTCTTTCATAGACTTCGATCCAGGTTCTAAATTGCAGTTTGTAATTTCTGCATTCTTAGTTGCATTGCATACTGTTAGTTGCAAGTCGCTGTGCTACAACAAACTGTAATCTGCATATCCTATGAATAATATATGAAGGGATGGCGATCTGAGTTTGATTTCTTTAGGAAAGATAATAAGACAAGCCAGAAGTTTGTTGGAGAAGAGCGGGAGTTAGCCTTGCCAAAGCTGGACACTCTGTTACAATCACGATTGCTTGAAGCATCTCTTCCAGGTGAAATTTCGAGTGTCTTGGTGTCTGATGGTAGAGTGGTACTTTGTGTCAACGGGGAATTCAAAGTTCAACTTACACTTGGGAAAACCAGCCAAGGATCAAAACCATTGTAAACAAGATTGGCACTATTTAGTTTTGCGTCCCTACCTTTGAAATTCTGGCAAGTGAAGGAAATTTGATCACAGAGGTTAAGCAATACAGAGCCACATTGCAGATGGATTATGGCCTGGTATACTGGAACTCAAGATTAGAACATGAACACAAACGGATGGTAACACAATTCCAGCCTGGACAGATCATCTGTGACATGTTTGCCAGTATAGGGCCCTTTGCTGTCCCTGCAGCACAAAGAGGTTGCATTGTTTATGCAAATGATTTGCACATCAATGCAGAACAAAACAAGGTGAAGGAAAGAATTTCTGTATTCAATTAGGATGCATGGGATTTTATACGACATTTGACAGTGAAGACAGATAGTGCGCCTGATGCAGGAGGGTATAGTAAAGATTGCAAAACTGTAAATGTACAGTGTTTGGAAGACAGTACCTTAGGAGAATTACTTGATAATACCAATACCAGGCAAGAAATTTCAGCAGGTGATGTTTCTCTAATTTTCATGTAAAACTTGTGTTGTATTTGAAATTCAGTAATAATATTTAGGATCAACAGAGGCAATCTAAAAGGCTTGGATTGTTGGGGCAGTGGAGTTGAAGAGTGGGAATGGGGGCCTCCATACTGAGAACGGTCCTCAGAACATTGGAACTTTAGTTGGAGATATGAGTTTAGAACCTAGTAGAGTTTCAAAAGGAACTACTGAAGGTCAGGGAATTGAAGAGTTGAGTCATAAAAATTCATTGAGCTGTGAACAAAAGAAAATTTCAGGTGCGAGATTGTAATTTTGGAGCACCCAACATGTATAGAGTAATATTTCATGATACTAAACAGTGAAGTATAGAGCATGATGGCATCTGCACAGGATGTGCACTTGGTAAGAATACCATGAGTTCCTTCCAGAGCAGTGACAGTAGATCCAAGGGGATCTTAGATCTTATCCATTCAAATTTGTGTGGACCGATGTCTGTGGCATCACTAAGTGGATTCCGGTACTATGTGACTTTCATTGATGATTATTCCTGGAAGACATGGATTTACTTCTTGAAATCCAAGGAGTTTGAGGAAGTCCTTGATATATTTCAAGAATTCAAGGCACAAGTTGAGAACATGTCTGGGAAGAGGATTAAGGTTCTAAGATCAGATAATGGAGGGGAGTACACTTTGGAGGATTTCGTAATTTCTACATTGAGGCAGGGATCAAGAGGGAGTTCTGTGTTCCGTACAATCCTCAACAAAATGGAGTTGCCGAAAGAAAGAACAGATCTATAGTAGAGGTAGCGAAGGCTATGATCCATAATTAGAGTTTGTAGAATTTTCCTATGGGCAGAGGCTTCTAGAACCGCAGTATAAGTTCACTTGAGTTAGACACTAAGTTCAGGGAGTAGGATGTTGTCAAGGTCAGATCCGAGGAGTAAACAGGTGGCAAATAGGCCCTGAGGTGGGAGAGACTAAGAAGAGGCCGAGTCACAAGGGAAAATCCTTATCAATTGGATTGGACAAGGTTAGGTAGAATGGAAAGTTAGAAATAGGAGTTTTGGCGGAGTCAAGTCGGTGCAGTAAGGCACTGATGAAGGTGTTGCAAAGGTTTCATCCATGAGGAGTGAGCACAAAGGAGGTTGGACAAAGCTTTTGGTGCTGTGTTACAAGTAGAATTGGGCGTGAGGTGTGCCAAGAGGCAGTGTAATGAGCATGCAGAAGAAATGCAATAGAGTTTGGGGCTGCTCAGTATGAGTGAAGTAATGCAGAAAGGGGTGTCTTTGGAAGGCACCAAGGTAGACTCAGGTGGGTTTGCAGTAGAACCATCTTGGAGGTGGGAATGAAGAGGCAGAGTATCTAGGGAGACACGAATCAGAGTAAGTGGATCAACAGGCGTAAGTTGAGTTGCACTCGTGATGGAAGTGTTTTGGACATGAATGGGCGCAGGGCGATTTGAAATAATCCCCTTATAATTTTTTCCGAATTTTTGCAACAATACTTCAACAAGGCACCCGTCAGTGTTAGCCAAAATCTTAAACCAAAACTGGAATGTAACCCTACACCAAGAATTTACACTAGGATCCCAATGTTGGGCAAGGTGTGAGCATATTGCATTGGGGATCGTTAGTCTTCAAACTGAAATAAGTACAATGCTTGAAAGTAAAGTGTATGCAAATTGACTGCGTGTTTCAGCGAGAGTAATTTGATGGCATAGCCGATCAGCAATATGAGTAATGAAAGTAAAGAAGGGTAGCAAGCCGACTCCAGTACAATGCATAGACGGCGAGGCTTGTCTCTTCCACCAATGGTAGGAATGATATTGATTAAATTGAAAGTAAACTAGGCGGCATAGCCATCCTCTTCCACTAAAAGTGGCAATACAATATAAAAAACAAAAATGTGAAAGAGCTGATCAGTACTACTGAAACAGCTTTACAATTTGAGCAAATCTGCAAGTAACCAATTGTTTCAAGCTGCACAAGAAGCTGCAAGTGTTATAATTTGATCTCCAAACACCAAGAACTCACCAACTATGAAATAACACACCAAAATCCCAACTTTTGACAATCTGATATACTAAACCAACAAACTGTAATTTCAGACCAGCAACCCAAAGACTCACTAAAATACTAATAACTCACTCAAAACTAACTCAAATGACATGAAACTGAAAGCAAAAGACTCCTACAATGATGGCGACTCAACTAAGATTGAGAAACTGCCGGAGACAAGTGATATTTATTTTTTTAATGAATTTCCAAACATCCCAGGCAAGAAGTGTGCCTTGGGAGAAGTTGACTTGCAAGATAAAATTGAAGACACGATATAAAAATCTGAAAACTTGCTCAAGGGGTTTCCTAGAGCCACAAAAGAGAACTAGCAACTACCCATAACCAATAAAAATTCGTACAATGAGATATGACAAAATCTATTTCAGCTACTCCTTAACCAGCAAACTCAAACTGAGATAACTGACACAAAAATCCATCTGTAAAGCTCTATCTGCATTCTCTGAATGAAAAAACAGTCTCAAACCATCTAGGTACTATCTCTCAAGCACAAAATTGATATAAGCTAGGAAGTATGCATTCCTCGAAGCAAGGGTTCTGAAATAATTTCAGCAGCATTTTGTTATGATAAGCAATGGATGGTCAAAAGTAAGGCAAGACCTCTTATTTATAACTTTTCTCAACTCCAATTCAAATCTTCTTTTCCCTCGAAATAGAGCTCCCAAATGAGATCCTCATTTCACTTCAATTTGCATTTGAATTCCAACCTTTGACTCCTTGACTTTAGGCGTCCAAAACATAAGAGGAATAATACTTTATCAAAATGCAAATAAATCATAACATAGGCGTCCAAGTATATTTAAGTGAAATATTTTATAATTTGCAAATATCACACAAGCTAGGTGTCCAAAAATACCTTAGCCAATATTTCACTCAAAACATTATATTTCACCAAATAAGGCATCCAAAATGACTTAATTAATAAACTTAATTAAAATCACTAATCTCTCCAAAGTGGCGTCCCGTTTAGCCTTAGTAAAATATTTAACTTAAAACATTATAATTTCCAACTAAGGCATCCACATTTGAAAATCACTTAAGCCATGACCTACCAAAACAGGCTCCAAGAATGTTGGAGACCAAACTGCCAATACTGCCCTGCCAAAATTAGACATTGCACTAAACTGCTGAACTATTGCTAAAAATAGCACCAAGGGTGTTGGAGACCAAACTGCTCAAACTGACCTGCCAGATATAGCCACTAAACTGAATTGTAGAAACTCTGCTAAAAATAGCATTGCTAAAAATAGAACTTACTAAAAATAGCCTACTACTAAAAATAGTAAGTTGTTCCAAACTCATTTTGAGCACAAACTGGGCAGTCGTCGTAACTTACTAAAAATAGTAAGTCCAGAAAAGTTACTTGTTTTAGTTGCATGTCACACCATTGCGAAGCTCTCCGAAAACCCAGAAGGAATCCAAAATCCAAACTGCAAAACACCAACGTGCAAGCCTCCAAAACTGCCAAGGAATTAACCAAAAATGCAAGTCAATATCTTGTCATGCATGTCACCTCATTCTGAAGCTCTCCAAAAACCCAGAAAACTCCACTAGACACGCATCAGAAACTCTCGCATGCATGCCTTCAAAACCTCCTAGAAAAGTGGAAACCCTAATTTCAACTTCTGATTGGCCTACGGGCTACCAAAAATAGGCTATCAGACATAGAAGAGCGTATGGCTAAAATGGGGACATTACACGATCCCATAGAGTCCTATGACACGAGGAACTGGAGTGGCTCAATGAGAAGAAGTTGTGACATTGAAAAGTAAAAGTGGAGTCTAGAGAAAGTATGCCAGAATGTTTGGGCTCGAAGATGAGTCACAGATGGGTCTTCAAGGAGAGTTGGAGACTGGGTCAAGTGGAGGAAGCGTGGAGGCGGATCCATTGGCTAGAGGTGTGAAGGTGTCAGCTAAGTGGGTCGCAGTGTTGCAAGTCCAGGTGCCAAAGCGTTGGAAGGCTTTTCCAGCTGCAGAGAATGGGAATTGCACAAGTCAGTCAACCTGGATTTGACATTGGTAGCATCACAAACCTATTCAGTATAGGGAGATCTGGGATGAGGTCGAGGAGGACTAAGTCTTGGAGCAAAGGAAGGAGGGTTGGACTCTCGCAAGTCAGTTGGAGTTGCTGCTAGGAGTAGTGCCGGAAGTGTGGGATGGAGGCCGTTCCACTGGGGCAAGCATTGTAGGCAACCTTGGACGAGGAGGTTAGGAGGTTGATGTGGGTGCTTGGAGTTGAGTTTAGTTGGGAGTTAGTACGGCAAAAGGTGCGAAAAGGTGTTTGTGGTGGCACTTGGATGAGAAGTCAGAGTAGCTTGAACCTGACCAAGTAGCATGGAAGGTTTGCAGGAATGTATCAAAAGGATGGATCAGCTCAGTGAAGGAAGTTGAGGTAGTGTTCTCGCAGTGGTGGAAAGAGTAGTTCTGAAGAATCTACTCAAATCAGGTTAAGTATGGCAGGGTCAGGAATGGTGCTGAGGAAAGCAATCCAGCTCCAAAGGGAGTCACAACATCATTAAGATATTCTCCCTATGTCAGGGGAATGGACAAAACGATGGACTGATCTGTCATAGCGTATATTTCTCTGAGACGGAGAAATATGAGGTGAAAGCCCTTGTAGCGTATATTTCTCTGAGACAGAGTAATATGAGGTGAAAGCCCTTGTACAGAACACATCTTTGAGACTGAGTTGTGTTTCCCACAATTGGGTGTAGCCATTGTGGATGTCATGCCCGATCTTACTCTTGGACTTGTATAAATAAGAGAGAGACTCTCCTCATTTAAATATACATTAAGTTCGCTCTTTTGGTGATCAAGAGGAAGTTCACTACCACAAAAGTCTCAAGGAAGAGCACGAATTATCTTATGACAGTGCTGGATTATATCTTTGTACTCTGCCTATCTTGGCTTGATTCTCAAGTGCTATTTTTGCACTGTTGTACCTGATCTATTATCAGTAAAGTTTTGCTGGGTTTTTCTCCCTTGTGTAGAAAGGTTTTCCCAGGATAAAAATTCTGTGTCCACTATTCTGTGTTTATTTTTCTGCTTACTGTTCATATCTGATCTAAAAATTAACACACATGGTTGAATAAGATCCATTTAGCATTCAAGGTGCAACTTATGATCGTGAGGAGAAACGAAATTTGGCTGCCTACACATGGGGAGATAGACGGCCTTCCCCAAATCCTAGGGGTAGGTTTACCTAGTTTCCTGAGGCTTTGACTCACAGGGCAGACCAAAACTGAGACAGGCCATTTAACACCCAGCTCACACATTTTTAATAGAAATATGATTGTAGAGGAATATACAGAAGGCTTCTAAATATTGTAGTTGAAGGCCATACTACTAGGACATATAGTGCTTGATATCTACATCTCCAACTTCTGGTTAGAAATTTGAACTGAGGTAAGGATATTTAACAAAAGAAATCTTGAAGATGCTATTTCTATGGCTAGGAAATCAGAAATCCATTAAGATGCTAGAAGAGAAAATATGAAATATTTTAAACTTTGGGAAGAAGGGAAATACTGTTGATAGAAAATCCTAGGAAGGGGATAATATTGGTTTTCCATCAAAATAATGTAGCCATCCTTGTTACAGCTCCAATTCCCTTTAAGGATAAGTTTATGTTGTTGATATTGGAGGAGCAGATGTTGTAGGTGTTAATGGTTGTATTCACTAGGAACTTACTCCATCGATCACCACGAGAGGTTTTTGACATTTAAGCAAAGGGACTATGAGTATACTATCAAATCCTTATGCCTGAGAAAAATCAGAACTATTGATTGAAGCCAAATGAGTAAAATTCTAAAGAAAGGTCATTTCGGATTTATGGCTCTCTTGTACCTATTGAATTTGATCATTCTGGTCCACACAGGCAAGCTACAAAAAATTCAGAATTATTTTGCATGTACAAGGTAGTGTTCCAAGATCTACCAAATTGTTTGTGACCAACGGGCTGGCTCATATGATTATTGAGCTTGATCCTGCTATAGGCTCAAGTTTCAACAATGGTGTATGCACTTATTGATACACACTTTCAAAAGTCAGAGACTAAAAAGCTTATAGAAGAGCTATTGGATGCTGGGTTTATTGGTCCTACTAAGAACCTTTATGTAGCATCAGTGGTCCTAGCTAGAAAGACAGATGGGTTAGACTGTCTTTGCATCAATTACAGAACACTCAGTAAAGTTACTGTTAAAAAATAAATTCCCCGTGCCCAGAACTGATGATCTTCTTGATGAGTCACATGAGGCAAAGTATTTGTCATCAATTAACCTCTAATAAGTATACTACCAAATACCACTCCAACTATATGGCTAGGAGAAGATAGTATTTATAATGCATCAAGGTCAGTGTCAATTCTGGGTTATGCTTTTTGGGCTCTGTTTAGCCCCTGCCACATTTCAAGCATTGATGAACAAGGTAAATTTTTCTTTTAGTTTTTCATGTTATCCTTGTTTATAGTAAATCTGTTACATCCCATCTAAAGGCTCTATATTGTAGCTAAAGAAAAATTTCATGCCAAAGCCTCTTAGTGTGAATTTTCTAACCCATTTTTTAGAATACCAGGTATCTGTTGTGATCTAATTCACACCTCGCCCCATTGCAAATGGGGACCCTCATAATTTGCTTTTTAGGGTTTTGTCGTTGCGTCTTGGTTTTTGTCTGGTCTCCGTTTGGGGTTTTGAGTCTGAATTTTGAATGGTTACCCGAGTCAAGCAAATGAGTCTTAGCCTGGATCACTATGTAAATGTCGCCATCACGCTTAGGAGGCCTGGGAGATGAAGATCGACTGTCATTTCAGTCAATTCCGACACCTCTCAGTTTTTAGGGTTTTTCACTCTAGCCCCCTATTTTTTAGGACCTACTTTTTTGGCACTTTTGGGCAATTCTGAGATTCCTATTTTTGGAAAGTTGCTATTTTTGGAAAATTTCTATTTTTAGAAAGTTTCTATATTTGGAAAGGTCTCGAGTTTCGAAAATCCACTCAGAAGTTCAAAAAGATCAACGAAACTCTTAGAAAATGGATTTGAAAATTTTTGAATTCATAGTGAAATTCTGGAAAATGATGAGAAATCTGGTAAAAATCACAGAGAATTCTGGAAAAGCACAGAAAAATGGTGAATAAAATGATAAATCAGTCAACAAATTGGTGAAAAATCTGGAAATTCATCAAGAAATCTGAGCAGATCATGGATAAAATCTGAGTAATCATGGAAATTCGCCTAAGTTTGGAATCATGGAAGTCCAACCAGCAAGGAGAAAGAGAAAATTAATGCCAACAAGCTTCAGCCAGACAATGAAGAAACCCCGCCCTTAGCAAGATAGGAGATGGCAACAAATTTGATGAAGTCCGCCTTGAGCTAAAGAGGAGATGGCAAGCCACAAGCCCAAGTCTGCCTTGAATGGCATGCCAAGAGGTGAAGTCGGCCTTGGGTAAAATGGAATGGCTTGAAGATGAAGGAGGTCCGCCTTAGGCATAAGGTTAAGTGGCATGAAAATGAGCAAAGTCCGCCCATGTTAAAATGTTAGATGGCATGCAAATTGGCTAAGTCCGCCTTGGGGAAATGAAGAAAATGGCAAGGAAAGACCTAAAGTCCACCCTAAGAATGGCATCAAAAGAAGCAAAGTCCGCCTTAAGTGGCTAGCCAACTGAGCAAGTCCGCCCCTATCCAAAGGTTAAGTGGCAACAAAACAAGGCAAGTCCGCCCTTGAACAAATTAGATAATGACTTGAGAAATGATGAAGTCCACCCAAAAGGTGGTAAAGGAAAGAGTAAAGTTTGCCTTAAACGGCAATAAAATATGCCAAGTCTGCCTTGGGCAAGGAAAAAGTGGCATGAGAAGTGATGAAGTCCGCCTTAAAGAAAAGGTTCAATGGCTAAACAAATAAGGAAGTCCACCATGAAGTGTGAAAATTGGAAATTTTGCCTAAGTATGAATGATGGAAAATTTAAAAATATATACTTGGCGTTTTAGAAAATTCGCCTAAGTCCAAAATGTCTAAAGAAAATCATGCCAAACGTTCTAGGAAGATGAAATAAATTTTTCCAAATAACTTTGGACGATTGAAATTTACGACAAAATAATTTTGGACGATAAAAAATCATGGCCAAATAATTTTGGACGAAAGGACTTACGGCAAAATAATTTTGGACGAAAAAAGTTATGGCAAAACAATTTGGAAGAAAGAAAATCCGCCTAAGGCAAAAGAAAATTCGAAAATCAAAATTGCCTTAGACAAATGGGTTGGAAATAACACATAAAATAATTATTTTAATTATTCATTTTCCAACACCCCAAAGAGATAAGTCTTGAAAAATTGAAATTGGAAAAAGGACAAAGAGAGCTTTATCGAACTGGCGTTGAATTTAGAAACTTTCCCAAATATTATCGTTGAAGATAAAACTTGCCACTCGGAAGTTGAGTAAAAGACAAGTTAAAGCTCAATTTGAAGGAAACATTTGAAATTTGCTAATTGGATCGATTTTCTCACCTTATAATTGATTTCACTTCTCATTTTTACAATCATTCGTTTTCAAAAGAAAAGTGTGAGAAGAAATTTGTCTAAGGCACGAAAGTTGAGCTTGCAGCGGAGTGAAGGAAATAAATTTTTGCTAGCTTGCACTGTGATCATCATCATTTCTTTGTCCAGAAGATCCAGGCAGATTTACTTTGTCCATTTTGACATAAAGCTTCATCATTTATTTTCTTTCCAGCTTGATTTTTCACGAAGTCTAATTCAATAACTAGCTCGAATATATTGCAAAGTGATTTAAATTTCGAATTCTAAATATTTTCTTTGCATTTTTCCTTGCAGATTTATTTTCGAAGCGGTAAGGATGAAGTTTGCCAGCAAGGGTGTGCAGCTGCAGTCAAAGATCAAGTCCAAGTGGGATCATGTTGTAGACACCAATCTTGGCCACGTGGACCTCGAAGACTTCAGGAAAAGAATGTACGGGAGCGATGGACGTCTACCTTCGCCAATTGTGATAAGAATGATGCGCAATGGAATTGTTCACGTAGCTGGATTTCCACTAGCAAAAGAGTGTCTGGAACTTATGGTGGAATGCGCATCGCACTATAATGCATGAGAAAGGAAAATAGAAGCTCCTGATGGAAGAATTCTCGCATACTTGTCCGAGCCAGCCATTCAGGAAATTTTCGGGATTCCAGTTTACAATAGAATGTCCTACCGCACTAAGGAGGATGCACTGAAGCTTTACCAGAACCAGCAAGACCTTTGTGCGTCCAACATAAACAAGAATTGGTTGCTGAAGCCCAAACCAACCACAGGAAAGATGCCGAAGAAGTTGGTTAGAACGCATTTCAAGGAAGAATATGGCGACATAGTTTTGCTGCTGAATAGAATAGTGGGCAACCCTCATGGTGCGCCTTTCGAAAACTGGATGTATTATTTCATCGATGAAATAATTACTGGAGTCAAGATGTTTAACTGGTCCAGAATGATCAGTGATAGCTTCCACGAGCAGTTGGTTAACCTGGAGGAAACTAAGACCTTTCATATGAGCTCGTACGTCATATATGCGCTTGCAAGGTATTACAAGTATTCTGGCTTGATTTGCAAAGGCGTGGTTGGCAATGGCGAAGGACAACTCAAGGCATATGATTGTTATCCACAATTGCAACTAAAAGAGAAGTCACATTTCCGACGAGCTCATGACACCTTTCTGATGTACATCACTCGGCTTCTTCAAGGCGAAACACATCAGAGACTCACTCGTGAAGCCAAGAGTTTGATTGGCAGATATGGATCGTGGTTCATCCAATATCCCAGGTTCACTTACGTTGGGATCCAAGGATTCTCAGGAAATCCTTATAGACTGCCCATATATCCAACCAACAAAATGGTCTTGCTGGAAGTGCTGAGTCAATTGGAGGCGTATCAAAATATTTAGAGGCCGAAACAGAAGGCGGCTGTCACCTTTCCTTTTTTCATTGGCAACATGGAGGAATCATGTCCAACGGCGCAAGCAGCGGAGACTGCTCGACTGGAGATCCAGCAATATCCGTTCATATCATACAAGTCCAGGAATAACTTTGATCCACTCCATCACATCAAGACTGTGGACGGGGAGAAGGACAAGCATCGGGTAGATTTGGAAGACTACTGGGCTAATGCAGCAGACGAATATGACGTGAGGAAAAGGTTGTGGTCAAGATTGCCACTAAGTATGATAAGGGCAACGGAGATTTTCAAAGTACCTGATCAACTACAAGATGACGGAAGGTATGTGCAGCCAGGCTTCGATCAGAACAAGCGCTTCGATCAGAACAAGCCACTTCCCCCTAGGAAGTGGTCTGAGCCTGAGATGGGTGACCTTGCAACATTCATGCGACCTGTTTTCAAGTATTCTCAGTGGTGGATAGATCAGCAAGTAGAAACCCTAAGGCAGAGAAACGTGCAATTCACGTACGAATTGATGGGCGATACAGAGTCCTGTTCTTCAAATGCCGGTGCATCTCATGGAGATGGGCCAACAGATGCCTCCAACTTGGGAAAGAGGAAAGAAATTGATAAATCTGCAAAACGGGACAAGGGTAAAATGATAGATGAAGGGCCTTCTCGGAAGAAGCACAAATCCAGACCTCTTCAGTCGGCCACTTCCAGAAATATAGAAGAAATACTTGCCATGGATAAAGAGTCTTTGGAGGATGCCAGGATTCCTTCCCCAATCGGAAATGTAGAGCCAATACAACTGGAGGATGATGCTCAACCCTCTCCTATAGGCACTGAGATCCTTGAATCCGACAATGATTTAGATATTATGGATGGAGAATTCGAGGAAGGAATGATTTCCGCCCTCAAAGGAATCCAAGAGGACCCATCCGTGCAGGAAATCCCAAGTATCCAAGAACTTGATGATATACTAGAGATTCAGGAAGAGCAAGAAGTGCGGGATATTCAAGAAGTCCAAGGTCAGCAGGAGGACGAAATTGAGCAGCCAACCATCCTAGATTGGCTAAAGAAAGATTAAAGAGAAAGGCACCAGCAGAGGTTCCTGAAGAAGACGATGCCATAGATTTCTTGGCAAGGCTAGAACAAACTGCCCCAAGGAAGAAGGCCAAGAAATTTTCAACCATCCAAAGAGATGAGGTTGACAACCGCACAGTACAAATTGCAGTACCTACAGCCGATAAGTTCCACGATGAGATTGCCCCAGATGAGTACGCCATCACGAACATTGACATGGGTCCAACAACGAAAGGACAAGAAGTCGAGGACTTGGACAATTCTGTTGCCACTATCAAGTCCAGGCTGGAAAGGGAAGTAGCCAAGAAAAATGAATATAAAAAAGAGATTGACCGCCTAAAAAATTACATCCAGCACTTGACTAAGCCACTAAATGAAGGTGATCAAGCAATGCTTCCACCTCCAAACTCTTCACTAGAACCAATCCGAAATTTTGAAGAAGAGTTGACTACAGCACGAGAGGCTAAGGATTGGATAGATGGAAGGAAAGAAGAGGCAATGGCGTTTGCGGAAAAGCTGGCATGTGTGTATGAGTGGGTTTCCTTTTTGCTGTCACGGGTTGTAGACTTAGCAAAATCTTGGGGTAGCCTCGAAGACATTCAGAACAGGATTATCCCATGTATTCGAGAATTGAAGGGCATCTCGAAGCAAAAGTTGATTGATGACGGGATCATTGAGGCTGGGGCTGCATATGATTTCTGTGGATGGTATTATGCTCTGGTGTCACAGAAAGGAGTCCTGGAAAAGGTGAAGCAAGATGGCGCCAAAGTTGAAGAACAGGCAAAAGAGATTCAGAGTAAAATTTACCAGATGGCTGCTGATATGCTCGACAAAGATGTTGGCCGGAAGAAACATTTGCGGCCAAAGAATTTAAAGGAACAAGTGCTGAAAATTTTCTCCACCATCTCCGGGCCACTCATGAAAGAAAACTTCACCAGGGTCTTCAACTTCATGACTATCAGAAATACTTTCTTGCTATAGGAACTAGATTGGGCGGCCACTTTTGCAGGATGTGCTGAGAGCTTGGACTCACAGGAATACAATGTCAACGCGCTGCCGGACATTGCCATGGAGGAGGTCAGCTTGATTGTGTCCAAGTTCGCCGAACACAATGCCGCACAAGTGGATAAGGATGCCACTCCAGATGTCTGAGGTTCTCTCCAGTTAACTGGTTGATATTTTGGAAACCCTAATTAGGGTTTAGTCATGTTTAATCTGGGCCATTGATCTCATTTTAATCTTGGCCATTCATTGTAATTCAGAAATACTATATAAACCCCCCCCTCGCTCTCTTTCATTTCATTAGAAAATTAGAAGATAGGAGATCAGAAGAAGAATTAGAATTCATTAGAAGTTAGAGCAGATTCAAGAGAATTAGATTGTAGAAAATAAGAGAAAGTTTTATGAGATTGTTGTGAAAACACTATTTTGATAATAAAGTTCAAATGCATGAGGTGCCTTGAATCCTTGATTGTCAAATAGTTGCATGGTCGCATATTTTCTTTCTCATTTAGTAAATTTGAATTAGAATTTATGTTAAAAGGATGATGGATTGATAACGGAGACTAGTGAAACCCAGCTCATACTTTCTTTGAGTGGATGCTTTTCACTCAATGTGCAAAGTTAGACTGAGCTTTTTTGTGGATGCTCAACTTCTGTTTGGGTAATTATTGTTCGATTTGATGGTAATTATTCATTACGTGAAAATCATAAGCACATTCCCAGAAGATTGCACTTGGTCTGTGTAGTTGTCATATAACGTGGTGAAGCAGAGTATTGTTTATTTGGTCTCATTTAATCTTCGTCGTCTCTTGATTTCTTAGGAATAGCATAGGATCTCTTAAATCCCTAATCTTTTTTTTTTTTTTTTATAAAATCAAAAATCCAAAATGATACTGTATTCATATCTCTGCTTTCCAGAGTAATTCACAAAAGTAAGTCCCCTTGTTATAACTAGCAAATCACATCAAAACCACAGAGCTCATCCGCATTCATCTTAAACATTGGAATTACCATATGATCTTACTTGCAATCTTAGCATAGAAGGTAGTTTTTCAAGAGGGGATAGAGCGTCTTGGACACTTTATTCTAGTAAATGTTTGTTGTGTCACAAAACATGCATCAACAATACTTTGATCATATTATTCTTGCCAAAGGCATGTGCACTTACCCAACCAAAATAAAGGTGATATGCTATTGGTCTATTCCTTCAATTGGTCTATGAAGGCACAATTGTTTTTTTTGACGAGTTCAAGTAGGCTCTGGTTAGTGTTCCAATCTTGGTAAATTCTGAAATTTCAAAGTCTTTTATCATCAAATGTGATGCTGTTGGCTTTGGTTTGGGTCCAGTGCTCTCCTAAAGCCTACGATGATTACCTGATTTCCTTTGAAAGCAGGAAGCTTAATTGTAGGGAGGGGTAAATGTCAACATAGCTAGGAGATCTTGGCCATTCTAAATGGGGTGGCTTAAAGGCATCTTTTTTAATTTGGAAGCAAATTCTTTATTAAAATGTACACAAAAGTGGATTGATAGTTTGTAGGCATATGACCTTGAGATCTTTTTAAGAAGGGGAAAGGGAATGGTGTGGCGGATATCTTGTGCCAAGAGGAGTCACTTGTCTTTTATACCATATCATTAGTTAATCTGGTTTGCTACAAGATCTTATTTAGGATTATTTAAATGGCCTCATGATGGTCCAACTAAGGCAAGAAATTCTAGAAGGGAGGGAAAGGCCTGGTTAGTCCACAATGACATCATCCTCTTTCGAGATTGCATCTATTCCAAACATGGATCATCTTTATAATCTTTGGTTTGAAGGGCACTTGAGTATGGGTGTAAGTCCCCATCTACAAGCAATGTAGGTTTCCAAAAAATCTACAAAATATCACATCAAATTTTGTAAGAGTTGATAAAGAATGTTCTATACCATGCAAGATTTGGCTGAAGATATAGCCACCCAAAATCTAGGAGCTTTAATGAAAGCACAAGACAATTCAATATGAGAGAATACTTCTATTCTATCAAAAGATGCAAATGATACAATGATGATCAAATCATAATACTTTGGGAACTCCTTGATTATATAGACCAAGGTGAGACATAGGATTGCATAAGATTATGACGCGTCTTAATTTTATTACTTGAGACATAAAGTAATAAGTATCCTATGCGTACCCTAATTTAACTTAACTAGTGTGAATAGAACCTGGGTGATGAACCAGTTAGCTAAAACACCTTGTTCACACCAACCTTGCGTCCCCCCCTGGTAAGTGCAACTTAGGGAGAATGTGCAAGATGCAAGGATGGGACAAACAGAGAAAAGGAGAAAAGTTAGTGGGACAAAACTGTTGGAATTGATTCCTCAACCCAACAACTCCCAAGGATCACCTGTAATCAAATATCTGCCACACAAAGAGAAAAAGCAAAGCTATGGAGCCTAAGAGCTAATTGGTAAAAAAATTAATCATTATGAATCTGCAGCCTCACAATTATGTGAATAATACAATAATGAATCCTCTTTAAAAGAAAAAGCAAAAAACAGCCCTAGAGAAGCCCTAGGTGAGGATAAAAATAAATCACGACATGTGTCCTCATTATATGACTTGAGGCACAAAAAAGCACATGACCTAAGTAAATTAAGATACTAGTGTGAAAAGGGACCTAAGTAATTAAAAAATTAATTAAGTAAATACTCTTTTATGCTAACATCCTCCCCTAAGTGCAACTTAGGGATAAGCTAAAACCTCTAAATGGTGAATGCATGAAATGCAAAAGATAGGTCCTGACAACTAGGCCTAATGAGATACCCACATATAAATGAAATGATTTCTCATAGCCAAAGAAAATGAGAAAACTTCATGGGAAAACTCCTCTCCAAAAGATAGAAATACAAATGGACTAAAAGCCTCTAAAACAATGTCCCAAAAAGAATAGAAACATGAAGAACACTATTGAAACATGAAGAAGCTACAAACAATTGTCAAAAGATGATTGCTACAATGCTAAAATTGAAGAATCTCCTCTGAAATCAGGATGATGATCAGGACCGAGAAGACAAAATTTTGCATGAGTGACGTCAACGATACTACTCAAACAATGATCAGATGACAAACAAAGGCAACTATTTGACATTTGAAGATATAAATGGCACATCAATTTGCACAAGTGACCCCAACAACACCACTCAATTAATGCAAGATAAATTGCAAGTTGAACATATAGGTGCCAATAGTTTGAAGAAACTGATCAATTGAAGATAGAAGGTTGCCTCCACAAAATAGGAATGCAAGAGTGTCTATATGGTAAGTCTTCCATTTCACTGAAATGGGGTAACTAGCCGTTGCATCTACCTAGTACATAGGAACAAAAAATAGATACATAGCTCACTCAAAATTGAAACCAAGGAAGCTTTAGCACCAACGGTATGAAAACCCCTATAATGTTGACATCCATTGAAACTATGTGTTACATATAGTGCATGAAAGAGAAAAAATATCATTTGAATGTGCACAAGAAAGCACCTACAATTGAAAAAGGGTGTGCAAAACAAGACACATATGCATGAAGGTAGACAAGGTTGTGATTGCAAATAACAAAGCACACACAACAAACTCTCCATGGCACTTTATAATATAGTGCAAGTACAAAAAATGGCACATGTGATGTGCGAAATCCCCAAAAGCATGTACAATGGTGACACTTTATTTTAGTGCGTCTACAAATGAAAAAGTGCATTCAAAAGATACCTACAATGCCCAAAAAGGACATGTTGAAAATATATATAAAATAGCTCACAAGAAGTCATCTCATGCAAACAAAACTTTTCCAAGTGCCAAAATGTTCAAGTAATCAACTAGAATGTGAAATAATGACAAATTGAATAAATGGTAACTGGGACAAAATCTGGAAAAAGTGCATGGATAGCTATGAAGAGCTTTGAAATACCTTTCCAACATTGCAAGAATCGTGAAAAACAAAGTTCTAGACAAAAAGTTACAAGCTTGGGAGCCAAAAAAGGAGATCTAACTTCAATAGGCGATAAAAAGTACCGGCAACAAAATCTATGAATAATACTTGCACCATTGAAAAGTATTTAGAACCAACTTTTCAATGATATCTTTGCAAAATTTTGACACTATACATACAAGTTATGCAAAAAAACCAACTCCAAGGCAAAACTAGGGTTTTGGGGTAGGTCAGGTGGCGTTTGTACAAGGTGATGTCAGCAAACAAAATATGTTGCATGAAATGGAATGTTCCCTACATATTGGAAAAAAGTGCCGATTGCTTGAAAACCACTATAATTGACGAAAAACCATCATAATGGATGGCAAACTGTGAAATAAGGTCGGAAAACTGCATATCCACGTTGGCAAACTGCTAGGAAGTCCATGAAATTGTTGTTAATAGTGGATAATAGCTGAAAAATTCTTGGAAACCACTATGAGTGTCATAAAACCATTGGAAAAAAGAGCACAAAATTGTTGGATATTGCAAAAATCGGTTTAGGGTAGAAAATAATAGTATTTAGGGCATTGAATGTTGGGATTTGACATGGGGATATTGCTGGCCAATTATTAAAAAAACATAAAAAAAAATGTAGTTTGTCGTGGTTTAAAAAACTGTTAAGAAAAATAACAATAGTGTTGGTAAGATATGTTGACTGTTGGTAGTTCACAAGCCCCCACAGAACCAGAGAATGTCGGCGGGAAGCAAATGGCCATTGGTAGGTTGTTGAAAGAAAACATAACATTCGTCGGCAATCAAAGTTTGCTTGAAAACACAAAAATGCCTAGAATTCTCAAAGCCCCGTTGTAGGGTTTAAAAAAGAGTCGTCGACAAAATAAAAAAACTTTTAGGCAATAAAATTGGTGGTTGAAAATAAAAAACTAGGTGCTATTGCGACCAAAAAAAAGTTGTTGCAATATAAAAACATCGTTGAAAGATCAAAAAACCATCGGAAAGAAGATTCATCTCACAATGCTAAAAATGAGTTGTTGGAATTTTTGAAAAATCACCACCAAACTTTTTGTTGCCATTACACGAACAAGGCATGCCCATATTTCAATGGGTATTTAAGGCTGTATGGAATTTTGCATTGAGATCTGTGGCTGTGCAACCCTAAAATAATTTGTAAAATTTTCAACTGTGTAGATTTCAGTGTTTGGACAGATGATCTTAAGGTTTTTGGGCCTTTTGAATGCAATGATGAGGTCCTTTTGACACCATGATGCGTCATTTGATCATTCAAAGCCAAAACTCCCTAAAAGAGGATAGGGGATTATAGATTTGGAGTTTTGATACCATGTTGGAGTTGATTCCTCAAACCTATAGCTCCCAAGGATCACCTACAATCAAACACCTACCCCACACAAAGAAACAAAAAGTTATGCAGCCCAAGAGCTAATTGATCCAAAAAAACAATGTATCATTATGAATATGCAGCCTTACAATTATGTGAATAATACTATGATGAATCCTTATAAAAAGGAAAAAGCAAAACACAAACAACCCTAGAGAAGCCCTAGGTGAGGATAAAAATAGATCATGGCATGTGTCCTCATCGTATGACTTGAGATTTGAGACACAAAAAACAACATGACTTAGTAAGCTTAAGATGCTGGTGTGAAAAGGGACCTAAGTTATTAAACAATTAATTAGGCAAATACCTTTTTACACTAACAAAAACTCCTTCCCGAAAGAGAGAACATACAAAATGCTCTCAAAGAAGAAAGAAAAGAACAAACCCCCATGTGAGGAAAATTATCACCCTATAAGAGAGAAGAAAAAGAGAGACTATGCAACCCCCCTTAATGTAGTGTCTCTTGCAAAATAGTAGAAGCCGACATTGAATGCTAAAGATGATCAAATCTCGTCAAACAACATTCCTCCCCTTAGGAAGAAATAAAACCAAGAATGTATGTAGGATGTCTTCTCATTCTTGAAAGGAACATGAGGGAAGAAAGATCAAGATATGTGATGTCTCTGAATTCTGCTTAAGTGCTCCCATGTTGATGTTGTATGCTGCCACAATCAAGTTAGGTGTTCCAAGTCACATTGATGAAGATGACAATCTAGAATCTAGTATAGATGAATGTAGAACAGGATCCAAAGACAAAGATGACTCCTCCAAATGTTGCTCAAGGGTCTCTAAACCAATGCCAAACTTTGACAAATTAAGAGGTAGAGAAGGAACAAGAGGGTCAAAATGCTCCCTACAACATTTGAACGAGATGATGCAACTTCATAGGAAGTAACATCAAAGAGGAGATTGATATTCTCAATGGTGTTCTCCAAGTCTACAAGATATGACTCACAAAACAAACCTGCAATGTTTGTCAACTAATAATCCCAAGTAGTTGTAGTTGGAAGACAAGGAATGTGTTGCTGCATTGAATCATTAGGAGCCATGGATGTAGCAACATGAGAAGCAACAGTAGATGGAGATGAGATCTCAATGCATACCATTTGACTACATTGCTCATCCCGAAATGATGTGTCCACACAAAATTTCCAAGTGTGAACATCAAATGAATTTGTTGATGTTGGTTTTGAAGAATCTAGCAAACTAATGCCATTGGCAATGCAAAGTTGTCTTAACTGATGAAGTTTATAAAGAAGTTTCAAATCATCAAATTCTTTAATAAGAATTCATCTATTGTATGTCTTTTTCTTCCCACAATGATAACATTTAACTTTCCATGGATTAGGAGACATGATTACAACCAACAAAAAATACAAGATTACCCCCCTAAATTGCTCAATCAAGAATCCCCCCCCATCAATATATGATTTTGACACTTATTTTGTGCGATTATAGGTGCCACTTGCCAAAAATAGTAGTGGACTTGATCTTATTACTTGCAAATGCCAAATTTGGTCACAAAAATGAAGTACAATTTTTTGATAGAATGAGACCAATTTGATCACATCACTGCAAAGTACAGAAAAATATATGCTTTAAAAAAAAACTGCACCGAAAAATATTATCGTATGAACTTGAATAGATTCTCATAAGCTCCCAAAACGAGAATTGCTTAGCAACACCTATGATAATCTGTAATTTTTTGGAAAGTCAAACACCAAAATCGAAAACAAAATGCACCACTGAGAAGCCTACAAAATTTTACCGCAAATAAAAAAATTGCTTTAAAAAAGGAGCCTAGATGACTAAGAAATAAGCCTTTGAAGTTGATGACTAAGAAATAAGCCTTTGAAGTTGAAGTGTCAAAAGAAAAATGCACTTGGAGAGGGAGGGTTGGTTGGGGGTCGGCCTGCTAATATCACCTTGATGCAATGTTGACATTGGCATTGACAATGATGAAATATGCTCTTTTTTTGTTGGAATATTTTGTTGACCTCGAAATATCTAATTGGATTCATAAAATTGCCTTTTGGAGGGTGAAACCGCTTAGAGTTGTTTGAAAACCATTTCTTAAGAATGAAATACCGTCGTTTTTGCTTGTAGGAGGTTTTTGGTATACAATAGTTGTTTGGCGGCAATTTTTGCTAGTATATTTGGTGATGCTGGTGGCACCAAGTTATTGTCGGCCAGGATGGCGTAGTGGGGTTGAGACTCGGCCACTTGGTGCATGTTGTGTGTAGGTGAGTACTTTCATACCCTACTACACAAGGTATGACCTTGTTGCAAGTCTGCAATTTTTTTATTTATATATGTTTTAAATCTAAAAATTCTTTTTAAATAAACATTTTTTTTTTAAATTATTTTTTTGCAATCGTACCTATGATTGACGTATCCTTGTGCAAGCCTACGACAAAATATGTCATTTGCATAGGGAATATTCCTTGTGATCCATTGATCGAGGAAATAAATTGTTTTCTCTAATGGCCCCAAGTAAAAGTGTTCAATTTTGATGAATTGACAATTGATCCTTAGATTCATGGACCTTATGCGATGGTAGGATTAGATTTGACCCAACATGCTCCAAAGTTGCAATTACCCTTTGGGTCTAATAACTACCTCCCAATTTCAGACCTTTGTAGATCTGACCTAGATTTGGCCTCACACATCCAATTTGGACAAATCAAAAGGCTAAACTAACTTTCTTGGACACCTTGAACTCAATGGTGAGCTCATATTTACACCAAGAAGATCCAAAATGAACTCGCAATACAATGCCACAAAGAGGAACTACCCCCAAATCTGGTATTTCTATCAAGTTTTTTTGATTCTTGAGGTCATCATATAATGCAAGAGAAGAGCATATTCAACTTTTCAAGATCTACCAAGATTCACAACCTGTATCTCTCAATAAAGACTAACAAGAAGCAATCCCACAAGCTCTGATACCATGTAAGAGTTGATATAGAATGCTTTATACCATGCAAGATTTGGTTGAATATGTAGCCATCCAAGGTCTAGGAGCTTCAATGAAAGCACAAGAGAGATCCAATATGATAGAATAATTCTATATTATCAAAAGATGCAAATGATACAATGATGATCAAATTGAGAATACAAAGGGAACCCCTTGGTTATATAGGCCAAGGTGCAACATAGAATCGCATAAGATTTTGACATGTGTTTTAATCTTATGAATTGAGACATAAAGTAATAAGTATAGTATGTGTACCCTAAGTAAACTTAAGTAACTAGTGTGAATAGGGCCTTGGTGATGAACCCGTTAGATAAAACACCCCATTCAAACTTCATGCCAACAAATTTCTTCTAGCAGAGCATAAAGGAGGCTATTTTGAAATTTGTAGTAGAACATGATACCTATTAGTGAAAAAAGGTCGAGAGTGCTCCACTTCTAAGCCTTCTCCAACAAAAGTAATTTTAAATTGAAGTGTTAACAAATTTTTCAATGGACTTTTCTCAAATCTTTCAAAATCTGTTGGCAAGTATGAATATGTATTATTGTAGATTGGTTGATCAAGTGTGCTCATTTCATTCCTATGACAAAGGCAGGGTTAAATGGACCTAAGACTGCTAAGCTTTATTTCCAACATGTATTCAAATGTGAGATCCCACAACAGATCACGATATCATATCTTTCAAAGCTATATACCATAGGAGCTATTTCAACTGGTAAGGGTGACATCCAATATGACTTTAGCCTACCATCCTCAAATCGACAGACAAATAGTGGTAGTGAATAAATACTTGGAAGGGTATTTGAGGAAGTATGCAGGCGATAAGTAGATCAAGTAGGCAGAATGGTCATATATAATTGAGTATTGGTACAACACCACATACCACTCTGTTATAAAGATGTCTCTATTGAAGGCATCAAATGGCTACTTGCCTCCATTAACCATGGATTGAGTACTTCAAGGTTGAAAGGTTCCTGCAGCAACAGAGGTATCGGAAGAAATGTTGGACATGGTATAATAGTTGAAGAACAATTTGGTGATGTGTGCAATTTGGATGAAGCAATAGGAAGACCAACATAGGACAAAGCAAATATTTTGAAGAAGGAGACATAGTGTTTGTATGATTGTAGCCTTACAATCAAATTACTCCAAAGGAGAAAGGGAAGCTTAAGCTCTAACCATAGTCCTATGGACCATACATAATTTGGGAAAAGGTTGAAGGAGTAGTTTAATACTCTTGATCTCTTGAACAAACGGAGAATATACAATGTGTTCCTTGTATCACGCCTTAAGAGGAAGGTGGCTGCAGATGTACCATAGACACAAATCCCAGCTACAGATGAGTATGAAAATTTGGTGCTGGAGCTTGAAGGTATAGTGGGAGAAGAGGTAAAGGTGCTTGAAATAGGGCATCTGTAATGTCACGTTTAATTCCTAAATGTTTGCAGCCTATGCTTCAAAAGAAATCAATAAAAAATAATATTACACCAAACTGGCATTAAATACAGATTAAATTGTTAAGAATGGTCAACCAGCATATGAAAGGTTGTATCCCTTAAGAAAGATAAGGTATATAAGGAAGGTAGATCTAGAAGGAAAGGGAAGGGCGAGGAATTATTAGGACTGATTACAAGTAATAGACAACAGCACTAACAAATTAACTTATTTAAAATTAAATTATTATTTTCCGAGTGCAATGATGAAGAGTTGTGTAATAATCCTTTCCCAGACTTATAATAATATTTCTGATTTCCTGGCTGTTCCCAAATTTTGCCCTCTGGTTTATAGTTTTATAATGGTGCAGAATAAGAGTTCCCAAGATGGACTAAAGGTATTACATAAACAGTCCAGTAGAATGTATGTATTTGTGCCAACTCGGAGTTAACAACATATATCTTACAGAATAAGCAGAACCTCCAATAATATTATTCGATGAACAATACAGCATACATGAATTTAGACTCAATCATTCAAAGCAGTTACCTGGAACTTCATATGCAATGCATACAGCTGGTGATGGCAAATGTTGCCCGTGATATGCAGAATCAGTATCTTACTAGTTGAAGGACATGATTCTTCTCTGTGCATCTGTTAATTCCTGAACATTGAGGCCTCTATCCAGGTTTAAAATCTTAACCCTCTTGCTTTCTGTCCCAATGTTTCTTTTACGGGTTGTAACAGTGTAGGTTTATATATATGCCAATGTTATGCAACGGTAACTCACAGAAGTCATTAAGTAAGATGCAGACACAGCAAATCAACCAATATATCGATATAACCATTGCAGTAAACATATTATAATGATTGATAGACAAACACTAATTTATTCACTTGAGCGTGCAAGGGAATACAGGTACTGTAGACGCTTAGCATACCCGTCTATGAGCGGCCTGCATACACCCGTCCAGACATACGCACAACCCGTGAACAGATAGATACTCCCAATGGTGTCAAACGCTCCTTCAATGTTGACTTAACACAGGAGCTCGGTATACAATGAGATACTCTTGATTTTATGAATGGTCCTGATTCCTGTCTTTGGCGTCTAAGCCCAACAATACATCCGAGGGAGTTGCAACAATTTTCCGTCCTCTTATATCCTTCCCGTCTTTGCCAGCGAACTTGATTCAATAATTCTCTTCCTTGTATCACTGCCAAGCCCAATCGATGATATTCAAGAAAATATCGATTTCCCTTCAGATAAATGCCATGCTTTGTCTCGTATGACGGAAATGCCTGTGGAATGTCAAACACCCGATATCTGGGAAATCATAGTCTCAATCCTCCTTATGCGATTCTTACCAGGAGACAAACCCGACAACAGACTTCCTCCGCAATTCTCACGGCGCCAGTAAATACTTCCTGTTGAAATTCCGATGAGAATCATACCCAATATTGATATCTAAATCTTCATTATTTTTCAATCGCCAGGGGATTAATAGCTGATTGCACCCGTTAATACAACATGGAATGTCGGACGCAGAGAAAGAGTTAGTTCACCTTCATACTCTGGATTAAGCCCGTCAACCTTCCTGTGCAAACCAAATTCGCTCCAATCCCGTCGATAATGCTCTCCTCTTAATGCTGACTGATTAATCAGTCAATTACTAAATTCTTGAATGCTAACCAACTCAGGGGCTACGTCCTAAATGGCCACCTGATTTGCCTGAGAGTTATCGTTCTCAGCACAACATCGACACAATCCGATATAACTCATTCTCCGAGATGATCTTGTGTCGGCCCTCAAAGCCCATATAACTTCGCCATATTCAGTTTTGG
This sequence comes from Sequoia sempervirens, assembly GCA_007258455.2. NCBI lineage: Eukaryota > Viridiplantae > Streptophyta > Pinopsida > Cupressales > Cupressaceae > Sequoia > Sequoia sempervirens. The sequence continues at coordinate 1,010,016,186 of VDFB02281492.1, read as the reverse complement.
TAACTGATTTATTTAAATATAAATGGCTTATAAAACTTTAATTTCGATATCATAACATTTCATATAGCCATAAATATTAATTAATTAATTAATTAAATAATTAAAATGTCTTCTAAAATAATTAAAGACAATTTTAATATTTAATTAATTAGATCAATTCCTCTTTTGGGCGTATAAAATTAAGGGACATCACAAGTTGTAACTATCGAGGTGAATAGGTGTGACTTCCTCAAACTTGAGATATAAAAGGGAGAGCATTTCATTTGAGAACAAATCATCAATGGGGAATAGAATTATCAATCAATTTGGAAATAAAGTATTATTCTCAAAAGGCAGCCATGAAGGGTGGTGACTCATTTATTATGAAGGGAGGTGACTCATTTAATAAGCAATCATCACTCATCTATAAAGGAAGTGGATTAGAAAAGGAAAAATAAGAAATTGGAATATAAGAGATCTATTGGAAACAAATATTGTTTTAGGAAGAATATTATTGGGAAGTATGTTTTAAAATACAAATTAGTAATAACCATATAACTATATATATATGCATAATGATATTTTAATACCGATTAATAAAGTAGATTCCTTTAGCAATCTATTTTGAATTTATAAGTGTTTTGCAAATAGGGAGGTTGATCAACCTTCTGAGTTCACGAGAGATGAAGCACTGGCCTTTCTTTCATCAAGTACACCACCTTTGAGATGGAGCGCTCGTGGGCCGTGAGGCGTATGAGTGCTCCCGGGCTTGTTAAGGAAGGCAGTTTTCATGCATCTTATCAAGCACACCACCTCGAGATGGAGTACTCATGGGCTAGGAGGCGAATGAGTGCTCCTGGGCATGATCAAGGAGGATGGAGCGCCTCCAAGGTGGACTAAGGGATGGAGTGGACCTGAGATCTTTCCATGTTCGTGGTTCAGGAGGCAGATGAAGGCTCCTAGGCTTGAGGGACTTCTCAAGTACACCACCCCTAAAATGGAGCTCTCATGGGCCAAGAGGCATATGAGTGCTCTTGGGCTTGAGGGTCTTCTCAAGTATGCCCCCTCGAGATGGATGGACAAAGATCCACCCATGCCCTTGCAATACAAGGACAACCATCCTTGAGATTGTTGTTTGCAAGTACTTCATGTGAATTCCTAATATGATTGGCTATAGGAATATGCTTTGGAATAACCATTAATGATGTTAAATTTTTTTGAATCCAAATGTTAATGATGCTATGAACTATAGATCTAACTATTATGATGTTTTAGCTATGATGTATTGCTCTCAATATTATAATATTTTGTGTTAATCTGAATATAACCAGAAACTTGTTATTACCAATTTCAGTTTTTAGTGATTCTTATTGTTTTGCAGGCCTAAATTTAGGAATATCCCAAAAGGGGACATTACAATTCCACTTTTGAAAACTCAAGTGGAAGGGATTATCCATGGCAGATGCAATGTTGGAAAGTTAAGGTTTTATGGACAAGTAAGCATCAAAATGTAGGTTGACATAGGAGGATATGCAAGGATATGCAAAAAAATTGTGATGTGGCCAAAAGTAAAAGAAAGCTCTCAATCTCATGCATGAGTTTTGTTAAGTTGTATTGTTTGGTGTGTTAGTTGGGGTTACATTTTTTCATTTAGTGGTAGTGGATTCCATTCCTAACAAGTTCACCACTTATATGCAAAAGTGTAATTTGCTGTTTTGTCCTTTCCTAGTTTTTTGTCTTTTCCACCTTTTGTATTTTACTAGTTTGTGTCTTTACTAGCTTTAGGGACAAAGCTCTTTAAGGGGGATGGCATTTTGTTTACCAAAACATTGTTATATATATGTTTTTATAAGTTATTGGTCTTGGTATTGGTTTGGGTTTGGGTTCGAGGGTTCGGCTCGTGGTTTCAATAAAAAAAAATTGGAGTTGGGTTTGTCCATACAAAAACATGTAAAAAAATATTTATATACATATTTGCAATAGTAATGAAATTCAAAATACACCACACATAGCATCATATATTATATAATAAACAAAACCACCATAAAAATAAAAAAATATTATGTCAATTAGTCAAATTCGAATGTCATGATGCATATCAAAATTAAAAAATACTAAAGTCAAATGTCAACAATCAGCCATCAGTGAGCAAACATCATCATATGGGTCTTCAAAAATATCATTACCTTCATATTCGATGATATAGGTACTAGTAAACTAGAAGAACCACAAATAGTGCCAATGGTACTAGCATTGACACTAACACTCTCATGTTCGCTAGTTGGCTCATCTTCAACATCAAGTGTAACAAAGTGGGAGATGGAAGCATCCAAGTCAATATGCTCAATATTCCACTTTTTTGTGTCCCCTTCCTTGTAGCCACTTTGTGTGGAAGGAGATGCAAGTTTGAATGCACATACATGAAGTCCTCTGCCTTTTTTGAGTGTAGTTGATTACACTTTACTGAGTGGATGGAGTATGTGCTTCAAATCCTCTTAGATGCAAATGAACTAGCAACCAATTAAGACAAAATTAGAGAGTTAAGAGTTACAAAATTCAAAAATTTAAATTACAAAATTAAATATAAATAAAACAAAAGATTTTTTTTTTTTCCATAAAACTTACTTGCAATAGAATTTTAATCACAAGAAGTTGTAGGTGTAAGTGATTGGCTATGAAAGTACACCAACTATGAGTGTCAACTTATACTTGTCTCGAAGAGCATCAATATTAAAGTTGCTAAAGCACACAAAATCCATGAACTCAATTCTCACTACATCTTGCATGTTAGGAAAACTGAAGAGTCTGTGAAGTACTGCCTTGTACCCTTGTTTGACTTCAACATTTTTATATGGGGCAATTCTTGTTGACACATAAAGGAGCTCAACACTATAATATTTGGGACTCAATGTAAAGGCAAGAAGATGTATTGGAGTGGTCATTTTGTTCCATCTCTCTTCAATTATTTTTTGTAGTTGTTTGAAGAGAGTTTCTTCAAGATCTTGCTCTTTTGCATTTATAATGGCTTTCATCTTCTCAATCATTGAGTCGATGCCATCATATACCTCACCCAAACAAGGTCTATCCATGTCGGTATAATAAATCATGCTCAATATGGGTTTAGTGAAACTGAGGAGACAATCCCACCAAATGTCTTTTAGGATCATTTGTTAAACCTTTGTTGCCCTTGTAGTGCTAGATTGCCTCCATATGGATCAATTTGGGCTGATGACCATGTTAGAAAGTGCTTTACGAACCTTCAGAAGTCGTCTTAACACAATCGTGTTGGAGGCAAAACAAGTCTCAAGAACCTATTTGAAAATCAAAATTTAAAAAAAAAAATTACACAATAAAAATAAAAATATATATATATATATATTTTGAAGTGAAACATATTTAACTTACCTTCAGCAGCTCTATTTTTTGAGAATGTTCTAAATATGCCTTGTGACATATGACATATGGTGGTTGGTGATGAACATTTGAATCTCTTTGACCTCAACATACACTTATTTGATCCAATCAATTTGGTGCCAATTTTTTGTAGCATAAGGTTGAGGGAGTGGACAACGCAAGGTGTCCAAAAAATATGTGAATAGTGCTCCTCAATCAATAACTTGGCTGCTCTACAATTTTTGGCATTATCTATTATAACTTGCACAACTTTTCAAGGGCCCACTTCCTCAATGGCTTGAGCAATAAATGCACCATCCTTCACCTCCCTTTCACAATCCATCACTCTCAAAAACATTGCCTCTTTAGAGGACATTACAATAATATGGATTAATGGCTGATTTCGTGCATCTTTCCATCCATTGGAAACAATGGACAGCCTTGTTTCAGCCCACAAATCCCTTATGTGCTTCTATGACTCCTCTACAAACTTCACCTCTTTTTTCAAGAAGGTGCTATGTACCTTCTCAAAACTTAGGCCCTTGTTCCCTTTTGGAGCCTCATTAATTGTTTTCATCATTTGTCACATAGAGACATCTCACTATGTGTTGATGGACAATCTCTCAAGACTCATTTTGAAATGCCATATCCAATGGTCCTTTTGATCTCTAATGTGTAAAGGCTACAAGTTTTTGTTCAGGTGTAGACAAACATGGGCGGCTCTTTGTAGGTTGAAGATTAGAATGTGGTGTAGGGGGCTTCATCCTCGAGATCTTTTCCTTTACAAAGGATGACTTGATTTACGGTCTGCTACTTGATTTGTTTTTTCTTGCTCATCAATATATGCCATGACTTATCATTCTAGAATGGGTTTACCGTCTTTTCCCATGCAAGCTTTGATGCCTAGTCCAGGGATGTTGCACAAATGGCCTTTCACTCAACTGTATGAACTTGAATATCTAACATCATACCCACTACAAATCCACTCATAACTCCCACCACCTAAAAGTTGTACCATTTCAACATATTTCCAAAGGGGGGAGTTTGGGTTTGTTTTGAAGCGAGGTTGGCTCATGGAGCTAGAACCAAATGCCATTGTAATACCTATGACAAGAAGTTCAATAAACTACACATTTGAAGAATTGAAACATATATATAAGATTTAAGTTGTATATATATATACAACTTAAATCATTTAAAAAAATTAAGCATGTGTTATAGATTCCTAGAAGAATGAAAACAAAACAAAAACTTAAAAACAAAACAAGAGAGTTCATTTGTAAAAAAAAGTGTAAGAAAAAAAACCAAAAACTTGAAAAAAACCTACCACTTTTGTAGAAATCTTCTTCTATGATCACCTTGGCTACAAATGAACTCTTGCAAATGCATAGGAATAGTAAATCAACTAGATTGGAACGTTCAACAATCGAACTTCAACTCTATTTGTGCAATGGCAAGCAAGAAAAAAGTTCAACGAGGGTGAATAATATATGTTTTTTTCATTCACAATATGAGAAATGAGTTTGTTTTTGTCTTTACGATGTTTTGGATACCATATTTTAGGGTTTGGGGGGATCAAATTTTGCTTTTTGGTCCAAATTAGAAGCTATTTTTTATTTTTATTTTAAAGTGGCAAAATTCACCACCTGGGCATTTGTACCCACTAAATTCGCTGCAGGTATGCCCAGGTTCATCCTGGACAGAACCTTAGGCATTTAGCAGGACCCTGGGTGGTCCCAACGGCAGACCAAACCCAAACTTGGGGGCAAACCCAGCAGACCGGTAACATAGGTTTTTAGTCCGTAGCCTTAGTGTTATTATTTCAGCAGTGTTTTGTCTATATACGATTAATGAAGAATTAGATCTTGTGTTAAGAGTAAGTCATGGGTTAATTAGGGATTCCTTACCCATTGACTATATAATGAGGGAAAACCCTAAAAGATATGTCTTGAATATATAGTGGAGCAAAAAATACCTACACAGATATTTCCAGAAGCATTCTAAATGAGTTATCTCGTCAACTTATTTTGTTAATGCATATACAAAAAGGAGCCATTGTGTGAGTACTCTTGTGTTGCTGCCGGATTTGCAGGTGCATTCCATAATGGATGAGCAGCTGCTCTCATTCTTTCCTATTTTCATCCTGTTTTTCAATACTTTCCTCATTTGATTTTCCTGCAATTTATTTAGGAATACAGCACAATATTTAACTGGTTGGTACATATATTTGATTAATGTCAAATATTGAATTGAAAATGTGTATGTGTTTTGTGAATTCATTTTCTTGATGTATTCATAATTTCTAGATGCTGACTATATGACATCTCATCTTGTTTTGCAAAGATTCGTACCCTTGAGCAAAGATATTGTGGCATTTTCATTTGGCAAAGTGCTTGCAATTGGCTGGTTTGTCAGTGGAAATTAGTTAAGGGCTCTAAGTGTGGATATTTGTGTGCAGATTGGATACTCTCCAAAAACACATGCCAGTCAGGTGTCCTGAAGCCATGGATGACCTTAAAAAGATTGCTTTGCGGTTTGAAGAGAAGACTTACACTGCTGCTGCAGACCAGGTGTTTTTCTTCTGTTCCAATATATTTAAAAAAATTCACGAGTTTTCTGTAGAATGTATTCCATTTTGTGACTTGTCAAATTTTACTGTAATCAAGCTTGCAGTGTTTCTTTCTGCTTGAGATTCCTTCTGATGGCTGCTGCTAGTATCTTACATTTGATGATATTAATACTGTATGGTTATATCTCAATCTTTTAGTTACCATTTTTGGAAAAAAACAGTGAAAAAAAGTCTTAAAAAAATGATACAATTCAATTAATTTTAAAAATACAGGAAGACAAATGATAAAATTTAGGAAGAAAACAATTTATGTATATATTATATAATATAAATCTGACTTTCACTTATCAATAATGAATAATGTGATTAAATTTATACTGGTTTCAAGCTTAAATTCTCCTCAATCTAATCCCACGTTGACTCGCTGAATCTAATGTGATGTGAATGTTAACAGTTAATTCAATAATTTTTCAATTAAAAAAAAAAACAGTTAATTCAATAAGTAACCAATATAACAATTGAGCTAGAAAGATGTTTGCCTTCTAATTACGATGGATATTTTAGTATCATGTGCATGTGTCGATGTGCTAATCTTTTTAATTGTGCAGCAAAATTATCTACGGAAAATTTCTACAAAGATGATAGCATTGGAAACAAAAAACCAGGTTCCTGGAGGGAGTAATTTGCCAATTATTTCTGCTGGTAGCAACCGCAAGCCTTAGACATGCAAATTTGTATGGAGAATAGTCTTTGCAATGCTAGTACCGATTCTCCATACAAAATTGCATCATAGTCATGTACTTTTGCCATTGTATAACATACCTGGTCATCTATATTATTTAATGTTTATTCTGTTTTGATGGAAAACTGGATGGCATGTTTTGTTATGGAGCTACTATGTTGACTAAGTTTTAGATTAGGATTAGTCAAAATTTTAAAGTATTGTATGCAATTATCAAAATATTGCAAATGAACAATGATATGATCCATTGTGATAATTATTGATATGGGATTTTTTTTTGATAAAAGGTTGAAAAAATTTAAAATTTATGAACAAATTTTAGATGAAAGTACTTCAAAAGGGAGGGCCTGCATCATTAACATCTAGCCCAACTACAATTAGCTACTGGCTTCTTCCCGTTCTAGTCTATTGGAATCAAAATAGTTTGTTGTTACTAGTTAAACACAGCGATATCTTATATACCACCATTAATGCAGAATTAAGCATGATATTCCTCAAACTCAGAAATATTTTAAAGCTCTGTATGATCATATTTAAATTTCAGTAACATAATAGGTAACATATTGTTTCAATTTTTGTTATTCCTATTCAATTTGTGTAATTAATTTTGATTGCATATACTTGTAACATTTGTGCCATCATCTATATTCCATTTGTTTTGGAAAATTAACCTGAACATACATATAGTTTGTAAGTTTTATATTCTTAAAAACTTACAATTTGATATGAAAGTCAATTTTAGGTATGTTTCAATAGTTACTTTCAACATTACACTTATTAGACAAAGTGCAGCATTTGGCATGTTTACACCTATGTTGCCCATTTCATGTTATTTTTGTCAAAATTACACGGACATGCTATAACAATCTCCATATTTGAAGTTTACTTCAAGTTCTAGGAGGAGTTCAATGCTTAACTAAACCACAGCTACATGAAGCCTGATTTTTTATGTGTGTATATTACTTGATATTTGTAGTAAATAGAGTTGTTTCTTTCTTTAAGAATAGATTCAATAAATATTTGCTTTTTCCTTAATATTCAAATGATTGAAATGACTTGTTTATTTTTATTTTATAAGTGCACTTGGTATATTTGCTAGCATAAAATATCTAAAACAAACAAACAAACAACATTTATATAATAAGTAGCCATTAACTTGTTTATTTTTATTTTCCAAGTGCACTTGGTATCTTTGCTAGTAAAAAAAGAACAAATTATAAGTTCACATGTAGATTGACCTTAATTCAAATAAAGAATTTAAAATTAGTGTAGTGTTGTTAAGAATAGAGTAAAAATCATGATTGTGAATATTATTTAATGAAAGTATACCAAAAAAGTGTTGCGATGCAATTGCAATTCTTGCATGAGAGTGCATGGTTGGTTTAAAAAATAGTTATTTTGATTTAAAAAATACGACTTCAATTATTGAATAAAAAATTCTCTACGAACAATTTATTTTTTAGATAGATGTAGATAATATAGCTAAAAAATTTGGCAAGTGCCTATTCCTCAAATTGAAAGCCATTTCTAATTACCTAGCTTGAATTTTCACGGACTCTTGTACAATTGCCAATCTCATAGATACTAAAAGTACAATAACAAATATAAATCAATTAGATTGACTACATCTTTTGAAAGGGAAATAATGCCCCAAAAGCTATGGGTATGCCTTGTATATTGTAATTTGTAACTATAACTTCACATGTAGATTGAGCTTAATTTAAATAAAGAATTTAATACTAGTGTAGTGTTGTTAAGAATGGAGTAAAATTCATGATTGTTAATATTATTTAATAAAAGTATACAAAACAGGTGTTGTGATGCAAGTGCAATTCTTGCATAAGAATGTATGGTTGGTTTTAAAAAATAGTCATTTTGATTTTAAAAATATGATTTGAGTTTTCCAACAACAATATTCTCTACAAACAATTTATTTTTTAGGTGGATATAGATAATATAATTAATTTTTTTGACAAGTATCTATTTCTCAAATTGAAAACCATTTCTAATTAATCTGAATTTTAGAAACTCTTACACAATTATCAATTTCATAAATACTAAAAATATGATTACAAATATAAATCAATTAAATTCACTATTTTTTTTTTATTGAATAAAATAATTTTAAGACATGATCTTAATCTTGTAGTTCTTATAGAAAAGCAAATTCTTACTATAGAACTTAGTACAATTAACTATCTGTTATATCCTCAAGATAATAAAAGATCACTATAATAAGATTACATTAACATTATTATCCATATAGAAAGCACATTCGGTTTAAGTCAATGTTCAATTCTTTACCTTGCCTAATTCTTAGCCATGTCCAAATACATCTCATGTGACTTAAACACAATCTTCTTAAAGAAATTTTGAGAGAATGATTGAACCCACCAAACTGATTCCTTAAAAGGGCTTGTACTATCTATGTGCATAAAAAAGTTATTTTTACTTTTTTTTCAACTTTTTAATTTATGAATTCTTTATCTATTTTGTCTATTCTAATTTTCTGAAATAGTAGTAAATATTAATAAAAAGATTAAATTTGTCTTCTAAAAAAATATTTCTTTTCATTTTCATTCAAAAAAAAGAACTTTTTTTTTACGATTCTAAAATTTCATAAGAAAAAGTTTTTTCTTAGCTTTTGATTGGAGCTATGAATTAGCGAGGTCATAGACAAGGGACCTCATTTCCAACATGAATATTCAACATTAACATTCTAGTAGGGTTTAAACCTTGGCGATAAGAACCACAACACCACGATTTAACCATCACACTATGCCATTAATGACTTCATTACAACAAAGTTACCACACTTGAGAAAATAAAATTAGAAAGTTTTGTATTCTTTCTTGAAGGGAACAAACCAAATTAAAAGATTTTTTGTATCCACAGTATGCTTTATTAGCATGCCCTTAAAAACTTATCCCACATACTCAAAGATGAATTATTGAATTATATATTAAAAATGATGAATTCTTTAATGCTTAATTATTTTCCATTTATATTCCTATAATCCAAACAATGAAATTTGCAATAGTTACCCTAGAGAATATTAAAATTAAACTTTTTTTAAAACAAATAACAACAAGCTCATTTGAACCAATAAATATTGATGACATACATAGATTACATCACATTTTATGGAATAGTTCAACCAAAATCAACCACCAACTTTAGTGACCAAAAACCAAGGATCAATCCTTTATATACTTATTAAAAGACTAATCAAATGAAATTATATCTGACAAAACAAGAAATGGTTAAGATAATTGAAACATTATACTAAAAATGCTAAAATAACTTGTAAACATTAAGATAAAGGAAAATATATCTACAAACAAATAATTCCCTCTAGTCTTTCACAATACAAGATTATGATGAAATTACAATAACCATCGATCTCTCCATGCATCTAATCCAATCTAATATTATTACATGTTTTTACACATCATCAATATTTTGAGCTTTAAATAAACAAAAAGTTGATCCTATCCTAAAAACACTAGCATATATCGAAATTTTCAACTATAATGCATAACAATCCCTTCATAAGTTGTTAATAATTTTTTTGGCCTAATAGACGAGGGCATTTTTCGTACAAGATTGAGATCATTATTAATGATTCCCTTAATGATTTGGACATGAGCCTTCATTGTTGTAAAAACCATCATTTAGCAATCATTTGCATCTAGTGGATTGTTAAAATAAATTATTTATTGCCCCAAACATTATCTAATTAGAGAATAAAATTCAAGGTTATGAAAGTTTTGAAGCAATGGTTACTTTTTGAAAAAAGTGGAAGACAAGAAAAAGCACAATTCCACTTGATGCTTAATCTTATACATGTGTGTCATGCCCCATTTTTAGTTAGTTTCAATTTGTAGGTATTAGGTATGTTCTTTATCTCTTGTGTCTCCTTTGGTGCTATTTTGTTGTGTGTTTTCCCTTTCTAAGTATGTCTTTCCTTCTAACTCTTTTTTCCTTTCTGTCAAAGTTTTAGGCTTCTCCATTCTATGCTGCTTTCCACTCTTCCTCTACTCTTCCTTTATATTTGTCAAACTTTTAGACCTATCTTTATTAGAATGCTTGTTGCTAAATAAAACCCATGATGCCTTGAATTGTGATATGATTCTTGTGGTATTTCCAACCTCCAAACCCCAAAGTTTTTTCCTTTGTTTATGTTCCCTTTCCAATGCCCCAACAGATGTTGTAATGTCATTTATTGGTTTCTTTTGGCACCATAATTTCCTAAGGTGAGATTTTTCCCATCCATAATCATTACTTGTATTTGAAGATGTAGATTTACACTATCACCAACATGTTATTGTTGTGACAGATGTAAAAGGGTGAACATATCCATTTGGTGATCATCATCTATTTCTTTACAAAAACACCTATTTTGGAAACCAATTGAGCACTTATGTTTGCATAGGATATTAAAGAATGGAATCTCTTTGATTTCAAAAGTCAAGGATGGAATCCCTTTGGTTGTAGAACGATCTCATTTAGGGATTGCATTGGAGCTTAATTGGTTGCAGATTTCAACCACTTTATATTGGCCCAATTTGTCATTGGTGCATGTATGAATATGGAATTTTAATGTTGTAATTGTTGAAGCTACACACTATTTGAATGTAATTCAATCTTCATTTGTAATATTAGAAATATTGAGATATTGTATGTATTATTTTCTATTTGTTGGTTATAAAGTGATGATAATAATAGTTTTAACAATGAATTAAATGTGAGTTATCTAAGGTGATTTAAATATTAAAATATGATATTATTGTCTCAAACCATAAGTATGTATAGAAGGTTAAAAATTGGATTTGCATAAATATTTTAATAAGGACATTACAATGGTATCAAAGCTGGTGAACTTTCTAACCTTTGTTTCCAGACTTAAACCTTGCATGTTGGGTTTGTGATGTAGTATAGTGACAAATCAACCATATATCATCTAAGAAAAATAGAAAACAAAGTCAATTTGCAAAGAATCTAGAGACAATTTTTTCTCTAGAATCTATTGCAAAGCATAATAGTATGTATTGAAGAGAAAGGAGAATGATTATGGATGACAACTTGATGGTCGAGTTGAATTGAAATTTAATTTGATGATTGATATAGTAGAATACTTTCTTCAAAAGTTAGACAATAATATGAATGTTCCTAAATGTCAAGCTAGTGAAGCAAACATTTTTAGGGGTAATAATCTAGATGCCACACAAAGAAACACCCAAAATATTGTCCTTGTTTTAGCTACAAAACCTACCTAGCTTACCTTTATCAATAAGGAGACCTAGAGGTTCCCATAGAATCTTTGAACTCATTGATTGATGACATTAGGGCTTTACATGTATAGTATAAAACTCCTCCAAAGAATATTCAAAGTGATATGCTAGATCACCAATTTTATGAAAATAAAGAGAGGTCAAAATGACTTTACACCCAAGCCTAAGCTGTAATATTTTCAAAGGGATGTGCAACAAGCGCTAAGAAAGTTGACTCTCTCTCCCTATGATTGATATAATAGATGCACAACTTGTGCATTGATACATAAGCTAGACACATACTTGTATTTTAGACCTATGATCGAAGATGAGGCAATCAATTTTTCTACCTTGCATTTAGTAGGTATTGCACATGAATGGTGGTACCATGGATTGAGCACTCAAGGTTATGGATCCATCAACTCATATGATGAATTATGAAAACTAACAATTGAGATGTTTGATCAGAAGGATCCTAATGTTTGATTCAAAGATTTGACTAAGCTCAAGCAATATGGTTTAGTGGAGAACTATGTGATAGAATTTCAAAAGCTATATGTAGTGGTACCAGATATCATAGAGAGAAGATTGCCTATACTCTTTATTGAAGGGTTAATTGTCTCTCTATATATTATATATTATGAAATCCCTTTGGTTGTAGAATGATCTCATTTAGGGATTACATTGGAGCTTTAATTGGTTGTAGATTTCAGCTCCTTTATATTGGCTCAATTTGTCATTGGTGCACATATGAATATGGAAGTTTAATATTGTAATTGTTGAAGCTACATACTATTCTAATGTAATTCAATCTCCATTTTTAATAATAGAAATATTGGGATATTGTATGTATTATTTTTTAATTGTTGGTTATAAAGTGATGATAATAATAAAGTTTAAATAATGAATTAAATATGAGTTATTTAAGATGTGATTTGAATATTAAAATACAATATTATTGTCTCAAATCATAAGTATGTGTAGAAGGTTAAAAATTGGATTTGCATAAATATTTTAATTAGGCTATTACAATGGTATCACAATTGGTAAACTTTCTAACCTTTGTTTCTAGAATTAAACCTTGCATGTTGGGTTTGTGATGTAGTATAGTGACAAATCAACCATATATCATCTAAGAAAAATAGAAAACAAAGTCAATTTGAAAAGAATCCAGAGACAATTTTTTCTCTAGAATCTATTGCAAAACATAATAGTATATATTGAAGAGAAAGGAGAATGAATATGGATGACAACCTTGATGGTCAAGCTAAATTGAAATTTGATTTGATGATCAATATAATAGAAAAATTTCTTCAAAAGTTAGACAATAATATGAAAGTGAGTAAACATCAAGTTGGTGAAGCAAACATTTTTGGGGGTAATATTCTAGATGCCACACAAAGAAATACCCAAAAGATTGTCCTTGTTTTAGCTACAAGACCTACCTAGCTTATCCTTCTCAATAAGGAGGTAGAGGTTCCCAAAATAGATTCACTAAACTCATTGATTGATGACATTAGAGATTTACATGCAGAGTATAAAACTCTTCCAAAGAATATTCAAAGTGATATGTCATCACCAATTTTATGAAAATGAAGAAAGGCCAAAATGACTTTAGACCCAAGCCTAGGTTGTAAGATTTTCAAAGGGATGTGCAACAAGCTCTAAGAAAGTTGACTCTATCTCCCTGTGATTGATATAATAGATGCACAACTTGTGCATTGATACATAAGCTAAACACATACTTGTCTTTTAGACCTATGATTGAAGATGAGGCAATCAATTTTTCTACCTTGCATTTAGTGGGTATTGCCCATGAGTGGTGGTACCATGGATTGAGCACTCAAGGTCATGGACCCATCAACTCCTATGATGAACTACAAAAACTAACAATTGAGATGTTTGATCAAAATGATCCTAATGTTTGATTCAAAGATTTGAATAAGCTCAAGCAGTATGGTTTAGTGGAAAACTATGTGATCTAATTTCAAAAGCTATATGTAATGGTACCAGATATCATAGAGAGAAGATTGCCTATGCTCTTTATCAAAGAGTTAACTAAGTCTCTCTATATAATATATACTATTTTTATTATATATTAAATATTAATAATATATAATTTACTATATATTATGACATTATATATTATATATTATGATATATATTATATGTACTACACTATAATATATATAAAGTTAGAGAGAGGGAGAAAGAGAGTTATCCAGGTATTATGGGAGGGAGAGACCTAAGAGAGAGAGGGAGTGAGAGATAGAGTTATCTAGGTAGGGTGGGAGGGATAGATGGAGGGAGAGACTACAAAGAGAGAAAGGGGAGTGAGAAAGAGTTATCTAGGTAGGTAGGAGGGAGAGACTTGAGAGAGAGAGAGAGATAGTGAGAGGAATAGAGGGAGGGAGAAACTTGACAGGGAGAGAGGGAGGAAGAGAGAGACTTCAAAGAGAGAGAGGGTGAGAGGGATAGAGAGGGAGAGACCTGAGAGTCTCTCCCTCCCTTTATCCCTCCCTCCCCCTCTCTCCAGTCATCCCTCCCTCTATCCCTCCCTTCCTCCCTCTCTCCCTCTCTCAGGTCTCTCCCTCCCACCCTACCTAGATAACTCTCTCCCCTTCTCAAGTCTCTCCCTCATCTCTCCTTGTCCCTTCCTCCCTCCCTCTCTCTCCCAAGTATCTCCCTCCCTCTATCACTCCCACTCCCCCTCTCTCTCAAGTCTCTCCCTCCCACCCTACCTAGATAACTTTCTCTCCCTCTCTCTCTCAAGTCTCTCCCTCAGGAACCCCTACCTAGATAACTCTCTCTATCTCTCTCTCTCTCTCATTTGTCCTTCCTTCTATCCCTCCCAATCCACTCTCTCTCTCCTACCCTACCTAGATAAATTTCTCTCTCTCAAGTCTCTTCCTCCCACCCTACCTAAATAACTCTCTCACTCCATCTCTCTCTAAGCTCTCTCCCTTCCCCCATCCCTCTCTCTCAAGTCTCTCCCTTTGTCTATCCCTCCCACTCTACCTAGATAACTATCTCTCTCTCACTCCCTTCCTCTCTCTCAAGTCTCTCTCTCTAGTCTCCCCTCTATCCCTCCCACCCCTCTCTCGTGTCTCCCTCATCCTCCCACTCTCCTCTTAGGTCTCTCACTCCCCATTCCTCCCACCCTCTCTCTCTTAGGTCTCTCCTCCCTCATCCCTCCTACCCAATCTCTCTCAAGTCTCTCACTCCCACCCTACCTAAATAACTCTCTCTCAAATCTCTCCTCTCCATCCCCATATTTTTTCTATCCTTTCCTCCCTCTTCTAGGTCTATCACCCCCATCCCTCTCCCACCCCTCTCTCTAGTCTCTCTCTCTCTCTACAGGGTCACCCCATCCCACCCTACCAGATAAATTTCTCTCTCCCTCTTAGGTCTCTCCCCCTCCCCACCCCCTCCCACCCTCTCTCTTAGGTGTCTCCTCCCACCCCACCTAGATAACTCCCTCCCTCTCCTCGTGTCTCTACCCCCATCCCTCCCAGCCCACTTTCCATCTCTCTCGTGTCTCTCCTCCCACCCCATCTAGATAATCCTCTTCCCACTCTCTCTCATCTCTCCCTCCACCCTACCTAGATAACTCTCTCTCTCTCAACTTATCTCTCTCTATCCCTCCCAACCCCCTCTCTCTTTTAGGTCTCGCTCTCCCACCCTACCTAGATAACTTTCTTTCTCCCTCTCTCTCTCAAACCTAAATAACTCACTCCCTCTCTCTCTCTCTAAGCTCTCTCCCTCACTCTATCCTTCTCTCTCTCTTGGTTCTCTCCCTCTATCTATCCCTCTGACCCTACCTAGATAGATCTCTCTCTCTCCCCCTTCTCCCTCTCCCTCTAGGTACCTAGATAACTATCTCCCACCTCTCTTTCTCTTAGGTAGATCTCCCTTCCACTCTACTTAGATAACTCTCTCTCTCTCTCTCTCTTAACTCTCTCCCTCCTCTATCCCTCCCACCATACCTAGGTAACTCTCTCTCACTCCCCCTCTCTCACACTCTATATATTATAATGTAGTATATAATATATTATATAATATACAACATATAATATATTACATAATATAATATATAATATTAATGTAGTATATAATATATAATATAATGTAATCTATATATATATAATATATATATATATATTGTGTATTAATAATACAAAATATTTTAAAAGCAATATAAATAATGGATATCCGTTTTGAATGGGTACTCATTTAAAATGGATATTTGTTCGTAATGGATATCCATTTCAAATGGATGTCCATTTTCTAACAAAATTAATAGCATTGGGATTTCCCTTGGGGTTGCCTTGGGATTTGGGTTGGAGGTGTCATACCTAGAAAGTCAACTACAAAAACATGTAAATAAAAGTTTTCTTTAGTTTTCCAATGTTCGCCCTTGTGGCTGATGATCTTTTTATCCAAATTCGATGAAGCGAAAAGAGTTTATTGATCAAATTGTTAGCTTTCCACTAGTATAAGATATGCCTTATTTTAAATTTAATAGATAATTATTATTGATTTTCTACATGCATTATGATTAAAGTCTTGATTTATAGGTTGATTGAAAAACATCTATAATTCTCAAATGATTTCACATTTTTCGAATTCAAAAGATGTGGCACATTCTATGCTTTCCATACTATAGGACAAAATAATAAATTGAATTTCATAAATTTTTGACCAAGTTATGGTGGTCAGTCAAACAAGTTTTAATATTTTTAAAAAGTTCTAATAAAAGATTCATAACTAATGATTTACTTATATTGAAAGTTTCAAAAAAAAAATTGCTTGTACTTAAGTTGGTCAGACATACACTTGCTTTTTATTTTTTTCTTGAAAATTTAGTACTACTGCATTGAAATTTAAAATTTTCACCAAATAGATTTACTTTTTCTAAAAAATGATTAGTAGCTTAGAAACTAAATTCAATTTGCTACAAATTCTATTCTTACATATTTTTTAAATTATGTTAATTACCAATTAAATTTTTTATGTCAAGTTTCCTAACTTGGTTTTTCTGATTTCATTGCCACTTAGGGGCCTAGTTTAGACTGCCATGATCCTGCACTGACCCATGAATGTGCCACTTGTTCATCCACTACAATTTTGCTTCAGCGATGTCTTCTTTCTTTCACCTAAGACATCTTTGAAAACAACATTGGGCCACCAATGAGTTTCCATCTTCTCAACTATTTTCAAATATCTCAAAAGACTCGCCATAGCGATGGCCTCAATAGGAATTGCCCCTATTTCAGGTAGAAGTATTTCATAAGGTACCGACGCTTTTAGTTTGAATTTTCTTGTGATCAAGCACTTTTGAATTCTCTCTATTTGTGTCAACTTGATGTCAAAGGTTCTACTAGCCCAAATTTCACAACCATAAAATCCACTAGAAGAACTAACAACCCAAACAATATTTGAATAGTTTTCCAATTCCACAACTCTGCCTCTCTACATTTGTTTTGAAGAAAAGAAAGTACTCTTCAACCTTCCAAAGTTTGTTTCCTTCTGCAAGTTTCCCACTAAGCAACTTGTTGAAATCAATTCCCAAGTATTTATACTCTGTTACTTCCTCTAGGATACTACCTTCAAAATAGAAGTCGAACTGATTCTTTTTCCTTTTTTTGGAGAAATATCATGATTTTGGTCTTGCTAATATTAACTTGCATACCCACATCTTTACAAAAATGCTCAAGCGCAACCAAATGTGCTTGCAACCCTTGGGTAGATCTAGCAATCAAAATAAGATTGTTTGCATACAAAAGAAGCCTAACAACATACTTTCCCAAAGAATCCCCTTCCCCACCCTTTAAATTCAACCACTCCTCAAGTTTATCGATATAAAGGCCAAAGAGAGTAGGAGATAAAGGGCAACTTTGTTTAACCCTAGTGTTGCTTCTAAAGCTTTCTGAAGTACCTACTTGAGTTCTGATTTTTACCCAAACCTTTTCATAAAGCCTATGGACAACTACTCTAAAATGCTTGGGAATACCATGATCTTTCATTCTGCCCCATAACTTGTGCCTAGGAACCATGTCAAAAGCCTTCCTAAAATTGACAAAACAACAAAAATCCTCCTCTTTCTCACCTAATTGTTTTTCAATTATATGTCTCAAAGTGATTCCATGATTTATTGTTGAGTGTTTTGGTTTGAAACCTACTTGCCCTTTCGCTCTCTTATTTTTAACTTATGCTCGTTTGTTGATTCTATGTTCAACCATGTTGCCAAACAACAATGCAAACAAAGGTTTTATCATGATGGTTTGATAATTGGATGGATTGTTAACATCATTGCTCTTAAATATGGGTATGACTAAGCTGGTGATCCAATCTTTTGGAAACCCACGTTGGATGATGTCAAAAATATTCATAATGTGAGGAGCTATGATTTCCATTCTCCATTTTACATATTCAACCTAAAGCTTAGTCATGTCTCTAGCCTTTCCTGCCCTCAGCTTCTTGATACATTCTTTAACTTCTTGCAAAGTGAAAAGCTTCATTGTCTTGTTTACCCTTGGAGGCTCTTCAATCCCTGAATATTGATCATACAAGTGTTTTGCATACTCAAACCATTGAGTGGAGGTGATTCTATTTGTTTTTTCCTCTTTCTTTAATTGAAGCTTCCTCCAAAAAAGATTTGGGTTGCTCTTCCCAAGGTATAACAATTCTTCATGCCCAGCATTCATGAACCCCATTTTTTTACTTTTACTTTAATATTTACTTGTATAACCTTATGTTTTCCTTTTCTTTACCTAACTACTTGTTGGATTTCCTTGTATCTTTACACTCATTAAACCAGGAACTTGTCAAGAACTGACTTGATTGTTTCCTCTTATTCTTCGCTCTTTTGTAGCCCTCTAGAGCCTCTTGAATTTTGTGTACGTTAGCTGATAATTTTTTAGACCTTGCGGTTGTTTCCTTTCTTGTTGCATTATCTGCTATAGTGTAGAAAAATGAATACCTTTGCATTTTCACACTTAATTTGGACCCATTTTGTCACCCCTTGCATTAAATTCCTTTTAGGTCACTTGTTATGGGTCCCTAAGACCCCTTTTTTTTATGCATCCTGAGGCATATTTTAGTCGTAAACCTAATGAAAATCCATAAACAATTGTTAATCTTGATAGCCCACCTTTCAAAGTTGCAATTTAAGCCTTGTGGGACCAAGATGCCACCTAGGGCGTCTTAGTCTTGGGTACTTAGTTTTTGGGAATTAAGAGCGGAAAATGCAAATATTTGAATTTATTTGGCATTTTGTTAGACTTTCAGATCTAATAATTAGGTTATTAGATAGAAGTGCCTATAAAAGTAAGATTCAAACCTCATTTTTCACATAGGAGACATAAGTTGAAAGAAGCAAGAAATAAGTGAGAAGCAAGTGTTAAGTTGAAGCAAGTGAAGGAGAGTTTCAATTCTTGGAGCAACCTTCTAGTGTTTTGCAAGTTTTCAAGTCCATTTTCAAGTCAAGATCTAGCATTACCAAAGACTAATAATGGATGCCTATTTAGGATCATGAGATATTCTAGGTTGGAGATGTAAGTAGCCATTCTTCTAAGCCTAAGGACTTATTTCTTGATTGATTCTATCTTCCATTGTTCTATTTCCTGCCTAATGAAGGTACATTTCATGTTTATAGCCTATTAGGGTGATTAGAGATGTCTTTTATAGGTAATTTTCATTTGCATTTTAGGAATTCTATTTTAACACTTTTGAATAGGGTTTCTCCATGTTCTATCTTGCATAATCTTAGACACACCTTTAATTACCAAACAAGGGGTTGACCAAGGAAAACCCCCATAAACAATCAATCAGATTTCCTTTGTTTTGTAGGTCATTCTACAGGTTCAGATCTAGAAATTTGGTGGAGAAGGAAGTACAAACCTTGAATCTCGGGATCACACTCAAAAATTTTAGAAATTTAGATCGAGACTAAGACAACAATAAGGGTGTCTTAGTCCTCTAGGTGGAATTTTACAAAGATTCTTTTGAATCTTGTTCCATCATTCAAAGATTTTGTATTTGCCTTGAAAAACAACAATGGGACTAAGACAACAGTAAGGGCATCTTAGTCCTCCATAACACTTTTTGGCAGCTTCTTTGCATTTTTGGAATCCTCACATATCCAGACTTCCTAGGTACATATGTATCCTAACTCCCTATTGCATAATTTCATCATTTGCATCCTTCATTTAGCTTGCATTGTTAGATTTTGTGATTTGAATACTTGTTTGTCTTTTCCAAGCATTTGCTTGGTGGTGAACCCCTAAAAATTGAAAAAGCCCCTTCCTAGGTCTTCCTTGTTGTGAATTGACTCACCTTGTGGGGTTGATAGTCAATCCAATTAGAACTCCTAGGACATCATTGAATGATTGTGGGAGAAGAGTGGTACCATTAGTGCACCCCTTTTCATCAATGAATCATTTTCCTTAAAGTTTCCTTAAATATATTACAATTTTCTTGGGTTAAGATAATTTTACCCTTTTGTGAGCTTGATGAGCAGGTAGTTCATGTTTCGTAAACTGGTATCTTTTGGACCAAAATAGCAAAAGACAAACTAGATTATGATTAGATTTTAAGTCCTCCAAGAATTCCTCAATCACAACCTCTGTTATTTTGCAAACCAAGCTTTGTGAGCAAATAACATAATCAATAACACCAACTCCATTATATGTTTTGCATGTGAAATTCTCAGAGTTCATCCAATTTCCCATACCATTACAAATAACTAGACCAAAAATACCACAAAAGGCAAGTAACTCTTTGTCCAAGTGGCCTATTACCCTTCTATCCATTGAACACCTTGCCTAAAGTTGATTTTCTTCTTCTGTTAGCCAAAGTGGGTTGTTATCTTCCTTGTTGCACAAGCTACTCACTTGCTCATTAGTTGTCCTTGCATTGAAGTCACCAACTAGAAGAACTTCACTCTGTTGTAATAAAGACAAAATATCTTTTTTTAGATCTGCATAAGGGTCTTTCCATCTAAACCATTTTTTGTAAATTTTTGACTCTTCTGGGGCAAAAAAACATGTTGCAATTATGATGAGTTCATTATTCTCCTAGATTTTAAACCATATATATTGCTTATTTGGGTCTCTCTTTTCTAACTGAGTGCTTTTCCCCATGCTTCTTTTATTAAGACCAATATGCCAACCACACTCCTTGTCATTATGAGTTGCCTCGTTCCAAATTGCAAATTTCATATAGCTTTCAAAAGTAGGTGTCTTGTAGCCATCATGTTCATGTGTTTCTACGAGACATATTATGTCTCTCCCACCAGTGATAGGCCCTAACCCAAGTCCTCTTCTCCACGAATACCCTCTACAATTCCAACACACTAGCTTTAGTTTTTCTTGGAGGGGACTTGCTATTTACCTTGAGACCAAAGGCTCAACTTTGAAATATTATTTTTTCAACCATTTTTGTTGTGCCCCATTTGCTATTGCCATGTTTTCTTTACTTTCTCTCTGTTATACTCCTACTATGCTATGTTATTTTGTGTCAAAAAGTTGATAATGATTTTCTTTCCCTTATGCAACCAGACCCTTTTACCTTATCCTCTAGTTCTTATTTTGGTCAACTCCTCTCTTCTTGTTGCCTCTTGCAAGACGGTCAAATCTTCATCTAAGAATAAGTAGGAGCCCTTCAAAGGCCTCTTTTGGCTTAGCAGTCGATATTGGTCTTCTAAATTCCTAAAGGTAACTTTGATAGGCTTAAAACTATCCTCTCTTAGTTTTCCAACTCTTTGCTTGAACTATTTGGCCCTTCCATTGAAGCCTATCCTTCAAAAAATTGCTTGATAGATTGAATGTATCCTTGTTCATGTCATAATCCCTTACCCCTTTAATGATTATGTTTTTTTCTCTTTCTTGCTTTTCTCTATTCTCTCTTACTTGCTCTTTCCTAACTATTTTCATTTCCCTTGCTAACCCACCGGTTGGTCTTTTAACTACTCGAGTCTATGAATTAAAGCCTTTTGAGTTGTTTTCCCTATCACTTTCCTTTTTCTCAAGAACTTAAACACTTGCTTGCTTCAAGGACTTAGCCCTATCATTTTCCATTTTTGAGCCTGCGACGTTTGAAATTACTTTTGTTGTTTGCTGCAAGGATTGTCATGCTTGCTTCATGTCTGCTATTCAAGTTATCCTATTTTTAAAACCCTTTGCAATGCTGCCACCTGTTCTTTCAGCACCTTGTTTTCCTCCACTAAAGCTTGGTTAACTGCCACGTATCCATTAACCTTGTGTTTTGTTTCTTGATCCTTTATTTCCAAAAGTTCTACTCAACTTTTAACATTTAACAACTCACGCACATGTAAATGTGCAAACCAAGTAGGAGGAGTTAAGAAGGGGCTATAATTGCCATCTTCTTCTCCAAGGTCTTTAACAATTTGCCCCTCTATTTTTTTTGTCATATTCTTGACTTTCTAAGCTTTTGTTCTTTGTGTGGTAGTTGTGGTTTTCCCTTTTTGCACCTGTTTCCTTTTTTAATGTTTTATTTTCAGTTGAGATATTCTTCATTTTAGAATACCTTTATACCGATTTGCATTTATCCACACCGATTTACCAGTTTTGTGTGAAATAACAATTTTTATTTGTCCAAAATAATTTGTTTTCTCTACTCCAAAAATTTCATTTTTAATATTCAAACATGATTGTTGCATGTTATCCATTGAAAAGACCAATAAAAAGATGTGCAAATCTTTTACAGAATAAAAATAAATAAAACACGAACAAACAAACAAACCCAAAATTTAAATCTTGGATCCACCGACCTGTGAGCTTTGTTCATTTTTAATGTTCAAACATAATTGTTATATTATTCATTGAAAAGACCAATAAAAAAGTGTGCAAAATCTTTTACAGAATCCAAATAATAAAAAAAAAATCTAAATTTAAATCTCAGATCCACCGACCTGTGACCCACTGAGCTTTGTTTATTGCAGTGGGACTCATCTGTCTGCATAAAAGGAGCTCCACCTTTGACCGTTTTCATCACAGACAAACGACTTCGCTATTGCGTGCAGTCCTCTCAGTCCAAAGTTCAGGAAAAACCCCCGATGCTTCGAACGCTGCTTCCAACTATGGTGGAATTCATATTGAAAATCTGTTATCAAAATGGGGCGTGTTCAGACAGCCAAAGTGTATTGCATGGATAACCGTTATTGTTGAAGTTGTAAATGTAATCATTGTCAAAGCTATTTCACATAAAGTAAATAGTACAAATTAAACCATCTTCATATGTTAAAATTATAACATTCTTCTACACAAATTTATGCATTGTATAACATATTTCATCTAGTTTTGTGCCATTGTGTTGGGCCTTTGCACTTTTAAGACCAAACTTCACAATGCAAGGGATTGCCTTGACACAAAATGACTAACTTTTTAATAAGATTGTGTTAAATTTAAGAAACAAACAACTTGGTTTTTGAGATGTGTACATCCTCTCATATGGTTGGTTACTTAAGACTCAGTGGTACAATTAGGTACCAATATATTTTTGATATTATTAAATTCTTTTCTGAAATTGTGGGTCTATGTTACTTCAACAAAATAGGGGTGCTACAATTAAGAGATCATATTTCTATAGACAAATAGAGCTAGTATCTTCTTTTGCATTAAATTGTACTGATTCAATATTCTTTAAAAGCAATTCTAGACATGATTGTGTTTGGCATGTCTATCCTTAAAGTATCAATTTTCTCTAATTGCAAAGAACAATTCTCTCTAAAAATTTGATTCAAGGCTTTTGTATGCAAAAAATTGCACAATTTGACATTTATCTCTTGTGGTCTCCAATCACCTAGATTTCTTCTCCTAGTATTGTTTTCCATTACAAGGAACACAAATAGTCTCCTATAATATGCTTTTTATGCACCCTAATATGTTTTAGCTACTTTTCAATGTAGAAAGGTGCACAAAATTGTTTCTTCTAGATGTCATTTAATATAGGTAATGCCTATAAGCCTTAACTTCTTCACTCTTATCTTGATCAATAAGCTCTAATGGAGGAGTAATTAACTCAATACTTTCTACTTAAAACGCTTTTACTTTTTAGTATTTTATAATTTGGCACACATGTAACCATTAATCTTGAGGTCTTGGGCCCCCTCTCATTATTTAGTTGATAAAAAATATGAAACTTGTGTCCATACTTTCGTACAAAACATTAGTTGCATTAAAGAAGAAATATTCCTATTAATCCATCTTCAATCTCTCAAAATAGGCCCCAAAAAAATTATTTGCATTTTAGAAAAGTGTGTTGAAGTAGTAAACAAGCACTAGGGTAATTATCTTATGTAATCCTATATAAAATATGTTGAGCAAATTTTTGTTTTCAATGGTTGTTAAATACCATTGATAACTAGCATAGATTCTAAACCACAGGGCCCCAATCATGGGAAAGAGGTCATTCTATAGGCCAACCTTTGGTAGCCATCGAGTGTAAGCTAGAGGGCATTTGTTGTGAGATGGCTCTTGGATTTATATTTTAGAAATTATGATAAGCCACAATACAATGATCAACTAGGTTGTATTTTTACAACTCAATGAGTTTATCAATTCTACTTGTATATATAATAGAATCTCATAGCCCTCTAGTCCAAACTATGTCTAAAAACATTACAACTCTATTGAATCTTGTCTCTCTCTTAACAAATCTCATATTACTCTCAAAGTCCATGGTCATCAATCATGTAGGAGTAACAACTTCCTAAAGGCAAGGCTCATAACCTATCATGATTACCCACTACAAAACACTTTCGTAATCTCACTTTAATACATGATCTAAGATTAATATTGCAAGAAAAACTCTCAAAGAACCTAGAGGCATGTGCCCCAATACTACCATAATAACACTAAATATTCAAAACATTTTTATTTTTATTTTTGAAATTATGTTGGGGGTTACAGACTAGTTTTAGGTGACATGAAGATTTGAATTTATGCTTTATATGATAAATTTCCCAATTAATAAGAGTGGAAAATAAAGTTACCTTATTAATAAATATAATTTAAAATGATGAATATAATTTAGTAAAGAAGGGCCCATAATCACTCCTCGCTAGTCTTTGTGTTCTGCTTACTTATCACAAATAAATTATTTGCATAAAAAAGTTTTAGTATGCCCCACTCATAATTTAATTTGATTAATTTATGGAAAGAAGTCAAATAATATATAAAGTATAGATATCTTAAATATGTTTATATGCTATGTATTGTATTTCAAAACTATAATAAATACTTTCTTTTAATTGTGGATTAATTATTGCTTAGGAATAGTAATCTTAGCCCCAACTAGTAGTGGGGTATTTAGAGTTTATGACAACTTTAAATAAGTTAATTTATTTATTGTATCTGTAAAATACAAGTGTAGTTATTGAACTACACAAAATTATTGCATGTACTCTCTATGAGACCACAATACTTGACTCATTTTTTCAATAGATCTTGATATGTAGTTTGGGTAGAATATTTCTCTAGAATTTGATTACTTTATTCTATATCTTTTCAAGTTTCTTGCTTGATACATTTACAACTCAATTCAAAGGTTCATCTTATCCTTGAAAGTCAATAATTGTGGGCACACATAAGAAAAATAATGTGTTCTTGTATGACATTCATTTCTAAGAAGGAAAAAAAGAGAAGCAATAATAGATTACTCTTGAAATTTAGAAAATTATTGAAGTTGTTAATCTTGATTTGAACTGGTTGTAATTGTTACTATTTTTTTAGAGCCCTTATTGCTTCTGCCACCTACCAAAATTAGGAATAATTCAAATGGCATGTTTGAAGGATATTTAGTTTATAGTACATTAGTGACCTCTAAATTGTTGAGATGGTTATGTTTCTTCCTTGAGATATTTAGGAACTTTCAAAATGGATTTTAAGTCATTGAAGATTCATAGTGTATATACAACTTTATGATAGTGTGGTGAGGTGAGTTATTTTAAATTCCAAATAATTTTGAGATGTTATTTGATCATTATGTGCCAAATTTAGTAGAACTGATGAGAAATTAAAGGGACCATGTGAAGGCTATTTTTAAAAAAAGTGAGCTTGTGTAACTTTTTTTTGTTAGCTTTGTATTTTTTTTGTTATGTTAGTAGTCAAAAGTATGATATTAATCTAAATAGTTGTGGCTTGGAATGACTAGTCAAAATACTAATGAATATTTTCATATTTTCTAGATGTAGGTATAGTTGTTTTTAAGTTCTATGGGTGAGTAATATTTGTATATGTTGGCATGAATTGGTATTTTGTGTATTACATTATAAAATGATATTGAATATTATTTTGTAGTTCCTACCTTTATAGGGGTCTAATTATTTTGTAGTTGCATGTGCTTATTTTCTAGGAGTAACAAAAGACTTTGGCTTGTGAAAAATCCCGAAGGAATTAAGGGTGAGCTTAATAATGGCCAAGTTCAAGGAGAAGATGATGATAATGTTGGAAGAATGAGGAGTTTGTCATTGATGCAGTTGGGCAACATGAGCATGAGGTATAAGCACAAGGTATACTTTTATGTGTTGTAGTGTTGTCATTGATGCCAATATTGTATCTTGATGTGGAGATCATGGTGCAGATCATTTTGGTTGGTTCTAACATGTTTTTGGATGTTTGTGGAAGATAATTTTTTAAGAAGGTTTGATCCGGTGAAGACAATTATGATGAAAAATGACTGTGTTTATACTAGAGTTTCTGGGTATAGAGCATCTAGTTTTTGGGTCCACACAGGTCCACAAATTAACATTTCACTCTGTAGTTCTAGTATGTTTTTTTTGTCTAATAAAAGCATATAATTCCAAAATTCCATCGTGTTTTGGCTTTTGGTTTAAAATTTATAAATGGAAAAAGTTTGAATTGATAGTTATAGTCATTTCATGTACAATGCATATGAGTTGGAGAGTCTGCACTTCTCTGTGGATATGATTTTGGCTTTACATATTTAAGGAGATGTTGAAAAATGTCAATAGAGTGTGAATTTTAGATGGCATAGTATTTTTA
Source organism: Sequoia sempervirens (assembly GCA_007258455.2). Taxonomy (NCBI): domain Eukaryota; kingdom Viridiplantae; phylum Streptophyta; class Pinopsida; order Cupressales; family Cupressaceae; genus Sequoia; species Sequoia sempervirens. The sequence continues at coordinate 1,009,989,204 of VDFB02281492.1, read as the reverse complement.
GGTCCACAAGTTCAAATATGTGTATATTGTTGAAGAATTTTTGTATTAGGTCTTCTACAATGCTGACCTAATAGGTTTGAAGGTATGAGAAGGTTAAGTAAGTATTGTGGAGTTATGTGGGAGCTATTATCGATCCATGTCGACCTATTTCAAATTTTTTTTAAGGATTGAAGCTTGGCATGAGGCATGTGTGGAAGGATGTGATCCAACGAATCATATATTGTCTATTTTGTATGATACATCTAATTAGGCCGACCTAATTGATGTTATGTTTGAAGCAGATATATAAGCTATATCATTTTCAATGTTTTGATATATGAGAAACATGTAAGTGATACAAATGATGTGAATTGAGCAATTACATTACAAATCTAAGTTGTGAATGTTGAGAAAAATATTAGAGTGATGTGAATACAAAAGAAAGCACGGTGTCAGATTAGTATCAGATGAAGTGTGTAAAGTTAGTTTATTGAGCTTCATTGGAACTGCATCTCATGCATATGATAGATGCAATTATAACAGTTCAATCTAGGTTGTGGGTTACAAACTTTCTTCTATCTATTTTCTTCTTTCAGTGGATAGTGAGTTCACTTGAATAGTGATTCCACCTATAGTGAGCACTTTTGTAAATATACTATAACCGATTATAATATATTATGAGCTAATCCTTACTGTGGTTTTTCTCATTTTGGGTTTTCCACATAAAACTCTTGATGTTCATGTGTTAAGTGATGTTGTTGGTTGTTTCATTCTTTCTTTTATTTACCTCAATTGAAAACGCTATGTGGATTAGATGTTTAAATGTTTGAATGATGTAAATTAATACTGATTCATCCTCCCTCTCAATATTTTGGGTGTTCAACATATGACATTCCTTTGAATTTCTTATCAACACATCCCTTGCACCTCCTAAAGTTGTAAGTGTTAGTCTATTTTCTTAAATAATGATTTGTGTGGTTTAGTGGAAGTAGAGAGTAATTTGAATGGTAAGATTGGAGCATTTGAGTATATTACAGATAAAAAAGAGGGACGATCATTGCATTATCAGTGTCTATAGGCCCAATTAAGAATTTATCTCATATAAAAAATATTAATTCTAACCATTTACCTAAAATCTCTCTTTTTATATAATACGATCATCTTAAAATTTTAATTATATGTATATTTTAAAATATTTAGAACCTTGCATTTATTCTTATTTTATGACTGGAATTGAAAAATATTGTAACACCCCACCACAAAACCCTAGAGGACAACACACTATACACCCAAAATCGGAACAATTTTTTTTTTGAAGTGCAACATACAAGAGTTTGTAGATGGTATGATAACTTGTATTCAAACCTACGACCTCTAAGGTTCTATTATTATGCTACTAGAATCTCATTAATCACACTAACAAGAATTGAAAAACATCACATTAAAAAAATCTATCTAACAATCTGAGTTTCATTTGAAATCCATCACATTTAAATGATCTATCAATAGGAATTAACCAAAACATGCCATTAATAGATACCATTCAGAGTCAATTCCATTAACCAATATAACAAGATACATCATTGTCATTGCTCATTACAAGAGAGAGTACATCAATGAATTAATAGATAACATCATTACATTAGTGCTCCCCGAGTTCAATACGGATGAATATACATCAGAGTTACAATACATGATATAACTGAATTATATTACAACACAAGTACATGAAGATAATTCACTCAAACTAGAACAAGTGTAGAAGTTTGCATCATCAAGAGTAGCTGCCACACGAATGATCAATAGAAAAGGGAACTCAATGGAGTACAAGGAAAATTCCACCCAACCATGTGGAACCCTAAGGTCCACCCCCCATGCTAGGAGATAACACCTAGTCCAAAAACAACAACAAGGCGACCACAAACTAACATAACAAGACAAACAGAGGACATTAGACAATGCAACAACTTAACAATACATAAGAGAATACACTGCTTCCAGAGGAAATCACACATCAAGGGGAGAGAACAAATAAGGGAATACTAGTCTGCAAAGGAGGGAGTGTCATCACATGGTCCTGACATGGGTTACCCTGGAATTCTAGCACTAGCTGCCAACCCCAATCTATGGTTACTCTGGTAGTCTCTCACTAGCTGTCGGCCCCCATCTATGGTTACCCTAGCAGTCTCTCACTAGCCGTCGGCCCCATAGGGTGACACATGTAGAACTAATCTTCCTTTCGTGAGGACAAGGAAGTTGGTCTTGTCAACCAGGCCTTCTCAACCCATCCTTAGCCTAAACAAGCACTACAAGTATGGGTGAGGTATTCACTTATCTTGATTAATGTGTAGACTACCCAACCCCTATTTCATTTTAAGTTATCACTGAGTTAAGAAACTCCAATATGGGTTACCCTGGTGCCACTTTGTGTGCTAGCCCCCATTGAGAGCCACTCCCCCTACTAGCAACTAGGAGACCCAAAAACATCAACAAGGTAATCCATCATTCACAAAATAGAGTCCACAAAATTTTATCACCTGAGCAAGGCATGGATCATCTCGCTCTCAAACACAACTGTAATACAACTAAAGAGTACATGGCTAAAGACCCACAACAACTCATCACAAGTATCACATCAACCAAATCAAGACTCAAACATAATAATTCAACATGTTTTCAACAAACCTTTGGAAGACTTCCAATAGAATAATGACCTGCAACCACTCCCTTATCCAACACCCCTCTGCACCCACATTTTGCATACATATCTCCCAAGGTAGTTGTAATTACAACATCTAACAAAAAATCCTAATGATATTTTTTGTCATACTTTTGGATAAAGTAGATGGCATTTCAGATAAGGCTAATACTCTTTTCTCATTGGTTCATAAAGAATAATATTGATCAATAACCTTTACCTTCAATAAATTGGTCTAACAAAAAAAATCACCTTCAAATTAGGAAAGGGAAAAGGTTGGAAAAGGTTGTCTTTAATTACAGTAGACTCTTTCTAAACTCAAAAATGTCAAGAAGGTCTTCTAGGGCTGCAACAATAAATGTGTCTCTTACAACTTCCTTGAAACTAGTGACAAGAACTATGGTTGAAAAAACAAAGGAAGTAAAACCATTAAAGAAAAAGAAAAGGAATAGGCTTCAAAGCTGCCAACAATAAATGTGTCTCCTACAACTTCCTCAAAACTAGTGACAAGAACTATGGTTGAAAAAGACAAAGGAAGTAAAACCATTAAAGAAAAAGAAAAGGAATAAGCTCCAAAGCTGCCAACAATAAATGTGTCCCCTACAGCTTCCTCGAAACTAGTGACAAGAACTATGGTTGAAAAAGGCAAAGGAAGTAAAACCATTAAAGAAAAAGGAAAGGAATAGGTGGTTAGTAATGTAGAGGTAGCTCCAAAGGTGGGAAAATTAATATTGATTGCAAAGAAAAGGACTGATATGTTTCTTCCTGTTTGGCATGAAACACCCCTCTATGTTTGACTCCCACTTCTCCTTTTGTATCTTCCCCGCCTAAGTGGCAACCTAGGATGAAGATATCCACAAGTGATAGTTTGATCATAGTAATGAATATTCCTTCAAAATTGAGCTTGCGGACCTTTCCAAGTAGCTAGAATGCATCTAGTTATTTAGTAAGATGGATATTATAATTGATATTTAATATCGAAAATGGAGTATTTATTACATGATTTATAATGCTTAGTGACTAAATTGATGATTATTTAATTAATAGTGGTGAATTGAATTGAAAAGTATTGTCTAGAATATGATCTTAATTTGTTAGTTATTATTTCTCTGAAGTGAAGTATTTATAACTTGCTTAATCAATAACACTTTACATATCAAGTCAATATTTAATTATTACCTCATTTGTTGATCCTTTAGTAATGTATAGTAAACATTTATTAATCTATAGTTAAATTTACATATTGCTTGATAAGTTAATTCCTAGGTATTAATTAAGTAATTCATTTAAGAGTCATTAGCTTGGTACTTGTTATCAATTATACAAGTTAGCAATTAGACTTTTTGTAAAGCATACAATTATTATCAATAGTTGCCTCAAGTTGTTGCTTAATTAAAATTTTAGTTTGTAATTTAAATGTATTCCTTATTGTCCCCACATTAAGAGATTTCACTATTTTGAGTATTAAATTTTATTTATTCAACTTGTAATGTGTGTGAATGGGTTTTATCAAATTATCATGGAATGAGTAAGAGTTAGCACTATGTTCATTTATAGGATTAATATTGTAATATTTGAAATAGTTATTAACCAACCTCATTCAAACAATCCCATTTTATTATTGTTAATCCAATTAATGGTGGGATGGATCATAGTTCAGGATGAAATTATGTCTACCAAATGGTTACTCAACTCACAAAATAAGTGAATTTTTCTATCTTGTGTATACCTATTAGAGTCACCTTAATAGTGTTTAGTATCTTGCTATCGCTTGTGGCAATGTTTGTGCAAGCATGAGTATTTATTTAGATGTTCCATATTTCTCTAATATATCCTTACCTAGGGCTTCATTCCTTGACTTCACCTAAGTGGGTGGCAATTGACTATGAACTTGTATGGGGAAGTGGACCCTAGAAAGGGTTGTGTACCCACTCTCTTAGTTTTATAACCCATAGAATAAGGGGTATATGATGCATTGAGTAAAGAATTGAGTTTAGCATGTATTAGTGTTATTGAGGTATGATTGTGATTGAGGTAGAGTCTTCATTTTAAACCTAGTGGATATACCCTTGGATGGTTAGTCAAATGAGTTGGAGCAACTCAAGTTGTCAAACTACAAAGCCTCTGCACTTTGCGTACGTAGCTAAGGCAATCAAATGATAAGCCCTCGAGGCATTAGGTCTGGCCCTTAAGATTATTTTTCTAAGTTTTGATTTGGACTTATCATTCTCTCCCAATGTAAACTACCATTTGATTTGTATAGCTAAGTAATTATATAGCTTATTTTAGTGATCATGTACTAATTACCCATTGATCTTACATGTGCACCAAGTCATGTAGACTTTGTAGGTACATGTATTGGGAGCAAGGAGATTATGACGCAATGGAATGGAAGAGGAACTTGAGCAAATAAGAGGTATGTTATGTTGATCCAAAATAAGTAGACATCATTGTTAAAAAAGGGAACTCATTACTGTTCTTACTCCTAAATAGTGAGTTCCTTGACTATAGCTTCAAGTAGTGAACTATGTTGTTATTGTCTTTAAAATAAAATTATTTGCAAATTAGTAAGGCTTGTGGAAGATTAGTTAGGTTGTTTTGTGTCCATTAAGTGTCTAAAAATGTGGGCATGACAAACTCGAGAGAAAAACAATATACAAATAAAGTTGAAAGTCCCACCAAGGGGAAGAATAAGACAAAATATACAAAACAACAAGAGACCACCAAAATAAGTAGTCAAGAAATATGTACAAATAAGTAATAAAGGATAACAAGAAACTTGAAGAGGAAAGAGCAACCACAAAGGAAAACTAGAGAACATCAAGTAACATTGTTTGGACTAGAAACGATGAAGTTTCTAGTGCCACCATCAATCATTGTGAAGGGGTTGATACAACATATGATAATTCTCATTAGAGAGTGTCAAGGATTGGGAGGTATACTCCCACTAGGATCACACCTAACATCCAAGGCCAAATTAACCCTTGCAGTAGTTAAAAAGATTATAATATGCATCTATCATTGTGATTGGAGAGTTGGACAAAGTTGATATCTTTATTGATAGAGCAAGTTGGACCACACTATCGAGAAGAAACAAGACCATGACATTGAGGGGGAAAACATTGAGGTAGAAGTTGTGAAAGGTGTCGTGTCACAATATTATTTGCAATTATGAGAGAAGTAGTATACAAAGTTCGTTTAGGGTTGTTGGTCTCTTGGATGTGCTAAAAAGAAGTGATCAACTTGAGGGCTATAGAATCTTGAGAAACCAAATGCAAATATATTTTTTCATTCGGTGATGGCCTCCTAAAGGTAAAGAGCTAAATACTACCAGTCTAAATATTTTAAGAAAGTAAAAGGATTGGTGTCTGAGTATCAATAGAGGAAATAATCTCCCTAGGATCTCATAATAAAAGGAGCATTTCTAGATGAATTTTTCTTTGGTCTCAATCTCTTGGAGGGAGCAAAGATGAAAGATCCAGTCAAGGCAAGGAATATAATGGTCTATCTCATACCATAGTTTATGGGAAAACACCCTCATTGGTCAAGGGGAAACCTCAAGAAATGCGAACAATGATGTTGGAGATAGTGAGTTAAAAAAGCGTTACCATATTTAACCTATAGGTGTAATATCATAAAATTTCTCCCTTTCATAATTTCACATTACATCACCTAATTTAGCCTAATAAAAAGATAATGTGAAATATCATCCACCTCAGCCTTCATTTTTTCCATCCACCTTGTCATTTTCTATTGGTGGGGAATTCTTTTCGAGGACGCCCCCACATTGTACAGATGTTTGCATGTCATGCTAACATCCTGACAAAATTCCCAACTCAATGGACATTGGGATGTTACATTTTCTACCACCTGCGAAGTGTAACACCCCCTACAACTACAGACCCATCTAAGAATGACTCCTTTGCCTCCAATATCCCATTTTGAACTCATATTCACTATTTTATTCAATCTAACTTCATTCTATCACTTCAATCTTCCATTCTAGCTCTCCAATCTCACTTCTTAGCATTTTCACTTCTCACTCTACACCATTTTCTTGATGGTTTGAGCTCTACTACACCACATTCTTACATGATCATCAAGCTCTCTCAATGTATCTCTCTTCCTCTCGACTTCATGAAGCTCATTGAAGGGAGGGTAACATTTATCTTAATAACATTATCTTATTTATTGAAGTAGCATAGTGATATCATACATGCTTTACTTCTTTATCTTGTCTTGTCACATTATTTATCATCTATATTTCTATATCATTGTCTATTTAGCTGTCTATGGAGGTAGAAACACCAAAGCGAGGGTTTGACTAAGGCAAGCCTCAAAAAGCAACCCAACACTTTTCTTGTTTTCATGTGTGCAAGATTGTACATGTGGAGCTTGCAGGAGGCTAGACCATCTATGAGGTAAAATCCCTTTTCTTACACTATGCATGATTTTGTTAAATAGTCTAGTTACTTGTTATTTAATGTATTCTTCTTGTTGTATTGTTATTTTTTGCATTCTGTTAAGATATTTAAAATAATCATATTTTGGATTTTGAGTAGAAAATAGGCTCTATGAGTTTTGTTTGTGAATCCAACTCTCTATTTGTATGAGACACCAACGCATCCATGAGACGACAACGCATCATGCTATTGTATGAGTACCATGTTGCCATCCTTTGGATGAGAGCCATTTGGCTTGTACCAAAGACATGTGTAGTTTATTACCTCGGTTCCCAAAGTCCCTTTTTCCAAAACACATCATAAAACATAAACCAAAGTCAAACTCTCCCTTTTCCTTTTCCTTAAACTGCCACCCATCACCTAAGCTTTTGTCCTTGAGTTAACCTAGGGCTATTCACTCCTTATAGACTCTTCCTTGTCCTAGAGACTCAGGAATAGCAAATTCCCTTCATTACATTTTGGTGAACTGGATGTGAACCTTCCTTTTCTCCTTGTCTTTGTTTCAAAACATTTCTTCTCTCATATTTAGGACATGTTGTAGATAGTGTGTTGTGAGACTTTCATAAGATTTAAGATCCAACATTTGACCTTTGAACTCATAGTAAGGAGTTACCAAAACATAGATATGGGATCTAGAAGGTTTAGTCCTCCTCAATCCGACTCAACTTTCAAAGAGTTAACCACGAGACTCTTGGTTGGATTCTCCTCACCTCACCATGAAGTTGCAACCCATATGCCTACCCCTCCTACCTCACCCTCAAACTCTGCTTCTTCCTTAGAGGATGAAGTTGCTCTCAAGGTTCCTACAAAGAAAATTTACTCCTTGGAAATGAGACTCAAAGTGCTCGAGGGGTTCTTGGAAAGAGATGATGGCTTTACCCAAGCAGCTCCTATTGTTGAAAACCTAAGGAAGTTGACTAAATATCGAAGAGGCCTATAGCTTATTCATGGCATAGAAAAAATTGTAGAGACCCATGTCCCATCCTACACCACCATCTTGGGTGCTACCCAAGATGTCAAATCAGAGATCATTGGCCAACAACTACATACCCTGATGCTTGAAGTGTTTGTTTACATGGCCGACATGGGTCCTTCTTTAGACACTGTTGTCATGCATGAGAAGATTTGGATGGATAAAGTAAATAGGATTCCTTTGGGTTTCAATGTCTCCACACCTAGAGCTCAGAATGTACCTATTTCTAGTGTTGGTGCCTCTATTGATGCTGGTGCTAGGGACCAAACTGGTGCAAGTGCTGGTGGTTTGGTTGGTTTTTTCATTGGTCATAATTTTTCCATTGATCCTATCCTTAATATTATCCTATAGAACATGGGATGTATACAGAATCGGTTGGAAATTTTGGCCAGGTCATCCTCTCAACCAATCTTCCAACTTTACTATCATCGGAGTCCCTTGTCCATCAACATCTTGAGCACTCCCATTCTGCAAGGAATGGAAATTCCCAAATAAAAAAAGTACAATGGCCGTGGGGATCCAAAAATGCATGTCTCATCCTTGAATTCCATGTGTATAAAATTCTTCCACCATGACACTCTTTTAGAAAAGTTATTCTTGTGTTCTCTCAAGGATGCTGCATTGGAATTAATACACCCCAATTGTGTAGTTACTATTTACTATTACTACATAGGATAAATATGAATGTAATGTGATTTCTGGAGATGAATAAATTATGCTTGTACCTTGTTATCAATATGAATGTTATCTCATTTGATGTTTTTGATGTTATCTTAGTTGATGTTATTCATGGGGAAATACTGCATATATGTGAATGGATGGTTATTGAATTATTATTCTAACTTTGGAGATGCTTATATATATTGCATATGTTGTAAACAATTGACTCTCGTGTGCATGTGTTAGTGGATGCAGGTATGTGTTCCATTCCTCAAGGCGAAGGGGAAGTATCACTCAGGATAAGATCTTGGTCGGGTAATCGATAAAAGTAAACTATCTTGAGCATATATGCACACCACATTAGAATGATTGAGTTGAGTCAGTTTGTGGGTAGTTGCTAAGTCATCCTTAGGTGAAATGTTTGCATTTTTTTTACTACTACATGCATTATGGGGTGATATTTTTCTATTGAGCTTTTGAGATCTTTCTTGTACCATTACAATTATATTAACAAGTGGGATGTAGGTGGAGTATGTGTATATATATTCACATACATGCCAATGGGATCTAACGACATGTATATGCACATGTATAGATGTACCACATGTAAACACTATTTAATATGATGGTAATCACGAATGGCTATATGTGAATCGGATGTGAACATTTATATATATATATTTATATTATATATATGTATAGTATATGCACGTATCCATATGTATATGTATATCGATACATGTGTATGTTGGCAAATGGACACACTCATACATATGCATTTATATAGATAGACCTACATATATGTGTACATAGAGGCACACACACACACACACACACACACATATATATATATACATATCGTAAGCCAATAATGTAAGCATATATATATATATACATGATGGTATTTAAATATATATTTAACATATTATATATGTTAATAGAAATTGACTATCACTTACTTTGATGGAAGCCATCTTATAAAGGTTGTTTATAATCAATAAAGACTACGATATTTGAGGTTGATTATAGTCATATAGACTATGTTTTAAGAGGCTGATAAAATAGCTTGTGACTATCTTGTGAAGCCGTTTCTCACTATTTCTACCACGTGATATGTGACACTTACATTGCATTTGAGTTGTTGTTGATGTCGATGGACTTAGTCGACACCTTAAGTAATGATCTGCTTTGACTTAGTAAACATTTTTTCTATGATACTTACATTTCTTTGAGACTTTGTCAAACATATTTATTAGCTTAAGCTAACTCATCTTCTTTTCCAGTTGATAATACTTGCGGTTAAGAATTAGTGATTGACTATTTCTTTTGGCAATGAAATTGTGCCAAATAAGTGGGGAGTGTGGTTGAAGTTGGCACCACCTTTGGAAACCAAAGTGTTGTATATGTCTACAAATTGAATTGAGCATATGCAGATTGAATAAGTCTTTAGATTGTTTTCAATAAGCAAGTCGACTTGTAGGTGATTATGTTGAGTATTAAGCTAGGAAGTCACCACCTTTTTGTTGTGTTTCATGTATTGCTTTGCATGGAGCTTTTTGTCCATTAACATGCCTAAACTGTAGTCTATGGGGTTACCAAGTTGCTCTATAAATAGCTAAACCATTTCATTTCAAAGGGACACATTCTTCCACAAGATTTCACATATTTTACTATTCCTATTTCTACATTATTTCTAGCCATACTCTGTTTTACATTGAGAGAGAGAAAGGGAGTGAGTTTTATTTAGTTTTTGAGGAAGTTGTTTTTGAGAGGAGTAAGCTATCAACTTGAGAGATAGAGTTTATTTGTGATATTCTTGAGAAGATTTTTATCAAGCTTGTTGTTGTTGGAAAGGGCTGCATTGCTACCATTTGTTTGGATAAGTGATAACAGGCATGGGAATCTCTTCTTCTTTGTTATTTTACTTTTGAATGATGTGTCTTGCATGCATGGTTGAGATGTCTTTCCCAGTATGTGCATTAGAGAAATTAGAGTGTCTTGAAGCTTTTATGCTATTTTCATATTGTGTTTTGTAAGTACTCCATAGTAGGAGATGGGTGTTTATCATAGGTATTATATACTAGGCTTGATTGAGCATGAAAGGCACATATGGCAGACTTAGCTAAGTTATTGATTTAACTAGGAAAACTTGTGTTTACTCCTAGGATAGATAATCCAGTATGGGAGGGAGTTTGTGTACTTACTTGTAAGTAGGGTTATTTCAAGTATGTAGGTTATCTCTGGGATGATGGACTATCTATTGAAGGAAATACCTAGCTTGTGTACTTACTAGAAAAGTAGGTTTATTCCAAGTAGATTAATATGGTGATAGGTTATCTTTGGGATGATGGACTATCCATTAAAGGAAATACCTATGTGTAGCTTAAGATAGCCTTAAGTCAAATTGACCCTGAGTAGTGTATGTGATAGATGACTTCATTCGAAGTGTTGAATGAGAAAACTTTGGCCAAAGTAGTGTGAATGTCTGAGAATCCACTCTAGATTGCGTGACTACTGAGACTACATTGTCAATTCACTGTGATCCAGTATTACATGCTAGTTCTAGATTGTGGGATTATAAGGTTCTAGTTATGTAGGACACAACACTATGCTTAGTTGGTTGTTGTTATTGGTTACTCTACCAATCTCTTCGTCAAAGGGAAGGGCCATCTATCGAATGATAGATGTGCGGGGGACCACATTATGAGTTTGTGGTTGGCAGAAAAGTGCTTGAGTGATGCTTCTCCTCCATAGCAGGCGGTAGAAGAACTAAGATTTGAAAGGAAGGATCTTGGACCGTCTTACAACTATTTGTTCTAAAGCTCATTGAGCTATGTATGTAAATGTATGCTTTCTTGCATTGATGTATTTTATGGAATGAAATGGAATTCATGTTGTAATATGTTATGCATCTTGATTGAAAATTATCAATAAAGAAAAGAATTTTTTATTGCAATGGCTTGTTAATTAATTTACTTGAAAGGTGAAAACTTAGAAATTTTTACTTCATTGAAGGGTTAGTATGTTACATGTGGTATCAAAGCTGCTAGGTTTAGCTTTGGAACCTGTGAGCTCACCATTCTTTCTATCCAACGCTATTTAATGTTGTGAATTCTTGTGCTAGGATGGTGCATCTTATATTAATGACTTGAAATTCAGTAATCGGAAATGAGCGCTACCTCAAGGCCAAGAAGGAAAAATAAGCCATCGTTAGAACCATAGAAGGAACCAACTATGCCAATTCCATCTGGTTGAGTGATGTACCAAAACTTTTAGTCACGCATTTTCTCGGATTAGTGATGTGAAGAAAAAGATGAAGATGGAGGCTATGTACAACTACCTACCAACCATCTCACTAGAAAAGGTTGAGTCATTACCACTTTCCAGGGATATGCCTACAGAAGAAAGTGTTAGTCTAACATTCATCTTTAAGGATCATAGAGTTCTACCCCTAGTTGAAGTAATAGTAATTTCTTTGAGTAACGAGTTTGAGGGATATGTACCACAGACACCGCCATACATTTTGTTGTTTTTGTGTTATCATTGATGTTACCATGATATATGAGTTGCAACTGCAAGCTCAAGTTTGAATTTGTTCTAGTACTTTGGTCCAGTGTCTGAACTGGTATAAGGCTTATATTCTCCAGTATTTTGGTATAACCCTCCAATATTGTGGTCCGCATTTGTTTGTTGGTGATTACTGTTGCTTGCGGTTTCAGGAGATGATTTATGGATTCTGAACGCACATACATTCAAGGTCTCACATACTCAGATACTCATATGGTGTATCGGTATTACTTTGTTTTGCTATTACGTCTATCCTTGGCTAACCTAATGAATGTATTGTGTGATGGCGAATTAATTTTGGTTATGTATGTGTGACCTATCTTAAGTTTGAGCTGACATGATGTAGCGTGTTGGGCTTTTGAATTTCTGTTTGGGAAGTTTTTGTGAATGCTTGAAGCCAACAGTTGGTATTTTTGGTAAATAATAAATGTATCTAATTAGGCCAACCTAATTAATGTTTGGAGAGAGATCAGATATAGATATTGGATAGTTTTTTTTAAGATTGAAGGTGTGTGTGTGATGTTTGTGTTGTGAATGTGAATGTGAAGAAGAACAAATATAATTAAGTGTGTCAAGTCAGTTTACTGAGCTTCATTGGAAATGAATCTGCACTCGCTAAGTGTACTTTATCAGTTCATTTTTTGGTTGTAAGACATTTCGTCATTGTAATTCTATAGACAGTGAGCCTTTGTATTTGGATAGTGAGTCCTGGTAGTGAGCCACCCATTTTTGTAATATCTTATAACCAATTATACTATATTATGAACTAGCACTCGCCGTGGTTTTTCCCATTTTGGGTTTTCCACATAAAAATCCTCGTGTTCATGTGTTATGTGATTTTCATGCTCTGTTAATGCTCTTACTTATCTTTGCTATTGTATGCATTGGAATAATTGGATGGTATCTAATCAAAAAATTTAAGATATCGATTCACCCCCCCTCTCAGTATCTTAGATATTCAACAATTGGTATCAGAGCTTGGTTCCTCCAGAAAAGCCTAACAACTTGAGGGAGATGTTGAAAATGGAAGAAATGAATGATAAAGGAGAGCATCAGACTGCTCTTGAAGTTCTTGACAAAGTGGAAAGAGAAAACAAAGATCTGAAAGAGAATCTTGAAGATGCAAATGAATGTGTCCGAAAATTAAAAGAGCAATTGAAAAATTTCAAAGAAAGGCATAGGGAAGTAACTGATCAGTTCAAGAAGGCTAATGAAGAAATTACCAATTTGAAAGTGCAAGTAGAGGAGAAGAAAAGTATTGAAGAATGTCTGAACAAATTGGACAAAGAAAGTCTGATGAATGTACCAAGCTTGAACAAGAAGTTGTGAACTTGAAAGTGGATCTGAAGAAGGAAAAAATCTATAAGAACAATTTCAAATCTAGCTCAGATAGGCTTGATGAATTGATTACAAGAAAAAAACCAAGTAAAGACAAAGGTGATCTAGGAAATAGTATCGGTGAAGGTTCCAAGGATGTGAAAAATTAGAAGACTTAGAATAAAGGAAAACAAAAAGGAAATTCAAGGAACTTTGCTAGGAGACCCCTTGTGAGACAACCTAATGCACAAAGGTATCCTTCTTTTAATGACACTTATTTTTCATGCAACAAATTTGGTCATAAGGCAACATAATGTAAGAGTAGGATGAATCGGTTTCCTGGTTCCTTCTTTGGTCAATAATTTGCATGCAAAAGAATTGGACATAGGGCAAGTGAATGTAGAACCTTGATGACAAATCAGTTTATTGGAGGAAGAATGAATCAATCCTTTAATGGCTACTGTTATACTTATAACAAGTATGGACATAAAGCTAATTAGTACAAAATAAGAGTCAGTGGAAGTCAATCTAATTAGAGAAATATTTTCTGCTATAACTACAATAAACTAGGACATATCTCAAGAGTTTGCAAAAGCAAGAAGGGCGAGGAGACCAATCTGGTAGAAAAGAATGAACTTACGAAGAAGGTTGAAAAAGATGAGATTAAGCAAGAAATGAATAAGATTTGGAGGAAGAAAGAAGAGACTGAGATTATAGATGTGTCTGTTCCCTCATCTAGTATAGCCAATTCTTCTAGGAATTAGACCTTGCTGTTGGATCTCAGATGTGTTTATGGTTTGTCCTTGATGACAAAATATATGATCCTTATGATTTATAATAGTACTTCTTTGATGTCTCTTGGCTATTGCAGAAAGTTATTTGTTATGCTTTATTTTCATGGTGATGAGAATTCTGGTACAAGTTATGAAAGCTATCTCTTTGACTGACATAGTTTGGAAGATGGTTTCTTTGTCAGGATGGATCTTTTTTGCAAATCACAGGTGTTGGTTGTTTCTCATTCGGGCTTACACATATCGACATGAGTATGGCAGGGTCTCCCCAATCCACTATGAAATGTCTGAGTTGCCTATCGGAAAGACATTTCTGATGTTATGTCAATTGAATTTAACATTCTGGAAACTTTTCGCGTGACATTGTTCGTGGTCTTGGCGACAGAAGAAAAATATTTATCGGCATGAGCCAGAGGTCTTCAGTATAATGTTTCATCGAATATGTTATGTCTTACCAACCCGCTTCAAAATAAGCATATCGGCAAAGGAAATCGTCCTCAGGGTAATGTCATAGCGAGTCTTTCTTGTCTTACCAACTCGTGCTCAAAAGGTTTTATCTATTTTTCAGGAGGAGTCTCACCGAACAACTCTTTGAGAGAACTTCGACCAAACTGAGCGGTATCGGGCTGAGGTCTTGGCGATTTCACTTGGTCTCACCGACTAGTGCATGTGGAAGTCTGTCAGAAAAAGTTGTGGCATCATTATATGGTCTTGGCGAATTCGATTTGTTACACCGACCAAAAACATGAAGGTAGTCTCTTCGGCAAGCGATAGGGTTTTCGGCGAGAGGTCTCGGCGAGTGACCTTCGGTCTCGCGGATGGAACATAAAGGGACTTTGTTGGCATAAGATCTGGATTGTATCAATGACACCGGATGAAAGGATGACTTTCGGTATGACTCATGCACTCTACAAGAGGTCTCCTCGACTTTGATATGTCTTGCCAATGGAACAGAAAAGAACTTTGTCGGCATAGGATCTATCTTGTCTCGGCGACTCAGTGAATAAAGTTTTTCAGTATGTCAAAGTTTTTTCTCCAAGAGGTCTCCCCGAAGGTTGTATGTTACTGTGATAGTGAATGAATCTAAAAGCCGTCTTGGTAAGAAGTTTCCTCATGTCTCAGTGAAAGAATAATATATTAAGGAAGACCATTGGCGTAGCATGTTGTATTCGATATGTCTTCTCTCCGAATCTAATGAGTCACTACGAAAGCGAATTGAATGTCTGGAAACGTTAAAGTTGCCTTCGACATAATGTGTCATCAGTGGAAATAAAAAATTTAGGGAAAACTTTTTGAGCTTATTCTTTTTGATTGGGTATCGAACCCTAGCCTGGCCGCCATCATGAGTGTTTACGTTTTTGTTGTTGTTGACTGTAACGGTTCTTACAGAGGTTTATTTGGTTCATTTCTGACTGGAAGCTCGACAGTGGATAATGGAGCCATGGAAGTTACAGATCTGTCTGGTATTTTTATTTATGCATTTCATACTATGCATATTAATTTATTATTACCATTTTTCTTAACTGCTCTCTACATCTCAGTCAATATGATGCCCTGATTGAGTATTGTCATTCATGCATTAGAGGTTGTGATTTTCTATGGTGGACAGTTGTGCGTTTTATGTAGAAAAATGATATCACATGTTTCAGATTTGTTGAGAACGACTCTTAGCTGGGTTGGTTGTTCTGCCGTTACTCCTGAAGATAGTTACCTTTCTGGCAGATGTTTATATAGAAGCAAAAAACTTAGTTTTCTGCTGGACTGTTGATGTAATTCTGAGACTATCATTCCTTGGTTGTATAAAAATATATGGATAAAACTCTGCAATAAAATATGTATAATAAGATGCAGAGATTGTGAGTTTCTTCTCTATGAGGTATTTTAGGGATTCAGTTATTGAATCTTTAAGGTATTCTGTAGATGAGAAAATAGAGAGATAAGTGTTTAATTGAAAACAGAGAAACCCTTTGAATCATTATTATTGTTCAAAACATAATTTGAGGGGTTGGTACTCCTTGAGATAGATATCTCTAAATGAGGGGTTGGTGCTCCTTGAGTGGGTGCTAAAAAATCAACCTATAAGGCATTGTGAATAGTTGATTATAAGATTAAGCCAGGAAGGCATTTTAAGGAGTGGTTTTTATACCCCAGGAGGGTTTTCCACTCGACAAAATATTGTGCCTCTTTGTTCTTCTGTGCTCTTTCTATTTTACTATGCTGTTGTTGTTTCTGTTCACTGTTGAGTTATTACTTTTCTCAATTCTATTTATGAATGATTAATTCAACTCATGAATGCATTAATCAGAGTAATAATTGAGAACAAATCAGTGATATGTTTTGAATATTTGAAAAATTGGTCAAATCTGTTAAGACACTGATTCACCCCCCCTCTCAGTGTCATTTTAACTCCAACAATTGGTATCAGAGCATAGGGTCCTCTGATTAGTTTAATTACCTTGGATTGATCTTGGTCTTGGAGTTTATTTTTTTTAAATGGCACATTCTCAAGAAGGTGCCTCTGTAACCAGAGCTCCGTTATTTGATGGAACAGATTATTTGTTCTGGAGAATAAGAATGGAAGCTTTTCTTGTTTCTTTTGATGTTGATGTTTGGAGCATTGTTTTAGAAGATTACAATGTACTAGCCACTATTCCCACTGATGCTGCTGAGAAAAAGAAGTATGAAACAAATGCCAGAGCTAAACATTCCATCTTGTGTGGATTAACTAAAGATGTGTTCATTAAAGTCATGCATTGCAAATCTGCTCATGGAATCTTGGAAAAACTTGAAACTATATATCAAGGGAATGAGAAAGTCAAACTGTCAAAAATCATTACTCTCAAACATCAATTTGAGGAGTTGAAAATGAAGGATGATGAGAAAGTGGCTGAATATTTCCTAAGAGTGGATGAAGTTGTCAATGGAATGAAAGGTATAGGTCAAGAGGTTAATGAATTTGATGTGGTCACAAAAGTTGTTAGGTCCTTACCATCTAAATTTGAATCTAAGATTTCAGCCCTAGAGGAAAAGACACACTTTGATAAGCTTACCTTAGACAGCCTGCAAGGAATACTTACTGCCTATGAAATGAGAACTAGCAAAAACAATTCAATAGGAAAAGAAACTGCCTTTAACTCTGAAAAAAAAGAAAAATTCGATGTCAGTGAATCAAAGTTGTCTGATTCTAAAGAATCTCATTTTGTTAGAAGATTTAAAAAGGGATTAGGAAAATATAAGGGAAAACTTCCCTTTAAATGTTTTAACTGTGGCAAAATAGGTCACTTTGCTGGAAAGTGTCCCTATGATGATCAAATCTATGACAACGAGACAACTGAAATATAGCCTAAGAAGAAGGCTTTCAAACCTAAACGAAACTTTAATTTTAAAAAGAAGAAAAGTCTATTTAGTAAGGATGAATCTGATATTGAGTTTGAAGACTCATTAGCTGATGAAGTCGAAACTTTGTTCATGGCTGAATTTACTCAAGAAAATGATTCTAACACCTTTGACACTGAAGAAGGTGAAGTAGATCTTGAAAGTGAGCTAAAATGTGCTCTTCAAGAGGTCAAAAAACTCAAAAAACAAGTTCTTACTCAATAACATAAACCAGATCAAGAATTGATCTCTTTGAAAACTCAACTTGAAGAAGCTAAAAGAGCTGAAGTCTGTCTTAGAGAGACTGTAAGCTGCAAAGATCATGAAATTCAAAAACTAGAACAAGAAGTAGTCCTTCTTAGGAAGGAAATTGAAAAATATGAAAGCATTCTAAAACTGAATGAGATGCTCAGCAAACAAAAGGTGTATAAAGATAAATCTGGTGTTGGTTTTGAAAAGGGTGAATGCTCAACTAACAAAGCAAAACAAAACCCCTCTTCTGAAGTAAAAAATTCAGGTTCAAATCACTCAGAATCTGGTAAGGATCATGCTAAGATTTTTAAAGGTAATAGACCTTCAAACAATGTCAATTCTTTTTTCTATGGTTATTGCTTTTTCTGCAACAAATTTGGTCATAAGGTGAGCACTTGTAGGCTTATGAATTCTAGAATACCCAGGTTTGGTCTTAGGAAACACTATGGTTTTGTTAGACAGATCAGATGTTTTAAATGCAATACTTTAGGACATTCTGTCAAACAGTGCATAACTGATCTGCAATCAAAACAACAAAAAAATAAAAAGGTTTGGAAACCTAAGATTTTCAACAACATTGAACAAACTATGTTGGTTCAAACTGCTTTTCATTCCAAGAAAAAGGACTTATGGGTCCTGGACAGTGGATTTTCTAACCATATGACTGGCGATAAGGACAAGTTTATAAAACTTGAAGATTATGTAGGTGGATATGTCAAGTTTGGTGATAACTCTGGTATTCAAATTAAAGGTAGAGGTTCACTTCTTTTGAATGAAGACACTCCTATCTATAATGTGTACTATGTGGAAGGTCTCAAGCACAATCTTCTAAGTGTTAGTCAAATCTGTGATAGTGGTTATCATGTTCTTTTTAATTCGCAGGGATGTGAGATTAAGAACAAGCTTGGAAAGGCTATTACAGCTAGAAGGAGGACAAAAGGAAATGTGTACAATATCCTTGACTCATCTTGCAATGACAATATTCAAGGTATGTGTCTAATTGGCCAAATTGAAGAGAGTTGGTTATGGCATAAAAGATTAGGACACATAAACTTTGAAAATCTGGTTAGAATTAGTAAGAATCAGAATGTTAGAGGTTTACCAATTCTTAACAAGCCAGAAAATTCTGTGTGCAAAGAATGCTTAAGTGGTAAACAAACTAAAATCATCTTCAAGACAAAAGAACATTCTTCTTCAAAACCTTTACAGCTTGTGCATACTAATTTATGTGGACCAACTAGAACAAGGTCTATTAATGGTGAAAAATACTTTATGCTTTTTGTAGATGATTATACTAGAATGGTTTGGGTCACATTTCTTAAGCACAAATCAGAAGCCTTTGAAAGGTTCAAAATATTTCATAAAATGGTTGAAAAGGAATCTGATCTGAAACTCAAATGCCTTCAATCAGACAAAGGAGGTGATTTCACCTCTCAAGAGTTTATTGATTACTGTGAACAACACGGTATTAAAAGGCAGTATGCTGCAGCTAAAACACCTCAACAAAATGGGGCAGTTGAATGTAAAAACAAAACTGTAAAAGAAATGGCTAGAACCATGCTATATGAAGCTAAGTTGTCTGATATGCATTGGAAAGAAGTTGTTCATACAACTGTATACATTTTGAATAGAGCGCAGCTTAGGGTGAAATCTAAACACACTCATGAACTGTGGTTTGGAAAAACTGCTTCTGTCAAATACTTTAAATTTTTTGGAAGTGTTTTATCAAATAGGATGATGATAATCTTGGAAGTTTTCAATCCAAAAGTGATGAGGGTATCTTTTTGGGATACTCAACTCATAGCAAAGCTTATAAATGTCTCAACAAAAGGCTTAATAAGATTGTTGAAGTTGTTAATGTAAAATTTGATGAAAAACCACATTTGAATGCAAAATATTTGCAAAATAATGAGGAAGAAGAACTTGAATTTGAAATATTTTCTATAGGAGCTGGAACATCAAAGTCTTTTGCTGAATCGGCAAGCCCTAAAAATGAAAATGCAAGTCCTAAAAAGGTTTCATCAAATGCTCCTTCAAAAACTCTAGCTATATACCACCCCAAAGATCAGATTATTGGGGATAAAAATGTAGGAGTTCAAACTAGAAGAAAGGCTGCAGAATCTGATGAAAAGGCACAAATTGCTTTCTATCTAGTTACTCAGTTTGAGCCTAAAATTTTTAATGAAGCTTTCATAGACTCATGTTGGCTTAATGCTATGCAGGAAGAAATTGATCAGATTGAGAAAAATTAGACTTGGGAGTTAGTCCCAAGACCATATGACAAAAATGTCATTGGAGGCAAATGGATATACAGAAACAAGGTTAATGAAAATGGTAATGTTATTCGCAATAAAGCAAGATTTTTCTGCAAAGGCTATGCTCAACAAGAAGGTATTGATTTTGCTGAAACCTTTGCACCTGTTGCTAGACTAGAATCTATCAGAATATTCTTGGCTTATTATGTTTACAAAATCTTTACTATTTATCAAATGGATGTCAAAACTGCTTTTTTGAATGGCTATTTAGATGAAGAGGTCTATGTTGAACAACCTAAAAGATTTATATGCAAAGATAATCCTAACCATGTTTATAGGTTGAAAAAGGCTCTCTATGGCTTAAAACAAGCACCTAGAGCTTGGTACTCTAGATTGGACAGTCACTTAATTTCTAATGGCTTTGTTAGAGGAGGTGTAGACAATAATCTTTATGTTAAAACTAAAGGTTTTGATATTTTAGTTGTTGAAATTTACGTTGATACTATCTTTGGCTGCAATAATGTTACATTGAGTAAAAAATTCTCTCAACTAATGGAATCTGATTTTGAAATGTCATTAGTAGGAGAATTAAATTTCTTCTTGGGTCTTCAAATCTCTCAATGTGAAAATGGAATATTGCTTTATGAAACCAAGTATGCTAGAGAGATGCTTAAGAAATTTCAGATGGATGAATGCCATCCAATTAGCACTCCTATGGTTACTGGTTGCAAACTTACTAAGGTTGATGATTCTCCTGATACAAATCAAATGAAATATAGATCAATGATCAGAAGTCTCTTATATTTAACTACCTCTAGACCTGACATTATGCAAGCAGTTTGCACAGTTGCATGTTTTCAGGCATCACCTAAAGACTCTCATGTTACTACTGTTAAACGGATCTTTAGATACATTCAGGGCACTCTTGATTATGGTCTTTGGTATCCTAGGAGCAATGATTTCTCTTTGATTGCTTATACTAATGCTGACTAGGCTGGTTGTTTGGGTGATAGGAAAAGCACCAGTGGTGCTGCATTCTTTCTTGGTGATTGTTTAGTGGCATGGCACAACAAGAAACAAGTATCTGTTTCTCTCTCTATTGCTGAAGCAAAATACATTACTGCCACTTCATGTTGTACTCAAGTTCTGTGGATGAGTCAGACTCTTTCAGATATGGGTATTGATGTTTCTAAACCTGTTTCCATTCTTTGTGATAACACTAGTGCGATGAATATTTCAAAATATCCTGTTATGCGCTCTCGCACGAAACATATTGCTATTAAGTTTCATTTTCTTCGAGAAAAGGTTTTGGCTAATGAAGTCTGCTTACAGTTTGTTGGATCTCAAGATCAGGTGGCTGAAATTTTCACTAAGCCCTTAGCAAAAGAGCTATTTGAAAGGATGAGACTTCGATTGGGAGTTATCTCTCAATCATTACTTCATTGAATCTCCAAGCTATTGCTTAGGGGGAGCATGTTATATGTTTTGATTCACTTATAGTTCTCCTACAATTTTGGTTGCTGCACTACTACTCTTTTTTTTTGCAGCTATTTCTCATGATATTTTGGTTGGCTTCTCAGTTGTGTTTCATGGCAATGCACATTCTTCTCTTCTATTCTTTGTCATTGAGGCAAAAAGGGGGAGAGTCATTTGTGTTTTTCCATCAAGGACAACGTGGGAGTTTGTTGGATCTCAGTTGTCTTTATGGTTTGTCCTTGATGAAAAAATCTCTGATCCTTATGATTTATAATAGTACTTCTTTGATGTCTCTTGGCTATTACAAAAAGTTATTTGTTATGCTTTATTTTCATGGTGATGAGAATTTTGGTACAAGTTATGAAAGCTATCTCTTTGACTGACATAGTTTGGAAGATGGTTTCTTTGTCAGGATGGATCTTTTTTGCATATCACAGGTGTTGGTTGTTTCTCATTCGGGCTTACACATATCGGCATGAGTATGGCAGGGTCTCCCTGATCCACTTTGAAATGTTTGAGTTGCCTATCGGCAAGACATTTCTGATGTTATGTCGATTGAATTTAACATTCTGGCAGCTTTCGGCGTGACATTGTTCGTGGTCTTGGCGACAGAAGAAAAATCTTTATCAGCATGAGCCAGAGGTCTTCGGTATAATGTTTCATCGAATATGTTATGTCTTACCGACCTGCTTCAGAATGAGCATATCAGCAAAGGAAATCATCCTTGGGGTAATGTCATAGCGAGTCTTTCTTGTCTTACCGACTTGTGCTCAAAAGGTTTTATCTATTTTTCAGGAGGAGTCTCACCGAACAACTCTTTGAGAGAACTTCGGCCAAACTGAGCAGTATCGGGCTGAGGTCTTGGCGATTTCACTTGGTCTCACCGACTAGTGCATGTGGAAGTCTATCGGCAAAATTTGTGGCGTCGTTATATGGTCTTGGCGAATTCAATTTGTTACAGCGACCAAAAACATGAAGGTAGTCTCTTCGGCAAGAGATAGGGTTTTCGGTGAGAGGTCTCGGCGAGTGACCTTCGGTCTTGCCGATGGAACATAAAGGGACTTCGTCGGCATAAGATCTGGATTGTCTCAGCGACACTGGATGAAAGGATGACTTTCGATATGACTCATGCACTCTACAAGAGGTCTCCTCGACTTTGATATGTCTCACCGATGGAACACAAAAGAACTTTGTCGGCATAGGATCTATCTTGTCTCGGTGACTCAGTGAATAAAGTTTTTCGGTATGTCAAAGTTTTTTCTCCAAGAGGTCTCCCTGAAGGTTGTATGTTATAGCGATAGTGAATGAATCTAAAAGGCATCTCAATAAGAAGTTTCCTCATGTCTCAGCGAAAGAATAATATATTAAGGAAGACCATCGGTGTAGCATGTTGTATTTGATATGTCTTCTCTTCGAATCTGATGAGTCACTGCGAAAGTGAATTGAATGTCTGGCAATGTTAAATTTGCCTTCAGCATAACATGTCATCAATGGAAATAAAAAGTTTAGGGCAAACTTTTTGAGCTTATTCTTTTTGACTGGGTATCGAACCCTAGCCTAGCTGCCATCATGAGTGTTTACGTTTCTGTTGTTGCTGACTGTAATAGTTCTTATAGAGGTTTATTTGGTGCATTTCTTACTGGAAGCTCGACAGTGGATAATGGAGCCATGGGAGTTATAGATCTATCTGGTATTTTTATTTATGTGTTTCATACTATGCATATTAATTTATTATCACCATTTTTCTTAACTTCTCTCTACATCTCAGTCAATATGATGCCCTGACTGAGTATTGTCATTCATGCATTAGAGGTTATGATTTTCTGTGGTGGACAGTTGTGCGTTTTATGCAGAAAAATGATATCACATGTTTCAGATTTGTTGAGAATGACTCTTAGCTGGGTTGGTTGTTCTGCCATTACTCCTGAAGATAGTTACCTTTCTGGAAGATGTTTATATAGAAGCAGAAAACTTAGTTTTCTGCTAGACTGTTGATGTAATTCTGAGACTATCATTCCTTGGCTGTATAATATATGGATAAAACTCTGCAATAAAGTCTATATATTAAGATGCAGAGATTGTGGGTTTCTTCTCTATGAGGTATTTTAGGGATTCAGTTATTGAATCTTTAAGGTATTCTGTAGATGAGAAAACAAAGAGATAAGTGTTTAACTAAAAATAGAGAAACCCTCTGAATCATTATTATTGTTGAAAACATAATTTGAGGGGTTGGTACTCCTTGAGATAGATATCTCTAAATGAGGGGTTGGTGCTCCTTGAGTGGGTGCTAAAAAATCAACCTATAAGGCATTATGAACAATTGATTATAAGATTAAGCCAGGAAGGCATTTTAAGGAGTGGTTTTTATACCCTAGGAGGGTTTTCCACTCAACAAAATATTCTGCCTCTTTGTTCTTCTGTGCTCTTTCTGTTTTACTATGCTGTTGTTATTTCTGTTCACTGTTGAGTTATTACTTTTCTCAATTCTGTTTATGAATGATTACATTCAACTCATGAATGCATTAATCAGAGTAATAATTGAGAACAAATCAGTGATATGTTTTGAATATTTGAAAAATTGGTCAAATCTGTTAAGACACTGATTCACCCCCCCCCCCCTCTCAGTGTCATTTTAACTCCAACACCTGCAAGGTCTAAGGGGGAGCTTTAACAAAAAATCACTTGAACCCCTTGATGTTTGGTGTGAGCCTTTTGGAGCATTCTTGAGGAAACTTGGAGTTCAATCCGTGCAAACCCTATTTCTAGTTCTTTGTGAAGGAAGAGGTATTTTAATTTTCTATGTAGTTATGGTTTATGTTCTTTGAATTGTTTGAATTTGAAATTGGAAGAATGGCAACCCTTGTAGTCATTAAAGTGTCAAAGAAACCAAGACCATCTTATAGGAAATATTCCTTGAATTTTTTTGAAGATGACCCCATGGGCACATTCTCATCAATCCCTCATGGAGTTATGCCAACCGAGGACACAAGAATGTATATTCGAGTAAATATTGAGGAATACAATCACACAAAATTGATTTACATTTGGCGAAATGAGCTTACTAGTGATGATTTCTTGATAAAACATGAGTACTCGAACCTGGTTGCAAAGAAGTTAGATAGATGGAATAATTTTCCCAACTTCATCTTTGATGACGGAATTGTGAAGCCAGTCCTAAGAAAAATTCATGATAATTTCTTGTGGATTGACTTATCGCATCTGATAACTAAGGAGGTGAATAGGGTTGTTACCGGCCTCTGGGATAAAGGTACAGTACCTGTATTGAAAAAGGTGAAGAATGAGGTGGTAATGGAACTTACAAGAGTTGCATATGACAAGAGAGCTTTAACAACAAAGTCCATCACCAATCTAGCTGTGAAGTATGTAGCTATCATGATTGGTCACAAAATATACTTGACAAATAGAGAGAACTATGTCTTGGCTACAACAATTTATAATGGTTTTGATATGGTTGTAAATGGTGCAGAATATGACTTATGTGAGCTTCTCCAAAATAGTTACTTTAGAATTTGAAGTCAACAAAGGAAAGGAAGTATGCTTTCAAATTTGGTTCATTGATTGTATGTTTGTTGTTCTACTTCATAAAGAGACTCCTTGGAAAGAATAATGAAGTGTTCTAGGACTCATCCAAACCGGTGGCACATCAAATTTTTGATCATATGCATAGTTTGGGTGATCTAAAAGCTCAATAAAATGCTCTAACAAATTTTTTTGTTGTATTTAAGAGCAACATGAATGAAAGAGAAAGGATTCCAAGGAAAATTATTGAGAAATACAAAGATGACATCATATTCCATGTTTCCTCTGATGAATGTATGATTGAAGTAGTAGAACCCCAGACCATATGGATTCAGCTATTGGGATATGAGATTATAAAAGATGAAGCTAAGGGGTATGTACAAATGTTGCTAAAAAACTGAAGGACCCCAATGAACCCATAATTGGTACTTATGTAGAAAAGTCTATGGAAATCCACATGGAGCTCCAGAAGCCAAAAATCAGAAAGAAAGTGGAAAAGACACTTAAATATGTTGGATTCACTAGTGAGGAAATTACTCTTGGAAGGGATAAGGGAGAACAGTTGGAGGCAAAATCATCTAGCTTGAGGAGATCCAACAGGATTCTTCCTAAACCCTCTGCAACCCCTG
Organism: Sequoia sempervirens; assembly: GCA_007258455.2. Lineage (NCBI taxonomy): Eukaryota > Viridiplantae > Streptophyta > Pinopsida > Cupressales > Cupressaceae > Sequoia > Sequoia sempervirens. Next base: position 1,009,963,229 of record VDFB02281492.1, on the reverse strand, counting down.
TAGCAAAGATTGAACCTAGTACCGCTGATAAAGGAAAAGGCCTAGCTTCCTCTAGACCTACTAATAGATCTGGGAAGAGGAAAGAAACTCCTCCGGTGGTCCTTGGGAAGAGAGGAAATAAAGATACAACTACAAGGGAGAAAAACCTTAGTGTTACAGATGATTAGGATGAAGAGGAAGAGGATCCTGATGCAAAATTGGTAAGGAGAAGAAGAGGAAGTTTACCCTCTGGTGAAGGTGTTTCTAAGGAAGTTGTTGGTTCTAAGAGAGTGCATGTTGTATCATCTTTTGATGATGAGGAAGAATAGAATTTTGGTGTTCATATGCACACCAAACCAGAGTTCAAGAAGGCTAAGGTGTCTAGTGAAGCCTGAGGACCAAAGAGAAGAACATGACAATCCAATAAATTTTAGTCCCCGTTTTGAATTAGAGGCAACTCTCAATACCTAGTTACATTTTGAGAATATGTTGAAGCCTACAACAAAATATTATGATAATGTTGAAGAAAAGGATAAGAAAACTTTGCTTTTAGCTATCATTCAATATATTATTATCTTGGAAGTTAAGTGGGATGATGTAAAGAAAGATATACCTGAGAATATGTGGGAAGCCCTGATAAAAAGGAGAGTAGAGGCTATTGAATTTGAAGAGAAAATTAGGAATGATGCATATGATAAGATTGGGTCTTCCTTGACCCCGGATGATTTGGAGACTTTGAAAAAGATTTGTACAAAGATGTTTCGAATGAAGAAAAGGGTAAATATTTTAATGAAAAGGAATAAAAAGCTAACAAAGAAGATAAGGAAACTACAAAGGTGACCGGGATACAACAAAAAAATATGGCATGATTAAGGCTGATGAGGATGTTGCTGCTGAAAATGTTGGGGAAAATATTCCTCTTGATACATGTAATGCAAATATTTATGAAAACATTGATGTTGAAAATGATGTCAGTGGTGAAAATGATCCTCCAAAAAATGAGGAGAATGAAGGTGAAGCTAAGCCTAAAATGCATAATGATGCTCCTCAAGAGCACATTGAATCTAGAAAAGGCAACGATGAAAAAGGCAATACTAAAGAAGGAAAAGGAAGTGAAGAAGAAGAAAAAGATAATCCAGAAGAAGAGAAAAATGAAGATGGAAATGCTGAAGAAGATAATAGGGATAAGGATAAAGATGAAGATAAAAAGGAAGAAAAGAAAGAAGAAGAAGAAGAAGAAGAGAATTTGGAAGAAGAAAAGGAGGAAGAAGAAAAGGAAAAGGGAGAGGAAGAAAATAAAAACAAAGAATCTATCGAGAAAAATGAAGAAAGTCAAAAGCATATTGTAAAATCTCTTAAGCATCCCGTAGAATCATCCTCTAGTAATGATGTTTTGAAAGGCTTGCTATCCAAGCAAATCAAATTCCAACCAATAATCCCTCAGGAGCTTCTACAACTTCCTATGATTGAAGGGTTTTTTGATATGGAGAAGATGTCTTTGGTACATAAATTGGTGTTAGGAGATGCATTACAGGCATCCAGAAGGAAGGAGATTCTTGAGACACATCAGAAAGGAACATAACTCATAGAAGATGCTCTTAAGGCATTACAGGAGGTCACACCTAGTGCATCTATTAATTCATCCCTCACTCCTATTGAAAATTTGAGATTGTTGTTAGATTCGTTCAAGGAGTATACCTTCGGGCTTAGTGAAAAAAAAAAACAAGAGGTTGAGGAGAAACTAGTAGAGAAAAGGCTATTGGCATTGCATGACAAGTGTGCTCTTGCACCCTCAAATTTTGAAAAGAACCTGGAAGCTGCAAAGATCTGTGAGTCAGAGGAAAATGTTGTTCTTTATTATTGCTTGAAGTGCTTGGATGCCACTCAGAACATTAAGGATATTATGGACTCCATTGAGTCTCAGTTGATTCTTGTCTCTGATCGTTACAGTATATCCAAAGATAGAGATAGATCAACCTGGAACGCCATTACTGCGCATAAAGAAAAATTATTTGTCTTGCAAAGGTAGAAGGAAGAGATTATCAAAAAATTTGATTAGTTAAGTGACATTATAATAGTGGAATACACTCTGATTGGCAAGGCCCTGGCAGGCACAAAAAAGCTTGAGAAGATAAACTTGACTCCTAATACTTTAGATATTGCAGAAGAAACTCCGCTAGAGTTGGAATCCCTGAACAAGATGCTAATTGTTGTAAAGGATAGTTGGGAGAATGGTAAATTTGTATGGGTAGGTATTTTTAAGGAGCTTCAAGGCTCACCATCCTCTGGTTGATGCATGTTTCTTTGTTTTTTTTCTTTGCATTCATATTTCAGTTTCAATTTTTGGGACATCCTTTGTCCTTGATGTCAAAGGGGGAGAGGTTTGAAGAATAATGAAATGTTGGTGTTTGGGGGAGCAATATTGTAAATAAGAAGTTTTGTAAATATTTCTTTTTGGCACATGTTTCCATCAATGACAAAGGGGGAGATTGTTGGAAAAATAAAGAACATCTCATTTTGTTGTTTTTGTGTTGTCATTGATGTCACCATGATATATGAGTTGCAACTGCAAGCTCAAGTCTGAATTTGTTCTGGTACTCTGGTATGGTATCTGAATCGGTATAAGGCTTATATTCTTCGATATTTTGGTATAACCCTTTGGTATTGTGGCCCGCATTTGTTTGCTGGTGATTACTATTGCTTGCAGTTTTAGGAGATGATTTATGGATTCTGGAAGCCTGTACATTCAAGATCTCATGTACTCAGATGCACGTATGTTGTATCGGTATTACTTTGTTTTACTATTAGGTCTATCATTGGCTAACCTAATGAATGTATTGTGTGATGGTGAATTAATTTTTGTTATGTATGTGCGACCTATCTTAAGTCTGAGTTGACATGATGTAGCATGTTGGGTGTTTGAATTTCTATTTGGGAAGTTTTTGTGAATTCTTGAACCTGACAATTGGTATTTTTGGTAAATAAGAAATGCATCTAATTAGGCCGACCTAATTGATACTTGCAGAGAGATCAAATATATATATTGGATAGTTTTTTTGAAGATTGAAGGTGCGTGTGTGATGTTTTTGTTGTGAATACAAATGTGAAGAAGAGTGAATATAATGAAGTGTGTCAAGTTAGTTTATTGAGCTTCATGGGAACTGAATTTGCATTCACTAAGTGTACTTTATCAGTTCATTTTCTAGTTGTAAGCCATTTCGTCATTGTAATTCTATAGGTAGTGTGCCTTTGTATTTGGATAGTGAGTCTTGGCAGTGAGCCACCCACTTTTGTAATATTTTATAACTAGTTATACTATATTGTGAGCTAGCACTCACCGTGGTTTTTCCCATTTTGGGTTTTCCACAAAAATCCTGGTATTCATGTGTTATGTGATTTTCATGTTCTATTCATGCTCTTACTTATCTTTGCTATTGTATGCATTGGAATAATTGGATGGTATCTGATTAGAAAATTTTAGAAGATACTGATTCACCCCCCCTCTTAGTATCTTGGATATTCAACAACTTACATCTGTAAATGAGACTTTTTCAAACATATTTATTAGCTTAACTCGACTCATCTTCTTTGTCAATCGATAATGCTTGTTGTTAAGAATTAGTGATTGACTGTTTCTTTTGGCAATGAGACCATGCCAAATAAGTGGGGAGTGTGGTTGAAGTTGGTGCCACCTCTAGAAACCAAATTGTTGTAGATGTCTACAAATCAAATTAAGCATATGCAGACTGAATAAGTCTTTAGATTGTTATCAATAAGCAAGTCGACCTGTAGGTGATTATGTTAAGTATTAAGCTAGGAAGTCACCACCTTTCTATTGTGTTTCATGTGTTGATTTGCATGGAGCTTGTTGTCCATTAACATGCCTAAACTGTAGTCTATGGGGTTACCAAGTTGCTCTATAAATAGCTAAACCATTTCATTTGGAAGGGACACATTCTTCCACAAGATTTCACATCTTTTTCTATTCCTATTTCTACATTATTTCTAGCCATACTATGTTTTACATTGAGATAAGTGATAATAGGAATGGGGATCTCTTCTTTTTTATTTTACTTTTGAATGATGTGTCTTGCATGCATGGTTGAGATGTCTTTCCTAGTATGTGCATTAGAGAAATTATAGTGTATTGAAAAGGAAATTGAAGCTTTTATGTTGTTTTCATATTGTGTTTTTAAGTACTCCATAGTAGGAGATGGGTGTTTATCATAGGTATTATATACTAGGCTTGATTGAACATGAAAGGAATGTATGGTACACTTAGCTAAGTTATTGACTTAACTAGGAAAGCTTGTGTTTAATCCTAGGATAGATAATCTAGTACGGGAGGGAGTTTGTGTACTTACTTGTAAATAGGGTTATTCCAAGTATGTAGGTTATCCTTGGGATGATGGACTATCCATTGAAGGAAATGCCTATGCATAGCTTAAGATAGCCTTAAGTCAAATTGAACCTGAGTAGTGTATGTGATAAATGACTTCATTTGAAGTATTGAATGAGAACACTTTTTCCAAAGTGGTGTGAATGTCTAAGACTCCAATCTAGATTGTGTGACTACCGAGACTACATTGTCAGTTCATCGTGATCCAATATTACATGCTAGTTCTAGATTGTGGGATTACAAGGTTCTAGTTATGTAGGAGACAACACTATGCTCAATTGGTTGTCGTTATTGGTTACTCTACCAATATCTTCGTCGAAGGGAAGGGTCATCTATTGGAATAATAGATGTGTGAGAGATCGCATTATGAGTCCATTGTTGAAATAAAAGCGCTTGAGTTATGCTTCTCCTCCACAACAGGCGACAAAAGAACTAAGATTTGAAAGGAAGGATCTTGGACTATCTTACAACTATTTGTCCTAAAGCTCATTGAGTTATGTATGTAAATGTATGCTTTCTTGCATTGATGTATTTTATGGAATGAAATGGAATTCATGTTGTAATATGTTATGCATCTTGATTGAAAATTATCAATAAATAAAAGAAAAAATTTATTGCAATGGCTTTTTACTTAGTTAATCTACTCAAAAGGTGAAAACTGAGAAAATTTTACTTTACTAAAGGCTTAGTATGTTACAGGAATGGTATTTCTCTTTTCCTAATAATTCCATCTTTTCTTTTGATCAACTCGTAAATTAGATCCTCCAACAGTTCTAGGCCAAAATCGGGCCAAAATTTGTATTCGTCAACTTCATCAAATGCAATCAAGGAACCCATGAGAAGGCAAGTAATTTTATAGCTTGATATCAGGCTATCTTCTGTTAGATTTCTTATACTTTTCTTGATTCTAATGTACAACAAGTGTTCATCAAAAACTTGAGCAACATTGCAAGATAAATTTCTTTTGATGAAGTACCTATATTTTTCCCATCTCTATGCCACCCTGTGTGAGTACCAACAAATGGTTGCACAAGACAAGGGTTCCTTCTTACACTCTTGGCTAGATGGCCATTATGTTGTGTCTATCTCTAGTGAGTCTAAGAAAGAATAAAGTGGTTGCAAACATGGTATCAGTTTCCATTGACAAAAATTTTCTTGGAAGAAACAAGATATTTACAAAATTGTTTGAATCATACAATAATATATTGCATAAAATTTTGAAAGATAATATAATAACCCTACAAGAGATTAGACCACTATCGAAGTCGTATCCTCAAGGGTACAACATGCATAAATTCTATTGATACCATCAGGTCTCAGGACATGATACTAATAAATGTGTGCATCTCCGTCATGTAATACAAGACCACATAGATAATAGTACCATCCAACTTAATGGAAAGAAACAAAACTCAAATAAATCTGTAGCCAAGCCTAGCATCCAATTGCAGATTTATACACATCCCTTCCCATCCCACTTCACAAATCTTGTCACTACTTCATTTTTTTACGCCAGACCCATTGAAATATGTGAACATGGTCTTGTTCACTCATGTCCCTCCTCCTTCAAGTTATGTGAGTGTTACACTTGAAATTACATTCACCTCACATGAATTTCCATTAAACAAATAGTTTTCTCTGCTGTACATATTGGCCCGCATCAATGATAATGCCATAAATGTCATTATGGTTGATCCGATGAGTCAAGTTAATGTTGTCACGAAGGAAGCTCTCTTTATAAAAAAATACATAAGGAGAGATACGAAGAGTCCTAGACCACACTTTGCACACATGGACTTTATGTCCCACCTATTGGTTTTATTTCTTTGTCTATCCTTGTTGGACCCAAAACTATAGAGACACTGTTTGTTGTGATCCTAGAGTCATACTTTTTTGGAGTGAAATTGGGCATCCCTTGTTGGTTTCCATGAAAGTAGTACCTTTAGTGATCCATAAATTTCTTAAATTCCCTCATCAAGGATCAGTGTATACAATCCAAGATTCTAGATATAAACCACTTGTATCCCGTGGGGGCTTTCCCTTAGATCACTTCTAGCCCACCCTGGTTGAACCCCTGCCACCCAAGGGAGATATCTAATATAAATTCTATTATATCTATAAGATTGGGGGATCAATGCCTATAGGTGGTTTCCCTCTATCTACTCAAGATATTTCTTTGAAGGCTTCCTTGTGAGCACAACAACACTCTACATCATTTTCCCCTTCCAAGGGGAAGGACAAGCAAGCTCTTGCCCTCAAGCCTCCCCCCTCTTCTTATGTCCCAACTTTCTTTGCTTCTTCTCAACCCTCAATGGCACCTTTTGTTCCTCCTATTGTGCTTGACATAAGAAAACGAAAATTTCCCGTGTTGTGGAAGAAGAAGCCTTAGGTTTTCTAGGTTTGATTTTAACCACAGTTCCTTGATCCACCCTCTATAGAAAGGGGAAGCATTCCCATGGGGTTGTTCCTACATCTTGGCCTCCAAGGCATCCCCCTGTTACTCCACCTGCCCATAAGGAAAATAAAGGAAAGGGGCCCACTATCCAAACATCCATATCTCTTCCTATTTTTGTACCTCCTCCTCTTGCTCCTCCTTACGAGTCTACCCTTCCACTAGCTACAGTTGTGGAGGTTGCTCATCTAGTAGAGAAGGAGCCCCTGACCTCTTCTGAGACACCATATTCTAGCACTCATAATTTATGTAACTGGATTGTGCATGAGCATAAGCATCGAGGAAATGCCTTGGAAAAGGAGCATTTCACCTTGCAGAAGGCCAGAGAAGAGCCTTCTGCCTCTATCTCTGTAGCTTTTGTTTCTACTCCTCTCGCCTCTACCTCCTATCTTGCTTCAATTCCCATCGCCTTCTTCCTTCTTCTAGCTTTGTTTGAGGACCCTGATGAACTTCACCCCAAAAGGGTGCAAGTGTTCATTTCTCCCTCAATGGAACCCCCTCTTATCACTTCTTTTCTAGACATTCCTCCTTTCTCACAGTTTGTGAACATGCCTCATACCAAGGTGTTGTTCTCCATGGCTCCACCTTCTTTTGCTCCTTCTCCTGCTTTAGCGAAAAGGACCAAACATCCTCCACTGAAGTGAAAGTTAGAGACTGACCTTGCCTCTAGTGGGGGTCGTAAGAGGTCTTTTGTGCCTCCTCCACCAGTTCCGCCTTATCTTGCACCATTCTAGTGACAAAGAAGGCCCCTCCCTCACTTGAGTTTTTCATTGCACCTTTCTTGGAAGGTGGCTCTAAATCTTCAGTCGCTTGTCCTCCCTCTACCCAACCAACACAACTCACCCCAATCAAATGTATGTTTGGCTCATTGGAGGATATTCTGACTTTGTCATCGATCTTTGCAAGATCGATGAACTTAGTCTCACAGGAGCTCACTGACGAGGACCTTGAGGGACCTTCTTCTTTGGATTTTGTTGTAGGTGATTTGGCTACCACCCCTCTAGCTATCCCTCCCCTACATGTGCATATTACCTCCCCCTAAAGTGATCTAGATTGGGAGTAGGATAACCTATTGGTAGAGTTGGACTAGAGTGATACTCTCCTCTACATATATAAATTATTCATGTGTGTTTGTTTGTGCTTCCCTATGATTGTATAATTATGTTTGTGCTCTAGAGGACCCTTTCTACACTTGCAAGTTCTTGGATATATGATAAAAAATATATTGTACACTTCTTCTATTTGTATCATCATTCTTCTACATGTCATGAATTTTTCCTCACATCGAGAACGATGCAAAGCATAGGGGAATTTAGGCCTCTTCCATGTTGACCCAATTTTTATTTTTACTTTACCTTCATGTGCTCTTCTTCCCATTATGATACATTTTGGGGGTGATGATAGTTCATATATATATTACACAATAATTATCTATCTATATATATGGGCAATTTTGACCCCGAATAATCATATCCCCATGTGATCTTGATTTCTCTATCTTTTATTTTCTCTCTTGATCTTGTGGTTTCTATGTGATATCCCTCATGTGAAAAAATCCCACAAATACATCTCATTATGTGTCTAGCGCCATAACATCTCTTGTCTTTCTCTTCTTAAAATGACATGTTCTCCTTTGTGTAGCACACATCATTCTAAGGGGACTATCATATTTGCTTAAAATTTCCAAAAGGAAATTTTCAAAAGCATTCCTTGATGAAAATTTATTATAAAAATATTCCTAAACGTCTCATGTCTCGTCGTCTAGCTTGGGGGCACCCTGACTAGACCTATCTTGTCTTTCTATGACTATCCTATAATTCAGTTTGCATCAACCACTAACCTATCTTCCTTCTGCATGGCCTCTAGCCATGCTAGCCATACTTGTTAGCATTATCTTTTTATCTAATTATATTATTTCATTTCATGTCTTTATATTATGTCATTTCTTGTCTTTGAATCTCAACACATCTATTTTCACTTTTTTTTTAATTGTATGTCTATAGCTAACATGTTTGTGGTGAGATTGTAACCAACTTTGTAGGATTGAAGACTTGTGTCCTCTTCGCATTCTAATGGAGCTCCTTCATGTTGGATATACCAAAATGGAGATCTACTTTTTCTTCATTCTGGCTATATTCTCTTCAATCTATTTCTACTTTAGCTCGCACATGTTTAGATACATATCCTTGCTAAAGTGGGGGAAAAATGTAATGTCGTAAAATTTCTCCCTTGCATAATTTCACATTACATCACCCTACTTTAGCCCAATAAAAAGATAATGCAAAATCCAATCCACCTTAGCTTTCATTTTCACCCTCTACCTTGTTGTTTTCTATTAGTGGGGAATTTTTATTGAGGATGCCCCATGTTGCGCAAATGTCTGCTCGTTGCACTAGCATCCTAACAAGATTCTTGAGTTAGTGGACATTGGGACATTACATTTTCTGCCACTCGTTAAGTGCAACACCCCTAGCAACTATAGACCCATTTGAGAATGAATCTTTTACCTCCAATATCCCACATTGAACTCATATTCACTATTCTATTCATTCTAACTTCATTTTATCACTTCAATCTTTGATTCTAGCTCTCCAATCTCACTTCTTAGCATTTTCACTTCTCATTCTACACCATTTTCATACTGGTTTGAGCTTTACTACACCAAGCTCTCTTGACATATTTATCTTCCTCTTAGCTTCACCAAGTTCATTGGAGGGAGGGTAACATTTATCTTCATAAAATTATCTTGTTTATTGAAGTAGCATAGTGATATCTTACATGCTTTACATCTTTGTTTTGTCTTATCACATTATTTCTCTTCTATATTTCTATATTATTGTCTATTTGGTTGTTCGTCGAGGTGGAAACACCAAAGTAGGGGTTTGACTAAGGCAAGCCCCAAAAAGCAACCCAACACTTTTCTCATTTTTGTGTGTATAAGATTGTATGTGTGGAGCTTGCAAGAGGTTGGACCATCTGTGAGTTTAAAATCCCTTTTCTTCCACTATGTACGATTTCATTAAATAGTCTAGTTATTTGTTAAATTTAAAGTGTTCTTGTTGTACTAATTTTCTGCATTCTATTAACTTATTTATAATAATCAAATTTTAGATTCCGAGTAGAAAATAGGCTCTATGAGTTTCTGTCTACAAGTTTGACTATGTCTGTACGAGATGCCAACACATCCCTAAGATGATAATGTGCCACACTGTCATCCTCTCTAAGCCAAGAGCTAGTTGTCTTGTACTAGAAACCTATGTAGTTTATTCTCTCAGTCACCGAAGTCCCTTTTTCCAAAACACATCATAAAACATAAAACAGAGTCAAACTTTCCCTTTTCCTTTTCCTTAAACCGTCACCCATCACCTGAGATTTTTTCCTTGAGGTAACCTAGGGCTATTTGCTCCTTGTAGACTCTTCCTTGTCCTAGAGACTCAGGAGTAGTGAATCCCATCGGTTACAGTAGGAAATACTCAATGGGAAAATCAACCATCAAGACAAGAGGCACAAGATGGGATATCCAAGTGACTTAGATGTATTACTTGTAAATTTCCTTTCTAGTAGCTCTTGTGATGGTCTCCTTTGAAGGAAGGGTCTATGAAGGAGCATTTAAGAAATACATGAAAGGAGATACTCTATTAATAAATATACCAAAAGAAAGTAGTGATCTAGTCTCAATGTAGCAATAATGTGAGGACTTTTTTTTAGAATAGAAAAGAGACAAATATGGATATGTATCATGACTAGATGCAAATTCACCCATGGATTTGAGTATGATTATGTATAAAGGAAGCTCAAAGATATATCAAGACACATTGGTTAGAAAATAAACTTTTCTTTTATAATTCTCTAAGGAATAATATATTTGCACATAATAAGATGTTGTAGCAAAAAGTTTTGGACCCTCTCAATTTGAGCTCAATGAATGTATCTAATGATAGGCCCCCAAAATTATAATCCATATAAAACTATGGGATTAATGATGGTATCAAGGAGATGTATCTTTGAAGGGATATGGAAGTGGATCTAGAAACATTGATGTTCCACGAAAGAGAAAAAAAGGCATATCCTTTACAAAGTTGTGAATGCGAGTCAAGATTCATTATAAAGGAGGGACTAGAGAATTGGACTCCTAAGTAGATCGAAGTGGATGTTATATCCAAGGATTATCCCTTATAAAAAAAAATAGAATTTGGAAAGAAGATGTTTGGAGATATTGAAAATTATGGTGTAGTTTTACTAACATTGACCACAAGTTGGTGGTGATCACAAAAATAAGCAAGTGTGTCAATTTTTCATTGTAAACATTTAGTGGAGTGAGAGGATAGTAACATCATCAATAAAAAGTAGAATGACAATAACCACCTCATATAAAGTGCAACCATCACTCAAGTGAGTGTGTTGCTAAATAAATCCCTCCAAGTCATCAATGTAGATGCTAAAGATGGTTGAAGAGAGAGGACACCCTTGTTAGACCCCAATGGTATTCATAATTAAGTTAGAGTAATCGAGCAAGGTACAAAATTATCCAATAATTGTCTCATAAATTCTCCATGCAACAATAATAAGAGAATAAGAAATGATAATATCACACAACTAAATTGGAAAATCAAGTCTCTTGAAACTAATTCAAAGGAATGAGAGGTTCAAAAGGAGCCTTCAAAGAATTATGAAAAATTAGTTTCCTTTTAGTGTTCTTGATGTCATAAATGGATCAGTAAAGGGACAAGTTGGTTTTTATGATTGGTTCACATTTTCTTGAATCATGGAGTGGTTATGGGGTTTCCACACCAAAACAACAAGGATTCTTGAAGCTAAATGTGGAAGTTTACAAATTCTTTAATTGGTTATTTTTTAGTGAGATTTTGGGGACCAAAGCCCCCTTGGTGGGAAAGGTATGATTCATAATTAGGTCTCATTTTGAAATTTTGACTGTTGAGGTCATATCTTACATGCACAATTGTTGCTACATTGCTTAGGAGTTGCTATTGAGGATCTCAAGTTGCTACTCAAGTGTTGTTAAAATGTGAGCTCGTCATTGAAATTGCAATTTTGTTTTCTTTATGGTAACTAATTTTGGAAAGGGTTCATGTTTGTTGATTTTTATCCACATGGGTAGTGATTAGGTGACACATGCCTTATGATTTCGGTTATTCTCGAGTTAAAACCATTATTGGTTTTAAATGGGCTATGGTTGTGTATGCATGCATTGTGAGTGATCATAGGTGGTGATACTCCACTGAAGGTCATTAGAGTTAGTAGATGAAGTGATTTGAATTCCATAGGGTAGGTTGGATAGCGAAGCAATTAAAACACTCTTTCCATTCTATGGTGGAATCATCTCCCATTGTTGTAAAGGTAGAGATGAATAATAAAGGGATGTGATCAAAGGTGGGTAGTAGGATTGCATATTTTTAGAGATTGCAAAAAGCTTTGAGGAGATAGGGTAGCTCTATTTTTGTTGTACAAACCCCAAAATACCATTATTATCTCCATGCAATTTTAGTGTATAGTGAATGAGATGGCATAAACATTCTCTTGCCATATTTTTTTACCCTTATGGGTTTTCTTTAGGGTTAACTATAATGTCATATGATTACCTCTTGTAATGTGCTCTATTTATTTATTTATTTATTGTTTGATAATGACATGCCCACAATTTTGCACACTAGGCAAGGACACAACTATTTTTTTTAAACCACAACAAGAATACCACGAATAAATGACAACCATGCATGAGCATGGCATACAAATTAAAGGCTTTGAACTAGTTACTTATGCAACGACATTACGATAAGTGTCGACCAAGAGCAGGGAGGGAGGATAACGAGATCAAGCATGCAAGTATCCTGCATGCACACCCTAAGGTGTAGCACGAGGTGGTTCTAACTTTGGGTTAGACTAGGTAAACAACATGTCACTCCCTACATTATTAACACCCATTGGTTAGAGTTTGATCTAGTGCTTACACCAATATATTGTTGATAGTAAAATGATGATCAATGTTTGGGTGAATAATTTTTACTCAAGGTTTCATTATAATATGATATTATAGATTTCTTGTAAGAACATGCCATGCTCCAACCTTATCCTCATATTCTTGTAACCAAAATTTTATTCATCAATGTTGTTAGAAATGTATACCCCTAGTACTATTATCGAGAGTGATGTTGCTCTAACCCAAAAAAAATATTAACATTAGTTCAACTTAAAATTAATATAATAATTATTAATCCTATTGATAATATGGTTACTTTGCCATAGTATTAAGGATTTAATAAATTTAGTGTTCACATTAATATTAATATGAATTTGACCCACACAAATTTCACAAGGTTTAATTTGTTTAACCTAAAGAAGTTGTATTGATGAAATTTCTCAAAATTATTTTACTATTTTAGTTTGTTATCCCATCTTACTTTATCACTCAAGTGAATTAGTAAAATATTTCAAATTAAATAAATTAATTATTTACCATATACTATAATAAAATTGAATTACTCAAATATATATTGCTTATAAAGCTTTAACATTTAAAAAATAAATAGATAAAATAAGTATCACCATTAGAATTTAATAAATATATATTTATATCTACTTATTTTCATAATAATAAAGGAAACTATTACATTTTTCTTTTCTTACTTTATAAGCAGCATCTTAAGAATGTTTAGTTTAAAAGGAATATTCTAGAATATATTAACTATTTAGAAATAGGGTCTCCTTTATGACATGAAACATCAAATAAATAATGAATTTGAAATTAAGTAACCAAAATGCTAGCTGCCCTTCTAATATCTCCCCTCATTAATTTTATTAAAGATAACAAGTCTATTATTATTGTATTTAAATAAGAGGTATGCTTGTCACGTGAGAGGAAAATTAAAATAAAAGCTTAAGGGTCCAAAAGTAATGAATTGCCACCTATATTTATTTGCCTACATTTACAAGATTCACGGAGGAGGAAATTGTTTGATTTAATTAATTTAATTTGAGCATATCCATAAAAGTCGTAAAGATAACTGTAAGTGAAATACAAACTGGAGTTGTAAAAATTCTCACATCCATTCAAAAAGAAATTTTATGAAATCTTATTTTATTTGATTGTTTCTGCCCTAATCACTAAGTCACTATTTTTCATTCATTCTTTAGGAATTTATTGTGAAAATTTTCCCTTTGTTCTAGGTGATGAAGGGAGGCGTTTACATCTCACTCTATAAAATTAAATGCCCATTTTTTTATAAAAAAAAGAGTCTTCCAATTAACGCGTGGAGAGAGAAGGATTAGGCCTAAATAGTAATTTTCTTTTATTTACTCTTCCTAAGCTCCTTTCCCATATATTTGTTCTAACCCTAATCTCTTTGCATGGGAGGAAGCAAGGCAATGATGGAGGGAAGGCATCGATTAAGAAGCTCCCATTCAAGACTAATGGCTGGGGCTGACTAATCATGATGTCAAGCTGGCTCGCAGAGAGAATTATAGGTAATTTCTCTTATTCACTTGGGTCTCGATCTTCTCTTATTAATAATATTATTATATTTATTTACTTATTTTTTATTTTAATCTCTTGCCCCCCATTTGATTCTACAGGTAAAGGAAAACAGTTTCTTTTATTTCCTTACAAGTGTGTTTAAAGTCGTCGGTTTATTTGTGCTTCCTATGACCCATTCCTGATTGCTTCGGTCCTCTGTAGGTGACTTGACAACGACGCTGAGAACCGTGGTTACTTAGTTTCATGTTAGAACCAAGGACTTAATTTCATTTTATCTTTGTATTCATATATTTTATTTATGGTTATTCTTAATACCCAACTGAATAGTGTTTGGGGCCATGCAAAAAACTGATGAAATCATGGTAGGGCACACCACAATGCCAACAACATACTAGAAGATTTTAAAAAAATAAAATAAAAATAAAGGGGTTTATATTATTATACATTTTTTTTAAAGAAAACCTTACGCTTAAACTTTTATTTTATTTTGGTTGCATTTAATTTGTCTTGTCTCATGTTTCACTTCAAGATCTAATAGGCTATACAATCGTTGAGTAGATATATTGAGGATGGAGATGGACTTATGCACAGACCTATCTCTAAACTCCAGTGGAGGGAGTATTTTGGAGTGATGGAAAGCTACGAGACTGTAATAGAAATTTCATGGGTTGCATAAACGTTACTATTCTTAAGTTCTGCATAGAGAATTACACTAGCTAGTACTAGAAGGAAGCATGGTAGTAGTACTTATATGATACCCTTGATTCATAGAGGGTTCTTTTGTAACAACTTTCCAACAAAAATAGAAAAGGATTTGATTCTTACTTATTTGACCTTCATTTCTCACTGATTTGTTGAGCATAATAATGAAAATAGACTCTTAACTAGGCCAACAAAATACTTTTGTCCACACAATATGCTATTCTTTGGGAGAGGTTATAGTTCTATAGTTAGAATGCAAATACTTGTGAAAATAGAACATACATTTCTTTTAACAGAACATGTTTCTTGTTTATACAAACATATCATCTTAAACAGATTTCACATTTCCTTTGAATCAACATGCAACTCCATTTTAAAATGGGAATACACTTCTTTCCTTTAAACAAGGACACATTTCACCCTCTACCCAACACAGACTTGAGCAAGCCATCACATAGCTCTTTATACAACAAACTGGGAAGAGTACGACTCTTCAAATCTGCAACTAGAAACAGGATGAAGCTTTCTTCCAAGACCTGCAATTTTCACCAAACTCTCAACTTACACTTAAAAGAACCTTTACAAGCCATGGGGTGCTCACCACCCATCCATAGGCTAGAAAAACAGCCACCCCCGAGCTGGGAGGCTGCCAAACAGACCTGGGTGACAACAACATCACATCCAAGTAGGCTAGGTAGACTCACAACACAAAGACCTTACATTGGTCTTATGGGGAGAGACAGGGAGGATCATAGCCATAGGGCTACTAACAACAAGTGCATTCACATAATATTTTAACCAACAACCATCTCCATTCTTCAATCTTCCCATTTCTTCCTATGTTCCATAGTGTTTTAGGGATGGGGATGAGGGACGACAGGGGACACGTTTCCTGGATGTTTCCTAGGGAGCTATTTTCAGGGGACGGTAGGGGACGACGACATACAATATATATATATATATATATACTACTCTCGCAAGTTATTTACATATATCTCCCTCTATGATATATTATTAAATTTTGAAAAACTCGTGTATATATATACACACAAGTTTTTCAAAATTTAATAATATATTATAGAGAGAGAGATATGTCAATAAATTAATAATTGATAACAATAATAATATGTAAAGAAACCATGAGAGTAGTATAACAACATAATAAATGTCATTAAACTTATTATTGTAGCCTATGATCCAGTTTTGTTTGTATTTCATTGGGAATCAATATAAATTAGATTTTGAAGGAAATGTTTGTTGTTGTAATCAAATCAGAATTATATTAGACCTGTAATGCAATGTATTCAGACTTGATATAGTGCAAATAAAATCAGATTTGAGGTTGAATGTTTCATATTTGTTGATGTTATGAGAGTAGTTATCATTTCTATGTTTTATGCAAGTGATTTGGCATTAAAATTCAATCAAACGCAAGCATAAACATTCAAAAATTAGAACTCAATCACTTTGCATTCCAAGTGTTTGAAAAAATGTCAAACAAACCAAACTCAAAAATCGCCTTAGAAAGGAGGATGAAATATTTAAAAAATCAAAATTTAAATATTTTTTTAACCCAGGAAGCTCCCTATCCATAGGGGACGGGGAACCATCCCCAAAGGGCAAGGGACATTTCCTCCCATTTCCTACTAGTTGGGTTGTTTCGGGGATGGATGGGGGACGTCCCCTTTGCGTCCCCCCATCTTGGGGATGACTAGGGACGGGGACAATGGGTTTTGGGGCAGGGGATGCGTCCCCATGTAGCACAGATTTCTTCTTTTCCACCAAGGGTACTCTTACCCATGGGTACTCATACCCATTTAACTTACAACTGTAGCCACCAATTTTCACAAAGAAATATTTATATGCCCTCATGGGGATCTCTCCCCCCCTCAATTCCCCACTTGGGTTGCTCACTACCAATTCTGAGGAGCCAACCCAACAGGTTACACAACTTCAACAACACTTACACACAATAGATATTTTAGCAAGACAACAACAACACAGCATAACACCACATATCTTTGGTACATGCACTCATACAAATTGTTGGAATAAACTTTATAGCATAACACAAACAAGTATCCAACCCAAAATAGTAACACCCAACATACACAACATGGAATTTAGCAATATATTCAACAAAGCATGGGGATAAAGACCCTACCTTTAAACCTTGAGAGAGAATTGTTGCCCTTCCTTCCTCTTCTTCAACTCTTCCTCTCCCTTCCTTAGCCAAAATTAGAATGCCAAAAACTTAAGCAAATCTCTCTCAAATCCTTCTCCCAACAGCCCCAACTACCATGTCCTCCTTTCTTTTATGAGGCATGGCCTTCACATGGGCTACACACACTCATTTTCGTCACCCCTCTTACAAGCAATGTAAGAGGGGTCATTAATGAGATATGTCCATGTTTACAACCTAAAAATACCCCCCAACCTTTAGGTCATAGACCTAGGGTGTAAAATAAGCAGCTATTAATTAAAAATCAGGACAAAATTGACTCTTAAAACTGCACTAAATAAGAAATCCGAAATTACTTCTTTCTTTTTGAATCACATTTGTTTTCCAACAATTTTAACACTTACACCCTTACCCAATATCACTAGATATACAAATTTTCAACACAACACCTAAGACTCTGACTTAACAGGTTGATACAACAAGGTTTGTTTAGCAGCCTCCAACTCCAATGGCTTAAGGGAATTTACCTACACGCTTCATGAAAGCATTAGTCCATTTTCCAACAAAATTAAATCCAAGAAAATAACATAATTACCAACAAAGTTAAATCCAAGTAAATAACATAATATAATGGAGTACAATATATATCATATTCTTTGTGCACACTAGCATATGCATTCTTTACATTTTCTTTTTAAACATCTAAGCACATATTACAATCCATGCAATATCTCCTCAATTACACTACGTAAATCAACAATACTCATATTTATTATGTAGTCGTTCCATTATTCACTTGTAATAACATAATTTCAAATATGCATTCACATCACATGGTCATTCACAAATTCACTTGATTAACACAATATCACATATTCTACTCTAGGCATGTTATTTAAATTTTCATATAATTCAAGATACAAGTAAAATCAGTTACTCCAAATCAGCATAATCATTAAATTACGATCCATCAAAGTAATTAATCTAACATGCATCATAATATATGAGTTCAATGTTTATGAATCAAAATCATCCATCATAAAATATAAAGTAAGAGAATAATGTATCAAGGTACGATCATGCAATAACAACAAAACATAATGTCCATAGATCCAGCTGACGATGGGTCTCAGAAATCATGTTAATATTTTTATATGCATGATAAAGCCATTAAGGAAAATTGAGAAAGCATAGAAGAGTGGTGACATTGAAATCCTTGTTGAACTATTAGGGCTATCAACCTAGTGGATTAAGAATCACCACTAAGGTGGTGAGAGCCTTTATGTGAACATGATTTATGATTTGTATTTGCTCCATCAATTTCCCTTACCATTTAGTAGCATTATGGTGATTTAACATGGTTGAAAAAAAACCAAATGGCATAAATGCAGCAAGAAATGTACTTAATAACATTGTCTCTCACCTCGTTCTAAAAATACTTTCTAATGCGCCTTCTTTGTTCATTTTAAAGAAAGGGGTTATTGTCTTTTTGGAAAGATACTGTTGTAAGAAATAGATGTTGGGAAACCATTATTAGAATAGTGGATGGCCTTGTAGGTGGCTTGCATGATCTTCTTGGCCAAAGGATAAGATTTGGATCTATATTTCTTGGCTATACTATTTTCTTCCTCTTGTTCTTTGGTATAAGCAAGAATTTGGAAAACCATTTTTGTTCGACCCATCACAAGCTCTAATTCCTTGGCCAATCATTGTATACTAGTGGGATTTCACTTGAATATAAGAGCTCCTATACTTATTTTGGAACTTGTTACAACACCAAACATATTGCCACCTCCAACAAGCTACTCAATTTTTTCTTGTTACCAAAGCAGTGATAGGGTCAAATTTGAAATCTCTAGCTGACCCTTGGACCACTAAGTTTGAGAAACGTCTATCCAGCCATAAGAATGCACCTTTGATCATATTTATTAATTAATTGAATTATTTTCAATTAATTAATAAATACAATCAAAGGTGCATTCTCGGGGTTGGATGAACAATAGTTATTCCATGGCAGTAACCAAATCGATGAAATCACTTTTGATACTGAGAAGCAGATATATTGGTATCCAACCTCTACCTTGCAAGGATGTAGAAAATGAAAGTTTATTTTAAATTTTGGGATGTATTCTCTTTGACATCAATGCATTCATTATATTCTCATTTTTTATTTAGTTTTGTTAATTAATAAATATTATAATCTTATATCAAATTATAATTTTTTAATTTATCAAGTTCTATACATATATTTTTACATATCTAGTCACTATTATATTTTATGCATATGCATTCTTATATATTTGTTTGTACATCATTTATTAACCTATCAATATGCATGTCCCAATGTGATTGTTATCTACTTGGATTTGATTGTGTATCCACCCAAGTTTATTTTAGTAGTTAGACATGACCCATAATTTTTTAAATTCAATTCCAAAATTTGGTTGGTCCATTATTTTCTCACCCCACGCCAAATAACTACACATTTTTATGATTTTGTGTTATATATTAGTAGCACAACCAACTTACCTAGCTTAGGTTTTGGAGACACTACTATTGACATTTAGACCATGATCAAGAAACAAGCATGATAAAATAAAATAGGTAAGATGGACTAAAGATACTATTTTATTTTGGGTTGAGGAACAATCAATCAAACTATCAATTCAATGGAAAACTATCTTATGATATATGTATTGGTAGGACGATCCCCTCTTCCCTAACACGGTTTTCCCTCCATTTCCCTACTATGACTAATGGGTAGGGTGTGTGGGAAATAAAAGACACAAGTTTCACATGCAAAATAATAGAACCAATCGTTGGTTGAGCTAGAGAAACCTATCCATGGCTATGCTAGCTTGAGGTAACCAGTTAGGTGCCCTATGGATAGTAGGGGAGAAATATATCATTATTTCAACCATTACATATTATGGTTCTGGTGGTTGAAGCAAATCCTTGTCAAGACAAGATGCATGATGTTAGGATTCAAGAATCTAAACTATTTATGGCTCGAGCATGTGTGAACTTGGGGAAAATCTTGGTTGGGATTCTTAGTGTTGGTTTATTTTTATTCTACAAAGCTCCAACTGATTCCTAAGACAACCTAAATGAATAATCAATTCTTATGCTCAATTGTTTTAGGAGTTGATCAACGAATAGGAGAAATATGTTCACAATTTTCTCCTCCGCACTTCAAGCTCTACAAAACCTAGGAGGGTGATCCTATGCAATATCCACAAATTCTTCATACAATTGACTTCAGATATTGCTTTCAAAACATATATGTTCTCTCTTATTAATCAAGAATTATATATAAACACATTAAATGGGCTAGATTCTTGAGTTCTTAATGCATTTCTAGCTAGAGAACATGTAAATAACATTATTCAATAAATATTTCTTGAAGGGAAACATGTTTTTTAAAACTATTGATCATGAAGAACATAACCAAAACTTTTGCACAGATTGGTGCCTTAGACCTAGGGTATGGAGTCAAGGGAACACAATTGGAAAATATTATAACAATATTGATTCTAACTTTAGAGATTAATGATAATGCATTACACTACCATCCCTTATAATTTTGCAATCAATTCTACTTATTTATCCTTGTATATATCTAAAACATTGAGCATCTCTCACAAGGAAAATTAATTTACTTGTTGAGTAAAAGCCATGAAAGAAATACTCATTCATAGGAAAGAATGCAAAGATGAACAAAAAAGATCATTGATCAATTTTATTCATAAATGTTGGAGACACATACAATAAGGAGATAATTGACTACACAAATTTCTATTATATTTGATTCTATATGCTAGTATCGTCATACAAAATTATCAATCACATTGACAATCTATCATACTAAAACCTAGCTCAAACATTTACAAATTGAAATTATAAAATTGCTTTGCTTACAAAATTTTCAAAGTTTGATTGGAAATGGCCCTAAATTCCCTTTTATAAGAACAAGGGAGAAAACAAGCCTCAGGCCATAGGACAAATGTCACATTTTCATTTGACAATCTTGTCATAGAAATAGACAAAAAGATAAAACCTCTTGCAGAAGAAAAAAGTTGTTTGAACTGATGGAGAAGATGTCTGCGAATGTTGCAATGATGAAGAAAAAAATGATTACTCTTTAAGGCTTCATTTCACAAGATGAAGGCATATTCCCTTTTTAAGTTGTTGGAATTCGTTGAAGCTGATGTTGAGTAGACCATAAGAGACAAAAATAACCCCAAACCACCTGAATAAAGAATAAAAGAATTGTAAATGTCATACCACTTAATAAATTTGACTTATATGGCAAAAAACTTATAATTTTGGTATTTGATTGTATTTTTCATCCCAAGCTTGATATATTCTTTGTTGTATTATGGAGCCTGATCAGAATTGATGGTTTAATTTTCTTCAAATTATTCATCATTATTTTAATAAATAATTTTTTGCACTTTTGTATTTAAAAATAAAATTACAAATAGTTGATAAAATGTTGAAAATGAATAGTTGTAAATATTTAAAATACAATTAAAAGATGGTTGGAAAATAGTTATGTAACCACCAAAAATAAAGAGTTATTGGTTGCACGAAGGAAAACCAAAAGTCATGTTTGGGTTCCAAGCAATTGTACATGCTTGGGAAGGTGAATAGCCACATGATTTTGAGGTTTCATGGCTGTTGGGTGTGAAAAATGTGAATAGAAGGTCGTGAGTTAGTGGTTGGAAAAACATAGAAGTTGTGGGTACACAACAACAAAGGACTGGTAAAAATAATAGTGATGAAACGTGGTAAAACATTGCTGCAAGTTGCAGCTCAGTTGTTGCAAATCTTTGTAAATGTTATTTGTTGGAAGATTAATATATATTGGACTTTGTTGGTGGATGCAACCCAGATTTGGGTGAACCATGTTAAATTTCATGTTGTCTTCTTGCTGCAATTTATTTATGTGTATTAAATCTATTGTGTATTCAAATTAAATATGCATTTAATTGATAAGTTCTTGCCTACAAACTCTAACAAGTGGTATTAGAGTGGGTTGTGTTTAGTTATCCTCTATAGCAAAGTCTCATGGTTAAGTGGGAGTAATGGAAGATGAGGGTAAATTGAAGGTAGACAAATTTAATGGACATAACTATTAGTTATGGAAGACTATCTTTATCAAAAGGATTTATGGTGGCCATTGGAAGGAAAATCCAATACATCGTCAACAATGTCTTATGAGGATTGGAATATTCTGGAAAAAAATACACTTGGTAGTATTCAATTATGCCTAGCACAATCGATGTCATTCAATATTTCAAAAGTGAAGACAATGGTAGAGTTGATGAATACATTGGCAAAGTTATATGAAAAGCCTTCAACTTTGAACAAGGTATTTCTTATGAAGAATTCATTTAATATGAAAATAGTAGAAGGTGTATTAGTTGTTGATCATTTAAATGAATTTAACATAGTTACTAGTCAATTGACTTTTGTTAATGTAAACTTTGATGAAGAAGTTAGGGCTCTTTTGATTATATGTTCTTTTCTTGAAAGTTGGAATAACTTGGTAATGACTATTAGTAATTATGTTTCTAGTTCGAATACGCTGAAATTTGATAATGTTGTTGGTGTGATTTTAAGCAAGGAAATTCATAGGAAAATCTTACATGGAACATCCACATCAAGCAATGTTTTGAATACAGAAAGCAGGGGTAGAACAAAGGAGAGAGGAAAGAATTCTAGAGGTCATGAGAAGTGATGAGAAAAATCAAAGAACAAAAGGTCCTAATCTAGAGGAAAGAAGGATTGCTGGTACTATGGTAAGTCGAGTCATCTAAAGAAAGATTGTTGGTCCCGAAAGAATAAAGAAGGAGACAATCAAGAAAGAAATAAGGAGGAAAATGTGGTAAGTAATAAATTTGAAGATGATGCTTTGATTTTATCCCTTGACAATGCTGATGATTCTTGGGTGTTAGATTCAGGTGCTTCATTTCATGCTACGACCCATAGAAGTTATTTTCTTGATTATGTCCAAGGGGATTTTGGATGGTTTATTTGGGAGATAACAAACCCTGTCAGATTATTGGAAAGCGAAGAATTGGGATTAATTTGTATAATTGGAATCATTGGCTTTTACAAGAGGTAAGGCACGTTCCAAGGTTAAATATAAATTTAATTTTTGTAGGGAAACTAGATGATGAAGGTTGTGTTGTTACATTTAGTGATAACAATTGGAAGGTTACAAAGGGTACCCTAGTAGTAGAAAAAGGTGTGAAAGTAGGCACCTTGTATCTTTGTATAGGCCATATTGTTCCTTCTCTTTTAGTTGTTGCAAATAAAAATCAAACTTGTTGGAAAAAATAACTACAGTAGTTACTGCGGGTTTGACAGTAGTTATTGTGGGTTATGTAACAATTTTAGGAACAATTGTAGTTGATCAACATCTACTCAAATGTTTCAGTTGTTGCGGGTTCTTCAACAACATGGCAACTTTGATCACCAAATTTTAAGAACTGAAAAAGATATGAAGGTAAAATTGAAACGATTTTTTACCAGACCTATGGCTTGTTAATGTGGATTTATGTGAAAGAGGTGTGTAGGAGAAAATGACATAGAGTTGTGAATAATTTGGTGAAGTTGCCCAAGGCAACCAAATTGGAGTTTGTTTAAAAATGTGATGGGGACAAGCTTAGGTAGGGTTTAGACTTGGCTCTTCAGTACTATTAGGGTATAGGATAACTTGCAATAGGATGTAGTAAGATCCTAGGTTAATGGCATAAGGGAATGAAATTGGAAAATTTTCCTAAGACAACCAAATTGACTTTATGGTGTTGGGTAGGACAAAAGAATGGTTTAGGTTTGAGGTTTGATTTTAGAATTCAAAGTTTAGGGTTTACAAAACTTAGGGTAAAGTTTTGGTGCCCCTTGGAATATTTAACAACTTGGTTAGTGAAGAACATGAATTGGACAATAGTTGAGCATGATCTAGCATTGTTTTGCATGCCAACCTAGATCATGAATCTGGGTTCATATTATAATCTTGCATTGTCTTTTATTGTTAAATTTGGTTCTAATGGGAATTTTTGATATTTTAAGAACTTCATGGATCCCTAAAGAAATTTGTCATATTGGGACCCGTTAAGAAATTGTTTAGCGATTTAAGGTGATAGGATGGAAAAGAATCAAGATGGATGCAAATTTTGATTTTTTGGCCTGGAATTTCCAATAGCTTAATAGGCTTTGTGTTTACCCCTCTAATAAAAAAAAGATCATGATGTTAATATGAATCAATCTATACATATACAAAATAACAATAATCTTACATGTAACCCATACTCTAACAATAGTAGAATGCTAAATGACCTGGATAATAACCATATAGTGGTTCCTTGCAAACCTAACAAAACTTAATTAACACTAACCTTTACCTAATCTTATCTTCAAAGATATTTATATCCCAAAAAATTAATTTATCTTTGTATTATAATTTTAATTTTACTACTAATTGTTGGTGAACCAAATTGTAATTTTATGATGAATATATGCAATAATATAAATATTTAATTATATTTCTTTATATGAATCATCCTCAAAATGTAATAATAGAGTTCTCCTTGTACTAAAAAATCAAACTCTCCTTATTGATGCATTTCTATCCTTCCAATATAAATTTATATAGTATCATGGGTTATTAATTTTATGGGATTGAAAGGTAAGAAAATATTTAAAATCCATTATGATTGAGGATGGGTGCATAGAATCTAGGATTGGTTTTATGAGATTATAGAGGTCATGTGGTATGTTTTTTCTTAATACATTATTTTAAGTATTGTGGTTTTCCATGTTTATCAACTCTCAACTATATAGACACCTTCCTTTCTTTTAAATTGATTTGGATATATGATATATAAACTACAAGTATTTGACTTTTAGGCATTCTTGATAGATTGAAAAAGTTTTATATGGATTGAAAAAGCACCTCGACTTGGAAGATGTAAATGAAAGACAGGGTCTAGGGTTCATAAATTGTGTTGCTTTTACCTGTTTTTTATTAGGGTTGTAGCAGGGTCTAACATAGATACATTAACTAAAAAGTGTATGTGGAGGCACTTCATGGATTTTTCTGTCAAATATAATCCTCTTCCATCAAGATAAACTTTATGAATTTTAACTATTCTTTAACATATTGATTTCTAATCTAATTATAATTTAATATTGAAACTAAAGTTTAATATATATCATTTTTTCCATACAAAGCAGACATGCAATGCGCAGATTTTTTTTGAGCAAGAAATTACCTAGTTTTCAAAATCAAAATGATTTGATTCCAATTTAGGGTTTTAAGTGTTTTTTTGTTCCAATTCAATTTAGGGTTCAATTTTAAACAATTAGGGTTTTTTATGCAATTTTTTTTTTTCAGGGTTTTCAAATTCAATTTTTTTCGTTTGATTTGAATGGGTTTCAAAAAGCTTTATTTGGATTTGTAAATGCAATGTTTTTATTTCATTTCGATTTCTAGGGTTTTGAAATGCAATTTTTTTTTGTTTTCTTTCAATTAGGGTTTTAAATTCAATTGTTTTTTGGGTTTAATCAAACAATTTAGTTTCAACAGTTAAATTTTGTTTCTAAAACACAATTCAAGGTTCATTTTTTCATTTTTATTAAAAAACTTTAAGTACATCCATATTTTTTATATTTTGAGGGCTCTATTCAATTTTAAATAACATTAAACTTAGCTTAGAAGGGAAATAAATTTAAAAAGGAGTGCTAAATTATTATGTTTTTTTCAAAATTTCAATTCAAAATAGAAAATGCCAAGGTGGTGCTTTATAGAGGAAGAGTATGTTGTTGCAACAGAGGCAAGCAAAGATGGTACAATCAAAAACAACAGGTTGCAAGTTCTTATTTACAGATAGCGGATGTTATACCTTTTCCTTTGGTTTTTTCCTTGTGGGAAAAACCAAATACATGGTATCATCCCGTCCGGTTGATGTTGGAGGATGGAAAAGTAAAGATGGAAAATATTCATACAGATGACAATCTAGCAAATATATTTACAAAGGTAGTGAAAAGGGAGAAGTTGAGCTCCTCTTTAGCTTCGGTTGGTCTTCAAGGTTAAAATTAAATCAGAATAGCAGGGTCCAAGGTGCTAATTTCTAGTGGGAGTTGCAAGGGAATTGGTGTTATGATTAGTCTCCAAGTAGGAGATGGTATGTTGTGGAGTTTGATCAGTCTCCAAGTAGGATATTGTTGTATTATGGAGCCTGATCAGACTCGATGATTTAATTTTCCCTAAATTATTCACCATTATTTTAATAAATAATTTGCTACACTTTTGTATTTAAAAGTACAATTACAAACAATTAATAAAATGATGGAAATGAACAGTTGTAAATATTTAAAATAAAATTAAAAAGTGGTGGAAAATAGTTATATGTAATCGCCAAAAACAAAGAATTATTGGTTGCACGAAGGAAAACCAAAAGTCACGTTTGGATTCCAAGAAATTGTACATGCATGGGAAGATGAATAGAAACATAGTTTTGAGTTTTTGTGACTATTGGGCATGAAAAATGTGAACAAAAGGTCACAGTTTAGTAGCAGAAGAATACAGGAGAAGCTTGTGAGTACTCACAACAAAGGACTGGTAAAACTCAGTAGTGGTAAATGTTGTTGCAAGTCTTTGTAAATTTTATTTGCTAGAAGATTACTATATGTTGGACTCTCTATTGGTGGATGTAGCCCAAATTTGGGTGAACCATGTTAAATTTTGTGTTGTCTTCTTGCTACAATTTATTATTAAATATGTTGTGTATTCAAATTAAATCTGCATTTAATTGATAAGTTCTTTCCTGCAAACTCTAACATTATTTCTAATGGCCATTGGTATACAAGGAGTAAATCAATACTAGACATAACAAGGATACTTAGATAAATTTTGAATTATCCTCAAAATCTTCAAGAAGTTGATTTGTATCCATCAATTTATCCATATAACTCTTAAGGATCTCAATATCAATTTTATTATCACCACAGAAAAAGAAAGACAAGGTAGGAGTTATTGCCTTGAATTGAGATTTTCATTGAAGGTGTTCCTTTATTTCTCCATCCTCATTTTTGAAATCAAGCATAATTCTAATCTCACTATTTTCAAAAAAAATTATCCTTGTCTTTTCCTTTTCTGCCAATTGATCTATGTATCCTTGCATTTCCCCTACCATTTTAACCATTTTACAGGTTAGAAAATATCCTCTGGTGGATTAGGCTCATTTGTAGATCTCTTGTACATTCCTTGCAATGCATTTAATATGGGGACCCATTTATTCATTAATTCCCTAATCTTCTCCTTAACCTTTGCTATCATTTTTACCACCTTCACAAGTTGGGAGTAATCCTTATGGAAAACCTCTATTGTTCTCAAAACTTTGGACATAAAATTACCAAAACATTTGACACAACATGAAACATACTTTCATGTTGGCCACTTTGAATATCTTTCAATTTTTCCTCCAGCGCCTTGATCTACTCTTTGAGCTCTTCATTTTCCCTGATCATATTAGAAGATGGTGGTGCAAAAGAAGAGCTTGTCACCTATACACTTGTTGGAGGAGAAGTTGTAGCTTGGACCTCCTTCACTTTCAATTTATTTTACTCTACTATGAGTGCAAGGTGGTCTTCCAACAACTTATCATATTTATTTTGCAAAGCCTCTGCAGTAACCTTGCTAAACTTAGTAGTATCAACTACTAATTTGGTTTCTTCAACAACAGAGGTGTTAGATACTCTTTTTATCGCCAAGCCTCCACTTACATCTTGGGATTCTTCTGTGACCAGTGGCTTATCGATGTTGGGGAAAGGGATCAAATAGCAAGAGTTTCCCACTTGGGATTGAACCCTGATCCTATGATTGCAGCATATGCCTAATCTTCTGATTGAAAAATCTCTTGATACTACTTCGTGAAAGTGTCAGGCAATAGTTGAAGCAATATCCCATTCAGGGAGTAGTAGTATTCCACTATTCCTCACTATTTTCCTCCCCTACTCTAGGGTAATATTCCTAGCATTGAAATTCATCTATGCTAGTACCTTCATTTTCACTTTTTTATATTTTCTATGGACACATCTGCTTTTGCTTGTTCAAGAATCCTTTGGAACTCATCCTTTCTTGTTTTGATGACAAAGTATCTAGGCTCTTGAGTCTTTATAAACTCACTATCATCAATAAATTGTTATCAAGCCAACTCTTTGATGACATTAGTGTTGTCCCTTCCCCTATAATGTTTGTACCAAGTCTATTTTCAGGAAACCTTATTTCTTGATTTCTTTGGGGGGAGGCATTTCTCTATTCACCTCCTCATTGGTCACTTCAATTTCATCATCTTCATCAGGACCAATGGGATAATCAACCAATGGTGATTGATCAATATTTCTCCTTTTTTATGGTGGCTCCTAAGGTAGAGGATCATCTAGAATAATTACATCAGGAGGGGCTGGAGGTGCTTGATGTGGAGATGGTGGTGGTGTTGCATGAGGGGGAGATTTATGAGTAGGCTCTCTTATTACAACCCCCTTAGGACTTATTTTGAAAGAATAGAAAAATGGATCAATTGGAGGTTGGTATGTAGGCCTTTCTTCTATAGCTAGGGCCTTCCCAATTATCTTATCAATGTTTTGTAAGATTGCTTTAATTATTGCAAATGGGTCCCTTATTTTTGCATATGCTCCTTGATAATTGGAAATCTACTTGACCTTAGCCTCTTCAGCATTTTGAAAGCAGTCCATTTTACTTTTATTTCATTTACCACCTTGTCATCTTTGTAGTCCCTAATTACATCTTCACTGAAGTACACTTGGTGCTGATATGTTGAACTTTTTATTTTAATAAACTCATATGGATCAAAGGCTCTTGCAATTTATTGAGCCATCCTATATTTATTTAATATAGGGTATATCTTATCTAATCCTTCTCTATCTAAATTGAAGTCAACAAAAAATGTGATGTATAGAAAAAATTAGCCTTTCTTCTGCCCACCAAGATGAAACTTGTCAGTTTCACTCAATTTCGATATGATTTCTAAGAATGACACTCTATAAGGCACACACCTTGGCAAGAAGTGTGGTCCAATAGGGCACCCATATACCCTCAAAACGGTGCAATTTGAATGGAGATAATAATCTCCCCAATTGTTTTGGATCCACAACTTTGGCCTCCTCTCCATTGGCCTTAAGAAGTCAAAAATTTCCTTCTGCAGTCTGACATCTACAACTCCCAAAAGTGAGCAACTTTTTTGTAAAATGATTTTCAAAAATAACAAAGTTTTCCTCCCCACAATTCTTATCCCAAATGTGTGTCCAATATTCAACTGGAATGGGATTTCCTTTACCATAATTTGCATGAATTTGGAGTGTTGGACTCCATCCCTCTTTTAGATTGCATATAGGAACATGTGGAAAAGAAAGGAATAACATCTGAAAGTGATTATCTTGCTGCTCTTCTTGATCTCCAATAATTTCCTATGAATAACATTTGTAACATAAGTTACAAAATCAAACTCACCATTAACAAGTGGATAATGAATGTCCATTGCCATATACATTAGATTGATAGGAACTTTGTCTTGTGATTCCCCTCCAAGGACTTGCCACAAAGCATAATAAGTCATGATGAAATAGTCTTCAAATGAATCTAATTTTAAGGGCTCCACTTCACTAGGAGGGATTCTAATAGACTTCCTATCATAACCCTTTATCCTATACTTAGGAAACTAGTAATCCCTTAAACTACTCCTATCTTGTTGATTTTTTTGCTTGAAAATCTCAAAATCAATGGTTTTACATGCATCTAGGTTCAATTGAAATACTTCTAAGATGAAGGTCTTGTCATTTCTAATCAAGACACCACCATTTGGAAACCTTACCACTCTTACATTCTCATCATAATTGGTTGCAATGACTTTGAGTAAATCTACATCCATAAACACATTGGGTACTACTAACTTCCCCAAGTCATAAGTCCACACATTTGAAATTGGGACCTTTGAATTCCTCTTCCCATGCCAATGAACAAACAATCGCCAACCAAACATGAGGATTTTTGCATCTCTACATGCACAAGCATCATCCACTATGCCATCCACAACATTGGGACCATGAATATTAATTTTCTTCATAGATGAGCCTAGAAATTGGACAATTAAGTCCTCATTTAATGTTATCTTTGAATTTGAAGAGGAGATTTGACTTTTTTGTGGACTCATGATTATAGTTTGAATTTGGAACTAGGGTTTTCTAATGACAGGTTCTATGGTTTTAAAATCTTTTAGGTGGCAACTAGGGAAATTTAGAACAATTCAAGATAGTAGAACACATGCCCTAACTAGGTAATTTCAATCTTAGAACTTAGTTTATTACAACTATAAACCCTAGAATCACAAATTGAGTCAATTTCGGTCATAGATGTATTTACTTGTTCTTGTGCTTCTAAAAACCCTAACTATCGTAGAATGCATTGGAGCTCTACAAATTATTCTTGTTGGATGCTTAAAATTCTAGGTGAACCATTTAACCAATGGGTTTGTAAAATTTACAGAAGGAAAATCCTTTAGGATTCAATAGAAAGCCATCTTTTATGCCATTAATCTTAGTTTGCACGAGCCAGAGCACAATTAAGACTGACGCAAACAAATTTGAAAACCTCACAACCCTATCAAGGGTGAACTTCTTCACAACTTCACTATTCCTCTAGTAGGTGTGTAGACTCGGTATTTTGAACTTTTCTTCCAAACTACTTGACAAACCCTCAAACTATGCACCATTCTAGACACCCATTAATGTCCTCTTAAACATATCTTAGATCCACTAATGGTCATTGTGGACCAACTTCTTCAAAAACATATTCCTACGCTATCCTACAAGGCCAATTAGGCTTGTTTTACAAAGCAACCCCTATTTATTTTTCCTCTCAAATCCAAATCACCATTGGGCAGCACTAACCAGCCCACATAAACCCCAAATCCATAATTTTTGTCTCACAGAGAGCCCTCCAAGATGCATTTCTACCAAACCCTTACTCTTGCTTGATTTGGTGAGGGTTTATTGAAAATGCACCTTCCCACACTTGTCTCTCTCAACCAACACTTTGAACCTTCCCTATTTGGTCTACACAAGCTCAAAAGACCATAAAATTCTGTA
Organism: Sequoia sempervirens; assembly: GCA_007258455.2. NCBI lineage: Eukaryota > Viridiplantae > Streptophyta > Pinopsida > Cupressales > Cupressaceae > Sequoia > Sequoia sempervirens. The sequence goes on along the minus strand of VDFB02281492.1, from coordinate 1,009,931,848 downwards.
AGACCCCGCCTTGTAGGTACTTAATACAAATCTAATTTGTTATATGTTTTTCTTGAATTGATGATTAGATATATTATGGATGAAAATAAGGTGATCTTTTGGTGATATTCTTGCATTTAATTTTGACATTATGTTCATTGTCACTACCATGAAGGTGGAATGCACTCACCTATTGTGGAAAGAAAATTGAAATTTTAAATGGATTATTATATAGCTAAAGTAGAAAATATTTAGTTAACAGATTTATGTGATATCCAATTGTTACTTATGACTATGTTGGTATGGTGCAAGAAGGTAACGGTGATAGCATGGGAAGGGTGAACCATCAAGAGAAAATCAAAAGACTTTTCTTGAGGGAAATTAGAGTGTCAATATGAGAAGGGAAAACCTTTGAGTATATCGAAAGACATCTCATTGTGATCATGAATTGGACATTCTTTCTTGGGCTTAGAAACGAGTTAAGTTAATATGATGGTAAGTTAAGGTGGTGTGGGTTGTTATTAAAGGGATAATTGATTATGTGAATGTAAGTGGGTCTAAAAGGTTGGGAAGCCTTATCCAAGTGTGAAACTCGGATGGAACATTGAATGGGTTATTAAAGTGGGTTGTTGGTCAATTTCCTTGGTTGGGAGGCAAAAATAAACCCCCTAGGGTCTATACCATAGTGGTAGGGGTCAAGTGGGCACACAATAGTGTCCCAAGGACATGATTTGACCTTTGAAAGTCCTCATTATGGAGAGTGACGAGTTTTGAAGAGAGGATGGGATGGAAAGATGGAGGGGTTGTCCAAGTACATGTTTCTTCTTCAATAAGGAAAAGACTCTCATTGATGGAGGTAGGTATACTCCACACCTCCCCATCCAAAAGTTGCAAGTTGAAACTCCTATATATGATGGAGAGGAGGAAGGAGAGGGGTGTTACCCACTTCTCCTCTTGGAGAACTTGAGTGGAGATGGATGAGAAGATGAGAGGAGTCTACCTCTTTGGAAAGATAATGATCAAAATGGCTTGGATTGGAGAGGAAAGATGGATACAAGAGTTCAACCCCTGCATCTAAAAGAAAAGAGATAAGTTCTTCCTATTTCCATTTACCCTTATTTATTGGTTGTAAGAAGGTGACGTATTGTATGGATCATGGTTGAAAATAGAAGGAAAAAAACATAGATGCATGTAATTTGTGTTATGATAGTTTTATCCTTTTTATAAAAATGAGAAAAGACTCTCATTTATCATCGTGGAGCTAAAATAATTCCTTGCTCAGGGGTATGGCTAGAGCCCATGAGGCTCCATGACGCCATTACGGTAGGGTGGAGAGCAAGCCTTAATCAGTTGTGTGTCATTCATTGTTTCTCTTTAAATTTGGTTGTGATATGGAAAAAGGGTGTTTTGATGTAACATGTAAATAAAAGGAAAAAATGGGCAAGCTCTTTATGTATGTGTGTATTTCATCTGATTATTAACTATTATTTGTAAATTTTGAAAGCTAATATTCTATTGAAAATAGAGGGCTTATTCATGGGCATAACATTTGTATCAATTTTATGTATAAATTTGAATATGGTTTGTGTAGTAGGTAAGGTGGTTGCACCTTAATGTGTATCAAAGGAAGAAACAAGAAAATAACAGTTCAGAATTAGCACGAAGAAGCTAATCTACCACTAGTTTTATAGAAGAAGCTAATCTGCCACTAGTTTTTTTAAGAATACTTCTTTTCGGTGTTTCATAATCAATAATAGCTATTTATCAGCTATTAACAAAAGTAGATGGATTCCCAATAGAAGGCCACTAGTATTAGATTTTAAGGATTAACCATTATTGTAGTAATACAGATGTAATAAAATAAAAACAAAAACAAAAAAATTACTTGTAAGATCGCCTTCATCTTATACACTATAAGATCATTACAATGGTATTGCAGATGAATAGTCAAACACTTTTTCATCATATTTTGTAATATTCAACGTATCTTAAGTTCCAAGAGCTGCATCTGAATGAAAGCACCAAAATCTATCATCATTAACAGGTCCATTTTTACCCTCTGATCCCTTCTCCATTTCGCTACCCATTTATGGTTTCTAGAATAGTCTTGAACGTACAACAACCAACAACTTGCTTCACTAGTGACACATTGAGCTTAGCCACATTGGTGTTTGGATCTGGTAGGGTAAGTTAAGTTTAGCAGTTAAATCCCTACCATATGAAATAAATGAAGACTCTGTTGCATTCTTGTCACATCTTCCTGAGATCTGATTCTCCCAAATCTCGCTGCTTAGTTTCTTAGAAAGTGACCCGAAGTGAAGGGAAGTTGATATATGGTAGGAATGCCATTAACTCAGTCGTTTGCAGATTTGTAATACTCAAGTCACTTCTTGAATGTCATTAAATGACCGCACCCTTGTCAATGGAGCTGTTGACGTGCCATTCACGGTAATGACTCCATCTCTTTGACCATTCTATCACGTCCCCTCCATAAGTTGTAAAGACGCCACCATTTAATGTTTCTTTGCCTGTGATGAATGAATTTCCATTATCATGCAGATCGAGTAAGGAAAATTATGTACTTCCTACGCATTAAATAATAATAACAAAAACAACCATCTTGAGGAAGTTGTGATGGTCGGTTAGGCAATAAGTGTTCATGGTCGGTTTATCTGTAGCCATATTTTTATATGGACAATTCAATTCGCAAGATTTGGTAAAAGAAAGAGTTAACTTAGATAAGGAAAAAAAGAAAAGAAAAAACAAAGCAATACAGAATATAAAATAAACTTTCCACGCTTGAGACCATCCCTGCCTTCTACTGTATTTCTTCCAGATGATTCTCTGCTAACAAAAAAAAGAGACACAGTAAGCAATAGAGGTTTCAATTGTAGCTCAAATTCCCTTACCCCAAAGTCGCAGCTTCTCCCATACTCAATGCTAAAACTCTAATGCTAAAATTCAGCAGTAGAAAGGGGGCTCCTGACTCTCCAAATACTGTCGCTCTTCTCTAGTTCTTCCCCACCATGCAATGAAATTCAAAACTCAAAATTGGCACTGTACATATGAATTTTAGGAAAACTTGTCTCTTGCTCGTACACACATTTACTTGGCTTACTTGGCGACCACTACAAGTAAATGGACATGGGTATGAGTTGTATGTACAGAAAAAGAAGTAATCCCAACATAATTATTGCAGAAAATATGTCATTGATCACTTGTTCAGTGCGACCTTACAATAATGCCACTCAATGGTGTATGTAATGTTCTTATCAAATAAAATAAATGAGTAGATGTCAGCCTTGTCTTCACACCTGCATCTACAGAAAAATAATTTAGAATAGAATATAATAATAAAATTTAGTTCTCACCTGGGTTGAGAACAGTTTGGAAAAATCCGTCTCATTTTGATTTATGCTTAATACTATTTACAATATTCTTAGATATTTACCCTCTCGCGGTTGTTTAGGACTTTTGAAGATCACATAAAAGTAAAATGCATTAACATTACAATAAAAACTAATCAAAAAATTGGAGGAATGCCTTTTTACACGTCTCACCAAGGTCTTTTTAAGGCAAGTAGTTTTTATGACTTAAATAAGACAAAAATCAAAATACGTGTTACTTTTATATTAGAAAGAAAGAAAAAAAGCTTTTTTTTTTTAGTTAGAAGATAATCATTACTTAATTAGCCGATAGGCTCTACTTCTGGGATCGCCAGTGCACACTCGGCCTACAAACCTGTCTCACGCTAACGGAATACCCTTCGCAGCTGCCGTTAAACAGTTTTCAGATCTGTCAAATACTTTTTGGCTCACTGGAAAAGTAGATTGAAAATATGACTTCTATTGTGTTTGGATGTGGCGCTCAAACCTTTGCCGACCTGAGGAATTTGGCAGCTGTTAATCAAAGGGCACAGATGTTGCACGCCTCTCATGTTGTTGCATGAGGGACAATGCAGGTCAGGAAACTTTGCATTGGATATACGACACCTTAAGGTCGATGTCTAATCTCAACAGAAAACAGCTCTCCTGGCTACATTCGTGCCCACCGCCCCCAACTTCCATAAATGCCCCGACTTTTTTACAGATGAAGGAACCATCGACCTCTGCCATTGAATAGGTAATTCGTCGCTCCCCTTCATGCACAATTTTTTCAGTCTATATTTTTAGTCTTTTGCCAAATAACCTGTAAATACAATCCCATGAATGAGGGAGTGAATAATAGGCCATCCCGCCCTTCCCATTTCCATATGCTATATGCACAATATAATGGATGTGCTATCGGAGGTGAACAACTAAATGTACCTCTGTTGTGCGGTTCGTGGCACATTAGTGTGTTGCAGAAATTAGATAGCCCTTATTGGGAATCAAGATGAATATTTTATTTCATTTTTCTTCTAACGGCGTGTTTTCACACCACCATTTGCTTCTAGGGTTTTTTTCTTCCCCCCTTCTATCATGCGATATGGATGTTACTTTCTCTGGAAACGTATAAACTGCTTTCTCGGTACATAAGAGGTATTATCAATTTTTATTTTGGGCTTCTATTTGTAAGGATTTGTCACTGTCTAAAAATTTTGCACTTTCAACCACTATTTTGTTGTGCTGCTTGATCCTCTATTCTCTACTACAGAGTCACTATCACAAATATTTCACTTGCTCTAATTGCCTGTTGTCCCAAATTTTCTAAGGTTGATGCCTTTCTATACCAATCCCTCTTTTTCCCCATTGTTGATTTTGAGCTATCCCATCCTCAATGTTTGTTATACATAACTCATTTGAATGTCCATCGCCTTTCTTTTTACATTTCCTCTCATTCTCATAGCATTGAATTGTAGTCTTATTTTTGTGGTTGAAATGTTGATTGTAATGCCCTAAACCAACTCACCAAAATGAACATGTGGAAACTAGTATTTCAGAGTAAGTTGTTATTTTCACATACCATACACAACATAATAGCTTCCGTGGTAACCACATATTGTCTTACACAACAGCAAGATTGGCGGTATAGCAAGATCAGCTTGTGAAGTAGCTGTGCACCTTCTACACCAATACACTTAGCTTGCATAGCAATGCACTTCACTTCCACAACATATTGCCTGGCTAGCTTGCAAATCACTCTCTTGTACAACCAAGGGGTTTTGAATTACGTGGCTATGTCTTGATTGCTTGTACAACAAATAACTTTTTGTGCAATATTTACATTTTGTGGAGGAATAACTTTTTGTGCAGTATTTACATTTTGTGGAGGAATGTGCACAGGAACCCAGAAACACAAGACCCTCTATTGTACGTGATTTTCCATTTGGGTGTGGAAGAAATGCTCCTCATATTAGTAGCGAAATAATGAAGGAGTACCTCCGAGCCCACCCAAAAGGCAGAGTTGTGAATCCCAATTCTGAAGATGAATTTGAAGAAAAAGAAAAATCTGTGTAAAATCCAAATTTGTAAATATCCTCTAACGATCTGTGTGAAATCCGAAATTGTAAATACCCTCTAATGTACATAAAAACCTAAACTTAAGCATTTTGAGATTGAAAGTGTTACATATGTAAATATACTACTGATTTAAATAAAAGGAATAAAGAATCTTGTTTTAAATGCTTAAGAATTGAATTTTGAATTTATCTCTTGTACAGTTTTAGGTGGCTTTCAATACGGAAATGCATGGTGTTTTATGTTATTGAAAATTTAGCAAAGGCACTTGTTGTTATGCTTTGATGTATGTCCCTTTGTTATTACTGGATATTTGATACAGTGCACATTATTATAGTGCAACCCTATTTTCCAGATTGTTTCATTTAGCATCACCAATATTCTCCACAAGAACATTGTCCCTATTTAAAATGATGGAAATACCCTGTTGCCTTCATATACCAAGCCAATTTCTTCAATTTTGCATAACTCTCGCATGTTTGTGGATGTGATTTATCTCCTACACAAAAACCATGTACCATTTTATGCCCTTCAGTCTTCTACACAGATGTTTTAAAGAAGAACATAAGTTGAAACATTTTTACAATCCAACTAAAAAAGCAGTGTTGCTGGAATAATGAGTATATACAATCCACAGGGACCAAAGGTTTAACTGGCATCTTAGTAATAATGTTACTGACTGCTTCGATCCTTCATACAAATCAACTATATATGTAATGCAATTTCCAGCACATGCTTCCAAAGCTCTAAGCAATTTCCAGCACATCTGATCTCCGGGATTTCAAAATTTCAGAAAAATGCATTACTGTTTTATTTTATTGCAAATTTACCAAAGGCACTTGTTGGCAAGATTCATTTTCATGAAAAACCTCTGTAGACTATCATTTTCTATTTGACTATCACATGAGACTTTCATATAGGTTTATGATCTTGCTTTCAACCTTTGATGTTAGGACCACCACTATGCTGAGGACTGTCTTTCACAAATGATTGTCTCTTATCTTTTTTGAGATCACCTTTTCTCGTACTCTGTTTTTAATGCCTGCTTTTCCCTTAGAAGTTAAAACCTTCCCCTGTCTTCGAAAACTACTGAGACCTTGCAATTATTAATATTGTCTTGCCTGATCTTTATTGTTTGCTCTCTTTGATTTTCTTTTTGAACAAATCAGAAATCAGCAGATTTCTATGACTCCCTTAGAGACTGATTTGCTTAACAAGGCACCCAACAATGAGTTGACTGACTGTTAATAGAAAGCATTAACGTAATCTAAGATTTTGTCTGAAACTTGGCGGAAACTTGGTAAAGAGTTGATTTCATTAAAGAGTGTATTTCTCCCCAGACTTACATAATAAAATATACATTGATAAGTAGGAGGTATTTTTCCACAACGTGTCAAATTATGATATTGCTATCAGGATTCAACCGTGTAGTTTCGAGTCAAACTCATTGACCCATGTTTCATGAGTAGTGGTTCACCGGAACCCATCTCTCATGATATCGAATGGTCCACTTAGCACTCATGATGCCACTTAGCACTCATTGCATCTAGGTGATGCTCACAGAGGTGAAGCACTGGTCCGTCCCGGGAGGTCACCCATCCCGGTACTGCTCCAACTCAAGCGCGCTTAACCAGGGAGTTTTCTCCAAGGTTAAGCCCGCTTGAGTTGTTACCCCATTTGCAAAACCTTCAGCAAGTGTTGTGCCTTATGGACCATTCATTATAGAGCCCCTTTAGCTCATCAATTGATAAGTAGGAGGTATTTTTCCACAGCGTGTCAATTTATGATATTGCTATCAAGATTCAACCGTGTAGTTTCGAGTCAAACTCATTGACCCATGTATATGTGTCAATATACATTTGTATTTAAATTTACTTTCATTATGTAATGTTAATTGTTTTAACTTCCACACCTTCGCAATCCTATCGGCGCTTTCCTTGAACCCCCCTGGGTGCAAGTGCTAGTTTATTCTGAAAGAGGCACGTATTCTTATCTAAGAAGTATTTATATCCTTATAAAGATAATTCAATTTAAACTTCTAAAACTAATTTCTCTATTTATAAAGTCTCTTTTTAGAAGGATGTGAATTTATATAGGATAGATTAATAGGTTAAGTTAATAAGATAAAATAATCATTTATTTATATATATAAAAAGATTAAATAATCAATTAAGTAAATAATAGTTGAACATGAATAAATTTAACGATAATAAATGAATTTGAAATTTATTATCGTGTTAATAATAATTGAAGTTAAGGAAGAGTAATTCTTAAAATTGCTATCCCTTTTCTTTTGTATTGTTGAAACTCATGAAAATGTAGATCCGTGTTTTACACAAAAGGTAGTTGCGCGATGTTGGATATAACTATATGTTTTAATTGGTAATGAATTGTTGGGCTCCTCGTATGCTAATAGTTTCATGTGGGTTCCTCGATACTACAACATGCAAATATAAATATAAAATAATAATAGTAATAATAAATGATTGTACTATATATTATATGAGTGGTAATTTTGAATATTTTAATGGTAACGTATTGATTATCGTGAATAACATTAATATTATTAGTGAAAGTAGAAATTTTTTAAGAAATTATTAATGATAGCACTAGAAGACTTTGTATGAACATGGTGAGCCACATTGAATTTGATAGAAATATCAACTATAATTATAAGGTTAAATATTAATATCAACTATGGCTATTGGCATAGTAGTAATAATAGTAATATTAGTTACACTTTTTAAAATTAAGCTATTTGTGGGGGTTAATACTCCTCATGTTACCACTAATAATAATATTAATTTTAATCTCATTACTAATGGGAACTAATCTATATTAATGGTAAAGTAAATTAGTAATAATACGATTGCAATTAAAGGTTATTAATATTAAGTTGGTAAATTGGAAATAGTAAAAAGTTTCATTATTGGTTTCATTATTATGTAATAATGGGGTTGTGTGGTAAATAAGATAGCTATTAATAACTCTATACTTAAAATTAGACCCAATGATGACATCATGACATTTTAGGGAAATGTGAAGGGTAGACTCCTAAATTAAATAAAGAGCTTATTGGTGGTGTCATTATAAATAGTGCCAACTCTTCAAACACATTCGTAAGGGATTAAAAACTTCAATCTATAGCACACAACTATAGAAGTTAGACATCATGGATGTATAGGTGATTAAACTATGTGGAGTTCCTTCTCAAATACTGTTAGACCTTAGAAGTTGCTTGGTGCAAAGGTGGTTGTATATGTGCTAGGTTGCAAACCTATGTAAAAAAAATAAAAAATGTTGGGATATTCGAGCAAAATTTTGGGCATGACAAATTATACTACCCCAACAAATTTCACATTTTTCCACCCTCAAACCTCTCAAATTCACTTTAATTCACACTTTTTCTCAACTAAGGCTTCATGCCCAATACCTCAAATGACCTCCCCTGCACACAACCACCATCCAAACACCCAAACCTACCTAAATCCCACCCATTCCACTGAGTTACAGAGGTTATAGAAGGTGGAATGGGTGTATTTGCATTTTAGATCAACAAACATTTGAAACCCCTAATTTCTAGCCGGTTATAGTAGTTTGATCACCAAATTCTCAAATCTAAATAAAAACCTCTCAAATCAACTCTAAAATGGTGTTAGAACCTATTTCTATCAATTACTATGTAAATTAGACTGATAGCAACCTGTACAGAGCCATACAAATCCAAATAACAAATATTTTTCTAGAAAATACAAAAATTTGTGAGCTTCTCAATGTCTTTATTCAATCAAAACTTCATCCCTCCATTACATCAAGTTTCTCTAACATTTAAAGACTCTTTCCCTCCAAAAAAAATTGACTTAACCACCAAAACTGACTTTTAAATGCCCATGACCATTGGGTTTTCCTAAAACTTCATTTTTGCACTTTTTGCAATTTACAACTTTTTTCAACATTGCACTTTTGACACTTTTGCTAAAATATGACAAAATGAACAAAACAACTCCTAATTACATACTAAGTGATCTATAAAGACCTTATTGATGACAAAATATAAGAATCAACACAAAAACTAAACATTTAGACCATATTCCTAAAACTTGCACACCAAAACCTCCATGGTGCCCTTGCACCATACAACCGGCCTTGAAACTCATACAAGTCCCTTGGAATGTGATTTGCAGATTGTCCATATTTGTGTACTCCGTCTCTTTGAGTTTCAAATTCTCCTTTACTTGGTACTCTTGTCTCTTGAATCCAATTTTGTACTCTTGTCTCATACTTTGCATTGCTTAACTTGGTTGCTCCTTGCCAAGGTTCTCTTCTTGCAAACTGATATGCTCCTTGTATCTTGACTTTCTTTACATCTGAAACTAGTGTTGTTCTTGCTTGAACACTTGCCCTTTGTCCTTATTCGACTATGCTTCTGACTGCCTTTCCTTTCATCCTTGAAACATGCTCAACCTCTTCCAGCTATCCTTTCCAAATTCATGTACTCTTTTCACCACTTGTCTTCATCATTGCTCTTGAACTTTCTACCTCAAATATCATTGTACCCTCAATCTTGCAGACCTCTTTCTTGACTATACTTGTCTGTCCCTTCATTTTTTTTCCAATCACAGGAAAAACTATTGTCCCCACCACAATTTTATCTTACTTTTCCATCTCATTCTTACCCTTCACAAGGAATTCATCCTTGACTTTTGTTGCCTCAACCTTTGGCACTAAATCACCAACTTTGGTTTTCAATCTTAAACAATTCTCTAAACTTACTGTCCCAATACTTTTTGCCTTTGCAATGGTTTCCTTCACTTTTCTTTTGTCTTCCTCCATCTTTACATACTCTTTTCTACCAAACATTATCACCCTTGCCCTCCTTGACTAATCCTCCACATTACCTTGCAAAGGAATTAGTGTAAAACTATTCCCTTCATGCTTAATTTGATAATTTTTGCTTCTACATTCATATATAGCATGCTTGTCATATTGCCATGGTCTTCCAAGCAAGACATGACAACAATTCATAGGCACAACATCATAAACAAATTTATCTTTGTAACCACCAATACTAAATTCAATCATTGCTTGTTCACAAACTAAGATAGATCGACTATCATTCAACCATGAAATCTGATATGGATTTTCATGAGGAAACTCTTTTAACTTCAACTTCTCTATCATTTCATTAGAGACGATATTTTCAGTGCAACTAGAGTCTACAACTACTTTGCATACCTTACCCTTGGATTTACATGCAGTCCTAAATAAAGCTTTTATTTGCATTGGTTCCTTCCCTTTGGATGTCTTCAACAATTGTCTTATCAACATCAATGATTCTCCTACCTCTGGAGTAGCAATATGGATGGGAGTGTTTGAGCTTTCACATTCATCTTTTGTACTATTTGAGCCCTTCTTTCACTTCTTCTCTCACCCCCACTTGAAGTAGCACCAAAATTTTCAGGGTACTTATATGTTGGATGCCCAAACTCATTGCAATTGTAGCATCTTCTTGCAAATGTATTTGCACTTCTACCTCCTCCAAATCTTCCTCTTGAGCCTCTAAAACCACCTCTAAAGTTAGAACTTTTCTCTTTACCTTTTCCTTCACCTTCTTGTTCTTCATTGAACTGTTTTGATGTAGAAAAGGATCCTCTACCTCTTTGATTGTTGCCTCTACCTCTGATGGACTTATCTTGTATTCTTTTTAACTTTTCTTCCACTCTAATGGCTAACTGAAAACATTCTTCTATAGATCTTGGATTTTCCGCAACCAATTCATCTTGTATGTTAAATCTAAGGCCACTTAGATACCTAGCAACTTTCTCAACCTCGTCCTCTTGTCTACCTGACCTTATGCTCAAATTATAGAATTCATTAGTATAAGTCTTAACATCTAATTCTTTTTTTTTCAGACCTTGGACTTTCTTATACAATTGTACTTCAAAATCTTTAGGAAGAAACTTACCTTTGAGCTTTGCAACCATCCTATCCCATGAAGCTATCTCGGCTTTTCCTTTCTTTCTCCTCTCAGCCTGCTCATAGTCCCACAACAACAATTCATGTCCCTTGAGTTTTGTTTTTCCTATCCTTATCTTCTTCTCATCAGGTACCTCTTCACACTCAAAGTAGTTATCCATAGTTGCAATCCAATCTAGAAGCTCCTCATCATTCAAATTTCCACCATACATGGGAAAATCAACCTTTACCTTATGTGTATCACCTTTGATTGATTTTAGAAGCCTTGTCATCCTTTGTTCCTTAGGATCTAATGTCCCTTCATCAGCCTCTTGAAACTCTTTCTCTTCCTCTTCTTTTGTTTCACTCACATCACCCAACTTTGCACCTCTTCTCTAATTTGACTCTAGGGAAGCAAGCCTTGCTAAACAACATTATGAGACTCCAACAATCTAGCATGCCTTTCTCTTAAATCCTACAATTCTCTAGTAGTTGCATTAACCTTGGGAGGCATCTTGCCTTTTCAACTTCTACCTTTCTCTTCTTAAATCTGCAACTCTTCTTCCATAGATCTAGTACCTACGCTCTGAAACCAACTGATGCAATATAAGGAGGTCTTTTCCAAACTCAACACAATTTAGACTAACACAAAAAAAATTGAAAACCTCACAACCCTATCAAGGGTGAACTTCTTCAAAACTTCACTATTCCTCTAGTAGGTGTGCAGACTCAATATTTTGAACTTTTCTTCCAAACTACTTGAAAAACCCTCAAACTATGAACCATTCTAGACACCCATTAATGTCCTCTTAAATATATCTTAGATCCACTAATGGTCACGGTGGACCAACTTCTTCAAAAATAGGTTCCTACACTATCCTACAAGGCCAATTAGGCCTGTTTTACAAAGCAAACCCTATTTATTCTTCCTTTGAAACCCAAATCACCATTGGGAAGCGTTAACTAGCCCACATAAACACCAAACCCACAATTTTTGTCTCATAGAGAGCCCTCTAAGACTCCTTTCTACCAAACCCTTACTCTTGCTTGATTTGGTGAGGGTTTATTGAAAATGCACCTTCCCACACTTGTCTCTTTCAACCGACACTTGAAACCTTCCCTATTTGGTCTACACAAGCTCAAAAGACCATAAAATTTTGTTTCCCCAACAAATTTCACACTTTTCCAGCCTCAAACCTCTCAAATTCACTTTAATTCACACTTTTTCTCAACTAGGGCTTCATGCCCAATACCTCAAATGACCTCCCCTACACACAACCACCATCCAAAAATCCAAACCTACCTAAATCCCACCCATTCCACTGAGGTACAAAGGTTATAGAAGGTGGGATCGGTGTATTTGCATTTTAGATCAACAAACCCTTGAAACCCCTATTTTTTGGCCGGTTATAGTAGTTTGATCACCAAATTCTCCAATATAAATAAATACCTCTCAAATCAACTCTAAAATCATGTTATAACTTATGTCTATCAATTAATATGCAAATTATACTAATAGCAGCCTGTACGGAGCCATACAGATCCAAAGAACAAAGATTTTTCTTGAAAATACAAAAAAATGTGAGCTTCTCAATGTCTTTATTCAATCAAAACTTCATCCCTCCATTACATCAAGTTTCTCTAACATTTAAAGACTCTTTCCCTCAAAAAAAAAACTGAATTAACCACCAAAACTGACTTTTAAATTCCCATGACCGTTGGGCTTCCCTAAAACTTCATTTTTGCACTTTTTGCAATTTACAACTTTTTTCAACATTGCACTTTTGACACTTTTGCTAAAATATGACAAAATAAAGAAAAAAAACTCCTAATTACATACTAGGTGGTCTATAAGGACCTTATTGATGACAAAATATAAGGCTCAACACTAAAACTAAACATTTAGACCATATTCCTAAAACTTGCACACCAAAACCTCCATGGTGCCCCTGCACCAATGAGTCGTTGATCATTGAGAAAAAATAAAAGATTTGATGGTTGCTAGCTATTTCACTTATTCAAATATTTTTGACATGAGTTGAAAAGATCCCCATCCAATAGAATTTCTCCATGCAGGATTACCTTTACACGTCATCATGAGACGTGTCATCAAGAGAGATGATAAAATAGGTGTCATATTGGCTATGTGGTAGCATTTTGTACTTCCATGACCTAAAAATATGACCGCTACAAAGAGCTCACAGAATTGTGGAATGCTATTAGATTGAGCCATATTTCATTCAATTGGTGCTTTTAAAATTCTTACATTTGATTTAAAACATCTCAAAACAATGAGAGACTAGCACACATTCCTTTAGTAGTCTTAAAACTTGACATGTATCTCTTTTCTACGCTTTTGCGAACCTTATACAAGCTTTCTTTAAAATGCCCCATAGAATGATAGAATACCAGTAAAATCATGCCACATGTTTGTAGTGTCGTAAATTATCACCCTTGATAATTTCACACTATTTCTCTCCCCCTAAATTATTGAGCCTAATTGGGTCCCTAATTTCCTAATTATGCATTCTATAGCCCATTTATACCACTTTTCGAGAGATTGCAATCATTGAACAAATGCAAGCAATTAATGTTATGCCCTTGATACATTGTGTCCTAGAAAATAGGGCCAAGACCCATATGCCCATGGGTGTATGGGTCCCCCTATTTTGTCAAGGACCAATTTTTAATATTTTGGAGTGGCCATCTTAACATTCAAAATTCAAATTTTAAATACTAGCTATTGAGATTCAATTCTCGGGAAATTAGAGAAATGCCTATAAAAGCCTATTTATTGAATCATTTGAGATCCTTCTAGCAAGAAAAATAAAACCATTGGTGAACTTATGATCAAGAGAAATTCAAGAGCAACATTTCAGAGTATTTTCGTACCAATTCAAGATCCTAACATTATGTCGAATTTTATGTGATTTACATGTGTTCATGTTATTATTATTTTGTGAAGGCTAACCACTTTTGTAGTTCTCCAAAGAATTTTCAAGCAAATCAAGCAAGCAAGATCCAATTCCTTGAAGTGATGTGTATGACTTTAGTCCTTCAAGGAAGCCATTGAACAGTGGTGAGTTGCAACACTTTATGATTTCATCATTCCTTCCTATCCATTATCATTTCATCATTAACATTGCCATTGTGGAAGTAGAAACACTTGCATGGGGTTTGACTACTACAAGCCCCTAAATGGCTCAAAAATTTCCCTCTCTTTTAATGTGCAAGTTCTAGGTTTGAAGAGGATTGAAGAAAGATTAAAGACAAATTGTTTATTGTTATATCTGAAGCCCTACATCTTGTCAAGCCATAAAAAACTAAACTACAAAATTATCTGATAACATTTTGATAACTCTACAATTGAAAATCAAAAGCTCAGATCTATCATCAGAGGACCCTAAAAGAAGAGGACACCACATTAGAGACCCATACACCCCTAGGCATCCCAATCTTCCTATGCATACTAAAACCAATTTTTTAGGACATGTACACAATCTCCTGCACTTTTGAGATCTGCTTGCAAACTAGTGTTTCAGTTTGTTATTTGTCAGTATCTTTCATTTTACATATTAGGCCATATAGTTTAATTAGGTTAATCATAGAAAATCATTTATAGATCATTCTCAGTCTCAATAGGATGGATATTTATGTCTAATCAGATCACCTTCATGGTTGAAATTCAATCTATTCACCTTGTTAGTCTCCATCTCAATGAAATAATAGAAAATTTTACAACTTCCCCACCATTTCAACCCTACATTTACATACTAGACTTAGAGTTCTTTTTATTATTTCATTTTGTTGAACCTAACTTGTTAACATTACATACCTTTCAAAATTTGATCCTAGATCTAAGTTTTGCATTGCATTATTTTGAATCTTACATTTATGGTTTCACTTGTGCATCATAAAAGACAAAAAAAATAAAAATTGCATCCCATATTTAATCATAGGTTACATTAGGATTCATTTTAGTCACCTAGATCAAATCTACATTGAAAATTGAATTCATAATTGGCATTTGAATTGTTATACATTTGAACTTGCATCATATTGTCTTAAATTGAGAGAATTCTAGAAAAATGCTCATTTATAGACCTGTTTGTTCACAAAATCAGAACCTTTAGACATCATAATAAACATTCAACTTTTGAATTTTCAAAACCCCTATAAAGGACTCAGGTGCCCTAGCATACTTGTGTCCTTGTACACTTGCATTATCCAACTTTTCCACACTTCTATGTCTTTGTGTCTTCATTTTGTTTTTGCTTGCATAATTTTGTTTTGACATTCTTAATTGCATTCAATTAGGCATCTTCATTTAGTTCAAAAAAGTAATTAAAAGTGAAAAAAATGCATTATTTAGTTTTAGAAATGCATTAAATCACCATTCTCAAATTTAGGCATCTTAAATCAATTAGTTTGTCCAATTTACATAAGAAAATTGTATTCAAAATTATCATTTATTTTTCACATACTTCTATACATTTTCACTGATATAAATTAGGTAAACTCTAGAAAATTATTCACTATTACAACTGTTTGCAAACAAAATCAGAATCCTTAAGCAGTATAATACACAAAAAAAAATTGAAATTCCAAATACCCTATCTAGGACTCAAACGCCCCTGGGTTCCTTTGTCATGTTATATGTTCATAGCCCAACTTCTTGTGATAGAATACTCTCAATAGCCTTTGTTTGGATTTATTATTTGATTCTCAGACACCTATTAAATAATAGTCTAAAACATATTGCAAAATCTCATATCATCACGGCTTGGTGTTTTTGTAAAGTTTGGATGTCCTTGAAATCCTTGGTTGATGTTGTGGACACTAATTTTGGGTGTCCAAGGGTTCTCTAACTCTTCTAGGTTTTTTCACCTAGAAGGAGAGAAGTGGGCCCAAAATGCTAATGTATACACTCAAGATTAATGTAAAAGGGATGCAATGTATCTAAATGTAATGTACTAATGCAATAAACTGAAAAAGAAATGATTTATTAATGCTAAACCTAAGAAATGCAAAGTGTTGGAAAACATAGTGATGTATGCAAAAACACCTAAGAATGCAAATAAATGATGATAGAATTAAACAGAACTGGAGAGGTGCACCTAGAATTTGAAGTCTGATGTAGAGAGACTCTAGAATCCTACAAAGTTGATGGAAAATGTTGACTAGGACACTTACACCAAGTTGGGCAACTTTGTCCAGGTTTGGGGAAAATCTATCAGAACAGGAATCTACCAAATGGGTACTCAAAAATGTAAAAATCAATTTTTTAGGCCTGGCAGTGGAACTAATTCGCTATAGATGGTGACATAGTCCACTTGGGAATTTCTAGAATTTTTGGGACATGGTAAGAGAATTAAAATCCCACCAGAAAATTAAAATTATTTTGATTTTTGTGCCCAGTGGGACTAAGTCACCCCAGGTGGCGACTTGGTCCCACCAGGTAAATTTTACTAGGTTTAAGAAATTAAAGTGCATTAAATAAGGTTCAATGGGAATATCCTAAAAATTCACTTAAGTATGGTCGGAAAGTGCATTAAGGGGTCATTTAAACATAAGAAAGGGTCAATTTAGTGAGGACAAGTCTAGAAAAGCATGAGAGTTTGTTACAACTCTTTACAACAGTTTGAAATAAGACTTAGTAAGTGATAAAAAGAGGTTATTTAAGTGAATTATAATGAAAGGATCCTAGAAAAGTGTGAAAGTGGGTTACAACACTTCACAACACCTTTACAAGACACCCTAGAAGTCTTAATGATTCATAAGGGTCCAAGACCTAATGTGAATGTGTTGGCCACATTACAACATTAAATCAAGGAAAAATCAAGCCAAAGTTTGTAAGAAAGACTCGAGTGAGCGTAAAAATGTCAAACTATACATTTTTTGGTGACATATTAAGTCCCCACTTTAGTGGGAGGATGAACTTGCTTCAAAATCACACTAAAGTATCCCAACATGTATATTGAGAGGGATCCAAATGTACTCATGCTGGTAAGATGAGACAAAAATAATCAAGAGGGATGATCAAGCCCCTAGAATCATGATCCCATGGAAAACTAAACATAAACACAAAGGAACACACATGAAAATGATGAAAAAGAATGAAAGAAAGCTTTGATCATTTTTCCAGCCCATTGTGGATCAGATCTAGGCTATTTGTTTGGAATAAGAAATATGTACTCAATCTGGGGCAATGGAACTCATGGTTGTCTATTGGTAGAGAAAGCCCGAGTATACTCACTCTGGGGCCACAGAACTTCTGGTTATCTGCAGGGTGAGGAGTCCACAACATACCCACTCTCGGGCCACAAAACTTTTGGTTGTCCGTAGGGTGAGAAATCCACAAGGTGGCTATGCAGAAAATTCATGCCCCGGAATGGGCTTCCCGCTCAACCATTCTAAAGTTATACCTCCTGATAACTTTAATAAGGTGCCACAAAGGACAATGTCATTTTGTGCTTCATGAGACAAGCAAAGTTTCATTTGCTTAGAACTCATGAGCAAATGTGATGGCACCACAGGCATGCAAGTTGTGTTATGCAAGGTGGCCATATAAATGCAACATGCAACATGCAAAAGAATGTTCAAAGGAGTCTTGCTTAGTTCATGCGAGGTATTTAACTTAGGGAACATTGTGTCTAATGTCTCCAAGAGAGGACCATTCCAAGAATAGAAAATTCACAAATTAGGGGATGCAGTGTGTCACATCAAGCCACCAAGAGGAATGTAATATGCTGAGATAGTTCACGGTCATGGAAGACATCACACCCAATGTTGTCCACAAAGTGGAAAATGCATTGTATAAAGTAACAAGGTTGCACTAAGAACCAAGAAAAAGAAAAATTCAAGATGAATAATGCCAATGTATGCCCCCACTTTAAAGGAGTTGCTACACATCATTCTATGATAAATTACTTTAAAGTAGCAAATGAAAATGCAAAAAGAAACACGACATGAGAGCTAACTTGGAAATACCCTATGCCAAGTCATACGTTTCCGAGTAAGGTTGTGTCATGTGAAGGAAAAAGGAACAAAAGAAAGAGGGGTTTCGCCCAAAATAAAAACACCAAAAATATAAGGGATCTATGGATTTGGGGTTAGTATGTTTTTTGTTGCAATGTTTTGATTAAAAAGCTCAGAACTGTCATCATTCTCCAAATACACCTACAAACTAGAAGAATAACACAAAGAGAGTGAAAACAAAGAAAAATAAATATCCATTTTGGGTCAACATGGAAGAGACATAGGATGTCTCAACGCTTTGCATCGTCCCCAAAAGGAAAACACAAGTAAAATAAAAATGAAAAGGCGAACAAAAATGAAAAATACCTTGGGTCAACGTGAAAGAGACATTGCGATCTCAATGCCTTGTGTCATCCCCAAAAGGAAAACACAAAACAAAGGCGAAAAATAAAATAGAAAGACCTTGTGGGTCAACATGGAGGAGACATAGGGCATCTCAATGCTTTGCGTCATCCCCAAAAGGAAAGCAAAAAACAAAGGAGAAAAAGAAAATAGAAAGACCTTTTGGGTCAACATGAAAGAGACATAGGGCATCTCAACACTTTGCGTCATCCCCAAAAGGAAAACAAAAAACAAAAGCAAAAGAGAGATTGGGAAGACCTTTTGGGTCAACATGAAAGAGACATTTTGGTCTCAATGCCATGCGTCATCCCCAAAAGGAAAACACAAAACAAAAGTGAAAGGAAAAAGCAATGTACAACAAATAGAAATCATTTGTTGTTGTATAAGTTGGGACATGGTGTTATGAAGAGTATCTGGTAATGGTGTAAACTATCATTTTGGATCTCCATAACTATAAGGTATCACAGCTTTAACAGCTGCTACTTGGTTGTTGATGGGTTGAGTTGGTTGTTGAGGGGGATTGAACTATAAGAACCCTTTGTTTGGTTTTTGAAATGGTTGTGAATTGTTTGAAATGCTAGGTTCATATTTTTCAGTTTGGTTAGAAGTGGAATTTGCATCACAACTACTAACTGAATTGTGATAATCGCAAAGGGCTATACACAAGTGCATGGAAGAGGGAAATTTCATCATGGTCAATTTATCTTGAATTTGACTTTGCAAATTTTCAATGAACATATTTTGGAGATGTGGATCAGGAATCTTGACATCGAGTTGGGCATAAATTGACTGATAGCATGAGATGAAATCAGTTACTTTTTCATCCACATTTTGTTTGCATCTCATTAAATCAGCCAATGTATTTTTCAAATTCATATGCACTTGAAAATGGCTTATGAATGCATCAACTAGTTCATTGAATGAATGAATTGAATTATTTGGTAAGGATGAAAAACACTCTAAGGCCGTGTCTTTTAAAGTCCTGGGAAACAATTTGGCCAATAGTTTATCATCAAGGACAAAGTCACTACACAAGGATGTGTAAGAATTAACATGATTAGTAGGATCGCCCTTCCTGCCATACTTCTCAAATCTAGGCATTTCTATTCCTTGGGGCATCAGTGTTCTTAGGATTAAAGATAGTGGGCTACTTCGGACATAATAGGTGGGTGGTCCATTCTAGTTTTAGTTGATGGTGGATATTTGTTTTTGCATGGAGGAGACAGTTTAGAAAATTTGTGATGAGAGGGTCAGTGTAAGTGGTATGAGGTGGAAGGGAAAGTGGTAATGGAGTGTATGTAGTAGTAGGGCAAGTGAATGGAATGCTAAGAGATGGTATGATGGAAGAGTAGAAAACATTCGATGCCACAGAAGAATTAGGAATGCTAGCAGGAATAGTAGAGGAAGGTATCACATTACTAACATATTGCATGGTTGTTGCAACTTGGGGAGTGGTGTAGGTAGGTATGGATGCTACTATGGAAGGAGGAGGAGTGTTAATTCCTCCTTGACTAACCATAATGTTTGTTGGTTGGGATGTGCTAGAGGTGGAAGGAGCATGTTTGTTGTATATCTCAATAATTTGTTTCATAACGTTTAAGCCTTCATCACTTTCAACCAGGCGATGGATATTTTCTATAGCAGGAATCGCAGTGGTTGAAATGTTTTCAAGACACAAGTTTTGTTGCAAATGTGCTAAATCCTCATGAATGTTCATGAATTTTTCTTGCAGGATGTGATCATTTTGTGTGTCAACTTGCATGTTATTGGAAGGAATAGTATTGCTAAAGGTAGGGTCTATGCCTAATGCACTATTGTCAATACCAAGAGTAGTAGAGCTTGAGACAACCCAAGCTCCACAACAAGTGTGTTATCACAAGATGCCATGAGTGGTGAACTTCTTCTCACTAAAGTATTATCAATAGAGCACCAAACACTCATACAAAGGCTACTAAAGGCGGGGTGGATGCAAATGAAATGAAATCTAGGAGAAATAAAATGCTAATAACAAAAATTATGGAAACTGTAATAGAGATGTAATAACATAAATTAGTGTCCAAAATTAAATTAATTTTGGGTGCCCTAGCATATCTGTGTCCTTGTACACTTGCATTATCTAACTTTTTCACACGTCTATTTCTTTATGTCTTCATTTTGTTTTTGCTTGCATAAATCGGTTTTGACATTCTTAATTGCATTCAATTAAGCATCTTCATTTAGTTCACAAAATTAGTGTCCAGTGGTATGAGGTGGAAGGGAAAGTGGTGATGGAGTGTATGTAGTAGTAGGGCAAGTGAATGGAATGCTAAGAGATGGTATGATGGAAGAGTAGAAAACATCTGATGCTACAGAAGAATTAGGAATACTAGTAGGAATAAATTTATGTTGATGTTGTGGACACTAATTCTGGAAACTATAATAGAGATGTAATAATAGAAATTAGTGTCCAAAATTAATTTTGGGTGCCCTAGCATATCTGTGTCCTTGTACACTTGCATTATCCAAATTTTTCACATGTCGATGTCTTTATGTCTTCATTTTGTTTTTTCTTGCATAAATCGGTTTTGACATTCTTAATTGCATTCAATTAAGCATCTTCATTTAGTTCAAAAAAGTAATTAAAAGTGAAAAAAAATGCATTGTTTAGTTTTAGAAATGCATTAAAATCACTATTCTCATATTTAGGCATCTTAAATCAATTAGTTTGTGCAATTTACGTAAGAAAATTGCATTCAAAATTATCATTTATTTTCAACATACTGCTATACATTTGCATTGGCATAAATTAGGTAAATTCTAGAAAATTATTCACTATTGCAACTGTTTGCAAACAAAATTAAAATCCTTAAGAAGTATAATACACAACAAAATTTTGAAATTCCAAATACCCTATCTAGGATTCAGATGCCCCTGGGTGCCTCTGTCATGTTATATGTTCATATCCCAACTTCATGTGATAGAATACTCTCAATAGCCTTTGTCCGAATTTTTTATTTGAACCCCAATCATCTATTAAATATTAGTCTAAAACACATTGCAAAATCTCATCTCATCATGGCTTGGATTTTTTGTAAAGTTTGGATGTCCTTGAAATCCTTGGTTGATGTTGTGGACATTGATTTTAGGTGTCCAAGGGTTCTCTAACTCTTCTAGGATTTTTCACCTAGAAGGAGAGAAGTGGGCCCAAAATGCTAATGTCTACACTCAAGATTAATGTAAAAGGGATGCAATGTATCTAAATGTAATGTACTAATGCAATAAACTAAAAAAGAAATGATTTATTAATGCTAAACCTAACAAATGCAAAGTCTTGGAAAACATAGTGATATATGCAAAAACACCTAAGAATGCAAATAAATTGTGACAAAATTAAACAGAATTGGAGAGGTGCACCTAGAATCTAAAGTCTGATGTAGAGAGGCTCTGGAATCCTGCAGAGTTGACTGGGACACTTACACCAAGCTAGTTGACTTAGCCCAGTATCGGGGAAAATCTACCGAAACATGAATTTGCCAAATGGGTACTCAAAAATGTAAAAATCAATTTGCAGGCCTGGCAGTGGGACTAATTCGCCACAAATGGTGACTTAGTCCACCTGGGAATTTCTGGAATTTCAGGACAAGATTATGTAGCTTTCGGTCTAAACTTCCTTTTCTGATAGGTGTTTGATCTTGAATCTGTAGAAAACAGGTTGAAAGAGATCTCCAAGCTTTAATTAGGGCTTTTTTTACTTTGATGACTTTGATGGATTTTAAACACCTTTTTGACACTTTCCTCTTTGACAAATTTGCATACAAGACCTACAAACACACATGCAAAGAGGGAAAAAGGGTTAAGGGTTAGAGTATAGTGGTTTGCCTTGGTCAAACTCCAATTTGGTAATCAAACCCTATGAAATGAAATGAAATAAAAAGACAATGATAAATAAACAACATGCAATGTCATAAAATTACCAAACCCTTGATATATAAATCTAAATATATGCAATGAAGTGCTCCAATGGATGACTTGATGATGCTTAGAGTGCTTGAATTCTTGAGAATGATTAAGTGAATGAATTAGGTCAATAGGAGATCTAAAATGAGGGGAAAACCCTTTATTTATACTTGATTTTCCATTATTTCCCAAAAATAACACACCACAGGCTGACCTCAAGGGTAAGAGAATGAAAATCCTACCAGAAATTTTTTTTTTTTTTGTTTTTTGTGCCTAATGGGACTAAGTTGTCCCAGGTAGCAACTTGGTCCCACCAAGGCAATTTTACTGGGTTTTGGAAATTAAAGTCCGTTAAATCAAGTTTAACGTGAATATACTCAAAAATACACTTAAGTATGGCCGAAAAGTGCATTAAGGGATCATTTAAACATAAGAAGGGGTCAATTTAGTGAGGACAAGTCTAGAAAAGCATGAGAGTTTGTTACAACTCTTTACAAAACTTTGAAATAAGACTTGGTAAGTGATAAAAAGAGGTTATTTAAGTGAATTATAATGAAAGGGTCCTAGAAAAGTGTGAAAGTGGGTTACAACACTTCACAACACCTTTACAAGACATCCTAGAAGTATTAATGATTCACAAGTGTCCAAGACCTAATGTTAATGTGTCAACCACATTACAACACTAAATCTAAGAAAAATCAAGCCAAATTCCATAATAAAGACTCAAGTGAGCATAAAATATCAAATTCTACATTTTTTGGCGACACAGATGTTTCAAGTTGTGTTTGGAAATGACCCCAATTCTCGTAATTACATTCATGATACTTCATCTCCTAATACAAGTCTTCTTGATATCCTAGGTCAAGATGAAGGGAGCATGCATGAATTTATACAAAACTCCTTACATAACCTTGAGAATAATGCAACCTTTTATCCCTCAATGCAATGACCTAATCACCCATATCAACAATCAACATCTCCTACCATAACACCACTTGAAATGTTCACTTTGCTACATCTAAAAATTGAATCACGAGGCATACCTCAAATAAAATGCACATAGAGATACCTACCAATAACAATAACAAGGAAAACACTTCAACAAACCCTCCATCATATGAGCATAGAATTACACATAAACCCATTAACTTGGACTAGACTTATGGGAAAAGCTTTAGAATCTTAAAGAAAAAAGGATGTGACATAGAGAATGAACATGAGATCCATCCCATCTTGGAGCAAACACTGTCAGAAGATACTAAAGAGTAGGGTACTAAGATCCTCCACCTTTATAAAAATAAATTATTCCACAAACCAAGAAATAAAAATTCCATGGTCTTCTTAAGAATTTACCTTTCTTGCATCTTATAACCAAGATTGAACTGGCCTTAGACACACTTCTCAAACTAGGACATATCACATTACCGCCCATCCGTGAACAAGAAGATAAGAAATGAAAGAGTACAAATATGTCTTACTATGCATACCATAAAACACTTGGACATCTTACTAATGAATGTCATGCTATAAGGAATAAATTAATAGAATTTGATCCTTATGGGGATCAAATTGAATGTATTATATATTAACATTCATTTTCTTTGCTCCTTACCATGTGGTAGTTGTAGTATCACAACATTTTCACTACCATCCATGAAGGTATAGGCATAGCTTTATGCAATCATCTTTTCTCCTGCAAGGAGCAACATATTATAATCCATTTGGCTCACCTTTTTCCTTACACTTGGGGAACAAGGGGTTAGATAGTGTTTTGTTGGGTGCATTCCTTCTTGGGATCCCTTTTTTTAAAACATTAGTGTAGCAAGTACACTTACATTTTAAGGGGGTGCATATAGTCCCACTCATTGTTAGCATATGAATAACCCCTTCTTAGTGATGATAGCATACATCTCTTAGGAAGTGTGACCTTGTTAATCAAAGTGTGGCCTTCTTGATCTATGTGGTTGTCTCTTTGGTCATGATATTAGGCTTCATATCCCTCAAGAGTGTGACCTTTTTTTTCATATGCCATTCCCTTTGGTGGTAATGCTATGGCTAGTATTCCCTAAGGCGTGAATTTCTTTTTCCATGACTTGTTCTCTCTTGGTGCTGATGTCATGTGTGATATCCCCTAAGGTGTGACCTTTCATATATTGAGAAAATCTCCTTTTTTTATGAATCATCTCTTGTGGTGGTGTTGTTATAACACCCCCTGATTTTTTAGCCTTATATCCTATCATCATTTATGCACCCCTAAGGTGATTTTTGTTTTTCCCTTGAGATGTTAAAATTTATGTACCCCCTAAGGTGAGTTTGGAATTTTTGCTCCAGTTTTTTCACAGGTGTTAAACTTAGTGTGGAATTGTTATAGCATTTTAATCATTTTGTATCACCTTATCCAAGTTATCAAGGAGTATAAATCTTGGTATGGTTGTTACAGGTACACACCTAGCGAAAATTATTCCTCACTAGACCTAATGTGTTTCTCATTTTTCTACTTTATCTTGGGTGCTCACCTAGTGAATATCAAACTTCACTAGCCCATGTGCCTTCCAATTTATAGTTCACCTAGAACATATCAGACTTTTCTATGGTGTGATTCATGAACACCTTTTAACATGGCCACCTAACATAACACACCTTACTTTCTAGTGGAGCCATGTGTTTCATGAGTGATGTGGCATAACACAACTTGTTAGTCCTCATGAGAGCTAGCATTTATTCAATGAATGATGTTTGGTATTTGAGACAGTTTAAGACTAGGTCTCTTTACCTTACTAACTCGAATCCTTTTATACTAACCTTGTGTTTTGTTATGTGTCTTTTATGTTTTTTCTTCGTGTTTGCATTATGTTTACATCATGTTTTTGTTCATTTTGTTTCCATTTATGTGTTATGTTATGTCATGTGTTTTTATCATGTATGCTTTGTGTTTTCCAAAATGTATGTTTGTGTGTGTTGTATTGTTGCATTTCCTATATATGTGTGTTCCTTTGTGGTTATGTTGGTTTTCCATGGGATCTTGTATCTTGGGGGCTTGATGACCTCCCTAGATCCTTAGTCATCATATATCTTCAACATTTGTACAATCAAACCACTCTTGACATAGATTTTCTACTTTAGTGTGAGTCTTAGCGTAAGTTCATACTCTCACTAAAGTGGGGGCTAAATGTAGCATCGTAAATTGTCACCCCTGACAATTTTACAGTATGCTTTTCTCCCCATAAATTATTGAGCCTCATTGGTCCTCTAATTTTTTAAATTATGCATCCTATAGCCCATGTGTACCACTTTCTAAGAGATTACAAGCATTGAACAAATGCAAGAAACTAGTGTTCTGCCCCCAATACATTATGTCTTGGAAAATAGGGCCAAGACCCATATGCCCATGGGTGTATGGGTCCCCCTATTTTTCTAAGGATGAATTTTTAATATGTTAGAGTAGCCATCTAAACATTCAAATTTCAAATTTCAAATGTCGACTATCAAGATTTAATTCTTAGGAAATTAGAGAAATGCCTAGTTATTGCATCATTTGAGATCTATCTAGCAAGAAAAAGAAAAATTATGTCAAACTTATTCTCAAGAGCATTCAGGAGAAAGTTAGGAGCAACATTTCAGAGCATTATTGTAGTGATTCAAGATCCTAACATCATGTAAAATTTTATGTGAGTTTATGTATGTTCATGTTATTATTGTTTTTATGAAGGCTAACCCCTTTTGTAGGTCTCCAAATCAATTTCAAGCAAATCAAACAAGCAAGGACCAAGTCCTTGAGGTGATTTGTATGACTTTATTCCTTCAAGGAAACCATTAAAGGGTGGTGAGTTGCAGAACTTTGCGATTTCATCAGTCCTTCCTATCCATTATCATTTTATCATTAACATTGCCATTATGGAAGTGAAACATTTACACGGGGTTTGACTGAGGAAAGCCCCTAAATGGCCCAACAATTTCCCTCTCTTTGAATGTGCAAGTTTTAGGTCTAAAGAGTGTTGTTCCCTCAGCACACATGCCCCATTCAGAACAGGGACCCTCTTTTTCTTCTGACTTGTCGGGTCGTCGTTTTGTTGCCGCTTCATTTTGTGTGCCCCGATTTAGTGTCCCGGATGGTCAACGTACCTACAAAGTCTCATCTTAAGTTAACCGTGTTTTGCCCCTTTAATTTTTTCAAGTTTTGGTGCCTTGCAGGGTCTCTCTGGCAGTTTGCCTTTGCCAACGGCCTTGGGCCCGACCGGGCCCACCCCCTCGGGTTTCCTTGGCTTGGTTTCCTTGTTGTGTCTGTCGTCCCGAACGGAGGATGGATTCCGTCTTCTTAGACCCCGAGTCCCAGATCCTTGTTCTCTGTCCAGCGAAAATTGTAAAGTCTCTTGACTACCTTCGAACTCGTCGGGCCCGAACCTCTTGACTTCCTCTTCTGGAGTTTCGTGAGGGCTTCACCGTCCCTGATGACAAACTAGTGGTGGACTTCCAGCCTCCAGGCCCCAACTTCCCTATTGTTTCCAATGATTTCTGAGTAGAATTTTCCAAGACAGCTGCCACCTCGCATCTTCTCGCCCTCTGGGCCCCAGACCTCCTGCCGTCGTCCGTGGATTTGAATCCACCAACCCAATTGCTCGTTGTACTTGCATTTAATGAATCCATTAATGGCGGTGGGGGTATAAATATCTTGCCCAAAACCTGTCATTCTCACTTGTCAGTGTTGCAGAGAAGGATCAGAGAACTTGCCAAAGGAGTCCACCGTCTTCGTCAATCATCGCCCTCGCACCCATTATCGTCACTTGCCGATCATGGGTGGATTTCACACCTTACCGCATTGAGTGTCCAAGGTAGGTTTACCATTTGTCCTCCCGAGCAATTTTTTCATGATTTTAGAGGTTTTAAATGAACAAAACAAGTTAAAGGGGACATGTGATTGATAAAGCATCATGCGGCACACAAAACCCATGTTTTTGATTCCTCAAGGAACCTCCAAACTATACTCGAGCCCCCTCTGGAACTTCACCTCGCCATGGCCATTCATTGCCCAGGGGCATTCTTGTCCTCCGGGCCCAAGTCTCCTCTTGGCAGTCGAAAACACAACACAATGAACATTTTCCACAACCGCTATTTGACCCCTCACGCCCGGCTCCTCGGACCTCCATCGTCCCTTCGCTGTCGAGCTTGAAAGCTTGAAACCCCAAACTTGGCCGCCATTTTTGCTCTTCAGGCCTGAACCGCCAGACTTCTGTGTTCGAAAGTCCACGAAGATGCTGCCGTTCCAGATGGCGGAGTCACCTCGTCCACCCAAGCCCCAGGGCCCGCCTTTCCTTTCACCATCTGCTTTGCATTTGGACTTAATTTTTTGTCGCCCTCCCAGTTCCCAGTCTGTGGAATTTTGTCCCATATTTGTCGTTCTAAATGGAGAATCCTCGACGACCTTCTGCCTCCTGGGCCCCGAGCCTCCAATTGCCACTGGGAATTTGGCATTGAACATTAAACGACTTCGCCCCTTCCGGGCACCGGCCTCCGGGACTTTGTCCCTCCTCCGTAGTGCGATTTGGGAAATCCGCGCTCGTACGCCCGAGTTTCGAGCTCTGCCTCCCTACTCGTCGTGGAAGCTTAAAATATAATCTGACGTTCAACCCTGATGCCGGGTCCGGTCCGCCGAGCCGCCCCCTCCAGACTTCCGCCTGACGATCGCTGTCTCTAACGGTGAAAGCACAACAACGTCCTAGCCCCTTAGGCCCGATCACTTGAAATTTGCAAAATTGTCGGCCACCCTTGGACCCGCCGGGTCCCGGACCCCGGGGTTCTGCTCCCAGAACTCTGTTTTTGCTCGGACGTTCCAAATAGCCAACTCTGGGTGGCTTTCCGGCCTCGTACCTCTAGTTGCTCCCAAATCGATCCATATGAGCTCAAATTTGAAATCTGATCTCGCCCTACATGCTTAAATTTAGCCCTTTTTATTA
This sequence comes from Sequoia sempervirens, assembly GCA_007258455.2. Taxonomy (NCBI): domain Eukaryota; kingdom Viridiplantae; phylum Streptophyta; class Pinopsida; order Cupressales; family Cupressaceae; genus Sequoia; species Sequoia sempervirens. Next base: position 1,009,903,209 of record VDFB02281492.1, on the reverse strand, counting down.
TGATCGCTTTGAACTATTGAAATTCGATCAGGAGAAATCTCCCAGAGCACTCCGCCCCGTTTACCCTTCTAAAACAGCATTCCTGCCAGGGAAGTCCGGACCTCCGGGCCCAAACTGTCCGAAAGCCCTCAATCAAAAGACCAATGACATCGAGAGATAAAAGTATCATTTTATGAACGATAGATTATTTAAAATTGATTTCATCCATGGAATTTCGACTAACATGAAGACTTTCATGATCAGTTGCACTAACTATGTCATTTGCAGGATATACAGAATCAGGTGCAGGACCTTTGGGGGCAGCTGTGGAAAAGGACAAAGGAAATAAGTCGGGAAAGACTCCTCAAGGAAAAGAGGATAAGGACCAAATGAAATACCAGTTCCAGGGTGAACATCTACACTCAAAGGTTACCACGGATTGGAAGGAAATCACTGACACCAATATCAGTCATGTCGATATTGACAAATTTACACAAAGGGTTAGGGTCAATCTAATGACCAAGAATGTGAGGCTGATCAGACAAACTAGAATCGCAAAAGCTGCAGGCTTCCCTCCATCCCTCGTGGCCCCTGAATTGGTCATGGCTTGTCGACAGGCATATCAACCTGACACGAGGACAATTGTTGATAGGGATGGTAACATTCTCACCGACATGTCAGCTAAAGGAATCACAAAGACCTTCCATATTCCAACTTTTCAATAAATGGAAACACCTACCATAGGGGAATGTCAGGCAGAATGGGATGATAATCCGGTAGGCTGCAAAAGGTTAATAAATCAGCATTGGCTTAAACAAAAATGGGGCAGCGCTGCGAAGGTTCTTCACGAACTCTTCCGCAGTGATTTCCACGAAGATTACCACAACCTGGTCACAATGTTAAGCAGGGTTATGGGTCTTCCTACGACTGCTTTCTTTTAGGAGTGGATGGTGTACTTTATCGAGCAGATCCTTCATGGGAATGAAGACGTTACCACAAATACCTCATTTTACTAGGGATCTATAAAAAGCGACTGCTTCTATGAGCGGTTTGTCAATGTGAAGAAGAGTTCCAAGTTTTACATGACTTCATATCTCGTATATTCCTTGGTAGACCGGAGACAATACAATGGGTTATTTGTGGCACCCAATGGGGAGCAAGGTTGAAGACTGAAGGCCTATGACAGATACCCCCAGCTCCAGTACCGAAACTTGGAGAAGCAATATTGCAAGGTAAATGACACCTTCATTGGCCATATCATCAAAATGATAGCCAGGGATTTTGAGAGAAGGGTTTCCCACAGTGCCCGGGCATTCTTGAAGCAGTATGCCTTCCTCTTCATTCAATACCCAAAGTTCACATACATTCATGCCCAAGGCTTCACCGAAAGGCTAAACAAGTTGCCTCGATACCCCAACAACTGGGTCATCCTATTGGAGCTTTCTCGGCAGCTCCAACACATATAGGCAGTCTTTAGTAGCAAGCACGTAGCAGGGATCTCTTATCCCATGACCCTTGGTTAGGGCATGTATAAATTAAAAACTTCCCAGTGCACTGGTAACTCTGAGAAAGAATTGAAATATTATCATTTTCACCTACACACTGCTCACCCGCGAATGGACCATATGGGAATGTAAGGAAGGCACTAGGACCGGGATGCGCTCATCTGCACCACATTGAAGACTTTTGGGGGGATTGTCAGGATGATAAATAAGTACGTGCAAGTCACTATATGAGGATGGCTATGTATTTTGTAAGGAAGGTGCATCCATTTCCCATACCAGATCAAGTCGAAGAGGACGAAAGCACCATAATGGTCCCCAAGTACCCCGCAGTAGCCAATTTGCCGATACTAACAATTGACTAGGATGAGCAAGAGGTCGATGACATCGATATTATAACCAAGCCAATCTTGGCTTGTACCAAGGAGTGGGTTGATGGGCAGGTGGCCCGATTAAAACAACAAGGGGTGGTCCTAACATACGAAGGACTCAAAAGTGAACCAAGCACCATAGAGGATACTGCTGCCACAACTTCAACAAGCGGGACATCCAAGTCCCCTCCAGTCACTAGATCCAAGAAGAGAAAAGAAACGAAAACGGAGCAGTCCCCTAATCCCAAAGTATACACAAGGAAGGATTTGGGAGGCTCACCTTCTACGAGGCTTAAGCAAATAGAAGGCACCACGGAATAGCCCTTAATCCAAGAAGAAAAGGCAAAAGCTGTAGAACAATTAAAACCTCTTTTTGCTCTCCCTGCATTGACTTCCCCATTATCTACCTCCCTAGCTATGGTCCCCACATCCCCACCGGCGGTGGACATCTCTGTCCATCTTGCCCCTTCACCTTCGACTGAGCCTATGATTGTAATTGACTCTTCCTCCGCAGTGACTACTCCTCCTTCCTCCACTGCAATGTCACCCACTACATCACTCCCATTAGCTACAATAGCGGCACCAATGCCCACTCCCACCGTGCCTAATTCCCTCTCGAGACATATGCAGAATCTCCCCCCTGAGCTCTCTTAGATCCTTATGCATCCCACTCTTTAAGCGGCCCTTGCACAGGTCCTCGCTACTGCTAAACCTTCACAACTTCCGACAGGGCCACCGGCTATAGAGACCACCATGTTAATCTATGAGGAGTGGGAGAGGCGAGAACAAGATGCCTCAAAGCCCTTTGAAGAAGAGGCCAATGAATACCAGGAGAACCCGGAGTATGAACACCGCACTATTGACAGGGTGCCCTACGAAGAAGAGGGAACAGGCTCCTCAGAGAGCGGAGATGAGGAAGATGATGCCGATGGTAGGGTCATTGTGCAAACCTTCGACGATGATCTTGAAGAAGAAATGGCCCGGTAGATGAAGGATACTGAAGAGAAGGTAGAAGGGTCGCCTCTTAAGGAAGGAAGGCAAAAGGAAGATAAGCCTAAGGGTGAGTTTCAAACCATCAAGAGCCTCGAAATTGAGCGGCCCAAAGAGCACACACAGAAGGTTGGGCTAACCGAAGAAAAGGAGGGGAGGGAAATGGAAGAGAAAGAAAGTCCCAGGCAGCAATTATCTACCAAGCCTCCTATTACATGCTTTATGTTCATCTAAGACTCTGATGAAGAAGAAGGAGATACTGCCAAGGAGGAAGAAAGGGCCCCATAAGATAAGAAAATAGAAGCCTTGGCCAAGAGGGGCGAAGGTGATCGTGGATCACCTAAAGAGAAGGTTGTTATGCCTGAATGGCTGGAAAGGCAGCTTGAAAAGAAAACTCATGTACTAAAAGACCCGAGAGCAAGACTAGAGGCTATCTTAGCCCGAGCGCAGATCACAACGAGAAAAGAGAAGAAGCCTAAGATTAGATCCAAGGTAACAATGGATGCTTCTGGGTCTCGGGCTATACAAATAGCAATGCCTATGGTAGGTTAGGAGGGAATAACCTACAATATCTCCACCCTTGATTTGGGAACTTCTACCAGAGACCAGAAGGTGGGGTACCTTGAAGAATCAGTGGCTACAGTGGTGCATCTAATAAAGCAGGACAAGGTCTCAAAGGATGAGCTTAAAGCACAAGTAGCTGCTTTGACAGATTACATCCAGCAATGGTATTTGGTGGATGACCTACCTACCACGTCCACGGCTCCACCCCAACTATTGTCGAAAGAACATATTGATAAGATAGAGAGAAGAAATAACTTGGAAAAGACTATCGAGGGCTGGTTTCGGTAGGACTTGTACGTCGGGAACATGGGTATTAGTCGGGCTGTTTGGACAACCAACAATTTCTTGGATCTACAGCAATATTTGGAAGGCGCGAGGAAGCTCTGTAGTGACTTCCCTGCAACATATGACTCTACCTTTCCAAAGATCGAAGCCATCCTCTAGTTGTTGAAAGCCACATGGGAAAAGAAGTTTGATTTCAACAAAGACGATCATTGGTTGATGGATGTGTAGAGGCGCGATTTTGACAACAAGAAAGAAAGGCTGGAACAGATAATGAGTAAAGTGGATCCGGACATCGAATGGATCAATGAAATTAGGGTGAAATGCACTCGTTATCTCAAGCTGATGACGAAGTATGATATACACACAATACAAATGGATCCAGCAAAGGTGAAACCTTACTTCCAGAAGAATATGGAGGATGGGATGTCTGGCGAATTAACAATGGAGTTCATGAGTTTTTCTACCCATGCCTTCTATCAATCAGAGCTGTTCAGAGATCAAGGCGCAAAATATGATGAGGACTAGAAGAAGCTGGAAGATAATGCAAAGGAATAGAGCTACCAAATGTTGCGGTATGAGATTATCGAGGTAGACAAACTCCAGCCAGTCATCCTAAAATTCATGGAATATGCAACATCAAAGAAGTAAGAGGACAACCTTGTTGATGATAAAGAGCTCCCCAAGGAGTAGCTACAGTAAAACAACAATCAGCAAAGGGACAAAAATGCTACAGTGCCGTCACTAGAGGACAAAATAGGGAAGAAGACAAAATGTAATTTTTAAATTGTAATATATTGAGGGTTGGTGAAACCCTATTTTGTAATGAATCTTGGCCAAACAATGAGAATTAATCTTGGCCATTCATTTGAATTTTTGGGCACTATAAATAGGGCTCTCCTCTCATTTGCAAAGAGAGTTGAGTTGTTGTAAAAACATGCTACAAAAATTTATAATGAAAATACATTGACTTGGTGCATTTTCTGAGTTTTTTCACATGTTACTTGATTCAACCTCCATTGTTAGATGCTTTACGTAGATTTGTATTGCTATTCTAGTTAGTTGTATTCTTGCTTTGATAGATTTTAGAAATGTTGTTCTGTAGTTGTGAAAATTCCTACCACGTAGATGCCTTCTTAGTCCATACTTTTTGTTGTTTGCTGCTGGTAGATGGCTATGTAAAGTTAGTCTGGGCTTAAATTCAAAGTTGCTCCACATTTTCATCTTTGTTCATGCATGCAAGTGGTGAATGAAAGGTGAAATATTTATAGACCTTAGAAGATAGCACAAATCCCATGAGACTGTGAGATTTCTGGTTAAGTGGAATATTGTTTCCAAGAAGTTGTCCATTGCAGGAACTCCATAATTACTATTCACAGTTAGTTGCAGGTCCAGGAACCTTCCACCTTCCCCACTCTTTTTTCCTTTTTTAGAAATAACCTATACCAAGGTTCATTGCACATTATAAATCAAAAATTGAAGAAACGTCGAAGCTTTGGACCACTGCCCGAACCTACAACAAAGTGAAACTTGACCTCCATCTTAAAAACTTCGTATTTGAAGATCCATCTCGTGTCCAGCTACATAAGTCTGCCCCTGTGATTACCAGCAAAATCACATCAAAACCAACTGAGGAATTCCATGCAAGTCATGACCTGACACTCGAGAGACCTTAGGGAGATTTTCAGCACCTCGCCCTGGGAGATTTCCTTTCAAGAGAGGTAGTACATTCATGCACTGCCTCTGTTTAGAAAGTGTGCAAAACACCCATCAACAGAACTGGTGCTAGAAGGAGGGCCTTGTGAAGCTAGATCCAATCAGATCATTCTCCCTGGAAATATTTCAAAGAGTTTTATGATCAACACCAAATAAGGGAGAATTCCAAGAGTTGTAGCCCCCTACAAGGGCAAAACAAATTAAGGGAAGTAGCGTAGTTTCTTCCTCTTCCTCCATTCCTCCCACTTCCATTCCACCTTCACTCACATTCAGTTGGCATTTGTCTTCTGCTTGAACATTCGAAATTGCATTTTCACCTCCTATCTCTGGCAGCCGAGGAATTACTTCTCTCCCGGCCCCTTCGGTTCAAGGTGCAGCCCGAACAGCCGCAGCTCAGGTGCAGTCCCTAACTACTGTCCTATTGCAGGTGCAAACCCAACTTGTTATTTTTCAATAGCAGATAATACCGCCGCCTCCCGCCATGGCTTGGTTGGCAAAAAATCCTTCGCCCATACATTTCACTGCTTACCACAATATGCCCAAGAACCCCGAAGGCTTTTGTTCGAAGTTCAATCCTCGTGACCCACAAAGAACAGCTGAAGAACATATCAAAATATTCAAGACAACAATTACTGAAATGCAGGTGGATCATGAGGATGTGGCATGTCACCTTTTTCCACATTCGTTGGGTGAAGAGGCTTTCTATTGGTACATCAATCTGCCGAGGGGATCCGTCACCTCATGGAACCTAATGAAGAGTGCTTTCCTGCAAAAATATAAGATCCCGATCAGCCCCTCAGAGTTATATAGGAAGTTTATGTCTGTTAGGAGGGAGGTCAACGAACCCATTGGATCCTTTAATGACCGTTTTCATCGTGCCTTCACAAGACTTCAAGACCCATACCTTCATAATGATGTCATAGCTCTCTTGGTTTACTATGCGGCATTGGACAACCTCACATTGGCCTTGGTGAAAAGGATGCGTCTGCCACCCATCTCATTGGTGACAGCCTATACAAAGGTTGTTGTTGCCAGTGTAGATTTGGGGTAGAATATCTCCAGCCCGCTGCCCTTGTTGGGACCGGTGGTGCACCCGATGCAAATTCAGGGGCTTAATTAGGCATTCGCCTATTAGACCCCTCTTATGAACCAGATACCTCAGTTACCCATCGTCCCACACCTAGGACAACCACTGAATTATGCACCTCTCATGCCTTCCTATTTATAGCCTCAACCGCAGCACAACTATTCTCAGGCCGCCCAACAACAGCAAGGGTATTCTCAACAACCCCAGGTGCCATTGTACCTACCGGGGCTAGAATTTCCTCCAACACATCAGAATCAGCTGGTAGCTTCACCTGTCTTTCTCCAAAATTTGGCATCGCAGCCAGGCAACATGACTGAGAAAGACAAGTTAGAGGAATTGACAAAGATGATAAAGAAAATCTCCACAAAGATGACGCACCTGAAAAATTAGAATAATCAGTTACATGCATCCCAGCGTAACCTCCAGGCCAATCTTAATTGGGATAACCGAGACAATAGGGACAGTAGGGATAATTGGGAAGCAAGCACCTCCTATGGGCAGAACTATGATAGGGGACAAAATGTTAATCAAAGTTCTGAAAGGAGACTTTCTCAGAGGAAGAATCATATGTGGAATATAAGGCCCAATAACAGAGGTGTCCCTACTCCTTTTGACCAACCGGCCAGCAACAAAAAGATAACTAGTAGGGTATACCTTGCCGAGGCAACTTTGTCCGGATGGTGCCGGTTTCACAAAACCAACAAACACTCTAAGTTGGACTGCCCTGAATTCCAAATAGCTGCTGAAATATTCCAAGTAGAAGTGCAAAATGCAGTCGATGGTGTCGGCTGCAGGGACATCGTCCCATCCGAGCCATATAATTCCTCCTATCTCATGGTCAACCAAGTGCCATTTCTGTGGGGTGACTGTAACAAGCCCGAAGTTGAGCCTGCTCTCATTAGGAGTGAAGAAATGCAAGAGGTAAGTAACGGACAAACTTTGGCTCAGCTTTTCGATTTAGTAGATAATGGTCTAATAGATGAAGAAGAACCATACGTAGATGAGGTCCACATGTTCCATCAAAGATCAACTCCATACTTCCTCATAAATAGGCAGGCAGGTGGACCTTTTACAACCTCCACTCCACCGAATAATTTTGCTACCCCGCCTGACCCTAATGCTAGCAACAACCCTGGACCTCCCCATGTACCCACCCAATATCTTAATAATAATGGGCCTCAAAATCAATCGCAAAATCAGCCTCAAGGCCAACCCCAAAACCAGTCGAGTCAAATGAAAGTCCAACCTCCTATCTCTACAATAGGTCAAGCCTTTGGTTTAAAAATTGAGAAAAATGGATGAATACGTGGCATAAGAGTTCAAAAGGGTGAAAATCAGTTTGTCTGCCTTTGAACTACTCAGAGTCCCTATTGTAAGGCACGCCTTCTTCAGGGTCCTTAATGGAACCCCATCCTCCAGCACAACACAGGAAACATCAACTAAGAGAGTTACCCTTGAAGAACCTAGGCAAGAACCGGTGATACAGAATAATACCAGGAAAAGGAAGGATGTTCCCATAAATCAATTTGTAGGTAAGCAAATGGAAAAGGAACCAGATCAGAATATTAGGTAGGGTCCTAAAGATCAGCCATCTAGGCAAACCATGGATAAATTTGGTGATAGGAACGGGGGTCAGATAGCTCACATGGATATGCCTACGAGCATCTTCCAAGGAAGGTTGGAAACTCCCCCTTTCCTTACCACCATTCAGATATTTGGAAAGAACTTGCATAACTGTCTGCTTGATTCAGGAGTATCTACCAATGTTATGTCTTTGGCCATATGTAAGGCCCTTAGAATCACTCCCATGCCTTTAAGAAGGAAAGTGACCCAGTTGGAAAAAACAAAGATCAACATTGTGGGAGAAATAAATCAGATCTCGATGCAGATTGTTATAGATCCAAGGATACAACAAGTCATTAATATTCAAGTGGCAGACATTCCTGACGCATATGGGATCATCTTGGGGAGGGAATTCACCAAGGCATTAAATGGATATACTGCCACGGACCTCTCACATGTGGTTTCCATGGAAGGGGCTGCCAAACCAAATCTGTATCGACCGCGAACCCCGTATGAAATACATGATTACGGAATACAATAATCTCAATGAAGTGTTGTTTGTTAAGACAGACTTGGGAAATTACTGTCCTTTCACCTGCCAAAATGAACTTGAGCCTCAGGAAGAATGTGTTGCCGAAGTACTCTTAGTGTTGTGCAGTCCTCTGACCAATTTCACTCAAATGTCTCTGAGTATAGAAATGTTGGTAGAGTCAGATGATGAACCCAATGAAGGCGACAACTGGGGACTACTCAGTGGTTTCCAGGAGTTCATGGAAAAGTGTACTAGAGACCAACCCAACTTGGGCACCCGAATGAATTTTCAGGATATCTTATTGCCAAATTGGTGCATGGTTCACAATGCTGCCCACTCCGAGTTTGACTATTGCTTATGTCAAATAGCAGTAGAACATGTTAAAAAATCAGCTGCCCCTTAGACGGAAATGCCAAAAGAAGTGTCAGCAGAACCACCAGTTGTTCAGCACCCTAAGCTAGAGGATGCCCCTACGATTGTGAAGGCAACCACCCAGTCAAAAGAAAGTAAGAGCTTAGTTGGACCTGAAGTCAAAAAAAATTCTAAATTTTGGACGCTTCGATTTGATGGATCTAAGTCAAAACAAGGAGCTAGTGTTGGGTTCGAACTTATTAGTCCAACGGGTAAGACATTTCTTGCCGCCCACAAGTTACAATTTTATTGCACTAGTAATGTAGCAGAATACGAGGCTTTGGTCCATAGCCTTCTCATGGCCATGAAGGAAAATGTCAAAATGCTGCAAGTTTTTGGGGATTCTGAACTTGTAGTTAAACAAGTTAGGAAATTGTACTCCTGCCATGATAGAAGACTCGCAAACTATAGGCATAGGGTTTGGGATCTCTTAGAGGATTTAGATGCGTTCAATATTCAATTGATTCCTCATGCTTAGAATCATACAGCTGATGCCTTGGCTCAAGCAACTAGCACTTTGCAACCCCTCTCCTTGTCCAGGCTTAAGAAATTCATAGTTGAGTTGACATCTACTCCATCTGTCTCAGATAATGTTACTCACTTTCAGGTCTTCAACGATGATAAACGTATCCTGGAATTCATCACGAGTTCTGATGTCTTCACAGCCCAGATAATTGATGAAGTCGATCTATAAGAAGCTCAACTAGAAATAGAGGGGTTTATTAACCTCAAAACCAATATGATTCCCAGGGGCATGGTTCAACTAGAACATATATTTAATTTGGACTAGATCAAAGACCAGAATCAACAAACAAAGAAGGAAGCCATAAGCAACTAGTGTGATGCTCACAACCTCAGAACGACTGAGGAAATCAAGAATGTTTTTATTGGAAAAGTGTGTACGCCCGAGGAAAAGAGAGGAATCATTGAGGCTTTGCGGAAGTATCTTGATGTGGTGGCATGGAATTATGAGGATTTGAAAACTTACAATACTTCCATCATCATGCATACCATCCCTCTCAAGATAGAAGTGAGGTCATTCTGTCAGCAGCAGCGTCCAATCAATGCCTTGTTGGAACCCGTCATTTACAAAGAGGTGTAGAAGTTGCTTTCGGCAAGGATTATTTTCCCGGTCAGACATTCTACATGGGTGGCCAACTTGGTCCCGGTCAGGAAAAAGAATGGGGAGATCAGATTGTGTGTTGACTTCCGCAATTTGAATCAAGCTTCGAAGAAGGACAACTATCCAGTACCTTCATTGGATAAGGTGCTACATATTGTCAATGGCTCCCAAATGATGTCTTTCCTTGATGGGTACTCCAGGTACAACCAGATAATGGTACAGTATGAAGACCGTCATAAAACAACATTCACCACTAAGTGGGGGACGTTCGCTTACAAAAGAATGCCCTTTGGGCTCATCAACGTTGGCGCCACCTTCCAACGCGCCATGGATATCACCTTCAAAGATTTGATTGGCAAGTGCATAATCATCTACATGGACGATTTAACCGTGTTTTCTAAAAGGCAAGGTGATCGCGTCTCTGATTTATGCAAAGTGTTTTAGAGTTGCATGGAATTTAGAGTTTCCCTTAACCCCAAGAAGTGCATTTTCGGTGTGACTGAAGGTAGATTGCTCGAGCACATCATTTCAAAACGGGGAATCTCTATAGACCCTGAACATATCTAATCCTTACTAAAAATCCCACCACCAGGCAGCAAGAAAGAATTAAAATCTTTCTTTGGGAAGATCAACTTCGTCAGGAAATTCATCACAGGTTTCACGGATATTGTTAAACCCCTCAATGCTATGTTAAAACAAGATGCCAAAGTTGAATGGACTCCCGACGCCAAACAAGCCTTTGAAGAAATCAAACGGGCCATTGTTGAGGTGCCTATACTAGTCAGCCTAGATTATTTGAAGTCGTTCTATATCTACTCGTTTGCTTTGGAGCATTCTTGTGCTAGCATTTTGACTCAGAAAGATGATGAAGGAGATGAACACCCGATCACCTTCATGAGTGCTCCCCTGAAGGATGTCGAATTACGATACCACAACATACAAAAGCAAGCTTATGCCCTCGTTAGAGGGGTGAAGAAATTTTGGCATTATATCCTGCGCAATAAAGTTTTTGCCATTGTCCCCGACCCTGCAGTAAAAACGTTGCTCATGCAAAATGAATTGGGTGAACGAAGAGCCAAATGGGTCACCCTGCTCCAGGAATATGACATGGAGATCCAGCCAATGAAGCTAGTGAGAGGACAAGCACTTACCCACACGATTGTTGAGGCGGCAGTAGGGGCTGGACACGAGCTCATGGTGCAGCAGTACCAACTAGAGGATGTTTCCTCGGGAGAGTGGTACGAGAATGTCATTTATTATTTACTGAACCACAAGTGTCTGCCTCACCTGCGGGGAGTCCAAAAGCGTGCCCTTAGATTGAAAAGCAACGGTTACATGTTACAAGGGTCCATCCTATACAAAAGAAATCATGAAGGCATTTACTTAAAATGCCTTGGTAAGGAGGAGGCAGACCAAGTCTTAAAAGAGTTTCATGATAAGTTTGGCACTGGCCACGTATCCAGTCCCTCCACTACACATCAAATATTAAGAGCGGGATATTATTGGCTGATAGTCTTCAAAGATGCTCATTGTCATGTTCGCTCATGTCACACATGTCAGACAGCCGCCACCAAGGAGAAGAATGATGTTCCGCTACAGCATGTGCTGGAGGTAAGGCCGTTCACGCAATGGGGCCTCGATTTCATTAGTCCGGTAAGCCCTCCATCATCCGTGGGACACAGGTACATCCTTACCGCAACTGATTACTGCACTAGATGGATAGAAGCAATCATATGTAAACAATGCACAATTAAGATAGTTACTAAATTTTTGGAAAGTTTCATTTTAAATCGCTTTGGTTGTCCTTATGCTTTGGTGTGTGATAATGGACCTACTTTTGCTTCATTGAAATTTTCTAGTTGGGCATTCGACTATGAGATTTCCCTTAAGTTTTCATCTAACTACTACCCCCAAGGCAATGGCATAGCTGAATCCACAAACCAGAACCTAATTACGGTGATCAAGAAGCTGTTAGATAGGAATCCCAAAGACTGGCATACACAGCTCTGTTTCACCCTTTGGGCATACCGCACTCGCCATAACGCTGCCCTTGGCGACTCCCCATTCCATCTCATTTATGGCCTAGAGCCCATATTTCCTATCCATCTGAAGATTCCCACTTTGCAATTTATCAACGACTTTTATGAAGGGGGAGATCATAGAGAAGCTTGGTTAGCTGAACTCTTGCATTTAGAAGAAGTTTGAGACCATGCAATAGAAAATTTTGCCAAATATTAGGGCATAGTTAAGAGATGGTTCGACCACCAAGCCAAAATTAAAGCCTTTAGAATTCTAGATTTGGTCCTGTATTGCAACAAGACCCATGAAAAGAAAGGGGGACACAACAAATTCAAAAATCTTTGGCTTGGCCCCTTACAAATAGCTGAAATTTTGGGAGACAATGCCTTTCGCCTAAAGACTTTAACTGGTGAAGACGTCCCATTTCCAATCAATGGGTAGCACCTGAAGCATTACTTCTAGGCTTGAGCTCTTTAGAGCTCTTCTGTGTAAATATTTGTATATAGGTTAGGGTAGGTTTTCCTTATGGTTTGCTTGCGTCTTTCTATTTTGCGTCGCTCCTTTTATTTTTTCCCCTAGCTGTTTTGTGTCGAAAAGATGTTCTCTGCTGCCTTTGCAGTGGTCATGCTCGCTTGATGAATGGTTTGCTTTGTTGTTCATCCTTGGTGTTCTTCGGATAAACATTCACTCTCGATCATTGGTCTTTGAAGGCTGCCCATGAATGATTTCCTTGTTTGGACTCTGCTTTAGAACTCGACCCTTGGTTGGATCTCTTTACACACATCTAGGATTTCGCACAAAACACCTAATAATATTTCTAAAGGATTGTGCCATGGCTGTTATGACACCCTAGTAAGTGAAAAATCTCAAGTCTACTCCAGTGACCACTGTGGTCCCAAACCCATTGTAGGCTTCAGTGCTTACCCGGTCGAATAAAAGATAAATGACAAAATGTACATTGAAAGAAATATCAAAATGAAACAGAAAATGAATTCTGAAAACTAAGCAACCGTATGGGTGTGCGGGTAACTCTACTAGGGATATGGACGCCCGGTCGGTAGTAGAGCAATATCCGTGGGATTACAGCGACAACTCCGTCGGGGCTATGGATGCCTGACTGGCAGCAGAGCAATTTCTGGGTTACTTTTGGTGTTGGACAATTTATGTAGCTTGCTCGGTTGGATTTTCAGCCCCTAGCCACCATTCCGTGGAAAGGAATGAATTCACTACACACACTTCTGAGATGTCCTGTAGACTGACCCAATTAAGGATCTCGTTCTCCCAGTTCACCTTTGGAAGTCCACTCCTGGTCTGCAAAACCAGAGATTTTGGGTCTTGGATGGATATTTATCTTTGGAACGCTCGGGAGCGTTCCCCAGTGGAGTCACCATTTGTTGTGCCCTTAGCACACACGCCTGTTCAGAATGGGGAACCTCTTTTTCTTCTGACTTATCGGGTCATCGTTTTGTCACCACCTCATTTTGCGTGCTCCATTTTGGTGTCCCGAATGATCAACATACCTCAAAAGTCTCATCTTAAGTTGACTGTGTTTCGCCCCTTTAATTTTGTCAAGTTTTGGTGCCTTGCGGGTTCTCTCTGGCAGTTTGCCTCTGCTAGCGGCCTTAGCCCGGCTGGGCCCACCCCCTCGAGTTTCCTTGTTGTGTCTGCCATCCTAAATGGCGGATGGATTGCATCTTCCCGGACCCCAGGTCCCGGATCCTTATTCTCCATCCGGCAAAAATTGTAAAGTCTCTTGACTGCCTTCGAACCCACAAGGCCTGAACCTCCGGACTTCCTCTTCCAGAGTTCTGTGAGGGCTTTGCCATCCCTGACGAAAAACTAGTGGCAAACTTTCAGCCTTCGAGCCCTGACTTCCCTATTTTTGATAAGTAGGAGGTATTTTTCCACAGCGTGTCAAATTATGATATTGCTATCAAGATTCAACCGTGTAGTTTCGAGTCAAACTCATTGACCCATGTTTCATGAGTAGTGGTTCAACAAGAACCCATCTCTCATGATATCGAATGGTCCACTTAGCACTCATTGCATCTAGGTGATGCTCACAGACGGCCGCCACCTCGCATCTTCCTACCCTCCGAGCCCCGGACCTCCCACCGCCATTCGTGGATAATCCACCAACCTAATTGCTTGTCGTACTTGCATTTAATGAAGCCATTAATGGCAGTGGGGGTATAAATATCTTGCCCAAAACCTGTCATTCTCACTTGTTAGTGTTGGAGAGAAGGATCTGAGAACTTTCCAAAGGAGTCCACCGTCTTCGTCAATTATCGCCCTTGCACCCGTTGTCGTCACTTGCTGATCGTGGGTGGATTTCACACCTTGTCACATCGAGTGTCTGAGGTAGGCTTACCATTTGTTCTCCTGAGAAATGTTTCCACGATTTTAAAGGTTTTAAATGAACAACACGAGTTAACAAGGACATGTGATTGATAAAGCATAATGCGGTGCACAAAACCCATGTTTTTGATTCCTCAAGGAACCTCCAAACTGTCCTCGAGCCCCCTCTGGAACTTCACCTCGCCACGACCGTTCATCGCCCAGGGGCGTTCTTGTCCTCTGGGCCCGGGTCTCCTCTTGGTAGTCAAAAATTAAACACAATGAACATTTGCCACAGCGGCTATTTGACTCCTCAAGCCTGGCTCCTCGGACCTCCGTCGTCCCTTCGCCATCGAGGTTAAAAGCTTCAAACCCCAAACTTGGCCATCATTTTTTCTCTTCGGGCCCGAACCACCGGACTTCCATGTCCGGAAGTCCATGAAGATGTTGTTGTTCTAGACGGCAGAGTTGCCCCATCTGCTCGAGCCCCGAGGCCCGCTTTTCCTTTCACCGTCTGCTTTGCATTTGGACTTAATTTTTTGTCGCCTTTCCGGTTCCCGATCTGCGGACTTTCGTCCCATCTTTGTCATTCTAAACGGTGAATCCTCAACAACCTTCCACATCCCGGGCCCCGCGCCTCCATTCGCCACTGGGAATTTGGCATTGAACTTTAAATGGCTTCGCCCCTTTCAGGCTCTGGCCTTCGAGACTCCGTCGTCCCTCCGCCATGCGATTTGGGAAATCTGCGCCCGTTCGCCCGAGTTTCGGGCTCCGCCTCCCTGCTTGTCGTGGAAGCTTAAAATATAATCTAACGTCCGACCCTGATGCCGGGTCGGGTCCACTGGGCCGCCCCCTCCGGACTTCCGCCTGACGATTGTCGTCTCTAACGGGGAAAGCACAATGGCATCCTGGCCCCTTAGGCTCGATCAATTGAAATTTGCAAAATTGTCGGCCACCCTTGGACCCACCGGGTCTCGAACCCCGAGGTTCTACTTCCAGAACTCTGTTTCTGCTCGGACGTTCCAAACAACCAACTCTGGGTGGCTTTCCTGCCTCGTACCTCCGGTTGCTCCCAGATCGATCCAAATGAGCTCAAATTTGAAATCTAATCTCAATCCACGTGCTTAAATTTAGCCCTCTTTGTTATGATGCCTTTGAACTATCAAAATATAGTTAGGAGAAATCTTCCAGAGCACTCTGCCCCATTTGCCCTTCCAAAACAACATTCCTACCAAGGAAGTCTGGGCCTCCGAGCTCGGACTGTCTGAAAGCCCTCAATCAAAAGACCAATGACATCGGGAGATAAAAGTATCATTTTATGAACAATAGGTTATTTAAAATTGATTTCATCCATGGAATTTTGACTAACATGAAGACTTTCCTGATTAGTTGCACTGACTGTGTTGTTGCTTGCAGGATATTTGGAATCAAGTGTCGGACCTTCGGAGGCAGCTATGGAAAAGGACAAATGAAAGAAGTCAGGCAAGACTCCTTGAGGAAAAGAGGATAAGGACCAAATGAAATACCAGTTCCAAGGTGAACCTCTGCACTCAAAGGTTACCATGGATTGGAAGGAAATCACCGACACCAATATCGGTCATGTCAATATTGACGAATTTACACAAAGGGTCAGGGTCAATCCGATGACCAAGAATGCGAGGCTGATCAGACAAACTAAAATCGCAAAAGCTGGAGGCTTCCCTCCATCCCTCGTGGCCCCTGAATTGGTCATGGCTTGTCGATAGGCATATCAACCCGACACGAAGACAATTGTTGACAAGGATGGTATAAATCTTGCCAACATGTCGGTTGAAGGAATCACAAAGACCTTCCATATTCCCACTTTTCAATAAATAGAAACGCCTACCATAGGGGAATGCCAAGCAGCATGGGATGATAATCCAACAGGCTGCAAAAGGTTAATAAATCAGCATTGGCTTAAACAAAAGCGGGGCAGCGCTGTGAAGGTTCTTCACGAACTCTTTTGTAGTGATTTTCACGAAGATTACCACGACCTGGTCACAATGCTAAGCAGGGTCATGGGTCTTCCTACGGCTACCTTCTTTCAGGAGTGGATGGTGTACTTTATTGAGCAGATCCTTCGTGGGAATGAAGATGTTACCACAAAGACCTCATTTTACTGGGGAGCTATAAAAAGCGAATGCTTCCATGAGCAGTTTGTCAATGTGAAGAAGAGTTCCAAGTTTTACATGACTTCATATCTCGTATATTCCTTGGCAGACCGGAGATAATACAATGGGTTATTTGTGGCACCCAATGGGGAGCAAGGTCGAAGACTGAAGGCCTATGATAGATACCCCCAACTCCAGTACCGAAACTTCAAGAAGGAATATTGCAGGGTAAATGACACCTTCATTGGCCATATCATCAAAATGATTGCCAGGGATTTTGAGAGAAGGGTTTCCCATAGTGCCTGGGCATTCTTGAAGCAATATGCCTTCCTCTTCATTCAATACCCAAAGTTCACATACATCTATGCCCAAGGGTTCACCAAAAGGCCAAACAAGTTGCCTCGATACCCCAACAACCAGATCATCCTATTGGAGCTTTCTCGGCAGCTCCAACACATACAGGCAGTCTTCAATAGCAAGCACGTAGCAGTGATCTCTTATCCCATGACCCTTGGTCAGGGCATGTATAAATTGAAAAACTTCCCAATGCACTGGTAACTCTGAGAAAGAATTGAAAGATTATCATTTTCACCTACACACTGCTCGCCCGTGAATGGACCCATATGGGCATGTAAGGAAGGCACTAGAACTAGGATTCGCTCATCTGCACCACATTGAAGACTTTTGGGGGGATTGTCAGGATGATAAAGAAGTATGTGCAAGGCACTATATGCGGATGACTGCGTATTTTGTATGGAAGGTGCAGCCATTTCCCATACCAGATCAAGTCGAAGAGGATGAAAGCACCATAATGGACCCCAGGTACCCCGCAATAGCCAATTTTCTGATACTAACAATTGACTGGGATGAGCAAGAGGTCGATGACATCGATATTATAACCAAGCCAATCTTGGCACGTACCAAGGAGTGGGTTGATGGGCAGGTGGCCCGATTAAAACAACAAGGGGTGGTCTTGACATACGAAGGACTCAAAAGTGAACAAAGCGCCACAGAGGACGCCACTGCCACCACTTCAACAGGCGGGACATCCAAATCCACTCCAGTCACCAAATCCAAGAAGAGAAAAGAGACGAAAAAGGAGCAGTCCCCTAATCCCAAAGTATACACAAGGAAGGATCTGGGAGGCTCACCTTGTAAGAGGCTTAAGCAAATAAAAGGCACCACGAAACAACCCTTAATCTGAGAAGAAGAGGCAAAAGGTGCAGAACAATTAAAACCTCTTTTGGCTCTCCCTACTTTGACCTCCCCAGTATCTACCTCCCTGGCTATGGTCGCCACATCCCCACTAGCGGTAGACATCTCTGTCCATCTTGCCCCTTCACCTCCGACTGAGCCTTTGATTGTAATTGACTCTTCCTCCATAGTGACTACTCCTCCTTCCTCTGCTGCAATGTCACCCACTACATCGCTCCCATTAGCTACAGTAGTGACATCAATGCCCACTCCCACCATGCCTGATTCCCTCTCGAGACATATGCATAATCTCCCCCTCGAGCTCTCTTAGATCCTTATGGATCCCACTCTTCAAGCGGCCCTTGCACAGGTCCTTGCTACTGCTAAACCTTCGCAACTGCCGACAGGGCCACTAGCTATGGAGGCCACCATGTTAATCCTCGAGGAGTGGGAGAGGCAAGAACAAGAGGCCTCGAAGCCCTTTGAAGAGGACGTCGATGAATATCACGAGCACCTGGAGTACGAACACCGCACTTTTGACAGGGTGGCCTACGAAGAAGAGGGAACGGGCTCCTTAGAGAGTGCAGATGAGGAAGATGATGCCAGTGGTAGGGTCATTGTGCAAACCTTCGACGATGATCTTGAAGAAGAAATGGCCCGACAGCTGAAGGATACTGAAGAGAAGGTAGAAGGGTCGCCTCTTAGGGAAGGAAGGCAATAGGAAGATAAGCCTGAGGGTGAGGCTCAAACCTTCAAGAGCCTCGAAATTGAGCAGCCCAAGGAGCACACGCAAGAGGTTGGGCTAACCGAAGAAAAGGAGGGGAGGGAAATGGAAGAGAAAGAAAGTCCCAGGCAGCAATTATCTACCAAGCCTCCTATTAGGCGCCTTGTGTTCATCCAGGACTCCGATGAAGAAGGAGATATTGCCAAGGAGGAAGAAAGGTCCCTAGAAGATTAAAAAATAGAAGCCTTGGCCAAGAGGGGCGAACGTGATCGTGGATCACCTAAAGAGAAGGTTGCTATGCCTGAATGGTTGGAAAGGCAGCTTGAAAAGAAAACTCATGTACTAAAAGACCCAAGAGCAAGACTAGAGGCTATCTTAGCCTGAGCGCAGATCACAATGAGAAAAGAGAAGAAGCCTAAGATTAGATCCAAGGTAACAATGGATGCTTCTGGGTCTCGAGTTTTACAAATATCAACGCATGTGGTAGGCCAGGAGGGAATAACCTACAATATCTCCACCCTTGATTTGGGAATTGCTACCAGAGACCAGAAGGTGGGGCACCTTGAAGAATCAATGGCTACAGTGGTGCATCTAATAAAGCAGGACAAGGTCTCAAAGGATGAGCTTAAAGAACAAGTAGTTGCTTTGACGGATTACATCCAGCAGTGGTTTTCGGTGGATGACCTGCCTACCATGTCCACGGCTCCACCCCAACTGCTGTCCAAAGAATAGATTGATAAGATGGAGAGAAGAAAGAACTTGGAAAAGACTACCAAGGGTTGGTTTCAGTAGGTCTTTTACGTCGGGAACATGGGTATTAGCCAGGCTATTCGGATAGCCAACAAGTTCTGGGATCTGCAACAATATTTGGAAGGCACGAGGAAGCTCTGCATTGACTTCCCTGCAACATACGACTCTACCTTTCCAAAGATCGAAGCCATCCTCTAGTTGTCGAAAGCCACATGGGAAAAGAAGTTTGCTTTCAACAAGGACGATCACTGTTTGATGGATGTGTGGAGGCGCAATTTTGACAACAAGAAAGAAAGGCTAGAATAGATAATGAGTAAAATGGATCTGGACATCGAATGGATCAAGGAAATTAGGGTGGAAAGCGCTCGTTATCTCAAGCTGATGATGGAGTATGATATACCCGTAGTACAAATGGATCTAGAAAAGGTGAAACCTTACTTCCAGAAGAAGATGGAGGATGGGATGTTTGGCAAAATAACAGTGGAGTTCATGAGATTTGTCGACCGTGCCTTCGATCAATCGAAGTTGTTCAGAGATCAGGGCACAAAATATGATAAGGACTGGAAGAAGCTGGAAGATAATGCGAAGGAGTGGAGCTACCAAATGTTGCGGTATGAGATCATCGAGGTAGAAAAACTCCAGCCAGTCATCCTGAAATTCATGGAATATACAACATCGAAGAAGTAGGAGGACAACCCTATTGATGATAAAGAGCTCCCCAAGGAGTAGCTACAGTAAAATAGCAATCAACAAAGGGACAAAAATGCTACAGTGCCGTCACTAGAGGACAAAACAGGGAAGAAGACAAAATGTAATTTTAAATTGTAATATATTGAGGGTTGGTGAAACCCTATTTTGTAATGAATCTTGGCCACACAATGAGAATTAATCTTGGCCATTCATTTGAATTTTTGGGCACTATAAATAGGGCTCTCCTCTCATTTACAAAGAGAGTTGAGTTGTTGTAAAGACATGCTACAGAAATTTATAATGAAAATACATTGACTTGGTGCATTTTCTGAGTTTTTTCACATGTTACTTGATTCAACCTCCATTGTTAGATGCTTTACTTAGATTTGTATTGCAGTTCTAGTTAGTTGTATTCTTGCTTTGATAGATTTTAGAAATGTTGTTCTATAGTTGTGAAAATTCATGCCGTGTAGATGCCTTCTTAGTCCATACTTTTTGTTGTTTGCTACTGGTAGATGGCTATGTAAAGTTAGTTTGGGCTTAAATTCAATGCTGCTCCACATTTTCATTTTTTTCCATGCATGCAAGTGGTGAATGAAAGGTGAAATATTTGCAGACCTTAGAAGATAGCACAAATCCCATGAGACTGTGAGATTTCTGGTTAAGTGGAATATTGTTTCCAAGAAGTTGTCCATTGCAGGAACTCCATAATTACTATTCACAGTTAGTTGTAGGTCCAGGAACCTTCCACCTTCCCCACTCTTTTTCCCTTTTTTAGAAATAACCTATACCAAGGTTCATTGCACATTGTAAAGCCAAAATTGAAGAAACATCAAAGTTTTGGACCACTGCCCGAACCTACAGCAAAGTGAAACTCAACCTCCATCTTAGAAACTTCGTATTTGAAGATCCATTTCGTGTCTAGCTACGTAAGTTTGCCCCTGTGATTACCAGAAAAATCACCTCAAAAACAACTGAGGAATTCCATGCAAGTCATGACCTGACACCCGAGAGACCTTGGGGAGATTTTCAACACCTCGCCGTGGGAGATTTCTTTTCAAGAGAGGTAGTACATTCGTGCACTGCCTGTGTTGAGAAAGTGTGCAAAACACCCATCAAGAAAGAGGATTGAAGAAAGCTTGAAGAAAAATTATTTATTGTTACATTTGAAGCCCTACATCTTGTAAAGCCACTAAAACTCAACTACAGAATTATTTGACAACTCTACAACCAAAAATTAGATGCTCGGATCTGTCATCAGAGGACCCCAAAAGTAGAGAAGGACACCTTATTGAAGAGACCCATACACCCCTAGTTTTCCTTGTCCTCCTATGCAAACTGAAACTAATTTTTAATTACAGGTACACAATCTCTTGTAGTTTCTAGATTTTCTTGCAAATTGTTATTTTATTCTATTATCTGTCAAGATGTTTCATTTTACATTTTATACCATATAGTTTAATTAGGTTAATCATAGAAAATCATTTCCAAATTATTTTAAGGCTCAATAGGATGGAGATTCAGGTCTGATTGGCTCACCTTCATGGTTGAAAGTCAATCTATTCACCTTGTTAGTATCCATCTTAGTGAATAATAGAAAATATTACAACTTCTCCACCATTTCAACCTGAGGTTTAAGTTATTTTAATTTAGTTCTTTCTTTGTCACCTTTACTTAGTTAATTTTTTTTAGTTATTATCTTTAAGTCAAACTGAGTACTCAAGATTCTAAAATAGCCATTCGAGCTAGAGGGTTTCAAACGGGCAATAAAATTCATAGCCAATATAAACTCTTCTATTATTAGGCATATAAGTGGTCCAATAGACCATACCTCTATCCAATACGGGATATGAAAGCATGATAGCCATATGACTTAAAGGACATGTAACAATGAGTTTGCTCTAGCCATAGACTTAAACTCGTCGGGACCAATTGGGTACAGACCAACCGGATCCTAAGTCACCTACAAGAGATATACCAATATGCCTATATATATATCAAGTACCAAGGGCTCCAGTAAGTTTTTGATTTGTAAAAACATTTTGTACTTTCCCTTGTATTTCACACAACCGACCAAGTACATGACTAATTCACCCCGAGGATTCTTCTGAGTATTAGTGAATTTTATTTTAAGTTTTCTTACTTATCCTTTGATTATAAATTTCATTCCCTGTTTACGAAGAGTGTTATATAGTCACCCTATATCTTTAGTATCTAGGTACTGGAGATGTCCTTCGTATTCTAGACTGCCTACATACATTGTATCCACAGGATCAAGGTACTAAGGATTCGTCATGTGTTATGAACATGTAGTTCTCGTTTCTAATCTAGGTTTAATGTAACTTCCTGAGTGGGTACACAAAATTTTCAAAGGAACTGTTTCTTAGGCAGTTCTTCATCAAGAGCCACCCACTCAAGTGGTACAAGGATGAAAAGCTAGTCACATATCTATATAACATACACCCTTCAAATGGGTGTTTGATTTAGAGTTAATTTCAAGATTTCATGTTTTCCTAAACCTAACTTTGATTTTCTCATTTATTGGGTTTGCATACTGATGCATAATGTGCAATACCTAAATTTTCTTATCAAAGTAAAAAATATAACATTTATCCATTTTATATTTTATTTCAAAATTAAAGAAGGTAAATCAAAAAAAAAATTATGCATGATCAAAAAATAAATCATCAAGAAATATTTCTTCAATAATATTACCACACAACTAAGCTTTGATTTAGATTGATCTTGCAAGAATTTCTTAGAACATTAGTAGTCCACAATTTCCTTTCCTAAAATCAGATATCTTACTATTCATAGAAAATAAAAACCATATTAGTTTGTTTCTAATGAGGTAGCACTATCAATCCCACCTACATTACATTTATTGAACTCATAACATAAAGAGAAATTTTTTTACCAGTTTATAAGAAATATCTAAAATTATAAGGTAAACTCATAACATAACTTGAGAAATCTTTTTATCACTTTATCAAGAAATATCTAAAATTATAAGGTAAACTCATAACATAAAGAGAAATATTTTTATCACTTTATCGAGAAATGTCTAAAATTATACTCTTATATACTAAACTAACTTGTGATTCTTTACGAACATTAAAATAGAAAGTAATTAGACTATTGATAATCCACATCATATTAATTTAAATCATTGAAGGTAATGATGGATTATTAATTAATTAACTAGAGAACAAAATGAATACCTAATAGTCTAACTAAAAAAAAATTGTTAATATATATTACTAGAAGATTAATGAAAAAGACAATTAAATGTTTTTTGTGTTATTTATTAACAAATATTTTTCTTTTATAAGAACAAGATCATTTTCTATTCGTCATTACTTTACAATTTACTTAAATTTGTCACTAGTAATTAGATAAATATTAGCTATAATTTTAACAAATTTTAATTCATGTAATTAGTGTTATTTAAGTTAATATTGATTGATTTTATATCTATAAAAATATTGGAAGAATAATTAAGGTATCCTAATATATTAATCTATATATTATACGTCAATCTATATTTCATTTTCAAGGCGTATTTTTTTTTCTTTTTTCCTTTTTTTAATTTAAAAAATATGCCTCAAAAATAAAATCTCTCGGTGTATAATACATAGATTAATATATTAAGATAGATAAGCTATTAGTAGTCGTAACGTGCGTAACACATTGAATAAATTAATATATTTAGGGTTATGATTAGAGTTAGCATTTAGGATTAGGGTTTATATCATGGTTAGGGTTAGCATTAAGGTTAGGATTTGGTTTAGATTTATTATTATGATTAGGGTTAAGGTTTAGTGTTAAGGTTGGGTTTATGGTCATAGTTAGTGTGAGAATTATGTTAGGGTTAGGGGTAGAATTATGGTTAGGGTTAGGGTTTGGATTATAATTATAATAGGTTCCAGGTTAGTAATAAGGCTTTGGTTAGTGTTAAGGGTAGGATTGGAATTACTATTAACGTTTGGATTGGAATTATAATTAGGGGTAGGGTAAGGATTTATATTTGTTCAGGGCTATGGTTTGGGTTAGGGTTAGTGTCAAGGTTAGGATTAAGGTTAAGATTAGCATTAGGGTTAGGATTTAGTTTATGATTATGATTATGGTGAGGGTTATCATTTAGACTTATGATTAGGGTTGTAATTAGCATTAGGGTTTAGTGCTAAATTTTAGTGTTATGCATTGAATAAATTAATATAATTAGGGTTATGATTAGTGTTAAAATTTTGGGTTACAATTTATATCACAATTAGGGTTAGCATTAGGGTTAAATTTTATATCATGGTCAGGGTTAGCATTAGATTTAGGGTTAACCATTTAGGATTAGGGTTTAGCATTTAGGTTTATGATTATGGTTAGGGTTAGGGTTTAGGCTTATGGTTAGGGTTAGAATTTTGTTCTATGGTTAGGATTATGTTTAGGGTTTCTATTAATGTTTGAGTTAGGGTAAAAATTATGGTTAGGGTGAGGAAATAGGTAGGATTGGGATTATTATTATGATTATGATAGAATGATAGAATAATAGTTATGGTAGGTTTAAGTTCAATATTAGGATTAGTGTTAATATTATATTTCAAATAATGGTTAGGCTTAGGGTTTACATTATGGTTAGGATTATGCTTAGAATTATGGTTTGGGTTATAGACACACACACATATCTGTGACATATTTAGTATTTCATATATAACCCTAACCTTAACCCTAATCCTTACTCAAACCCTAACCCTAATCCTAATTTTATCCCTAACCCTAACCCTAAGCATAATCTTGACCTTATCTCTAACCCTAACCGTAACCCTAATCCTAATGATAACCCAACCTTGATCCTAATTATATCTCTAACCATAACCCTAATCCCAATCCTAACCCTAATTAATTTAATGTTAGATCCATCATAACCCTAACCCTAATTAAACCATCTTAAATCTATTTGAACCCTAATCCTAATTGTGCCATAACCCTAACTCTAATTGAACTCTAGCCCTAACTTTGAAAGACAGTGCTCCCCTCACACAAACCTCAATCCTAATCGTAATTCTATCTCTAACCCTAACCCTAACAATAATCGTCGCCCTATCTCTAACCTAACCCCAACTAATCCTAACCCTAACCATAACTCTATCTCTAATTGTAACCTAACCATAATCTTCACTCTAGATCCCTAACTAAAATCCTAACCCTAAAACCAATCATAACAAAAACTCCAACCCTAACCCTAATCCTAGCACAAATCCTAACCCTATCTCTAACCCTAAACCTAACCCTAATCCTAATTCAATCTCTAATCTTAACCCTTATACTGACCCTATCTCTAACCCTCACTCTAATCCTTACTCAAACCCTAACCCTAATCCTAATTTTATCCCCAACCCTAACCCTAATCTTGACCATATCTCTAACCCTAACCCTAACCTTAATCCTAATGCTAACCTAACCTTAATCCTAATTATATCTCTAACCATAACCCTAATCCCAATCTTAACCCTAACCTTAATTAATTTATTGTTGGCTCCATCATAACCCTAACCCTAACCTTAATCCTAATTAAACTATCTTAAGTGTATTTGAACCCTAACCCTAATTGTGCCATAACCCCAACTAACTATGACCATAAACCCAATCTTAACACTAAACCCTAACCCTAACCCTAATCATAACAAAAACCTCAACCTTAAACCTAACCAAAACCATAAATCTAAACCTAATCATAACAAAAAGCTCAACCCTAACCCTAATTCTATCTCTAACCCTAACACTTACCCTAATCTTTACCCTATCTCTAACTATCACCCTAATCGTAACCCTATTTGTAATGCTAACCCCAACCCTAATCCTAATTTTATCTTTATGCCTAACCCTAACCCTAATATTAGCACTAACCCGAACCCTAATCCTAATTCTATTTCTAACCGTAATCCTAATTCTATCTCTAACCCTAACACTAACCCTAATCCTAACCCTATCTATAACCCTAACCCTAAGCCTAATCATAATCATAATCCTAACGTAAACACCAACCACAATCTTAATCCTAATTCTATCTCTAACCCTAACCCTAACCCTAACACTTATTGCAACACTAATCCTAATTCTATTTCTAACCCTAATTATTACCCTAATTCTAATTTCATCTTTAACCCTAACCCTAACCCTAATCCTTACACTATCTCTAATCCTGACCCTAACCCTAACCCTAATATGAACACAAACCACAACCCTAATCCTAATTCTATTTTTATTGCTAACCTGAACTCAAACCCTAATCCTAACACTATTTATAACCCTAAACCTATTCTTAATACTAACCCTAATCCTAATTCTATCTCTAACCATAACCCTAATCCCAATCTTAACCCTAACCCTAATTAATTTAATGTTGGATCCATCATAACCTTAACCTAATTAAACTATCTTAAGTGTATTTGAACCCTAACCCTAAT
Organism: Sequoia sempervirens; assembly: GCA_007258455.2. Classification (NCBI taxonomy): domain Eukaryota; kingdom Viridiplantae; phylum Streptophyta; class Pinopsida; order Cupressales; family Cupressaceae; genus Sequoia; species Sequoia sempervirens. The sequence goes on along the minus strand of VDFB02281492.1, from coordinate 1,009,876,782 downwards.
TGTGCCATAACCCCTCTAATTAAACTCTAGCCCTAACTTTGAAAGACATTTCTCCCCTCACAAAACCCTCAATCCTAATCATAACCCTAACCCTAATTGAACCTGAACCTGAACCCTAAGCCTAATTCTTTTTATCTTTAACCCTAATCCTTACAGTATCTCTAAGCATAACCCTAACCCTAATCTTAACACAAACCACAACCCTAATCCTAATTCTATTTCTATCACTAACTTGAACCCAAACCCTAATCCTAACCCTATTTCTAACCCTAACCCTAACCTTAATACTAACCCTAATCCTAATTTTATCTCTAACCCTAACCCTAATCCCAATCCTAAACCTAACCCTAATTAATTTAATGTTGACTCCATAATAGCCCTAAATCTAACCTTAACCCTAATTAAACCATCTTAAGTCTATTTGAAGTCTAGCCCTAACTTTGAAAGACATTGCTTCCCTCATATAAACCTCAATCCTAATCCTAATTCTATATCTAGCCCTAACCTTAATCCTTAGCTTTATTAGATAACCCTAAATCTAATTGAACCATTATTAAAGCCTAACACTAACCATAATTGTAACCTTGGTTGAACCCTAACCCTAATTAAAATATAACCGTAATTGAATTATAATCCTAGCCCCAACCTTTACCCTAATTGAAACCTGGACCCTTGTTAAACCCTAATCCTAATTGAACCTTAAACCTAACCCTAACATCAACACTAATGAAACTTAATTGATCTTTAACCATAACACTAATGATGATTTAATCATAACCAAAAGTGAACCCTAACCCTAATTGTATTTAAACCCTAATCTAATTGTAATCCCAAGTTTAACCTTTATTGAACCCTAACCCTAACCTTAATTGTTATCTTAATTAAACCCTAACCCTGGCTGAATAATAACTTTATGCTAATTGAATATAACCCTAACCCTAATTGTATTTAAACCCAAAAAATAATTGTAACCCCAAGTTTTATTCAATAACACTAACCCTATCAATAATTAAACCATGTTTTAAAAAAATATTAAAAAATAATTAAACCATATTTGACTATAATTGATCTAGGGGGATACTTGTCACTGAAAATTGAAGTATCCCCGATGCTCTAGAATTTAGCATCATTGGGAAGAGCTCAGAAAACTAGAATCAGCGCAACTTGAATGGGCAAAAAAGGAGTTCATATGTCAAAGTTATGGCTAGTCAAAGTTTGGTCAAACCTTGCAACCAGGTAGGTATTTTTAGGTGAAAATTTGATCATCTCAAAATTCATCAAAATCAGCATCAAAATGAAGAGCTTGTTGACATGATCTCAATGCCGCTCGTTTTGTCGAAAACAGAGTTCGTATAGTGAAGATAAAGCCAGTCAAAGTTGAATATTGACTAGATGTTGATGTGGCAGTTGACTGGATGATGACATGGCAAGTGCAGGTGATGTGGAAAAAATGTGGATCCCCCTCACTAAATTCACATACCACCACTACACCATGCTTTATTTTTGAGAAATAAAGTGGTGGAGGTTTATTTTATTTCACAAAATCCTTTTGGTGGGATTGGATTTTGTGGGATCCCAGGCGGATTTGGTGTGATTAAAGGCAACGGATTAAAACCAAATCTCCTAAAAATTAAAAAATTAACCCATTTAAAAAAATAATGAATAATCCCAAATTTATAACTAAAATAACCTTTAATGGTTATTAAATAAAAGACAAAATAATCTAATGAATAAAAACAAATACCCAAACCAATATAGCCCATGAATGAAAAATGTTAAGGGCTTAAAACAAATTAAAATGGTTTTTAATGGAAATTGTTAATGTTTTATTTGAAAATAGAGAAATTGGTTTAAACCTTTCTTTAAGGGGGGAAATTACAAATTTTATGGTTTTAGCCATAAGAGGCAAAAATTTTGTATAAAAAGGGGGTGAGGGTGCAAGTGTAAGGCATGGAGATTTCATAATTCAGTTTATGCTTTGTGAAGAATGGTGAGAGAGAATTCCTAGGAGATGAGCAAATTGAAGTTAGGACTTTGATAGTGAATTGTCGTCCTTGTGCATTTGGAGCTTGAAATGAAGCTTGTTGTACTTGTGTAAGAGGACTTTTGTAATTCATTATCATCCAAGAGCTGTGAGGAGACTTGTATCAATTGAAGCCTTCTAATTGTTTCTGGAGCATAATCAAGGATCGGTCGCTCTGCTGGAGAGGGACCTGGAGACATAGCCATCTTGGTAAACTCCATTATCAACTTGTGTTTTGTCTTCTCTCTCTTTTCTCTCTTCTGTCAATTACTTCAATTTAATTTGATTATGTTTATATAAACATTTTAATTATGTTTTCAAGGCCTTTAATTTAATCATTGTCAAATTTATTATTCTTGTGCAACAATCCTAGATCCTAACATCAAATCAATAACCCTAATTCTAATTTCAATATAACCCTAATCAAACCATAACACTAGTTGAACCCTTACCATAATTGAATTGTAGCCCTAACCCTAACCTCTAACCTGCTTGAACCCGAACCCTAGTTGAACCTTAACCCTAATTAAAACTCAAACCTAACCCTAAGAATGGCCCTAATTAAACCTTAATCATAATTCAAATTAAAACTTAACCCTAATTCAACCATAACCCTAATTGAACTCTAATACCAACCCTAATCCTAATTGAATCTATTGAACCCTAACCTTAATTAGACTCTAACCCTAACCTTGAACCCTAAATAAATCATAGAATTATAACCCTAACCTCTAACCAAATTGAACCCTAAACCCTAGTTAAACCTTAACCCTAATTGAACCTTAACCCTAACCCTAATAATGACCTTAATTAAACCCTAATCATAATTCAAATTGAAACTTAACCCTAATATTACCCTAGTCCTAATTGAACTCTAATACTAACCCTGACCCTAATTGAATCCTTATTGAACCCTAACCTCTAACCTACTTGAACCCTAAACCCTAGTTGAACCTTAACCCTAACCCTACTAATGACCCTAATTAAACCCTAATCATAATTCAAATGGAAACTTAGCCCTAATTGAACTCTAATACTAACCCTACCCCTAATTGGATCCTTATTGATCCCTAACCTTGAACCCTAAATAAATCATGACCCTAACCTTGAACCCTAAATAAATCATGACCCTAACCTTGAACCCTAATTGAATTGTAACCCTAATTGAAACCTAACCTTAATTGAACACTAACCTGAACCCTAACACTCATATACAAATGTATAATGTTTTTAGCATAGTTAATTTAGAGGATTAAATAATTTCATTATCTAGATGGAGTGGGATTTAAAATAAGCACTAAACTAAAAAAAAGGGGAAAAGATATACAAATTTCACCAATACACTTATACTAAATTTTTTAAAGCCAATCACTTATTTTAATTTAAAAGCAACTTGTTCAATAGTAAAATAGCTTAAATTAATCACAAGTTTAAAATTGTTTTGAATAATGATTAACTTGTTTTAATCATATACAACATAGTAAAATACAATCTAGAAAAAAATTAATCTATTTAACATTTGTATGACTAAACTTGTTCATGAAGAACACTTGCTAAGCCATTTTCGAAATATCAATTTTATGCACTTGCGTTGATATTATATTTATGAGAACAATTGCTAAGTCATTTTAAAAATATAAATTTTATGAACCTAATTTGGTATATTAATATTAAGTTTATGATGAACAATTACTTGAGTCAAATTATCAAAATAAATTGTACATCATGTTTATACTACATTTATTTATTCAAAATGGTATCTAAAATTCACTAAATTATTAGAATAACATATAAATTTATAATTATTATAAAATGAACTATTTTTTGTTATACATCTACAAAAGATGTCATCATGTGGCAATACTATATACTATCTTATTTATAATTATTATTATTAGACACATTAGACATGTATAAAAATCAAATTCTCATTTAAAACAATATGATTCAATAATGAAAATACACTTTCAAAATCTAAGATTTCCAATATATCAATGAATATTATTTCATGTAATGTTATTTCTCTTCATCAAGTGATCCATTTTTGTTCTAAATTTTCCAAGCATCTTTGATTGCTTGATTGGACATGAACTACAAATTGTCATTGTTGATGCAACATTTGACGATTTTTAGTTTGTGGTATATTTTTGTAATGGATAGAACCTTCATAGAAATAGATACAGAAAAATGTCTCATAAAAACCATGTCCTATAGTGCCTAGAGATAAGTGGGATTCGGTTGATCTTAGATGTGTATTATAAATGACTATTGAAGGAAACATTGAAGTTGTGGATTTGTATTTGTAATTAAAGTCATAAATGAGTTCTTTGCATGCTAAATAGTCCTCCTCTTAGTGTTATGCTTTGTTTCCTAAATGTCTATATAGTTAAATACAAGATAGAAAATAGAGAACCGATCTTACTGCCTGAGATAAGTGGGCAAGTGCTTAATCCTATATGCATATTACAAATAAGTTAATGAGTAGTTAAACCAAACATTGGAGCTTTGAATTCGTAGTTTAATTATAAATGAGTTGTGCATGCGGGCCACAATGCCACCCTTCTACGTCTGCCCCACTACCTTCCTCTCTAATGAATCAAATTACTAATTACGCAATATTGACCTTGATCTATGTACATCATTGATAAAATATTATTTTTCTAAGATAAGTTATAAATTGTTGTAATCTCTACTTCATCCTAAAAATTCAGATTCCAATATCTTCTTACAAATCATTTATTCCTTGATTTGTTAAACTTGTTTTCATACTTCTAACATTTACTTTCAAAAAGCATATATTCTCAAATATACTCACTTAAAATCAATCTAAATTAATCATGCTTATTTTAATATATTTTATTAGTTTAGCCTAACAAAATTTAAAGAAAGTATATTTAATAAATTCAATATAATATATTCATTTTTGTTATTAGTGCTGCGAAATTCTACTTTGCATTCAAATATGTGATCTCTAATATAAAATACAAAATTTTACCAACAAATGTATTGAATATTATACGGTGGGCATACACAACAAACATAAACGCTGACAAAAACGAATAATTGTTCCTTAGCGAGAAATCTTAGAGGATATCATACTTTTGAATTCAGAGAAATCCAACACTCCATTACAATTTGAATCAAATCTCTATCTAATTTTCTCACAGTTTTGCAAATCTTGTCCCAATGGAATCAATCTCATTGTGGACAGGACGTGCTGAAGCTCAATCGAAGAAATTAACCCATCTTTGTTCTAATCAAAAACCCTGAACGCCTCCATCAAATCCTTTGACTTGTCTTTTCTTCATCATCTTGATGATTAAGGATGGATTGATAAAACTCAACAAATTCCTAAAATCGCAGGCAGCATCAATCCTCTTATGGAGGTCTCCTCAGTATAGATCTCACATCATCTTCCGACCTTGTTGATGAACCCACACAGTTCACCCAAGCTCACCACTTCGTCTGCATTTCATCCAACATGTCATACACTATACGAATTTCATCTAGATCGGCCATTATTTTTTGAAACTGTAGAAGCACCTTACTTCATCTTCAAATTTATAATAAACAAGCCCACGAAAACACAAAATGGGCGAAACGAAAAGAAATCGCAAGAATCTTAGAATATGAAGTGTTGAACCAAATTCACGAAGTTATGCGCTTCGATATGAATAATCTTCGAAGACTCTGTGTAAATTTAATAATATATATATATATATATATATATATATATATATATATATATATATATATATATATATATATATATATATATATATATTAGGATACCTCTATGCGCTTCGATATGAAGTTACGCAACTGTTACACTCTTCCACTATTTGACTTCCATGCATTGGATTCTATGATAATTATTAAATATGAATGAATATTCATCGTTGTAATGAAGAATGCAAATCAACAGGAATACAAATCATTTCTTTTTCCTAAAATCATTACATTCGCTGGCCTCCTATAGGAAATGTTGTCATTGTAGACTTACACCTCTCGACGTAATTACTCCTCTCGATGTAATTAGCTATGATTTTAACAAATTCTAATTCATCTAAATAGTGTTATTTAAGTTAATATTGATTGATTTTATATCTATAAAAATATTGGAAGAATAATTAAGGTATCCTAACATGAACACTACCTGCTAACATACCTAATTTGAGCCATTACACAACAGGCGTGCTATTTAAGCAATAGCTAAATTCCAAAAAATAATAATGAAGGAATAATAAAACGACATAAGGCGTCCTTGGTATTTACAGGTAAAGTGAGTCTAACGTTCTAGATTTTAATTCCATAGCTGGTAGTAGTTGAGAGTGTTCTTTCCTGCTGTTATAAATGTGAAACTGGCGCCTACCAAAACTATTTGACAGGAAGCTATTTGATTTTATTTTATATAATTGAAACTCAAGGTTAATCCTTCAGGCAGTGAAAAGGATGGCGGTGGACGATAAATCAGATTTACTTTCTCCTTGGCTTGGTAATATTAAGCCATGTAACTTTAATTTTTTATCCTCAAGAAAATACAAGAGCCATGTAAAGGGTATTGTGGCGTCATGATAAGCCTCATACCTGGTGATTGAAGTACTAAAATATGTTACTCTCTTTTTTTTACTTTAATAAATTGTTATTAACAGTATTTACGTTGCTTATTTTAATAGTATTTTCGTTTGTTTACTCCAACGGATTTTACATTTGTTTATATCAAAATTATTTATATTTATTTATTTAAAATATTTTTTTTAATAATAAAATATTAATTAGATAAGTATTAGCAATAGTTTAAAGGGGTATTATAACTTGCTCAATTAATAATAATAAATAATAATTAAATAACAAATAATTAAAATTTTATGAATTAAAATAATATTTAATTATATATATATCCAAGGAACATTAATAATTAATAATTTTTTAATTGAAAAGAAATACAAATTGAGAAATGGTCTTTAAAAGAAATTAAATAGATAGTGTTTTGTTTTTTTATTAATGGTTAAGACGAGGGTCGTGATAATACTAGAATTAGGGTTCATTTTTTTCTTTGTTTGGACGTTAACCTCTGGTTGTATTTGATGAACACCTTCAAAAACATGCCATGTGTCCTTGTCCCATGATTCCACAAGGTGCTTATGGGTCTGCCTAGAGGTACCCTATAGAATTCTTCAAAACTATGACACCTATAGGTCTTCACAAGGGTCCCATTATGGTGAAAAATGCTTAGCACACCACATGTCTTCATTTCCGTGGTTCCACGACCAACTTTTTCCTTTAATATTAAGCCCTTTGTGGAATTGCATAATCTAGTAGAATTGTGCCATATGTCAATTCTTCATTGGTTCTGCAAAGTAATTACTTAATAAAACATTTTGTGCGAAGGATAATGAGGTCTAAGGGTGGGTGACTTAAAGGTCCATAGAACACAAACTTTTAAGACAAACTAATGTCACTAGGATAGAAAGGGTCCAACCTTATAATAAAATACGGGGACGCAGACAATTGACCTTAGTCTTTTAATAAATTATTTTAAGACCACGAGTTCATGCAATAACCTTAGGAATGATGGGTTAGTAAATGGATGAATATGAGACTCAATATTATGACTTAGGATACTAGGAGAGGGTGATAGGAAATCAATGCATGATTAAAATAAAAGTAACAACAATGCTTGCCTATGGCTGGGATTTTTTTAGGGTTTTAGACCTAACCTAAGAATATGATAATATTTATAATAAACCCTAACCAACATAAATTCATTTTGAAGCTCAAAAAATGGGAAAAAAATAACCAAAGTATTTTGTAAAATGTACTATCGCTTAGAACATCCATTTGTAGTTTGAGCCCTACTCTATGATTGGGGCTCAATCTTGACATGAGAAGGTTAAGGAGCCTATCCTCATGTTCAAGAGGGGCCACTCTTAGTTTGGTTGGGCCCTACCTCTATATTTTAGGGGTGATGCCATAATTTCTAAAGGGTAATTAACCAATCCTTGGAAATGCAACCAACATGTGGTTTTGAAGCAACTACACCCACTATTCCCCCTATCCTATTGATTGGTAAAGGTACATGTTCATTTGATGGGAATTGATTATGACTAATAAAAAAGTGTCCTACCCTTATAGTGGACTATAGATGGGAATGGGGAATGTAGTGTAAGAACTAACAACATTCTTTGACTAGTTCTCAACCATAAGCCACTGATGAATACTAGGGGCTAGTTCATTTGTTAAATCCTTATTGTAGACACTTAAAAATGTCTTGAATGATATCATACACTTGAATCAAGTATACTAACACCATTTCTCCTCAAACCCATCATCTTTTTGCTTAATTAATTAAATTAGTCTAGCTATTTAATTAATTACATCATCTTCATCTATTAATCTAATTAGATGAATTCATCCCCTTTCATGCTAACATTTCGTTTTATTAAATTAAATAAATTGAATTATTTAATTTAATCCCTAAAATCTTCCTATTTAATTAAATAACCCTAAGTTATTTAATTAAATGTCATCACCTTTTCCCCCTTTCATTAAATCATTTATTTAATGAATATTATGTTTAATTCTTCTAAAAATTGCATAATTAACATTGTTTTAATTATCAATTATTAAATCCAATCCCCCCCACTTGCAAAGAAATATTCCAAGGGAATATTCCTCCTTTGCACATTCCTCCAAAAATAATATTCCTTCCCCTTTTTCACAATTAAACTTTGTTTTAATTTGCTAAATATCTATTTCCTTCACCCATGAGAATATTCCAAAGAATATTCTTTTTCCACTCATTTGAAACAAAGGAATATTCTCCTTCATAACAAACTTACAAGACTTCTTGTGCAAGTTAAAAGTGTGTTTGTTTGAAGGAATATGAGCCCTTGATTCTTTCCTTGATCCATGTGATCATTGATTCTCATCCATTGATGAGAATCCATGATCCATGTTTCATCTTTCCTCCATCTTTGACCACTGATTAACCTTTTTTATCTCAACCCTCCATTTTTCATTTGTTTTCCTATAAATAGGTCACTGTTTGGAGACAAATGGATCCATCTTTTAACTTTAATTTACTTGCATATTAACTTAGCTTCTATTAATGGCTTCCATGATAACATAGATTCATACATTTAACATATTTTGTAATTAGGGTTTCAATATTTTAGCTTAAAACTCATTTAGATTAGCTTTGCATACACCCATATCAATCAAAATAGCTTGCATCATGTTAATTTAGCATTTAAATCATGTTTTCATACACATTTTTCATTGTTTTTTATTATTATTTTCGGGTATGTGTAGGATCATCATGGCAAAAAATTCAAAAAATTTAGAGTTAGGCAGCTTGACATAAAAATTTGAATAAGTTAACTATATTATTTCAAAAATATGTAAGAATAGAATCTGTAGAAAATTGAATGTAGTTTCTAAACTACTTTTTTTTTAAATCTATTTGGTGAAAATTTAAAATTTCAATGCAGTAGTACTTAAATTTTAGGGAAAAAATAAGAAGTAGGTGTCTGTCGACCACCCTAACCACAATAAAATGATAATATTTTTGTATAATATTAAATAGATATAAGTAGAGGACTCATGTTCGATGTGATGCATATTTTTTTGTAATTTTTTCCAAGTAAATAATTAATTATGATTTTTTTATTACAACTTTTAAAAAATATAAAAACCCATATGTCTGACCACTTTAACTTGGTCAAAACTTCATGAAATTCATTTTTTTTAATCCTATAGTATGCGAAGCATAAAATGTGATGCATGTTTCAAATTCAAAAAATGTAATACTGTTTGAAATCTATAGATGTTTTTCAATCAACCTATCAATCAAGACTTTAGTTGTAATTTAAATACAAAATGAATAATAATTATTTATTAAATTCAAAGTAAAGCATGTAATTTATATTGGTGGAAAGCTGAGAATCTACTTTAAAAAGCCTTTTCGTTTTATCAATTTTGGGTAAAAAATAAGTCATCAACCACATACCCATCATATCACCACTTTTTGGCCCATTATGATCTTGCACATACCCTTTCAATAGAATCAATCAAAATAGACTCATTTATCTACAGGATTGGGAAAGGGTCACCATTCCACATCAATGCGACACCACTCCCCCAATAGGATAAGTTTCAATGGATTATAATAGTTGTTTTTAAAGCTTTCATAGTTTAATATGTTAGGTTTTAATGGATGCTTGGTCTAGTTTTATTTGATTGATCTTATTGGGATTGACATTTAGTGGCATGGATATTCTTTTTATCCTCATGGATCAAGTGTAGTTGGCCCATACTAATCCGTCGGTCACATTTTTAGCCAAAAGCTAGGGTTTTTCACCAATTTCACCAATCTTGCCAAACTGAAGCTTATTTTCCAACATTTCTTGTGTTTTTGCCATTTTTTTGCATCTTGTAGCCTTTTTGGACCCCTAAGGCAAAATTTTATCTTTGTCACAAAATCAACCCAAAATTCAAAATTTATGCCTGATTTCTCAAGGGGACAAGGAACTAGCTTATACCTTCTACTGGGGCAATAGTAGGGCATCTAAAAATCAAAAAAAAATTAATCTTCTTGATCTGAGCAGTAGTTTTAATCCGAAAAGACTTCAGTCTTTGAACCAACATAACTGGTACCTCGCTTCAAAGAGGGGCAAAATGTAGACACTTAAAAATGTCCTGAATGATATCATGCACTCGAATCAAGTATACTAACACCATTTCATCTTCAAACCCATCCTCTTTTCGCTTAATTAATTAAATTATCCTAGCTATTTAATTAATTACATCATTTTTATCTATTAATCTAATTAATCTAATTAGATGAATTCATCTCCTTTCATGCTAGCATTTCGTCTTATTAAATTAAATAAATTGAATTATTTAATTTAATCCCTAAAGTCCTCTTATTTAATTAAATAACCCTAAGTTATTTAATTAAATGTCATCACCTTTTCCCCTTTTCATTAAATCATTTATTTAATGAATATCGTGTTATGCTTCTGAAAATTGCATAATTAACATTGTTTTAATTATCAATTACTAATAAATCTAATTCCCCCCACTTGAAAGGGAATATTACAAGGGAATATTCCTCCTTTACACATTCCTCCAAAAGGAATATTCCCATAGAATATTCCTTCCCCTTTTGCATAATTAAACTTTGTTTTAATTTGCTAAATATCTATTTTTATCACCCATGAGAATATTCCAAAGAAAGTTTTCTTTTCCCACTCATTTGAAACAAATGAATATTCTCCTTCATAAAAAACTTACAAGACTTCTTGTGCAAGTTAAAAGTGTATTTTTTTGAAAGAATATGAGCCCTTGATTCTTTCCTTGATCCATGTGATCATTGATTCTTATCTATTGATGAGAATCCATGATCCATATTTCATCTTTCCTCCATCTTTGACCATTGATTAACCTTTTTAATCTCAACCCTTCATTTCTCATTTGCTCTCCTATAAATAGATCACTATTTGGAGACAAATGGATTCATCTTTTAACAACAAACTTATGTTGTTAAAATCACTCTCACTTGTACTCATATTTAGCACACATTTAGCTTAATTTATTGTGTCATATTAGCTTAGCTTCCATGAATGGCTTCTATGATAACATAAATGCATACATTTAGCATATCTTGTAATTAGGGTTTCAATATTTTAGCTTAAACTTCATTTAGATTAGCTTTGCATGTACACCCATATCAATTAAAATATTTTGCATCATGTTAATTTAGCATTTAAATCATGTTTTCATACACATCTTTCATCGGTTTCAATGATTCTCTTCAATAAAATTGATCAGAACAGGCTCATTTATCCATGGGATTGGGAAAGGGTCGCCATTCCACATCAATGCGACACCACTCCCCCAATAAGATAAGTTTCAATGGATTAGAACAGATTTTTTCAAAGCTTTATAGTTTAATATGTTAGGTTTTAATGGATGCTTAGGGGTAAACCCACAAAACCGGTTTACGATTCCATTGAGGAAGGAAAAATGCATTTTTGGATGGAAAACACTTTAGGGGGTTCACTAGAACCAAGGGGGGGTTTTGCTAGAACCCCCCTTCTAGCGAATCCCCCTTTAATGGGTTTTATTTTTTAATTGCATTAAAAGGAGGTTCGCTAGAAGGTGGGGTTTGAGTGAACCCCTTGGTTCTAGCAAACCCTGGTTCGCTAGAACCCCCTTTTTTCCACCTTCTCCCCCTTTGGCACCAATTTTTTGCAATTTTTTTCCCTTCGAAGCTCGAGTTGAGGATGAAAATGAAGGAGACTTCACAGACCCAACTAGATAATGGTAGTCCTTAGAACGAGCTATCCATCAAATATAATTTTGATATGTTTTGGTTTTATTATGTATTTATTTTTTTAGTTTGATTAAACATAGGCTTTTCACCAAAAATCAAGCTCTTTGTTCTGCACATGTGGAAAAATAGCAGATTATCAAAATAAAATTATGAAAAATGTGTGCAGGCTAGGTATTGATGTCCTTGATCCAGTAAAAAAAAAAAGAATTTTGATACATACAAAAAATGTTATGTTGTATACAGTCCGACTATGTCTGAATTGTAATTGGTTTGACTTCGAAACTTGATTAAGGAAAAATTATTTAATAAAACACTATGAAGCCAAATGAAAGGGTTATATATCGTAGTTACAAATCTAAATTCAAAAAAATCATAATTTTATCCTTCATACAAAAAGGTTATGTTGTATACGATGAGCATCACTCTTTAAAAATGGTGTTTACTAATAAAAACTAGTTTTCGAAGGAGATGGAAAAAAAAGTGCAATTTGTTTCTAAAAATTTTGAAAAAAAATATACTTAGAATCTAAAGACAAAATGTCACAAATCACTAGTTTGTATCATCTTCAAATTCCTCACAGTTTAGTCGCTATAGGTTCCTAAAAGTGAAGATTTAGTTAAAAAAATCAGTTCAGTGTCTAGTTTGGCCAAAAATTGGAAACCAATATTGTGTGATCACCAGGTTAGTATAGTTTTATTTGAATGATCTTACTAGACTAATTATTAGTGGCATAATTATATGCTTCAATTCTTCATGGATCAAGTGTATTCATCCCATACTAATCTGTCGGTCACACTTATATGTTGGGCTTTATTTGTATATCACTCACATTCAATGAATGATTCAATTGACACTCTCAAATAAATGTAGATTCACACATTCATCATATGGGCATTAGCATCACTATAATATATTGTCTTTGATCTTTTGCACACATTTCCACAAGTTGAAGTAGAAGAATAGATTCTCTAGTGACATAACAATGTCCCTTCTAAAGTATTTTTAATACCACTATTCTTCAAGTATTAAAAAAAGAAAAAGTATACATTAAGTGAGTTTAAGAGATGTAAAATTATTTATAATTAGAAAAATAAATATATAGAGAACAACATTTAGAATAGGGAAAAAGACAACTACAACCAAAGAGCCTTTGAAATTTGGAGCAAGAAACAACCAAAAAATATAGATAAAATATTACAATAAGAGATTATGTATATTTTCTCCAAGAGTAGATAGCACACAACTATCTATAATAACATTGTTAGCTTTAATTTGTGAATTTTAACAAGAGCTACTAGCTAGGATTGCATAGTCATGACTTGATATTTGGGTTTAGATGACTTGAGGCAAAATTCATGCACATATGGTGAATCAATGAGTACAAAATAGACCCAAAATTTGTACTTGATTTAGGACCAATCATTTGTCAAGTGCACATTTTGAGGAAACATAGAAATAGAAAGGCACCATTTCTAGAGTAGATACCAACTGGATTTCAAAATATTCAAAAAGAGAAATTAATTTATATACAATGCAACATATAATATTATAAAACATTATCCCATACCTATCATTTGTTAATCTAGGTAAAAATTTGACGAGTTGTAATAATTTTATTATAGTAACCTAGATTAAACTTAAGAGAAGTTTATTTTTCCTTTTACATTTTTTTGAATACAATTCAAATCCTACACTTGACCTATCTTCCTTCCTAGGGTCTCTCATCCTCATTAGAATTTTCAAATCGATACATTTTTTTTTAATATTACAATTCTTAGATCTTTAATCTACCCCTTTTTTATCATTAGGCTTCATCAACATATTTGAATTTTAGGATTTGGTATCTCTTTAAATTTCATGTCTTTTACTAACCTTAACCTTCAATACTTTTCATTGCGTAGAGAATGAAGTGTAGTAGTATTATAATTTTTAAAATTTGGTTAAATGGATCAAAACATATGGAAAAAACCTTGATACAATACATATTTAAGGCATATGAAGACATCTATTAAAGTAAATAAAAATTAATATCATAATTTATTCTAGCTATATAAAAAATTATATAGTTAGAAAGTTAAGAAGTACGTTGACATTGGTGTTTTTTGTGGAATATTATTCTAAAACATGTAAAGTTGATGAGGAAGAAGTTTGTATGTGTTATGTTTGTGCAAAGCATAGATATCAAAGCCAAATGTGTTGGTCAAACCCTCAAGTTTAAAAATAGAAGTTTATTCTAAGCCTAATTTAAGCCAAAGGGTAGGATTTTAATTAGTCCAAACATAATGAACACATGTTATAATGTAGTCCTTCTATCAAAAGTATATTTGAGAAAATAATGTGATCACATCATAGCTTAATTGTTTGTTTAATGGTGCAATCACATAATACTATAAAATTTATTTTTGGCTACTCTTTAGCCTCATATCCATATACATGCTCCACTAAACCTTATTTATTGAAAGGTATAATACAATAGACTTTTGATTTGGATTGCAATCTATTAAAGTCAAAATTATAACCAATAGAAGGCACAGTTGATTCTAATTAATTGTATAATCCTAAAACCAAGGTGCATAATTATCAAAAAAAATGAAACATAATTAAAACAACATACCATAAAATGTAATAATCATACAATACTAATTTTAACATCACTTAAGAACATGATAGCCAAATTAAAATTAACATATATATTTCTTGTTACAATAAACATATTTCTTATAAGGAAATAATCATTATCATTATTGAAGCCCTAACAATACATCATTGATATTAAAATGTAAGACATCAACCTTTACATTAATTTTATAATAATGATATATTACTCAAAAGCGTCACTATTTGACAATAATGTTATAATCAATCAATATTATTAGAATGAAATATATATTAATTTATTATCACTTCACAAGTATTGGCCCACTATACCACATGGATATAGATAACTATGGATTATGTAATTTGTTTTACCATAGAAATAATTACACATTTCATCTAATTAGGAGTATGGATATTATTACTTACATAGAAAGAATTGTATATAACCTTTACATGAAACTGGATTTTGTTAGGTCTCAAAATTACTACTCCATTTCCTAGAAATGGATTTCACCCACAAGGCTAGGGTTGTCAGAAAATGAATGAAATCAATTCATCAACAAAACTATGGAGGACTCTAAGCTAACTCAACAATAGTGGGTTTTATCTTCTACACTTTGAGCTCATCTTAGACACGGAGAGGGGGGGAGATTCCTAGGGGAATTCCTTAATAGGTATTTAAATCACCTATGATAAGAAACAATGAACTTGATGATAGCTAAACCCAACTCATCTACTAAATCCTTGAGGTTGTCACTAGACTAAGAAAGCTAGCTATCCCTATCTCCTATATAGCTAATAAAACACCTTGGAAATGAATGCAAGGTGGGGTGAATTCCATGATTCACAAAAATGGTCCATTTTTACTCCTTGCACATAGTGATATCATGAACAACAAAAATTGAAACAAAAACTAAATGAGTTTTATGGATTATTTTTTTGTGAGCGATTGAAGCACAAACAAGATATTAGTGCCTATTTTGATTAGAAGAGACACAATAAACAAGAGGTAATGGAAAAAGGAAAAATCACAAACAAAATGTGATCTACTTAATATAGTATCAACAATAACCATTAAAAGTTTTATCTATACTTAGTTGTCCACTATCAATCTACTCAAACTAACATGAAACCACATAAAGAGCTATCAAAACACATGTAATAGACTTAAAACTCCGTCAAGTTCCTCTAAAGATGGTTACATTCACAACAAAAAATGTGTTCAAGAAATTAATCCAAATGATATATATATTTTTTACATAAAATAATGGAGACATGAAATTTGAAAATGATATTACAATATTTTAATAACACTATGACATAACCTCTGCCCTCTTGTAACTATCTTTGTAATTGATTTTTTGATGGTATTTCCCTTCAAAATATTCATTTTTGAATCTATACTCTACATGTACCATCCAATAATGAAAAGATAACCCGTCTTCTTCTAAAAACATGTACGCTAAGGCCCAAACCCTAACTTGTCACACTATACTAGATTAAAATCAACAATTAATGAAGATTTACCTCCAACAAGGATTCCCCAGATTAATGGGGAGAATCTACATTTACACTAAGTAGATGGAAGAAGCAACCCCATCAATATGGGTAGGCATGCAATAAACGAGTGCACAAGTCAATAAATACCTTTTTGGGCACTATTGATGATGAAAAATGCTTGGACACATACCTCTACCATGAAGAAAACACATTAAATTTGACACAAACTCTAAATTTCTAACTATGTCAATCATCGTCCTTTAGGCATACCAAATACCTTATTCCAAAACCACAGAATATCTAGAGAATCAACAAAAGGTTGATGGGGGTCAACCATCAACGATCAGGCTTAAAGCCAGAAGCGCATTGCTTATTGATCATGTAAAATAAGATAAGAAAATAGTGAAATCCTGACAAGGTTATTCTCTATTGGAAATTAGGCCCACCAACAAATGCATGCCCATCAATTTCCAAGTCAACAATGAAATGGACCAATAAGAACATTAGTGTACAAAACAAGCCTAGAAAAATTTTCATCTTAACTTCCCCTTGCAATATTTCTCTACTGTGCTCTTCTTCCATGTGTACCTTTAACCATTATTAAACTTTAATTGCTTTTGTACCCTATCAATGGTCGGGGGTCGACAAAGAACTAGAAACCAAGTCGGGGGTTCTAGTATTTCCAAGAGGAACCTCTAACCCAAACACTTGGAAATTTTATGGACATCATGTGTCTATGTCGACATAAAGAATAGGAACATGAACCATTGAAATTCTACTAGTCCCAAGAACAAGGAAAACTCTCGACCAACATCATAAAAAAATAAGCTAAGGCATGGAAGAGAAGTCAACGGTCGATGGAAAGCAAGTAACTGGGACCCTATTGGTGATTTTGATGGTTCTTGAAGCTGCTATCGGCATCGATGAAGGTTCCTAGAACTAGAAAAACCTTCAATCGGTTGCAAATGGGTGTTCAAGAAAAATATTGGTTCAAATGGAGGTATTGAGACGTATAAAGCAAGGTTGGTTGCAAAAGGTCACTCTCAAGTTGAGGGTGTTGATTATAGTAAGATATTTTCTCTTGTTACCAAAATGACATCCATTAGATTTTTTCTTTCTATTGTTGTTGATTATGATTTAGAGGTTGATAAAATAGATGTGAAAACTACTTTCCTTCATGGTGACTTGGAGGAGATATTTATATGACACAACCAGAGCATTATGTGGTGAAAGGTAAAAGTAAACTAGTTTGCAAATTGAAGAAATATTTGTATGGCCTAAAATAGAGTCCTAGGATGTGGTACCAAAAATTTGATACATATGTGTTGAGTTTGGGATTTGAGCATTCTAAATCAAATCATTGTGTTTATTATAAAATTAATGATGATAATTTCTTGTTAATTGCATTATAGGTTGATGATATATTATTTATTGGTAAAGGAAAAGGTATGATTTCAAAACTGAAATCTCAACTTGCTAAATTTGAAATGAAAGATCTTGGTGCATCTAAACACATTATTGGGATGAAAATTAGGAGATAGAATGAATAGAAAGTTATGAATTGGCCAAAGTAAGTATGTTGATTCAATTTTACAGAGGTTTGGTATGCAGGATTGTAGACCATTGTGTGTTCCTATTTCAAGTGGAACAAAGTTATCTATTTCAGATTTTCCAACATCCCCTTCAAAGATGGAAGACATGAGTAGAGTGCCTTAACAAAGTGTAGTTGGAAGTTTGATATATGCTATAGTTTGTACTAGACCAAACATTGCTCAAGTAGTGGGAGTTCTTTCCAAATATATGTCTAATCCTGGTAGAGTTTATTGGGATGCAGTTAAAAGAGTCCTTAGATATTTGTGTGGTACCTTAGAGTATTCCTTGTGTTATCATAATAATATGATTGAAGAAAATATTTCCCTTGATATTCATGGTTATGTGGATTCAAACTAGGTAGGTGATGTTGATAGAAGACGATCCACCAGTGCTTATGTGTTTACTTTATTTGGTGGTGCAATTAGTTGGATGAGTAAGCAACAAGATGTGGTTGCTTTTTCCACTACTAAATATGAGTATATGGAAGCCACTCATGCTTGTAAAGAATCCATTTTTCTTAAGAGACTATGTTCTAACATTGGAATAAAATAAGGTGTAGTGACAATTTTTTGCGACAGTCAGAATGTGATATGTCTAGCCAAGAACCTGACATTTCATGCCAGGACCAAGCACAATGATTTACAGTATCATTTTGTTAGAGATATGTTCGAAGATGGCATGGTCGAAGATGGTAGGCTGAAGTTGGTTAAGGTAGAGAATTTGATGAATGTTTTTTATTCTTTAACTAATCATGCGAGCACAGAGAAGTTCAGATGGTGTTCAGAGACTATGGGCGTCTCAACCCCTAGCAATTAAGAGATGATGTTTATACACCCTCTTGTTTCTTTTGCAAGGTGTTCGAAAAGTGGGAGATTTGTTGGGAAAATGTGTCTCAACATTGCAAATACATAAGGTACTATTGATAGGTCAGCATAAGGGGGAGGGGGGTGCAGGGGGTACCCCTATGAGGGTCTGGGGGCCACATCAACTGATGGGGGTTCGGGGGTAGTGCCCTCAAAATCTATATATTTTATTATTGTAAATTTGGACCATTCATTATTAGGTCTTAGATCTGACGGTCAATATTTTGTTGGCTTGACTTGCCCTAGAAGAAAACCCTATTTTATGAGGGCATTGTATTACAAATGAATATTGTGATGTATTTTAAGAGTCTGATAGCGACTATGTTGCCTCTAGATCCCTAGTTGGTGATACTCCTATAAGAAGCTTGCTCTGTAAGTATATTGTAATCTTTTTTTATTTTTGAATAATATATTGGGTGGATTTTGAGTGTGGGTTTTTTCTCCCAAAAGGGTTTTCCCTACATAAATCATTGTGTTATGGTATGCATGATATTTATATTTATTTTTGTTTAAGTTTCTATGACTATTGAAAAGATCTATAAAGTTCTGTATTATTCTCCTCTTAAGATAAGTGTAGGAATTTTTTTTAGCTACCTTAGCTTCCTTACAAAAATAATCCAATAAAAAAAAAATTACATATTTGAAAACTAGACATTGTCATCTATAATGGGTTTAAATAATTTCACAAAACAATTCTAAAAAAAACTTTCAATCATAGTGCTAAATTCGGTTTTTTCTCTTGTCATTACCATGACCTTATAATTGCAGGTCCAAGGCTAAGTGTTGGGTTACCATACATTTGTTGAGCCTAAATCTAAATGAAAAACATGGATTATGAGTTTCAAACTTTTTGGAATGAGTACCCATTATAAAATGGGTACCTATTCTAAAAAGTGAATGTGTACCTATTTTAAAGCTAAAAAGTGGCACTTCCCCTAAAAGTGGACCCTACTTCTTCCAATTACCCCTATCTTAAATCAATGATTACCAATTGAATATACTACATAGGCACACACAAAGAGGGAAACTAGAGTGAAAAAGGGTAACACCAAATTGAGCTCCAACAATGGCTCTAGTTGGGGACGTGTGGCTCCTACAATTACAATGAGAAATAATATCTCTGGGTAGACCACACAACTTTGAAAAAACACCATCTTGACCAAGTAGGAAATAATACTACTTGAAGACACAATAAAATATGGAAAATGCAACATTGCACTCACCAAACAAATTTTTTTAGCTACATCACTTATGAAAAGTAGCATTGCACTTCAGACGCTGACCATGCATGGGAAATGTTAGAACCTCCAAAAATTTGACCATCCTGACAAGTTTTGAATCCAATATGTGAAACTTCAACCTTGTATAAATCCAAATCCTATAAACGGGGCTCACCTTGCAACTTAATTTTTTAGGTCTGATTGACACTGAAAACCCCATACCAATCCAAAAAAATTTTTTGGAAAAAGGCTAGTAGCCAATATATTGTATTAATAATAATAGTAAGTAATTACAAAATTTCCCAAGTGGGCCTACTCGTCATACCATTAGACCTGTCAAGAGTCGAGAGTCTCAATTCCTTCATACCACTTCCATGTGTTGGAAAATGTGCCTCAAACTTACTAACATGAAACTCCTGAAAGAACAAAATCGGTGAGACTCCTCGACTGTCTTGTCGACAAGCAGTTTAGTTCTAAAGGCTCAAAGTTATTAGGTCGGTATGAATAGTGATTGGTCTTGCCAAAGCGAAATTGAAGAATCCATCGGTGTGACCTGAACTGTCGGTGCAATTTTTCTAACTCTCATCGATGCTAGTGGTCTAGCCGAAGAGTTCCTTCAGGGAGACTCTTGTCGATGGTCATGCATGGGTCAGCGTCAGGGTAACATTGGTCTTCGGTCAGACTTGAGAATGGTGGATAGACACCTTTGCTCTGGTCGATGAGTTTTTTTCTCATTGGACATCGGTATGACTCTTGCCGATAAGGTGTTCTGAACTGTAGTTGAGCTTAAGATTATTGAGGTGACTTGAGTCTTCGATGAGACATTTCAAACTATCTCTGATGCTTATTGTCTTATCGATAAGGCTGGCCTTGGGACAATCATTTGACATCATGGTGACTCTTGGTGATGCTCATGGTTGTGGTGTTTCTTTTGGGACATCAGGGAGACTTGGGATGTCAATGTGACTTTCCAGTCTCTCATCGATAGTATTAGTCATGCCAATGGACATGAAGGTGAACCATGGTTGAACGAATGCTGACTTGGGTTGACTGCTGAGGTGTACGATGGTCTTTTGGTCAGAGAGACTTCACCAAGTCAGAGTGACAAAGTGAAAGAAGACTATGTAGTCTGTGATTGTCAAATGGGTAGTTTGGCATCAGTGAGACACAATTTGGTGTCTCACCGATAAGTGATGCAGTTGAAGGAAGCTTAACCGAACTATTGTCTAAGAGAACAAATGGACCATGGTTGTAGGGTAAACAACAGTGTATCGTAACTAATCAAATGTTTGAAGTAGTTACTATTTTGAACTGTATGTTGTATGAGCATTGGAATAGTAAGACATAATGAAGCGTGATCAAAATTTGTTTTGTATGAGGTTGATCAGGGAAATGTTGTTGTTGTGAGATTGATTATCTGAAGGGAGAGTCTGTAACTTGTATGTAATTCAATTACTGTAATACAAGTGATTTTTCTTTGGTGTGGTGGGTTTTTCTCTCATAAGGGTTTTCCCACGTAAATCTGGTGTAAATCTAGTTTTCAAATTTTAAAGATATATTTGCATTCTCCTCTGAGTTTTGACATTAGGAGAGTTTGTTCCACACCTTAAGCTTTCCTTACAAGTGGTATCAGAGCCTGGCCAATTGTGTTATCCTTGTGGGTAGGTTGGGTTTTTTGTGTCAATCCTATTTAGTGGGAGTTTTTTTTAGAAGTCTGGTAATTGTCAAATTATAGATTGAGATGGCAATGGAAAGTACATCACAAACTATTGAAATTGAGAAATTCAATGGCAACAATTTTGAGTTGTGGAAACTCAAAATGGAAGATCTGTTGGTTGATCATGATCTTTCGCTTGTTGTGTCTATAACAAAACCTTCAGGCATGAAGCAAGAGGATTGGGACCTCGCAGATCAAAAATCAAAGGGGCTAATAAGGCTCTATTTGGCATATTCTATTCTTCTAAATGTTCATGAAGAGAAGACTGCATCTTCTTTATGGAAAAGACTGGGAGATATTTATCAGGGCAAGTCCTTAGTGAATAAGTTGTTCTTAAGGAAGAAGTTGTACTCTTTGAAAATGCAGGAAGGAGCATCTGTTGCTAATCATTTGAATAATTTTAACATGTTGATTGCTTAGTTAGCTTCTGTGGGTGTGAATATTGATGAAGAAGATCGTTGTATGCTATTGTTATGTTCTTTGCTAGATTCTTGGGATCACTTAGTGATGGCTATTGGGAGTACGACATCCAGTTTTAAGATGGAAGACATTGTTTCTTCTTTGTTATCAGATGAGATGAGAAGGAAATCTTCTGAGATGGCGAAGTAGGCTCTTGTTGTTCAAGGAAGATCAAAAGAAAAAGGCAAGAAGAAGGATAAGAATTCCAAATCAAAATCAGAAGGGAGATCAAAGTATCCTAGCTAGAAGTCCAAGGTGAAGTGTTGGAACTGTGGGCAGCCTGGTCATGTCCAAAAGGATTATAAAGAGGAGAAAAAGAAGAACTCTTCTGACAATGATTCTTCTCAAAGAAAAGCAGATGCCTTCATTGCAACCTTGGAAACTCAGGCATCATATAATGTCTAGTTGATTGATTATGGAGCATCTTTCCACATGACATCTCATAGAGACTGGTTCACAAAGTATGAAAAATATGATGGTGGAAAGGTGTATCTGGTAAGCGATTCATCTCTAGAAATAGTTGGCCATGGAAGATTCATAATTTAGTTCCCTGATGGAAGAGTGAAGGGAATTAATGATGTAATGCATATACCAAGTCTGACTCAAAATTTACTTTCTATTAGTAGGTTGAATGATGTTGGTGTACAAGTCTCTTTCTCTAATGGTGTTTGTAAGATGACAAGAGGCTCTATGTTGTTAGTGAAGGGTGCTCGAATTGGTACTCTGTATAAGTTGGATGCCAATGCAGTTCAATGCAACAGTGCTTCTGAAAAACTATGTAAATTTGAACATGTAGGGAAAGAGGTTGTTGTTCCAACAGGAGCTAATTCTTTGGAGACAAAGCTTCTAGCTGAGAATACTATGTTGTGGCATCATAGGCTTGGACACATTGGAGAAAAAGGTTTAAAAACTTTGAAAAATAAAAACCTGGTTGAAGGCCTTGATGACTGTAACCTTGAATTTGAATTTTATGAACATTGTATATATGGAAAACAACATCGTGTTTCATTTTATTCCAGTCCTCATAAATATTTTGGTATACTTGATTACATTCATTCTGATGTGTGTGGTCCAGTGAATGTTCCTTCGTTATCAAAATCTAAATATTATGTTTCTTTTATTGATGACTATTCGAGAAGGGAATTTATGTACTTAAAAAGTAAATCAAAAGTGTAGTCATTTTAAGGAATTTAAAAACCTTGTGGAAAATCATATTGGAAGAAAAATAAAGTGTTTAAGGACTGAAAATGGTTGTGATTTTTGTTCTGATGAGTTCCAAAGGTACTGCAAAGATCATGGAATTAAAAGATATAAAATTGCACCCTACACTTTGTAGCAAAACAGAGTTGCTGAAAGGTTCAACAAGACGGTGATGGAAAGGGAAAGAAGTATGTTGAGCAGTGTTGGCTTGGAGGAGAAATTTTGGGCTGAGGCAGATGCAACAACATATTACTTGATAAATCATTCCCCTAACTCTACTCCTATTGATAAAACACCTTTGGAAGCATGGTCTAGAAATGAGCCCTCTTTAAGACATATTCGAGTATTTGGCTGTGAAGCATATACATATGTGTCGAATGAAAAAAGATCTAAATTGGACAACAAGGCTATTAAATGTATTTTTATTGGCTATAGCGCTAGCATAAAAGGATACAAGCTTTGGAATTCTAAGACTGAGAAGGTTTTGTAAAGCAGAAGTGTTATTTTTCATGAGTTGAAGCCTTCTACTTTGGATCTGCAATTAGAGACAAAATCAAAAAATAAAGAGGATGTAGTTGAAATTCCTCCCACACCAGATAAAGAGGAATTAAAAATTCCAAATGTACCTGAATTTGAGGAGAGCTCAAGTAGATCTAAAAGTTTTGAGCAAGATGATGAACAATGTCCTCAGCCTCAACCTGTGAGGAGGTCTACATGTGAAAAGAGACAACCGGATAGGTATGGATTCTCTATGTTGGATTCTAGTTGTGCCTATGCTTTGATTACTAATACTGATGAGCCTAGGACTATAAAAGAGGCAACTGAAATGTCTGATTCAGATTTCTGGTTGGAAGCCATGAATGAAGAAATGGCATCATTAAAGAAAAATGATAGTAGGGATCTGGTTCCATTGCCTAAAGGTAGAACTCCTATGGGTTGCAAATGGGTATTTAAAAAGAAAATCAATTTGGATGGCTGCATTGAAAAGTATAAAGTGAGGTTGGTTGCAAATGGATATTCCTAAGTAGAGGGAATTGATTATGGGGAAATTTTTTCTCTAGTAGCAAAGCTGACGTCTATTAGATTTGTTTTGTCACTTGCAGCTGCATATGATTTAGAGATCAAACAAATGGATGTGAAGACAATGTTTCTTCATGGTGATCTTGAAGAATAAATTTATGTCATAGGTAGAGCACTTTGTGAAAAAAGGTAAAGAAAATATGGTTTGCAAGTTGAAAAAATATTTGTATGGATTAAAACAATCTCCTAGAATGTGATACCAGAAGTTTGACACATTTGTTTTGTCACTAGGATTTTTAAGATTGAAATCTAATCATTGTGTGTATTACAAAGCTGAGAATGATCATATTTTAATTATTTCCCTGTATGTGGATGATATGTTATTCATTGGGAATTGTAAGTTTATAATTTCTGATCTAAAATATCAGTTGTGTGCAAAATTCAAAATGAAAGATTTGGGTGTAACTAGGTATATTCTAGGGATGGAAATAACCAGGGATAGAAAGAGTAGAAAACTTTGGCTTAGCTAGAGCAAGTATATTAACACTGTTCTAGAGAGATTTTGTATGACTGATTGCAAGCAGCTAGTTGTTCCAGTTTTGCAGGGAATGAAGCTATATGTTGAAGATTGTCCAAAATATCCTACTGAGATGGAGGACATGACCAGGGTGCCTTATGCAAGTGCAGTTGGCAGTTTAATGTATGCAATGGTCTGTACAAGGCCAAACATTTCCCAAGCAATGGGAGTACTTAGTCATTTTATGGCGAATCTAGAAAGGACACATTGGGATGCTATGAAAAGAGTGTTTAGATATCTGAAGGGCACTTCAGAATATGCTTTGTGTTACCATGGAAATTTGGTTGAATCACAGAGGACTCTCAGCATTCATGGGTATGTGGACTTTGATTGGGTAGGGGAAATTGACAGTAGAAAATCTACCAATGGATATATTTTCATGGTGAATGGTGGTGCAGTTAGTTGGATGAGCAAGCGATAGGTTGTAGTCGCTTTGTCCACTACGGAGGCAGAATACATGGCAGCTACACATGTCTATAAAGAAGCAATCTAGTTAAAATGTTTTTGTTCTAACATTGGGTTTGATGCAGGACATATTACAATTTACTATGACAGTCAGAGTGCTATTTGTCTAGTGAAAAATCCTACTTTCCATGCTAGGATGAAACATATTGATGTGCAGTATCACTTTGTAAGAGATATGGTGGAGGATGGAAAGGTCTGTTTAGAAAAAGTGGATACTCTGGAAAATGTTGCAGATGCATTGATGAAACCAGTGAACACAAACAAGTACAGGTAGTGTGCAAGTTTGATGGGCCTTGGTACCCATGAATCTTTATAGTTTCTAGGTGCTCTAGAGGTGTTAGTAAGATCTTCATCAAGTGGGAGATTGTTGGAAAATGTGCCTCAAATTTACTAATAGGAAACTCCTAAAAGAACAAAATCGGTGAGACTCCTAGACTGTCTTGCCGACAAGCAATTTAGTTCTAAAGGCTCAAAGTGATCAAGTCGGTATGACTAGTGATTGGTCTTGCCGAAGCAAAACTGAAGAAGCCATTGGTATGACCTGAACTATCAGTGCAAGTTTTCTAACTCTCATCGATGCTAGTAGTTTGGCCGAAGAGTTTTGTTGGGAAGACTCTTGTTGATGGTCATGCATGGTTCAGTGTCAGGGTAACATTGATCTTCGGTCAAACCTAAGAATGTTGGACCAACACCTTTTCTCTAGCTGATGAGTTTTTTTTTTCTCATTGGACATCAGTGTGACTCTTTTCGATGAGGTGTTCTAAACTACAATTGAGCTTAAGGTTGTCGAAGTGACGTAAGTATTCAATGAGACATTTCAAACTATCTCCAATGCTTATTGTCTTGCTAATAAGGTTGGCCTTGGGATAGTCATTTGACATCGTGGTGACTCTTGGCGATGCTCATGGTTGTGGTGGTTCTTTTGGGATATCGGGGAGACTTGGGATGTCAATGTGACTTTCTAGTCTCTCATCAATAGTATTTGTCATGCCGATGGACTTGAAGGTGAACCATGGTTGAATGAATACTGACTTGGGTTGACTACTAAGGTGTACGATGGTCTTTTGGTCAAAGAGACTTCACCAAGTTAGAGCAACAGAGCCAAAGAAGACTATGTAGTGTGTGATTGTCAAATGGGTAGTTTGGCATCGGTGAGACATAGCTTGGTGTCTCACCGATGTGCGATACAGTTGAAGGAAGCTTAACTAAACTATTGGTTAAGAGAACCAATGGACCATGGTTGTAGGGTAAACAATAGTGTAAATTGTAACTGATCAAATGTTCAAAGTAGTTACTATTTTGAATTGTATGTTGTATGAGCATTGGAACAGTAAGACATAATGAAGCATGATCAGAATTTTTTTTGTACGAGGTTGATCAGGGAGATTTTGTTGTTGTGAGATTGATTATCTAAAGGGAGAGTCTGTAAATTGTATGTAATTCAATTACTATAATACAAGTGATTTTTCTTTGGTGTGGTGGGTTTTTCTCTCATAAGGGTTTTCCCACGTAAATTTGGTGTTCAATTGTGTATGTGTTTATTTCTCTATTCTATTATTCCTTTCATGTGCATCTTAATGAACTGTAATTGGAAAATTTAAAGATATATCTACATTCTCCTCTAATTTTTGACATTAGGAGAGTTTGTTCCACACCTTAAGCTTTCCTTACACCATGAAATGCATGTTAGAACTTATGAAGCATGACTGAATGTCGAAACCTGAAAACACTAGCTTTGAATTCACCTTGTTAGTGGTCGTGGTTTTGGCATCCTCCTTACCGACTACTATCTTCATGTAGAGTGCAAGTCTCATCACCAACTAGCGAAACCTTCTTACTGCTTCCCTTTTTCGGGGGTCGGGGATTGGGGATCCCTCGTACCCTTTACACCGCTTAATCATTAGAAACTGCAAGCACAAAGGTTGAAGTCTAATCTTCTTTACAACAAGTAAGAAATCAGAATGATAGTGACCCAAAAGTCATCATACATAATTAAGCAAAACATGCCTAGCTATTTTACATTCATAAAAGTTCTTTACCACAACCCCTCAGCAATATTTTGAACCCTTGGCAGGCTGGCAGTATATAACAAACCATATAGAAGTATCCACTATAATACCATGAATGTATTATAGTAAAGGCGTAGTCAGGCAGTATGAAAGAGCTCTATTACATCATAAATTGAAATATTGTGGCAAGGAAAAATGAATAGTGTGGTACAGCAGGGGAACAACCCGCCATCCTGTGAGGAAGGATACTATGAAGAGTGGTAGTGCGGTAAAAACCATAGCACCATGAAGAATATCACAAAGGCATGCAGTTGTGTGGTAAAAGCCCTACTATACTACAATGAAAAGTATTAAGATAAGTGGTAGAGCGGTAAGCCTGAAGTGAATGCTAAGAGTAAGCATGTAGTATTGTGGGATAAATGTTTGAAGTTTGTGGTGTGGCAGTAAGAATCTCGCTACCCCACGATGAAACATAAGGAAGCTTGTGGTATAGTGGTGTACACCTCATTGTCCCATGATAAATAAATCTCAAGACGATGGTACAATGGTAAGGTTGATAAGTGAAAAGATCCACGAACCCGTTGTCCCACAACGGTTTAAGGAAATGACGATGGTATGGTGGTATAGACTGTCAAGACATTATTACTAGTTGTGGTATTAAATGCACAACTTATAACAACCCTCAAATCTTGTGAAATCACTGGTGCACATTCAAACTCAAAGTATGAGTTGATCACAGAATATTTGGTGTGAAGTTGATATTAATGTCAAAATGACTGAGCTCGGAGGTCATTAAACTAAGAATGCGATATTGCTTTTTCACTCACTTGCAAGGAATTACCATGCAGGGAGGTAGGAGTTTGAGGCAAAGATCTACAACCATCACAAATCAGGTAAGTGCGCAGAACTCATTGTGGAACAAATTTTACAAGTATAGAATTGTTTGAAGTTCTACATTCAAAACCATAGAAAATTCATAAAGAAGTAGATAATTAACATTATGCTGCCTGAAAACAAAGAACTTGAAATTAAAAGAGATGAACCTAAAGTTAAAAAGAGGTCATTACAACAATCTATTTTGGATATCCTACTTGACTCAACCGATAAGGGGTACAAGAAAGTTTTCAAGGATACAACTCATGGTTGTAGAGATTCCCTTATCCTTATCTCTGGGTGAGAATTGTTTTGGTATTTTTATGACAAGAGGGAGGGCAAGATTTCAGTGTTAAACCCATGGACATTAGACTTGGCTAAGTTAATTGTCCCTAATTTTTTCACAGATATAGAGTTCATCAAAGCTTTAGCTCAGAACTACCATCCTGTTAATAGGTTTGTATGATTTTTAGATGGTTCACCATTGGTCATGTTAACTAAACCAACCATCATTGAATGTTTTAACCTAAAAAAATAGGCCCTAACTAAGGTTGATTTGCAAAGAAGTGATGAAGATTACACTAGATTGAGAAAAACATATATAATTGATGAACTCCCCATATATATGAAAAGGGGTGCTAACAACAGGATGATACCTATTTCCCCCTATGCCATTGAACCATTTGATATAGGGGATTTTCAACTCT
Source organism: Sequoia sempervirens (assembly GCA_007258455.2). Classification (NCBI taxonomy): domain Eukaryota; kingdom Viridiplantae; phylum Streptophyta; class Pinopsida; order Cupressales; family Cupressaceae; genus Sequoia; species Sequoia sempervirens. The sequence goes on along the minus strand of VDFB02281492.1, from coordinate 1,009,847,619 downwards.
ATTTCAAGAAAACCTATTTTGCTCTCTGTCAAGTACTTAGGATAGATGAACAAGAGAAAATTCTAGTTAGTTTGATGATGATGGTTATGATAATTTAGAACCTCAAGACAAATATTGAATATGATTTTGCCCCATATCTTGAGAAGGCACTCCATGAAGGATTCCTGCAAGTTAGAGAGAACAAAGCCCCTCCAACATTTAGGCAATATTCTTTACTGTGTCACTTGTTATTGTACCAAAACAAAGATAGATGGACCAAAAGGATTTTTTTGGGTAATGTTGATATGGGAATTTGTTGCATGTGCAATGATGGTGTTATATATGGGATAGTAGATGCAAGAATTTTGATTATGTAGTATTCCATGATGAATTTGCACACAGAGTTATGAGTGTTCTTGGCCACTCATTGCCAAGATTACACACTCCTATACTACAACTATTAAGGCCTTTGGATTTGAAACTAGAACAAGGACATACTCATAACTTTGGTGATTAGTTTTTCTTACAAAATGTCACAATAATCAATATTTATGGGTGCCCATAGACCCCACATATATTGCCAAAATTTGTTCCTCTTTGGCTAGCTTTCTTAGATTTTATGTGGTAGATGTTATGGATGGAAAAGGATGTCATGCACAATCAAAAGAAGGGTATATTTCTACCCAATTTGACATGTGGAGAATTATTAGTGGGATATGATACTCTTGAAGAATTATAGAACTACCTTAAAGCAAGGTACTCTAAATAAGATATGGAAAAGAAAGGGTCTTTGACCCTGAAGGTCATATGAACTTCATAAGACAGACCCTCCTTACAAAGGCTACAATCACTCATCAAAGTGATTATGAAGAGGATGTAATTAGAAATTTCTTTACTCCTCAAGAGGTATATCAAAGGAAGAGAAAATGGGAAATCATGATGAAGCTTGAGGAAGAGAGGAAGAAGATAAACATTGACTTTTTGGAGTATTTTGTAGAAGTAGCAAATCCTCTCAAGAGGATAAATTTGATAATTGATAAATTTGATGAACTATATAATAAGTCTGTAGCAGAGGAGAGGCCCAACAAATTATCTCCTAAGAGGCCAAATGGTATTGCAATTTCAAAGCCTTCTCCTAATACTATTTTAGTATGTCATGCTCCTCTAGAGTCACCTCCTGAACAACCACTTCCTAAGAAACAAAAGGTACAGGAGCTAGATCCACTAGTTTCTTATGCAATAAGTGAGGAAGATGGAGATATAGAACAAGTAGCTAGTGTGTTAAGACACTTGAAGGATGATGTTGAAGTGGATCAGCCAATTCATGAAACTGAATCCCACAAGCTTGAAGGTAGAATTGACATCTATATATAGGGAGAGATAGAAATGCATGAGGATGAAAGGATAATTGTAGCCCTCAGGTTTGTGGAGGATGATGAGTTTATCAAGAATCCTGAATTTAAAGATTTTTGAATCAAAATGAAGATAAGAGAATTTGAAAAGAGGGTCGAAATAAATAAGATGGGTGTTGAAGAATCCCAGCATGACTAGATTGTATCTCAGACCTTCAATAAATTGAGAATTGACTATGTTGATATTAGCCCACAAGAGGCTAGAGAAATGATCTTGAAAAGTGATAAGCTTATTGTCTCGATATGAAATTAAAGAAAATGTTTTTACTTGATCAAGTAAGAACACAAGAAAACCCAATGATGATTGTTGAGTTTGATTTAGATGAAGGAATAAGTGGCATAGGATACAACCCCAAGATTGAGACCTTGACCTTCTGATCCAAACAAAGAAGTACACAAAATCCAAGGTTATTGTATATGGTATAGGAAATGAGAGGAACAGCCAGGGTGAAGACATTAAAAGATACATCTCCTTTAGAGGTTGCAACCATGAAAATGCACTCTTCCATGTTTATTTGAGTTGTTGTTAAAGAGATGGAGTCTAGATTGGTAGAATATGAAAAGGAACATAAGTTTCTCAATAAGAAGTAAAAAAATTGTTCGTGGAAAATGTGAAATTAAAAGAACAATTGAAAGGAGTAGGGCCTTTAGAAAGTAGGGAAATGATATTATACCAGCATTCTGCTACCCAAGCAACAGATAGAGATAGTGCATCCTCTGAGCAAATGAATGTGCTAAGGTAGGAGATTGAAGAATTAAGGAAAGTCTTAACAATGAGGCTAAGAAAGGAGTGAAGAAGAAAATCTCCAATGTTTTGGAAAATGTTCTAGAGCATAGGATCAAGTTAATTGTGGAAGCCCATACACCATACCTTAATGACTTTGTGCAAAATTTTACATAGGAGTACTGAGGCTCTTACATCCCTAAAGCCTACTAAACATATGGTTTAAATGGTTATAAATGAATCCTAGTATATACATGGAGAAGATCAAAAGATCAGAACTAGAATGAATTCATTTCATACAGTGAAGCAATGGTTTGTGCTAAAGATATTGAAATGTGATGATCAATTGAAAGACTTCGACGAGTGGAAGATTGAATTTGGTTAGATTGTTCCTGATTGCATTGCTCATGTACAAAAGGATGGTGGATTGAATCTCCACAGCCTCAACTTAACCATGGATGGGATAATAGCTTTGGATGTCAGATATTCTAAGTTCATTACATACACCAAATGGTTACTAGAAAGCCGATGGAAAAATCACCTTGCAAATGTATTGAAGATTCAGAAGTACAAATGACCACATGACTATACAATGTATCAATGGGAGAAAAACTATTTGGCTCCCCGAGAAGAATAGGCCTTGGAGCTATCACGGTGTAAGAACTGAACATTCAAGCACTCTATCATGGAGGGGGGTCTTGCTAGATCGGGATGATCACGGGTCCTCTACATTGATTAACGGATTTAAGTGCATTACCAGTGTTGCAGACTTCCAGTTAAGATTGTTCACTTGCTTTCTTATCACTTGTTTCTCTTAATTATGTTTTAGAAAAAACTAATGATTAGTTTATACGAAAAGGCATGAAATTTGAAAAGGTGCCTCATTTTGTAACAATATGAAGCTTGTTGCTTCTCTTATAAAACATAAAACAAGACCAAATTTTGATATCATCATCATCATATAGCAATTTTAGAATAAAATGTATGAAAATACTTTTGATATTAACTGTAAAATATTTTGAAGCAAATTAATGGAGAAGAAAGTTTAAATTGGTGGCCAAAATTCTGGTGTTTAATTGTTTGTTGATATTAATTCATAGATGTTATCTTGTTGTCTCCAAAGTGGTCTTCCCTTGTTATTTAAATCACTAGATATCAAGCATATATTTGATTTATCAAGACACACTTGTTGCTTTTGTGTGATTCGTTTTGATTGGTTTCTGCAAAGAAATAATTAAAATCCTTTTAAGTGAATCTGTTTTAATTGGTTTCTTTCAATAATTAAAATCATTTCAAATATCACATTAACCTTGGGAGATATCATTGGGATTAGTAAGAAGAGCTTGGTGATTGATAACCTTGCACGTTTATACAAAGTATAAACATCTAAAAGTGCCAAAAAATTCAAGTTAAGCCAAGAAGGAGGATACACATATCATACACATCTTGACTCCATTGCCCAATAGGATAAGACACTGATCAATTTCATTTAAAACTTTAATCCATAAAACTTCATTCATATCTTTTCCAGTTTCCACTTATAGGAGTAGCAGTTAAAAACAGTAAGTAGTTTAGAGTTCAAGTTATTTATTTCGAATCTTTATACCATATTGAAGTAGATAGACAAAATTATCATAAACATATTCAATCTACTTAATATCAATTCATAGGAGATAATATTTATAAGGGTACGCCCGCCTAGGTCTAGCAGAACCTGAAGTGCAGGGAATTCCAACCATCTTGGATTCTGTTTGTTGGCCAAAACATTGTGGAACCTAACCATAGAGCCTGGCATACTCTTAGGATTTGCAATTTGCAATTTTGGGAACCAATAGGAAGCTCCATCAAATATTCTTCTAGATCCACGAGATGATACACATGAAACTCATACCTCTCAATTGCTCCATAAGGTCCAAGCCACATGGGGTCAAATTTCTATACTTTCCCTTATCCTCAAACTTAGCATTCTATAGCAAAACCAATTAACCAACCTGGAACTCCCTTCATAATTCCTTCTTATTAAGAAGATTCTTCATGACCTGCTTATGTTGAACACTCCTATCATGATCTTATCTTCATTGCTCATCCAAACTATTCAATGCCCTGATCCAAAGAGAAATTGCATTACATTGATCATCATCTATATCCCGCAACAAATGATATACTAGTAACCTCAAACTAATAGGAATCCTATATTTTTCTCCATAAATAAAATCAAATGGGTTGCATCTTAGAGCTTGTTTGATAGTGACTTTATCATCCCAAAGAGCATACTTCAGCTTATCATCTTATCTCTTATTAAATTATAATCTAGAGTCATTTTGATGATCCTCATCAAGCTCTTATTACTTGAATCAGATTGTCCATTACTTTGTTGGTGGTAAGGGGAGGAGTGTAACGAGTCAATACCAAAATTATAACACAATCTCTTACACATCAATTGACTTGAAGCACATAACATTATCAAGAATAATTCTAATTGGAATTCCAAACCTAGATATAATGTTGTTGATCAAGAGATCAATCGCCACCTTGGACATTGCATTATGAGTTGGGACAACCTCAATCCACATAGTAAAGTAAAATATGTCCACTGGAATCCACTTATATGAACATTGTTGTACTTTTCTTGTATCTTTTCAATAAAATCAATCCCCTGCTGCTAAAAAAGGGGCCTGAACTAATAAAGGTATCAAAGGAAGAGCACCAACAAACTTCAAATTTCCTGAAATAATTGAAAACAATCAAACTTCCTTATCATCTACTCAACATCCTTGAATAGTATAGGCCACCAAGAAATTTTTCTCATGATTTTATTTACAATGGTCTTGGCTTTGAAATATCCCCCACATACACCATGGTGACATTCTTGCTCCACTTCATCAGCTTGTGAGCTATCCAAGAATTTTAGCAAAACTCCTTCATGATTTCTCTACATCAACTCACCTTGGACCAACACATACCTTTGTGACTGTAATTTGAGGGTCCTTCTCTAGTTATCATCCATGTGATATGGACAAATCATGCATGATAGGTAGAAAATAACATCCTTCCACCATGCATCCTCAGAAAAAATACATGAATCAACAACACTAGTGTTTACCTCATTTACCTATGTTGCATCCAAGTTGGAATTAGCTATCAACTTGGCAAAGCCTTGGCCTCTAACAAGCTTAGTTGTCTATATTTCCATGTCATACTCTTGGATTTTTTTAATCCAACAACACCTTTTACTTGAGGCTTCTTGTTGCATGAAGATATCCTTCACAATTGGGTGTGACCCATATGCTATAATTTTAACACCCACAAGATTTTCCCTAAAGTTCATAACTTTGACAAAAGCATAAGAATTTTTTTTCATTGTTAAATACTTCAATTCTACTACGTGTAGTGATTTACTAAAGAAAGATACCAGCTATTCATATCCATCTTTATTATTTTGAAACAACACAACACCAATAGTATAAAATGAAGAAAAATAGAACAACTAGAGAGGCTTGGAATAATCTAGACTCACCAATACATGAGTCTTCAAGATTACTTGCTTGATATCCTTGAATGATTTAGTTGGTTCTAAATTCCATTCAATTGACCATCCCTTCTTGAGCATCTTTTATATGGCTTTGTTCTTCTCAAAAAAGTAAGGAACAAATCTCCTAAAAGAGTTGATTTGACCAAAGAAGGACTAAATTCCTTTGACAAACTTGGGTTGAGGGAAAGTTTGATTGACTTAACTCTTTTAGGTTCTATCCTTACACTATCCTTTGACACAATATGCCCTAAATATTTACCCTCCTCAATATAAAATTTATATTTCTTGGGTTTTAATGAGATCCCATACTCTAAACCTCTTTTAAAAATTAACTCTAAGTGTTTGCAAGGCTCACCTATTTCCTTTGAAAAATTAGTTAAATCATCTTGGTAAACTAATATGATCCAATCGATAAAAACAATAAAAGCCACACCCATTGCTTTCTAAAAAATTGAACTTGCACTCTTCAAGCCAAATGGCATCCTCATGTACACATAAGTGCCCCATAGAGTAGTGAATATTGTCTTGTGTTGTTTTGACTCTTTCACAACCACTTGGTTGTATCCTGAAAACCCATCCATCATGGAAATTAGTTATAATCCTATTACTTGCTGCAACAAATGGCTCATGATTGGAAGAGGATAGTTGTCTTTAAGGGATTTAAGGTTGAGGTTCTTGAAGTCAACACACAACCTTATCTCCATTTTCTTCTTTCTCACTAGGACAAGGTTAGATAGCCACTTAGAATGTCTAATATCTTTTATGATTCCCACTTCCTTTATTTTCATCAACTCCTTTTGCATTTGGGGAGCTAGGGTAGGACCGACAAGTCTTTTTTTTCCCTAAATGGTTTAACATCAGGCTGAAGAGGGACCATATGCTAAAACTAAATATCCCTATAAGCCTTTAGCTCATCATATGCCAATGTAAAATATTTTTTAAATTTATGTAACAGGGAGATCAACATCTATTTTTATGAGGTTTAAGCCTCTTACCAATGTAAACAATTTTGGGATTTTCACTTGTCCCCAAATTTACTTCTTTAGAATCATCTTCGTGAGTTGATTTATTTTTGTTCTTACAAAAGTCTTCATTTCCAAACATATTCTCTAAGGAAATCAATCCTTTGGGAATATTATATGTCTTGAGCTATACTATCTCATTCCCAAACATTGTTTCTTTTCCATTTTCTATTTCCACCATTGATTATCAGTCAATCGACTAGTTTTCAAACTCATCAATACAATTTAAGAACTGTAGATCTATTGAATGTCATCAAATACCTGTCAACTATATATGTTATATGACATGGAAGGTCTTGCTAATAATTCAATTCTTTTCTGCAACAAAGGAAGATCTCCATTTAGATTGTACCTTGATGTTGTAACAACAAGAGAATCAACCTCTATATTCTAACTTCTATCCAATCATTCCATACCAATGGCATCAAACATCTATATGCTATCCCAAACATTTTTGTACATTCTGAGTTTTCTCTCTTTTATTGCATATGCACCTTTCACTTGTTGCACTACCAACTCAAAATTTATATGAATCTTCATACATCTAACACAATGTGTGTGAGTGACATTCAACCCCAATAATAGGGCCTCATATTCAACAATATTATTAGTACATGGGAAAGTCAACCTAAATAAAAAAATTTGTTTCTCACCATATGAAGATTAAAAGCTACACTAGCACCATTACCTTCCCTTAAGAAATCTCCATCAAAACACATAGTCCAAAGACCATCTTTTATCTCTTTGTTAGCATCTAGTGGAGTAAGAGTAGCTCTACTGATGGGCTTAATTAATGGATAGTTTTCCTTCATTATTTTATGTTTTTATCATTTCATTTGCCAAGTTTCATAAACATTCCTAAGAATTCATACAACTCTTATACACCTTTCATGCACTTTAAAGTAGACTTATGTATATGGAAATACAAATATGATATGTTGACATTTGTATGTGTGAATGATTGAATTTTCATGAGATTTACTATGATTCTATGCTTAAATTATGATTATTAGTGATGTGCATGTCTTAGGGATGAAACTAACATCTTGCACATAAAAGGATTGTAACCTATAGCAACTAGATTTCCAACTCGCAACATAAGGACTGTAGATGGTTGTAGGGGAGAGGTTAGAATTGTTGAAGCATGACATTTCCAGAGGAGAAAAAAGGTGACCATTGAATGGCCAACTGTGATTCACCACAACATATTATTATCCATTGATTAAGACTACCAGAAGGAGAAGAAGTCTATTCTGAGTAGGACTAACCCATGATGTGACATTTCATAGAAACACGTCTCTATCATGGTAGTTAACCGTTAGGGGAAGAGTTCTAATTCAGTTCTCTTCTTATGCTTTATAATTATGGTTTTATGTTTTAAAGACTAATTCCTCTCCCTATCTTTGAGGGAGAGTGAACGAATAAATTATGATACTATTTTTAGTCCTAGAGAAATAAGACTCCTCATAGACCCTATATAGTGGGATCTATTGTTGAGGAGTAAATCTAGTTACTAGTTACTAGTTGATAGTTAATCATTGCTAGTAGTTTCTTATCGTTGTTAGTTATTTTTCTGTTATCAGTTGCAATAGTAGATATGTATTGTTGAATGATAAATCTTTAATAGATTCTTCTTAAATTGTATGTAAGAGTTTAGAGTTTTTATGCAATAAAGGAGCTAGTTTAATATCATGATTTGATGATTAAGTAGTGAGTGTTTGACGTCTTTTGTGGAAGAAACAACTCAAGAAAATGCCACTTGAGGTACTTCTATCCACTCTATTTATTGTTATTAGATTAATTAATGCATTATTGGATTTAGTTAAGATAGTTTCCAATTACATACATGTTGAATTCAAGAATGTGATTGTGTAGTTGAATTGAATTTTGTAGCTTAATATTTTTTGTATTCTTTAGAGGAATCAGTTATAGTTCAATGTTAGAAGTTAATAGTTACAATTTTGAGTGATAGGTACTCATAGCATAAAGTAGTAGCTTACGCTTATTTCCCCTATTTTGCAAATTAGCATTTCATTTCCTTTTCCAACTTTTACAATTTTTTGTACATATGTAATGACCTATACTCCATTGATATAGGACATGTTTAGAATCCATGAATGTGTATATTGTGCCAACACTATTTAAGGCATACAAGTCCCTCGTTGATAATTAAATGAAGCCTCAAATGAAAGATGAACTGTTCACTTAAGAATCTTCCCTCTGAATTGTGTGTCTACCTATAGCACCAAGTTAATCGGAAATTAGAGAGGCCCTACATTTTTGGTGCCATTGTCGATGATGGTGCTAAGTTCAAGATTTTCCTATATATTTTCAATTATTTTCAAGCTTTCATAGTTTAGAAATTTTTTTTTTAGCATTAGGGTAAATAATTTTTATCCATCAAAACAACACGAGACTAATAATGTACAAGAATCGTTAAACTAAAAAGTATCAACCATTGCATGTGGAGGCAGTAAGACACTCTAGGAAGATTTCTCCCTTCAACGCATGAAGCATTAGAGGATACTAGTGAACATAGCGAGGGTATTCCTGAAGAAGAATAAACCTTGACACTAGTACCTACACCAAACACATAAGATACTTCTTGCATATACATTAGAATCATGGGTGATGCAACAGTAGAACACCTACCAGAGCATCTAACATTTGAGTTCCCTACAAACAATTAGGAAAGGGTTGGTTCTTTGAATAACATACCTCCTTCAACACTACATGTATTTTATGGTCTGGTTATAGGGGACCCAAACACCTTTCATATTGATTTTTTTGTGCTATGCCGAAGTTATGACTACACCACAGATTCTCATAGACTCAAATTGTTTCCAACAACACTAAAAGATGCTACTCTAAGATGGTTCATGGGGTGGGAAGAGATGTTGTTCCCAATTAGAACATAATGAAGACAAAATTCCTGGAGAAATACTAGGATTATTACAGAGGCATAAATAGAAAGAGGGATGACATCTTCAAGATGTCACAAAAATAAGATGAATCTTTGGAAGATTATATTAAGAGGTTTCAATTCTACCTCAAGAAATACCATCAAAATAGACTCTCTGATGAATGCTTTAAATTGGTATTCTTAAGGGGAGTTAATGAGGACCATATGTATGCAGTCAACCTCATTAGGTAGGAGACATCTCACATTTACCATTTGATGGGATTTTTTAACTATGTAGAAACTATTCCAGGTCCTTTAGCAAGAAGGCCAAAGGAGATATGAAATATTCTATCAACAAATCATCCACTAGAGTCTCAAGGGTGAAGTTGAGAAATATTCTATAAAACATGAAGGAGGATATCATTATCCACCTAGATACCCAAATAGATACTCTCCACATCAAGAAAAAGAAAGAGGAAGCATAAGTAGCCCTCATAGAATACTGCCCACACTGTTGAAAGAAGAAGATCAATTGTAAGTGGAAGAATTTTGCCAGTATTTTTGAAGATAGGAAAGTGAAGCTAGAATGTCATGCCCTAGAAGATAAATATGGTCAAGTGTTTTACATATCTCAATGTAAACCATCGAAGCCAAGACAAGGTATTCCCCAAGATCCTTTGAACATGTCATTTATAGGTAATAATGCAAATCTATCTAGTTGGAACCCTCAATCTTGGATCAATGTGCAAAACTCACAATGGCTAATGCCCCAATCCAATTGGAATAGAAAAAAAAAGGCATGTGGCCACCACAAAATTACCAAGGACCTAATTATAATTCTCAGTGGCCACCCCAACAAAATCAATGGAAACCTTAATGGAAAAGAGGTCAATAGTGGAAAATTCAAAATCCCAATTATCAGTAGCTATAGTAGCCCTTGTAGCCACAATAGTAAGCTATAATACCAATCCCAATAATAGTTGCACCAATACCACCAAGAGAACCTCAATTTCCAGCACAACCTACACCTAACCCAAATAATGAGCCTATCAAATTTAGGCTTATGCTAATGACACTATACAATACCCCACCTATGGGGTTGAGATGATGGTTGCACACCTTAGATCAGGGAAAATGTTAACTGGGCCTTCATCTCCTCACGTCACAGAGTTGACTGACTAGGAACTCCTAGCAAAGCACATGGAAAAATTACCTAGGGAACCTAAGTCAAATCAATTCAACCCAATAACCATGAGTCCAGAGCCTCCATTCCTTGAGAGATTAATAGTCTAAAAACATCATTCACAAGATAAAATTGATCTATTAGGACAACTCAAGGATGTTTGCATCAAGATACCTCTCATCCAAGACATTAAGGAAGTACCCATTTATACCAAAATAGTGAGAGGGTTATACCTCAAAAATATAGGAAAGAAACGTAAAGACCCTTAAACTGTACATGTCTTAAGATAACTTGTAGACATTATTTTGGGAAACATAATTTTCCCTGAGTATACAAACCCTAGGAGCCTTGTAGTGGGTGCCAAAATCAATGGTACTCTCATTAAGAATACCTTAATTAACCTTGGGGAAACCAGTAATGTAATGACCATAGAAACCATGAAATTATTACAACTAATGGAGCTCAAACCTACACCTATTGTGTTACAGTTAGCAGATAAGTCTATAGTCAAAACTGGGGGAATCATAGAAGAGTTGGTAATAACATTAAGCTCATGGGAGTACCCTGCAGACTTTATAATGTTACAACCTAAATCTAATCTTGCAAGATATCCCCTATCTAATAGAAATATAACCAATAAACTAATCCTCTATCCACCTGCCCAACTACATGCAAATTTAGAGAAAACTGCATGGCCTACCCTAGATGAGGAAGACTAGTACTCATTATAAACTCTAATGACTATTGAATGAAATACCTGGTTAGAAAACTAAGATGAATATTAATTGATTGCAAACATCATGCAAAATAATTATGGTAGGGATCCACAACAACATGACTATCTAACATGTTTACAAGACCCTTTGCAAGACATAATTCCTACCAAATCTAAGTCCATTTCTCAAATTTACCATACCTTATTGCCACATCATTGTATTCCCAATATAGCAGGTCTTGAAATTTCATCTATTTAAACATCATCCTTGACTTTAGAGATTATGCCAAATAAGACATTAAATTCAAACAACCAATTGATTGTTGCACAACAGACTTCACTGTTGAATATGTTGCAGTCACATGCAGTTGTATTTGCATGGGATTACCATGATATGAAATGAATAGACCCAAACCTATACATGCATTGGATTTATATCAATGAAGGCTCTAAACAAGTTAGGCAACCCCAAAGGTGAATGAACCCTATAGTTCATGACATAGTCAAAGTAGAATTACAAAAGTTGTTGGATGGAGGATTCATCTATCCAATATTTGACAATAAATGGGTGTATCCACTAGTAATTGTACCTAATAAAGGAGGGAAATGGAGAGTGTGTGTGTGTAGACTATTATGAGTTGAATGCAACAACTAGGAAAGACCACTTTCCCCTTCCATTCATTGACCAAGTACTAGATTCATTAGTAGGCAAGCAATACTTTTCCTTTTTGGATGGGTTTAGTGGATACAATTAGATTAAGATAGCCTTAGAAGACCAAAATAAGACAACCTTCACATGTCCTTGGGGTACATATGCTTACTTTGTCTTGTCATTTGGGCTATGTAATGCACCTGCCACCTTCCAAAGGACAATACTAAGCATATTCTCAAACTTTGCTCATGATTATATGGATGTTTAGGTGGATGATTTTACAACTTATGGGAATACTTATGAAGAAGCACTTTCCAATTTGGAGAAAGTAATATAGAGATGTCAAGATCATCACATGTCCCTGAGTCATGATAAATTCTTCATGATGATGATTGAGGGAGTATTTTTGGGATATTTCGTGTCCAATGAGGGAATCCAAGTAGACCCCCAAAAAATTGAAATAATATCAACACTTCCTATACCTCAAAAACAAAAGGATGTTAGAAGCTTCCTTGGCCATGTTGGGTACTACAAGATATTCATACAAGATTTTAGTAAACTTGTAGCACCACTATTTGTCTTATTGTCTAAATATTTTGAGTTTGAATGGACATCTTCTTGTCAACATTCCTTTGAAGCTCTCAAGGTAGTACTAACCAAGACCCCTATCTTGAGAGAACCAAACTAGAATTTACCTTTCCATATCCATATAGATGCTTCTAATTTTGAAATAGGAGTTGTACTAGGACAACAGGATGGAAGCCTTGAGTGTGCCATTTACTATATTAGTAAAAATATTCAAGGGGAAGAACTCAACTATACAGTAACTAAAAAGGACATGTTAGCAAGTGTTTCATGCAATCAACAAATACAAACACTACATTACAGGGTATTATGTATTCATACATGTTGACCATACAACAATAAGGTATCTAATGAACAAACCAGTAGTTTGTGGTAGGCTTGTAAAATGGTTACTACTACTTCAAGAATTTGATATTACTATTATAGAAAAGTAAGGGAAAGCTAATGTAGTATATGATTACCTCTCTAGAATGCCAACAAAATTAGAAGATGTTGTAGATGATTGATTTCCAAATGATCGTCTATTTTCTCTCTTTCTTCATACACCTTGTTGTGCAGACATAGCTAAGTATTTGGTAGCAGGGAAAACACCACTACATCTATCACCAAGGGATAAGAGGTAATTAGTTTAGAAAAAATTTCCTTACTCATGGATAGATGGATATTTATTCTACACAAGGCTTAGCAATATAATGAGGAGATGCATCAAAGAAGATGAAGTATATGATATCCTCAGAGCATGGCATGATGAACCTTGTGGGGGAAACTTTGTAGCAAAGAGGAAAATTTTTAATATTTTGAATACTAGCTACTATTGGAAACACCTCACAAATATGCAGTCAATTACACTAGGAGCTATGATAGATGTCAAATAATGGGAAGGCCAACAAAAATAGATGAAATACCACTACAACGACAATTAATAATAGCACCATTTGATAAATGGGGACTAGATTTTATTCTCATTTCCCCAACATCAAATAACAAAGAATACATACGGGTTTTTATTTATTACCTTACCAAATGGGTGGAGGTCAAACCTTTATAGTTTGCAAGGGATGGGAATGTGGAAAAGTTTATCTATGAAGATATCTTAACAAGATATGGTGTTCCTAGAGAAATTTTCATAGACCAGGGGCCACAATTTACATCTAATCTGATCACAAAAATAGTGTAGGAATATGGGATCAAATAATAATTTTACACCCTACTAGCCTCAGGAAAACGGTCAAGTGGAGGTCACCAATATAGAAATTGAAAACATCCATGCAAAGACAATGAAAATCCATAGGAAGGATTAGGCAACCAGTTTATCTAAAGTAGTTTGATCTTATAGGACAATCTGGAAGACAACGATAGGCTTTACACCATATGAATTGGTGTATGGTAAAAGGGTAGTAATTCTAATAGAATTTGAATACAAGACTCTGAAGACAACAGTCAAATTGGGCATGGACTTATCAACAACACAGAAGGAGAGGTTACATAACCTCAATGTAGTAGATGGAATAAGAATGGAAGCAATACACCATACTAAAATCATCCAAAAACAAAGGATGCATTGGCATGAATAGTTTATTAAAACCAAATAATTTAGTGTAGGTGATTGGACTTTACTTTATGATTCAAGGTACAAAGATTATAAGGGAAAACTATAGACTAGATGGCTTGAGCCACATGAAATAAAAATAGTCTTTCCAAATGGAGAAGTTCAATTAAAAACAATTAATGATGTACAATTTTCATTGTTAGTTAAATGGCCATAGCTTGAAGCTCTACAAATGACCATTAGAGAAGGATGACTTCAATTTATCACTACAATATCAATTTGAGTCACAAATACAAAATTTATTGAAAGCAACAAGCAATTCTTTACAAAAAATAGTAGATAAGAAACACAACTTGTCCTCTAACATTTCATAGGTATAATTCTATCACACATCTCACATGCACACACTGCACATGTGACATTTGATAGTCTTCATTTTTTGAACCAGTAGTAGAAGCAACAAGGACCTACAACATCATGCCCCTAGATGAAAAAACTATAGAAGGGACCTGTTACTACATGAGCCCATAAAAATTGCTTATTCATCATTCCATATACACCCATATTAGTTGTATATCCATTACTCCATCCACACATGTAGTAATACACATTACACTTCACTACATGCAACTTAAATTTCTTTCATCAGCATGTAGCCATCATACCACCTTTTTCAATTCCATCGTACCATGCAATAACTTTCACCTCACCCATAGCGTACTTTCCTCAACCTTTTTCATCCATCATTCTAATGTCATTTCCATGTGTCACACATATATTTCCTTCAACTTCAAACCATAACTGCACATAGTTCATAGCAGTCATGACATATCATTTCAAATTAATCTACAGGTGGCATTTAGCTACTTCACATTAGTTATAATTCAATTCAAATAATTCCTAAAAGGAAATAGAAAAGAACAATGGAAAGAACTAATAAATGAGCAATTTTTTGAAGGAAATATATTACCAAATAGATTGAAGTAGTAAAACTAAGCACCACCAAAGCAAGAGAGACACAAGAATTTGATAAGGGGAAAAAACAAGAAAAAACCCCAATATTATGAATGGAGGCAAAATGGCTAAAGAATAATACAAAGAGAGAGAGAGAGAGTTGCAGCCTTAGGCTTGCTTGCTTGAGTCTTAAAGAATGAGAGGAGAGGCACCTCAATAAGTAGAGGTGAGAAGAAGGAGTTAGAATGTAACTCCCAACTCAATGAATGCCACCATTCATCTATGTGTGTGCAAAGTGTCACCTCTTAAAGAGGTGGTTACAAATATTCCTTAAAAAGGAATTAAAAATAGCATCCTCACACATGTGTGAGATGAAAAAAAAAGACAAAAGACTTGTAGGGATTCCTTTGGAATATTCCTACAAGTTAATAAATAATTACAATTAAAGAATAACCTTTACCAAGTAAAGATTAATCTTCTAACAATTCCTACATGTACACTCTGCATTAACTATCATAATTATCATTGAAGATTACTAATTTTATGCATATTTATCATTCATGTGTGCATTTCAAATATCATGTTTAACTTTCCACTACTTCTAATTTATAACTCTTCCTGATCCGTACATACTAAATGAGGACACTTAGCAACTTTAGTTGGGGGAGGGGTATTCAAGACTATATTCCTTAGTTTTTGTTATTGAAAAATTTATGTTGTTTCATTTTCCACCATAATCAAGAGATGGAGAGTTCAGAGGAGAGAAAGAATCCCTTAGTAGCAGAATTAGGAAGTGCATTTGAGTGATATTGTATACATCACAACAAAAGCAATA
Source organism: Sequoia sempervirens (assembly GCA_007258455.2). Classification (NCBI taxonomy): domain Eukaryota; kingdom Viridiplantae; phylum Streptophyta; class Pinopsida; order Cupressales; family Cupressaceae; genus Sequoia; species Sequoia sempervirens. The sequence goes on along the minus strand of VDFB02281492.1, from coordinate 1,009,831,575 downwards.
TAATTGGGGTGAAATAAAAAATAGAGCAAAGTAGAAATAGTAAAGTGATTGTGGATTATTGAAGCATTGCAATAGGAGTGGCACTATAAGAAGAGAACCAACAACATAAAATTTTCTACTAGAAGATAGATAATGCATTCCTATATTTCAACAAGCTGGTTGGTTGGTCTATTTCTTGATACTTACAGAATTTAATGAAGTGATGACCCAACAATTTTCCAGCACCCTCCAAAATGATGAGGAAATTGTCAAGGGTTTGAGGGTAGACGCATCAGAAACAACTATAGATGAATTGTTTGGTCTTCCAAGAGTGGGAGAGGAGATTCTAGTGAGAGTAGATGCAATTAGAACAAGGAATGAATTCTCCTTGCCAAGAGAAAACTTGGACTCTTCCTCACAAGGTACTAAACGCTTATCTTTTCCTTGGATTTGGGCCTCTATAGCTTCTCATTTTATTAGATACTTAACATGTGATGAAAGATAATCATAATGTATATGGTTCATTTTAAATTGTTAAATCATTTATACCATGGAAGGTGTGGTCACGAAAAAAGTAACCCTTTTACTTTTTCTAGTTTTGTCCCTCCTTGTGCTTGATTTCACCTTGATTTAATGTTGTAATGTAACTTATACATTCACATTAATTCTTGAATATTCAAATTATTAAGACTTTATGATATCTTGCGAAGGTGTTGTGAAGTGTTGTAACACACTTCTACACTTTCCTAGACTCTTCTTATTATAATTCATCTAAATATTCCCTTTTTATCCCTTATCAAGTCTTATTTCAAAGTTTTACAAAGTCTTGTAACAAGATTTCATGCTTTTCTAGGCTTGTCACCACTAATTACAATTTTCTTATGCTTTATTTGGCCCCTTTATACACTTATAGGCCTTATTTAAGTGTATTTTTTAAATACAAACCTAACAAACAACATTAAATACAACTTAATTCCTGACACCCACTTACATGCCTTAAGTGGGACCCATTCTCCATGGGTGGCGAATGAGTCCCTCTTAGCACAAAATTCAAAATAATTTCAAATTTCCTTCAGGTTTTTATTCATTAAGACCTTATGTCGGCTTGTGATGTTGTATTTTTGGGTAATTAGGGCATAAGTGTGTATAAATAAGTGTTTTTCAATCCATTTTAACCCCCATTCATTCAAGTATTCATTCATCCATTCAATCATCCTTGCATTCCATCTAAGCACTTGAGCATCATAGCTTCATTGAATCAATCATCTTGGAGCAGCCATTGACACATATTTAGACTTCAACAACAAGGGTTTGGTGAGTTTAGGGCACTTTCATGTTGTTTATTCATCATTATTTTCTTTTTTTCATTTCATTTCTTTATCAAGGGTTTGATTACCAAAGTGGGATTTGACCAAGGAAAATCCCTATACTCTAACCCTTAACCATTTTCCCCCTCTTTGCATGTGTGTTTGCAGGTCTTGTAGGTAGATTTGTCAAAAAAATAGGTTTTCAAAAGTTTTCAACAAGTCATAAAAGTGATTGAAGTCAACCAAACCCTAATTCAATCTTAGAGACAACATTTAGCCTATTTTATGTAGATTTGATTCCATCAACTCGACAAGAAGACAAGTGTAGATCTGGACCCATAAAGTTGACTTCAGAATTTGTAGATTTCTGGAGGAGGATTTATTTTCCATCAGTGGTGAATGATTCCCACTTCTAGGTTGGAAAAGGTGATTTCATCATAATTTAGTTCTTGACAATTAGAAACCAGTTTCAAGACAGTTTACCAAAGGAAGGATTGATTCACCATCAATGGCGAATGAGTCCCACTGGGCATCAATAGTGATTTTTTTCAAATTCTAGAACCTTCGAGCATCAGTATTCCATCTCCAGGTGCACTCTATTCAATCTCATTCAATTTTGTTTTCATTTGTGCATGTTTCTTGTTCATGTTTGCATACAACACTGTGTTTTCAAACACTTCATATTCCCTAGTTTTGCATACATAATCACTAGTGTTTTTTAGTTCTTTGCATTTAAATTAATTCATTAAGGCATATTACATCTATATCATATCCCTCTTTGAGTGTAAACATTGCATTTTGGGCCCTAATCATATCTCCTTTTAGGTGAAAAACCCTAGAAGGAGCATATAGCATTAAGGTAACCCAAAATCTTTGTCTCCAGAAGGCATGTGAATGTTGCCAATTTTCTATACAGCCTATTGAAAAGAATTTCTTCTGAGTACAAAAGAAAAAGAAATCAGTCAACATTATCACTTTTTTTTTTAGTCACTTTATTGGTAAAGAGGAGCCTTAGGGTTCAATTCCCAAATGTGTCTTGGGAAGATTTTTTCAATTGCAATAATATCAATTCAAGATTCTTTAATTACCTAATGAAGAAAATAGGGGTCAAGAACAAAGAATAGAAGAGCCTGTTGTGACTAATCCTGAGGGATAAATTCCCTCTAGTTCCCTTAGTGGAACACCTACCCATAGCACAAAGGAACCAAAAGAGTAGGGTTTATAGGAAACACACCCTATAGCGTTTGTTGAGCATCTCACAACTAAAAGCAATACGAAAACCCTTGTTCCTAGTAAGAGACCACCAGAAGAAAAAAAGTAAAAGAGTGGAGCTTCAAATTTTGCACCTGCAAGGGGGTAGAGGAATCCCACACAATATAGGAGGCGATCACATTGCCTAAAGAGGAAGGGGCCAATGAGAGGAACAAACAAAAAGTAAAAATATGTCATGATAAAGACATTCAAATTCAGAGGGGAATTCCCTTGGTGAAAATGTAAAAATACCAATTGTACAACCATTGTAACTTTCTAGCACTTCTGACTTTGATTCAGAAGATATTTTGTAGCTAAAATGATGATAAATAGATCTCTAAATAGCCCTATTTCAGAGGAGTGTGAATATATAGATGAAATGGAAGAGGAACAAATTTTAGAAAATGTACCATAGAAAAATGGCTCTTGGACATTTTCATGGTCTTTTAGGTCTTCCTTCATGATGCTTGGTCCATTTTTCTTTGATTTAATGTTGTAATGTGGCTTAAACATTCACAATAGGTCTTTTAAATTCAGATTATGGTGTCTTGTGAAGGTGTTGTGAAGTGTTGTAAAAAATTTCTACACTTTTCTAGACTCTATTCATTATAATTCACCTAAAAATAACCTTTTCATCACTTATCAAGTCCTATTTTGAAGTGTTGTAAAGTCTTGTAACAAGATTCCATGCTTTTATAGGCTTAATTTCACTATTTACACCTTTCTTATGCTTCATTTGACCCCTTTTTGCACTCATAAGGCTTAATTAAGTTTATTTTTGAATGTAAACCCAACAAACAACATTAAATTTGACTTAATTCCCGACACCCTCTTACAAGTCCAAGGTGGGACCCATTCACCATGGGTGGCGAATGAGTCCCTCTTGGCTCCAAATTCAAAATATTTCAAATTTTCTTTCGGGTTTTTATTCAAAATTACCTTATGCCAACCTCTGATGAGGCATCATTAGGTTACTAAGGCACAAATGTGTATAAATAAGTGTTTTTCTCCTCATTCACTTGCATTCACAAAACATCAATTCACATTTGAGCACTTTGCATCATTCAATCAAGCATCTTGGGGTAGCCATTAACATAACTTCAGATTTCTTCAACAAGGTTGTGGTGAGTTTAGGACATTTTCGTGTTGTTTATTCATCTTTCCTTGTTCATTTCATTCATTTTCTTCATTAGGGGTTTGATTACCAAAGTGGGATTTGACCAAGGCAAATCCCTATAACCTAAGTTCCCTTAACCATTTTTCCCCTTTTGCATGTGTTTGCAGACTTGTGTAAGTAGATTTTTCAAGAAATTAGGTGTTGAAAAGTGGAAAAGAAGTCAATAAAGTGTTTCAAGTCAACTACATCATATTTCAAGCTTGGAGACAACCTACAGCCTGTTTTCTGTAGATTTGACTTCGTTAACCTGACAAGAAGACAAGGTAAGATCTAGTGCTACAAAATTGGTCCCTGATTTCACAAAATTTTGGGAGAGGAATGATTCACCATCAATGGTGAATGAGTCCCACCTTAAGGCTAGAAAACTAGATTTTGTTAGATTCTGGATGTCAACAATCAAAAAGCTATTTTCAGAAGTTTTCATCAACATAACTAATTCGCCATCAATGGCGAATGAGTCCCACTGGTCTTTTTTAGTGATCCTTGTTAGCATTAAGGGAACTCCAGATTCATCATCAGATTCCTAGGTGCACTCTATTCTTCCTTGTTTAACTCTGTTTGCATTAGTTTTCTTCTTTATTGCATTTTCTGCATATCACACTGTGTTTTCAAACATTGCAAATTTCCTGGATTTTGCATTCATAATCAATCAATTACTTAGCTTAGTTGCATTTAGATCATCTAATTTAGTCTTAATAACATCATACATTTCCTAATTTGAGTGAACCACATTGATTTTTGAGTGAGGTTTATCTCCTTTTAGGTGAAACATCATAAGAGTGCAAGAGTAGCCTATAAACCTCATGCCCAAAAATCTATGGTTTAGAAAAAGATGAGGAAATTTTTGTAGAAGAAAATAATACTAACAAAGAACTACAAGAAGCCTTGGAGAGGATCAAACCATTAGAGGAATTATTGAAAATATATTAGTAGAAAGACATTGAGAGGGATGCTAGAATTAGATAATTGGAGGAAAGACTCCATAAGTTTGAGCATGGGTCAAAACTAGAGATATTGGCACAACTTGCCATGGTGGATACAAAAGTAAAATATGTAATGCCAAGAGCTCAATTGGACCCATTAAAACCCCCACTAGACCGATTGTTGTGTCACTTGGTGTTGAATTATGCAAGAGAACACAAGAATTATCCCAAAAAAGAAAAAGAATGGGAAAGAGAGAAAGCTCAAATGATATCTAACCACACTAGGGAACTTGAGAAGCAAGAAAAAAAAGTGAAATTTTTGAAAGTAAAGATTGAAAAATTGGCAGACAAAACAACACAACTATTGAAATGCAGGCCACCTGTAAGGTTTATGCTTTTTTATTGCAAGAAAAGTTTTTATTTTTTCAATTTATTTGAATGATTAGTGACAAACCTATTTCCATGAATAGGAAATATATTTTTTAGACACTTTCTATAACTCCACACCTGAGATGCAAGATTGATCAATTGTGTGAGTTTCATCTACAAAATTTTGTTCTTTAAGATGAAACTGCATAAAATCCATTGATGTTTGTAGGGGATCTCTAAATAATGGATTTGTCCTCTTATATTAAAAATGACCATTAAAAGGGGAGAATTCTACAAGAATATCATGAAAAAGAAAAATATATTCCCTTACAGCTCATGAAGGACAGAGTGGATCCAAATGTAGTAATAGATCAATGGTTGGATCTCTTGGATCATAGAGGAGTTGAAAATAAGATAATAGAGTGTAGGAAACATGATTATAAAAGAATGAAGGAATTAGCAACAAGAACCATCAATGAATCCTTTAACATTGTTCATAAAAAATGGGAAGAGCTTACACCAAAGCTAAAAAGGAAGGAGACACACTTTCTTTACAACTATGCACCCATAATTTGCAAGTCTCATAAATACATAAATATTGCAATGAGAAATGGAGCTACTTGGTTCCCACTTGTCTTCCATCCTCCTACCCTCCTATTTCTTGTACCACACTAGAAAAGGAGGAAACAAGGAGAAGAATAAGCAACAAAAAGTAAGAGATTGGCGAAGCTCCCAGATCAGAAAAGATACTACCTGAATCAAGGCAAAGGAGTGGACACTATGGTTGATTTCAAAGAGATGGTTGTGCAATATGACCTCCAACCTTAAAATTTTCTTAGGGACAAAAAAATAACTTAGTTGGGGGGAAGTGATGGGATTAATTAATGGCTAGTTTTCCTTCATTAGTTTATGTTTTTATCATTTCATCTACCAAGTTTCACATAAATTCCTAAGACTTCATACATCTTATATGCCTTTCATGCACTTTAAAGCGGACTTAATTATGTGGAAATACAAATATGATATGTTGACATTTTTTCATGATATTTAGTATGATTCTATCCTTAAATTATGATTGTTAATGATGTGTATTCCTTAGGGATGAAACTAACATATTGTAGCTAAAAGGACTATAACTCGCAACAATTAGATTTCTAGCCTGCAACATAAGGACTGTAGACGGTTGTAGGGGAGAGGTTAGAATAGTTGAAGCACAAAATTTCTAGAGGAGAACAAAGGTGACCATTGAATGGTCAACTGTGAGTCACCACAACATATTCTTATCCATCGAATAAGACTACTAGAAGGAGAAGAAATTTTTTTTGAGGACTTACTCATGATGTGGCATTCCCCAAAAACATGTCTCTGTCATGGCGGTTAATTGTTAGGGGTAGAGTTCTAATTCAGTTTCTCTTCTTCTTCTTTATAATTATGGTTTTCAATTTTAAAAAGTTATCTCTATATATTTGAGGGAGAGTGGATGGATACATTATGATTCTATTTACAATCCTAGAGGAATAAGACTCTTCATACACCCTATATAGTAGGATCTGTTGTTGAGGAGTAAATCTAGTTACTAGTTAGCAGTTGATAGTTAATCATTTTCAGTAGTTTTTTCTCACTATTAGTTATTTTTTTGTTATTAGTTGCAATATTAGATATGTATTTTTGAATAATAAATCTTTAGTAGATTCTTGTTAGATTGGATATAAGAGTTCAAAAATTTTATGCAATAAAAGAGTTAGTTCAATATCATGATTTGTTGATTAAGTAATGAGTGTTTAACATCTTTTGTGGAAGAAACAACTCAAGAAAGGGCCACTTGAGGTATTGCTATCCACTCCATTTCCTATTATTAGATTAATTAATGCATTGTTGATTTTAGTTAACATAGTTTCTGGTTACATACATGTGGAATTCATGAATGTGATTCTGTAGTTGAATTGAATTATGTAGCTTAATGTTTGTTGTAGTCTCTAGAGGAATTAGTTACAATTCACTTTTAGAAGTTAACAGTTACAATCTTGAGTGATAGGTACCCATAGCATAAAGTAACAACTTATGTTTATTTCCCCTATTTACAAATTAGTGTTTCATTTCCTTTTCCATCTTTTACAGCTTTTTGTACATGTGTAATCACCTATACTCCATTGACATTGGACATGTTTATAATCCATGAATGCATATATTATGCTAGAATTATCGAAAGCTTGTGAGTCCCTAGTTGATAATTAAATGAAGCCTCTCATGAAAGATGAACTATTCAATTAGGAATCCACCCTCCAAATTATGTGTCTACCTGTAGCACCAAGTTAATCAGACATTAGAGAGGCCTTATAGATACCTCATCATAAAACCCAATTATTTGATCAAATACTATTATCAAACAAGTTTATTTGATCTGAAGACTTATATCTGTAATGTCGCGGAATTGCAAATAGGAGCAATTCCACATTTTAGCACTTTTCCTAACATTTATGACACCCAAGCGCATTAATGACAAAAATCCCATGGGTTAGAATTTCATAATTCTGACTCCATGTGGACTAGTGGTGAAGCAGCAGTAGCCTAATGACACGTTTCCCAAAAATTGGTACCTTGGATGGCTATGCAGTGGGTGGGCGTCTACACGATGCACTAGCATCCTGGCAATTTTTTGAGTTTTCATAGAATCTCAAATCTTAACTCTTGACACATGTCCTAGCAGTCAGATTTTTGGGTGTAACGGCTCTTTGCTTCCCTTGCTTGCAACAAAACCCCTCATTTTCTCTCATTTTGGGGGTTCAAGCTATTTATCCAAGCTCTCTCTTCAACTTCACTCTTGAGTTCCTTGTATTCTTGATAGCAGCACTTATATAAGCAAAGCTATGCCAGACTGAGGTCCCTCCAATAGTTGTAGCTCTCTAGCAAGAATTCAATGATACATCTGTGTGCTCCAGAGAGGGCCTAAGCCTGTGGGTAATGCTATCTTTCATTCTTTTCTACTTACATCTCTTGTTCATTTACTACTTAGTGGTGTGGGTTCTACTCCCAAAGCGGGTTTTTCTTTCACCACATGCTTTGTCCTTTTTGGCTACACTCCATTTCTATCTAGCTGTTTGTGGAGGTGGGAACACAAAAATGAGGGTCTGAATAAGGCAGGCTCCTATACAACCTCAACATTTTCCCCTTGTTCTTCTATATGTAGGTTACAAAGCGGAGCTTGAAGTGAAGACTCGAACATCTGGTTGAGGGTAAGTTTTCTCCAAGTTCTCCTTGTGTTTTTCTTACAGTTTATGCTCTCTATTTGTTTATTTTGTTTAGTAGACCTTAGATCTAAGTTAGGAAGTGAGACCTTGTTCTACCCATCTAAACTCCTAAGCTTTCTATTGCTCAAGATGCCAGCGTGCCATTTGGATGGTAGCATGTTGTGCTGGCATCCTAAATCTGTGTTGTCATCCTTTAGCTGAGAGCTCCTTTGTCAGAGGCAGAAATCTAGAGGCTTCACTCTCTCAGGACCTGAGGTAGTTTTCTTTGAAATTTAGATTGTATACATTTCCTTTGCAATTTCTTCATTTGGCTTATGTTGAGGTGGATAAAGGCAGTTTGCTCCCTGGTGATCTCTTGAGAACAAACAGACCTGTGTGTAGCGAATCCCTCTTATCTCACATTTTGGTGAACATGATGTGAAAATTTCGGATCTATTTTTACAATGTTTCCATGTCTATGATAACACTTTCTCTAAGAAATATTGACATGTTGGATGATGCTCTAGATGATTTCTTAGAAGTGCCTTCCTCTATTTGTAAATCTTCCAAGAAAACTTCCTCTCTGCAAGCTGAGGAGTCGATAAACATTGTGGTGGTATCGTGGCTCCTCCAAGCCCCAAGAAACCCGTCATTTACTTGACCCCAGCTAGCACTTCTTCAGGAAAGGATCATTCTTTCTATGGGATTTCATATCATGATGATTCACAGGATTTGTACTCAAGGTTCATAAAAGATATCGAATTTACCTCTTATAATGCTATTGGGCACACATATAATACAAGAAGAAACAAATAGAATTTGGATCAACAACCCTCTATTCCTATGTCTCAACCTACTAAAGTTCCTACTTCTTTACCACCTTCTCAACCAAGTCTTCCTTCAGCACCTAAACCTGTGACTAAAGCACCAGGTGATTATGATCTTATTGAGCAACTTCATGTTACTCCGACTAAGATCTCACTTTGGAGGTTGCTTCAAACCGCTCTAATTTATCAAGAAATACTTCAATAAGCCTTGCAAAAGATCCTCTTTCCTCCTTTGCTAGGCCTATGGATGTTAATGTATTGTTGGCTCATATTCGTGTAGATTTTCTAAATATTACATTCCATCTGCAAGAACTCCCACCTCCCGATGTGCAAAAACAAGCAAACCCTTTGATGATTATAATTAATGTTGATAACATTGGCATTAGGAATAATCTCGTTGACATTGGTTCAGCCCACAATGTTTACGGTATTGACCTACTACCTAAGATTAAATTTTATTCATCTTCTCTAGCTACTTCTTTCTACATTTGTGGGTTCGATAATTTTGGCCGCCAAGCTCTAGGCATGATAATACTACCTTTGTAGCTAGGCCCCGTTACTCTACCTACTTTGGTTTATGTGATGCATGGCCCTTTACCTTACAATCTTCTTTTGGGGAGACCTTGGATTCATGCTATGGGTGTTGTAACTTCTGATTTACATCATTCTTTAAAGTTTGTTGCAAATAATTAGGTGGTCACGGTTAAAGCTGACCCAAAAGCTATTCACCTTTGTGAGTTAGCAATTGTTGGTCAGGATTCGGTCATCTCCACTCTTAAGAATTGTACCCCATCTTTAACTGCTAATGCTATGATGTGTTCCTCAGTGATAACCTCTATGGAGGTTGTCCCTGAAGTGAATTTCGTTAAAGATGAGTCACCTAAAGCAGAAAGTCATAAGTCCTCCCCATCTACTTCTTTTGAATCAAATACTTTCCTTGGTGATGATTGGGGGTCCTTGGAATTCTCTAAATTCTTCATTGGAGAATACAAAGCGAGTCCCACTTGTCTAGAGTTTTCAAATACGTCTGACAAAAAAGTGGACAATGCTCCCATTGAGGAAGAGAGTTGTGCTCATATCTAGGAAGCTAGTCCTTCCCATACTAAGGAGAGTAGTCCCACTCTTGCAAAAGAGGTTAATATTTTTGAATCGAGTAAAGAAGACAATTGTGCTCTCGTAAATGTATTTGATGTTCACTAGTGGAACAAAGCCCTCTATGTAGAGCCACCACCTCCCAAGGTTTTACAAACTCGCTATGGTTTTGGATATCAACTCGCTTCTTGGTATGGCTATGGGAAGAAAGGCCTAGGGCGTATTGAGCTAGGAATCCAAGTCCCCATTTACTTTTAAGCAACAAAAGTGCTATATGGGTTTGGGATGCTCTATCGAACAATTTAAGTAGAAACCCTGGTGGAGTATTAATATGATTTCAGTTGAACCACTTATTTTTGTCCATCCTAAATTAATAGAGGATGGAGGGAAGGCCGAGAAGGTCCCTTTAGATGTCTTCTCTTTAGATGAAGCACTTGAGGAATTCCTAGGTTCCTACTCCCCTTTTCCTCCCTTTCATCACAAAAGATGATTCCCATATTGCTTGCATGAATTAGCATAATTTGGAGAATCTGTCTTGAGTATTGATGAGGTGGACTCTCTATCCAATGTTAGTGATGACATTTCAATATCGCATCCTGGAGATCGTAGTTCCCTCTTTAAGGGGGATACAACTAAAATCTCTATAGATCCTAAGTCTTCTGAAAAAGGTAATCAAGGTTGAAAATTTTTTTCTTCTGAAGAAGCTAAAGAACATTTCAACCTCCTACATTCTCATCTTGAAATATTTGCTTGGACATATGAGGAAATTCTTGGTATTGATGAGTTTATAGTGGTTCATAATATTGTCCTATGTCCTGACACCAAGCCAATTAAGTAGAAAATCTAAAAGATCAATCCCATGGTGGCATTGATGGTTAAGACTGAGATAGAGAAGTTGTTGAAAGTAAGCTTTATCGATCCAATCGACTACTCCCATTGGATCTCGAATATTGTCGTTGTTAGTAAGCCTAATGTTCATATTCATATATGCATTGACTTTCATGATCTTAACAAGGCTTCTCTTAAGGATGATTTTTTCGTTACTTAATATAGACATGATTTTGGACTTGACTGTTGGCCAGGCCTTACTATCTTTCATGGATGGCTTTTCGGGTTACAACTAGATTTGTATTAATCTAGAGGATCAGTACAAGATAGCCTTCACTACCCCTTGGGGTACTTTATTTTATGTGGTCATACCCTTTGGGTTAAAGAATGTGGGAGCTACTTACCAATGGGTGATAACCCTAATATTTCATGATTTCATTCATAAGATTTTAGAATATTATGTTGACGATATCTTGGAAAAATCTATAACCCGTCAGGATCATGTGAAGAACCTTCATCTTATTTTTGAGAGGCTTTGACTCTATAAGATGGGACTTAATCCTCTTAAGTGTGTCTTTAATGTAGACATGGGAAAACTTCTGGGGTTCATAGTCTCTCATCGTGGAATCAAAGTCAATACGAATAAGATTGACGCTATTGTTAACATGCCTCCACCCAGGAATATTACTGAGTTGCAAATTTTACAAGGGAAGATTCAGGTAATTTGTAGATTCATATCTCAATTGGTTGATTGTACCCTTCCTTTCACTCACTTGTTAAGGAAAGATGTTTGCTTTATATGGGATGAAGAGTGCCAGAAAGCCTTTGAGTCAATCAAATCCTATTTGGCCAATCCTCCTATATTAATGTCAGCTATGTAGGATAGACCCTTTTTGATTTAGCTTGCAACATCACCATACGCTTTGGTGGCTTTGTTGGCTCAATATGATAATGTTGGGAAAGAGAGCAAGTTACTACATTAGTTGTGTCCTGGTTGATTATGAAACTTGTTACTCCTCCATGGAGAAGCAATGCCTTGCTCTTGTTTTTGCTACACAGAAACTAAGGCACCATCTTCTCCATGTTGAAACACATGTCATTGTAAAAAGTGACCTTCTAAAGCATTTGTTCTCCAACATCGACCTTGCTGGAAGGTTAGCAAAATGGGTGATGTTACTTTTTGAGTTTGATATAAAGTTCATTACTCAGAAGTCAACAAAGGGTCAAGCTATTTCTGATCAATTGGTATATGCTCCCTCATCTTGCTCCTTCTCGGGTTTGGATTTGTTTCCTGATGAGAAAATTTTTGTGATCAACTATGATCTTGAATGGAAGATGTACTTTGATGGGTCAAGATGTCAAACTAGCTCTTAAGCAGGTGTGGTCCTAATATCACCCGAAGGTAAGCTAGTCCCCCTCTCCTTTCGATTGGACTTTCCTTGCACTAATAACATCGTTGAGTACAAAGCCTTCATTGCTAGTTTGTGTGTCATGATTGCAATAAAAATAAGACATCTATGTATAATGGGTGATTCTGAGCTTATTGTGAATCAAATTAAGGGAGCCTATCAAGCGAAGCAAAGTAAGTTGTCTTGATATCAAGACCTCACTTTGTCTTTTCTTAATTGGTTCTCCTCTTTCATAATAAACAGTGTCCCTAGGAGGGAGAATATACATGCAAATGCCATAGCAAGCGCTACTTTTCTAGTACCTTCAAACAAACATACAAAAGAATACCACTTCGTGGTTCAGGTCCTTCAGACCCCAGTTGTTTTCAATCAACCTAAATTTGATGCCTTTATGTGTTCTCACATGGACTTGGGAGAATGGTTCTCTAATATTTACAACTACCCGAAGACTGGAAACTTTCCCAATGATGCAACAAAAAATGATTGCACTCATATATGAAAGCTTTCATCCCATTATATTGTTTTGTCTAATGTCCTCTATCGAAAATCCTATAACAACTTTCTTCTTTGATGTCTCACTAAAAAGGAAATACCCCTTGCCCTTAAAGAAGCCCATTCAGGCTCTGGGGGTGGACACTTTGGTGGTAAATCCCTAGTGAGGAAATTGATACACATGGGGTACTTTTAGCAAATGATGGAATAAGATTCCTTTGATTTTGTTAAAAAGTGTCTGTAATTTTAGCAACATAGTCATCTTATTCATGCCCCTACACAAGAGTTACAAAACCAGACCTCTCCTTGGCCATTTGCAAAATGGGGGTTGGATATTATTGGAAAAATATCACCTCCTTCTAAGGGACATACCTTTATTATTACTGCTACAGATTACTTCACGAAGTGGGTTGAAGTTATCCCACTTCGCTCTACGAACGTTGAAGCTATTTGTAGTTTTCTTTTGGATAACATTATTTCTCGTTTTAGATTTCCTTCTACACTTATTTCTAACAATGGTACACCATTCAAGAACAAGGAAGTAAAACAATTCTTAGAGAAGTTCCACATTCAACATAGATTTTCTACACCATATTATCCTCAATCCAATGGCCAAGCAGAAGCATTGAACAAGACTCTTGAGCTCATTCTTTGCAAAACAATTAACAAACATGATAAGGATTGGTGTTTTAGCTAACGTACACTTTGTGGGCCTATCACACAAGTGTTCATATAGCGATGGGAACAATGCCTTACAACCTCGTGTATGGTGCCGAAGCTATCATGCCTTTAGAGTTGGAAATTTGTCTTTATGGGTTTCCCTTAAAGGGTTAATTGATGATGAGACTTATCGAGCTAATCAATTGCATTAGCTAGAGATGCTCGATGAGCGCCGATTACAGGCCCTTGATCATCTTAAAGCTTATCAACAATCGTTATCAAGATAGTATAATCAAAGTGTGCTTCCTAGAACCTTCAAGGTGGGTGACCTAGTTCTTTATGAGAATCAGATAAATGCAATTGTGTCGCCTAATTAGAGGGGAAAATTTAGTCCTAACTGGTTAGGCCCTTACTTTGTTGTCTCTATGTACAGTTCAGGGGCCTATGGATTATCGTCTATTGATGGAATGCCTTTAAAAAATCCCATTAATGTGATGCATCTTCGTCGATACTATGTGTAGTGTATAATGTGTCGTGTGTGTGGTGTTCACTCTTTAAGGGTAGTAGCACTGCATATGTTGGCATTATTCATTAACACATTATGAAAAAATTTGTGTTATGATGAGACCGTGTGTGTGTCATATACATACATGTGTCTTACTATGTTGTGTATCCATGCATTACATTATATCTTTTAAGGCGGTTAGATGATCATTGTATTTAATTAACATACATCCATGTGTGTTCATTAAATTATGATAGCATCTAATGTAAACATACATTTGTATACACACATAACATCCATAACATCAACATACATGAAATTAAAGAAACATACACATCAAAGTACACAATGCCATAATGTCAAAATCAATATATATATATATATATATATATATATATTTCATGTACATGTGTATCAAGCCACTATCGTCAAAAAGTGAGTGGCTACTAAATATGTGTATCAATGTCTATACAAAAAAGATCTAGAAAACATATATATATCTCATGGTTGTAAAATTGATGTATAAAATAGGAACACCCTAAGGTTGTGACATGTGGCTCCCAGAGCCCTCCAACTTTGACTGTGGTTGTGGTCTAGGAGGGGGTTGCACAGTGGTGATGGTCCTGGAACGGTGTGAACATAATCCAGACAAGGTTGCACGCATCCCTTTGATCTCTCCCTAGAGGGAGGCTATCGTCAGCCATGCCTGCATCAACTCCTGCTACAACTGTTGATCACCTATCGGGATCATGATTGTCGGTTTCCTTGCGAGGTCATCAAGACAGTTTTGAAGGGCATCACACACCTGCTTGGTGGCATCATCCCTCATCACGGCTATGTCTCACTCTACAAGCATCATCCACAACTCCCCCAACAGCTAGTCATGCTGCCCTCAGAGTGTGGTAGCGTTTGTAGCCCCCTACACAATCTCTACCCCTTGTTCCTCATAAGCGGTCCTCAAACATGCTACTAGCTTGAACAAGTGGGAATGTCACCCCGTGGAAACTAGTTGGTATACCTCAAGGACCCCCCCTTGGATGGGCACATCAAGGGCCACCTCTAATATGCACTAGGCTATCAACCCAACCCATCCCTATACATCCTCTACAACCACAGAAAGAAAGAACATAATCAATATTGTTAGGGTTAGATATGGCAAATATCTAACAATTAAATGCAGATCTATTTAATAAATAGAGAAACTAAAACACACACAAAATAAATCATAACACAGAGAATTTAATGTGGTTCACCCAATCTGGGCTACATCCACCAAATCGCAACCATCCAATACTTTTATTATCCAATATAAAACCTATTACAATATTGCAAATAATCGCGTTTTTCATCATACTGTAATACCCATCTGAACCCCCTTTAACAAGCTTAGAAGCTTCCATATTTTTTTGGGTTTTACAAAATCGAATTTTTCTTTTTTCGTTGATTTTTCCCTTTTTCAATGATACCATATATCCAGGGGTGTACAATATACCATGGGCTATACAGTATAGTATGATCAGTCGCCACATACCAACAATCTCCCACTTGGAGACTGATCAGGCTCCACACCAACACAATCTCCCACTTGGAGACTTATCCTGGACAACACTGCTGCAATTACAGCTCCCACTGGAAATAAGTACCTTGGATCCTGCTACTCTGTTATACTTGAATTCAACCTTGAAGACCAACTAAAGCTGAAGAGGAGCTCAGCTTCTCCCTTGTCACCACCTTCGTAAACATATCCGCTGAATTGACATCTGTATGTATCTTGTCTAGCTTGACATGTCCATCCTCCACACGGACCGAATGAAATGATATCTCAACTGTATGTGTTTTGTTTTAGAATGCAAGGAAGAATTCTTTACAAGATGTATAGCACTCTGGCTGTCTGTAAATAATTAATTTTCAGCCTGTTATTTTTCCAACTGCTCCATGAAAAGTTGCAACCATATCATCTCCTTTGCTGCCTCTGTTGTAGCAACATACTCTGCCTCTATGGTGGATAAAGCAACCAACTTTTGCAATCGAGAAATCCAACTCACTATTGTCCCACCAACTGTAAATACATAACCTGTGGTACTCGGTCTGGTATCTATATCCCCTACTAAATCTGAGTCAACATAGCCTTTTAAATCAGTATTAGAGCACCCAAAACATAAACAATTATTGGATGTACCTCTCAAATACCTGAGAATCCATTTTACCGCATTCCAATGCTCAACTCTGAGATGACTCAAATACCTGCTAACAACTCCTACAACATGTGCAATATTCGATCTTGTGCATACCATGGCATACATCAAACTGCCTACAGCTGAAGCATATGGCACCTTGGACATTTTTTCTTCCTCCTCTTATGTCTTTGGACACATATCCTTAGTCAATTTAACATGACTAGGCAAAGGTGTGCTGACAGCTTTTGCATTCTCCATATGAAATCTCTATAACACCTTTTCAACATAATTAGCCTGAGATAAAAACAATTTTTTTGTTTTTCCTATCTCTACAAATTTTCATACCAAGGATTTGTTTTGCTGCCCCCAAATCTTTCATAGCAAAAAAGTTTGCTAACTATTGTTTTAACTCGCTTATGTGATCCATGTTAGACCCAGCTACAAGCATGTTATCAACATATAAACACAAAATAATGTAGCTGTCATTATCCAACCTCTTAAAATAAACACAATGGTTAGAATTACACCTGTTGTAGCCTTGCTCAACCATAAAACTATCAAATTTCAAGTACCATTGTCGAGGTGCTTGCTTCAACCCATATAAACTTTTCTTCAATCTGCACACTAGTTTCTCCTTACCTTTGACCTCAAATCCTTGTGACTCATCCATATATATTTCCTCTTCCAAATCACCATGGAGAAAGACAGTTTTAACATCAAGCTGTTCTAAATGTAAATCTTCAGCAGCCACAATACTTAAAACAATACTAATAGAAGTCATTTTAACAACTGGAGAAAAAATCTCATCAAAAACAATACCCTTTTTCTATGCAAATCCCTTTACAACTAATCTGGCTTTAAATCTTTTCTTACCTCCATCCTTCTCTTTCAGCCTATAAACCCATTTGTTTGGTAAAGCCTTTTTACCTACAGGAAACTTGCATAATTCCCAAGTTTGGTTTTTCAGCAAGGAGTCCATTTCTTCTTCCATTCCATGCTCCCACTGAACCTTGGTATCCACCTACATAGCTTCATCATAATATTTTGGTTCACCAGCATCAGTTAACAAAATAGTATACAAAGAGGGAGAGAATCTTTCTGGAGGTCTACTTATCCTTGAAGATCGTCTAATAGGAGTTTGTGGTATTTGTTGCTACTGTTGTTTCCCAGCATGAGGAACCACTGAAACATCATTGTTTGGAATATCATCCAACATGGCATAATCATTTTCTTTCTTCTCATGCTGCAGCAACAGATCTTTGTACAACACTTTCTCATTGAATATGACATCCCTGCTTCTCATAATTTTCTGATTTTCAAAATCCCAAAGCCTATAACCAAATTCATCAATGCCATATCCAAAAAATACACATTTCTTTGATTTTGCATCAAGCTTGGTTCTATTTTCAGAATCTACATGTGCAAATGCTTCACAACGAAGGTTTTGAGAAAAGAATAACTCACCTTCTTACCTTTCCATGCTTCCTCTGGAATACCACAACCCAAAGGATTAGAGGGACCTTTATTAATTAAATAAACAGCAGTGTTTACAGTCTCTGCCCACATTTTTAAAGGCAGCCCAGCATGCAATCTCATAGTCCGTGCATGCTCCATTATTGTTCTATTCATGCGCTCAGCCACTCCATTTTCCTGTGGAGTCCTTGGAACCATTTTCTGCCTACGAATACCATTAGAGGAACAATCATCTTCAAACTCTTTATTGCAATACTCACCACCATTATCAGATCTGAGATATTTTATCTTTTTACCCATCTCATTCTCAACCAAGCTTCTCCATTTTTTAAAAGTTTCAAATACATCAGATTTCTGCCTAAGGAAATAAATCCATACCTTCCTAGTTGCATCATCAATGAATGTAACATAATATAGAGTGCCACCAAGAGAAGATACCTGAGCTGGTCCCCATACATTCGTATGCACAAGCTCCAATTTCTTATCTTTCTTTTGCTTCCCTTCCTTGAGAAAACTTACTCTCTTTTGTTTTCCATACACACAACTTTCACAGAAATCCATATTAACACATTTTAGACCTGGTAAAACATTATTTGAATGAAGTACTTTCATACCTTTTGCACTCATATGCCCAAGTCTATTATGCCATAGTGTTGATTCAGAGTCCACAACAATTGTATGATCTTCTACCTGCTAAACTGCAGCAACTATTCCTGAACATTGACATTTTTCTGTAACAATTAAAATAGAAGGAACAGTATGACCTGTACAAAGATATAAGGTGCCTACTTTCATACCTTTTGCTACCACTAAGGCACCCTTTGTGACCCTCCAATTTTTATCACTAAAAGTAACAACACAACCTTCATCATCTAGTTGCCCTGCTAAAATTAAATTTCTGCTTAACTTTGGAACATGCTTACCTCACGTAGTAGCCAATGATTCTCATTCTGCAACTTAATCTTGATTCTTCCCTTTCCAACAATCTGACAGAGTTCGTTATCTCCTAAATAAACCAGCCCAAAATTCCCTTGGACATAATCAAGAAAATAACTTCTATGGGGGTTAGCATGAAATGAAGCCCCTGAATCTAACACCCAAGAATCATCAGATTATCAAGGGAAAGAATCAAAGCATCCTCATCAAATTTATTACTTACCACATTTGCCTCTTTACTTCCTTCCTTTTTGTCTCATTTTTTATTTTTTCGAGACCAGCAATCTTTCTTCAAATGACCCGGCTTACCACAGTACCAACAATCCCTCTTGTCTCTAGATTGGGACTTTCTATCCTTTGATTTTCCTCGTGACTTCCCACGATTTCGAATTGTTTCCTCTCCTCCTTTGTTCTTCCCCTGCTTTCTGCATTCAAAACACTGCTGATGTGGATGTTCCACCTGAGTTTTTCCTACGAATTTCCTCACTCAAAATAACACCAACATCATCAAACTTCAATGTATTCGAACCAGAAACAGAATTGCTAACAGCCATTACCAAGCTATTCTAGCTTTAAGGCAAAGAACACAGAATCAAAAGAGCCCTAACTTCTTCATCAAAGTTTATTTTTACAGAAGTTAATTGACTGGTGACCATATTAAACTCATTCAAATGATCAGTAACTGACCCACCTTCTACCATTTTCATATTAAATAAACGCTTCATAAGAAATACCTTATTCGAAGTGGAAAGCTTTTCATATAACTTCACCAGGGTTTCCATCAACTCTTGAGTTGTCTTTGCCGTTGTAATATTGAACGCCACTAATTGTGCTAGGCATAGACAAATACTGCCAAGAGCCTTTCTATCCAAGATCTCCCAGTCCTCATATGACATTGCTGCGGGTTTCTTGGTTTTCCCTTCCAATGGCTGCCATAAATCCTTCTGATAAAGATAGCCCTCCATCTGCATCTTCCATAATTGATAGTTCTGCCCATTAAACTTCTCAACCTTCTTACCCTCATCTGCCATAGCTCCCACTCAAGCGTGAGACTCCCACTTAGCTGTGAGACCTTCCTACAGATGATAATTGAAACACAACCTACTCTGATACCACTTGTTAGGATTAGAAATGTCAGATATCTAACAATTAAATGCAGATCTATATAATAAATAGAGAAACTAAAACACACACAGAATAAATCATAACACAAAGAATTTAATGTGGTTCACCCAATCCGGGCTACATCCACTAAACTGCAGCCATCCAATACTTTTATTATCCAGTGTAAAACCTAGTACAATCTTGCGAATAATCACGTTTTTCATCATACTGTAATACCCATTTGAACCCCCTTTAACAAGCTTAGAAGCTTCCAGATTTTTTGGGGTTCTACAAAATCATATTTTTCTTTTTTCGTTGATTTTTCCCTTTTTCGGTGATACCATATATCTAGGGGTGTACAGTATACCATGGGCTATATAGTATAGCATGATCAGTCACCACATACCAACAATCTCCCACTTGGAGACTGATCAAGCTCCACACCAACACAAGTATTGCATGGCATATCTGTGTAATCATCAACAAAGAAAACTAAAGATACTGAAATATAAATAGCATGCTCAGTATACCTGGTTCCCCTGGTTTCCAAGCAGGGTTGGGGTGAGGAGCAACATTAGGACCTGCGTTGCCAGTGTCAAAGGTTGTTGCTGGTGCTACTAGAGTTGTCGTTGTTGTGTCAATAGGTGTTGTTGGGGGTGCTGATGAGACGGGGTTAGCTGGTGGAGGAGATGATCTCCTTCACCACTGCCTTGACCTTGGTGATGTTGCCAGTCGCTCCTCCTCTTGTGGCCTCTCCTCCTCCTCGCCTTGCTCCCGCCCACCTCCTTAGCCTCTCCTCCTATCCTGTGGTGCCGGTGCTGGCACATCCCCCATGGGTCAAGATCCCCTCTGAGGGCGTCCTCTATGAACGCTAGACGAGGACAGTGCATGTCCGACCATGCATTAAAATCTATAGCTATGCTGACATTATCTGTCACAACTATCAACAGTAGATCTCGGTCAGGTTCATCATCATTTGAAGGGACAATGTTTGTGATGGGAGGGTGGGCGATGTCCCTAGGTCTAGCAACACTCCTCACTACTCATGTATATGTGGGGACTGCTGGAGAGATGGTCTATACACGACCATGTTGTCACATGACCTGGATCCAATAATAAGGCATAATAATATGATCGCAATGACCTATGAGAAAACGGACCCACTACAAGTTCCTAAGGTACCTGTTGTCATCTACCCACCAAAAAAAATGGTAGGTTCTCCATCTCAGCCGATCAGGCACAAGGGTATCAAACTGTAAATGCCAAAATTGCAAGTCACCATGTCTCCACTTCCCTATCACATCATACCAATGGACCATGGGGATAGTGTACGATCGCCTCTATGGGAACCCAACCGGCCTCGAGCACATGATGTGGGTGAAATCCCACACCTATAATAGTGTGCATGTTGTGAGGCTGCCATACACATAGTGCACGTACCACCCCAACTCCTAGTATAGGTGTGCCATCATGCTCCACCCTCAGGCAAATATCGTCCTATGCTCGACCATCTCATGTATGGTATGGACGAGGCCCCCGTGCAAGTGAGAGCCTCGCCCATTTATGGTGACTTGGAAGGCCACAGCCACAACCATCACTCGACACAGCAGGGGTGTAGTGGTCTACGCTTGATCATACCAGTGTGTGTAATATATGCCTTGTGTCATCCCCGTCGTCGGTCTGCCCCGAGTAGTAGAGAACACCCTCTGATCGCTCTCGTGCTGACCGGGTGTAATCTATCACCACCCACCATCAACAAATGGGGAGTCTGAGAATCTGATACACATCCTCTAATGTGATAGTCATCTTTCCAATAGGTAACTAGAAAGATGATGTGGTGGCATCCCACTGCTCCATAAAGTTTGTCAACATCTGCACGTGGTATCGCATCTCTAGCATAGTGAATGCATGCTAGAGACCGACCTACTATAGATTGGTGACCTCATCCTTGCTAAGGTGGTCCCTCTGCTCACGAACCAGTCGATATGCTCACCCACCAGGATGCTCCCAAATCTCAGGATAGTCCTGCAAGAAGTGAAAAAAAATTAAGTCAGAACACGAGTTTTTGGAAAAAAAATTGAAAGAAAAATTTACTATAGACTTTTGCACGGTGTGCATATGTCTCATTCTACCATTGAATCCCCGAGGATGCCAGCACGTACTCAGGACGATGGTGTAGGAACGGGACACCAGCATGTATTTTGGATTTCTACGTAGAAAAAGGATGCCTGCATAGCCCGAGATGGAAAAATTGCCTAAAAGCGTGCTAAAATTCACTATAAACGAGGTTTCGAGACCTACTTAGTCCACCTTGTGACCCTCGGTGATATCCTCCCTCAACTGATCTAGCCTCGGCGCCTCGTACTCCCTCCTACTTAGCATTTTGTTGACTTTTCTCTCATAAAATTCAATAATTTCCTTGTAGTGAATAGTGAAAATGACCCTTCTAGGGGCCCACCTAGGTATATATAGGCCCCCTAGGGCCCATTTTCCCTGGATTTTGTGGCTCCCCGATTTCTCCTAAATTTTCCCCACCTAGCTAGGGGAAAACTCAGGAGGGGGCATTACCATATTTTTCTTCTAAATCATCGAATTTTTCTTGATCAATCTTCTTGTTGTGGTAGCTTCTTCCGATTTTTGAAACTGACTTAAATTTGAGTTCTACAAATTATAATTTTGTGCAACTTTTCACAACCAATTTCGCATTGCTTGTTGAGCTCAGTTGTTGGGGGGCACCTTCGGCACTAGCTAGCTTGACCTCGATGACCTCTAAGGCACATTTTCTTAGCACGCAAATCTGTAAAATTCCAAATTTGGGCAAAACTTTTCTTCTCTACTTTAGTGTGGCTGATTTTGTCCAAAATCGAGCCCACTAAAGTGGGGGGAAAATGTACTATCATAGAATTGCACCTAGGGGAAATTTCACATTTTAGCACTTTGCCTAGCATTTGTGACACCTAAGAGCATTAATGACAAAAATTCTATGGGTCAAAATTTCACAATTCTAACTCCATGTGGACTAGTAGTGAAATAGCAACAGCCTAATGACACATTTCTCAAAAATTGGTTCCTTGGATGCCTATGCGACGTGTAGACATTTGTGCAATGCACTAGCATCTTGACAGTTTTTTGAGTTTAAAACAAAGAATCTTGAATCTTGACTCTTGACACATGTCCTAGTAGTCAAATTTTTGGGTGTAATAGATCTTTTCCACCCTTGCATGCAACAAAACCCCTCATTTTCTCTCATTTTGGGGGTTCAAGCTATTCAGTTAAGCTCTCTCTTCAATTTCATTCTTGATAGCAGCACTTCTACAAGCAAAGCTATGCCGGACTGAGGTCCCTCCAATAATTGCAACTCTCTAGCAAGCATTTAATGATGCATTTGTGTGCTCCGGGGAGAGCCTAATCCCATGGGTAACACTCTCTCTCACTCTTTTCTACTTACATCTCTTGTTCATTTACTACTTAGTGGTGTGGGTTCTACTCCTGAAGTGGGTTTTACTTTCACCACACGCTTTATCCTTTTCAGCTACACTCTATTTTTATTTGGCTGTCTATGGAGGTGGGAACACCAAAATGGGGACTATCTGACTAAGGCAGGCCCATACATAGCCCCAAATTTTTCCCCTCATTCTTTTGTGTGTAGGTTACAAAGTGAAGCTTTAAGTGAAGACTCGAACGTCCAGTTGAGGGTAAGTTTTATCCAAGTTCTCCTTGTGTTTTTCTTACAGTTTTTGTTCTTTGTTTGTTCATTATGTTTAGTAGACCTTAGATCTGAGTTAGGAAGTGAGACCTTATTCTGCTTGTATGAACTCCTGAGCTTTTTGTTGCTCAGGACGCCAACACGGCCTAAATCTGTGCTACCGTCCTTTAGCTGAGAGCTCCTCTATCAGAGGAAAAAATCTAGAAGCTTCACTCTCTCGAGGCCTAAAGTAGTTTTCTTTGAAAGTTATCTACATATACATTTCCTTCGCAATTTCTTCATTTGGCTTATGTTGAGGTGGATAAGGGTAGTTCATTCCCTGGTGGTCTCTTGAGATCGAAGAGACCCGTGTGTAGCAAATCCTTCTTATCTCACAATATATATCCTCAATGTTTCCCTAGAACCTTTGTTCCATATCCAATCTCTTGTTCTCAATATGTAAAGGAATGGTGGCATATGAAAAATCCATCTATATGCTTCCACCATTTGAGGCTACCCACTTACGTGACAACAACATTACCTGTTTAGGAGGATAGTCAACCTGGTGCAATAATTTCCATCAAGAAAACTATATCCAGGTAAGAAACAAATCAAACTTCTACATCACTCACTAACCCAATGAAATTCACTTCTCTAGAGTCCATAGAAAAACACTTACCATAGGAATTTGACACTTGCAAACCAAGGTCATCCATTACCTAAAGTGACGTATGACATTGTTGGATGAATCAAAATCAAGTATGTAATTATGTAGAAGCCAACCATTGATAATCAATGTGGTGTAGAAAGGATCAACAACTAGCTAGTTGTTCACAACTAAAGCATCGAGGTATACTTCCACATTATCCTCCACCTTTTCTTCTTCATTTTGGGTATTGGAAGGTGGTTCTTGTACAACCTCTGAAATAAAATACATAGCCCAAGCTCTATGTTCAAGGATTCTAGGAGCCTCAAACAAAGGTGAAGAAAACTCTTACTTGACTCAAAATTAGTCCCATATCAATTAGCATGTGCTATGGTAGAGGAGTACTTGGTGCTACGATCACCACATTTGCATTTGGTATGCATGAAACTATTTGACTAGGGGAAGAAATAATATGATTTTATTTTATTTCCTTTCCATCTTGGGTAACTGTAGACAGTTGGGTCACTGTTGTCCCCTTGTCTTTCTTGGACTCCTTTGTGTTTGATTTTTTTCCTCTAATAACCATATCATTTGCTTGCATAAGAGGGCATTGAGTCTTAGGAATGTATTTTTTGTTTTCTATTATTCTATAGTTTTTTTTTTATCAACAACCTTCTCAATTGGAACATATTCAAGTCATCAACACTAACTTTTTGTTTACCAGTGTCAACCTTTTGTGTTACTTCATCTAACTTACTAGTGTTCTATGCATGAATAAGAACATTCTTGTTTTTCAATTGAATGTCATTTTGGGCCTACACCACAACTACATTAGTGAGGGCCTTGATATCCTCAACTAAAGGTTTGGTCCTCTTGTACCTCTTTTGCATAAGAGACCTCATATGCTCAAAATTATGAGTTGGTAACTAATATGGTTGTGGAACAGGCTTTCCATCAACTTGGAAAATTTGGTCACTCATACTAGAACTACTATGAAACATTATGTCAGTTGTATGGTCATGAATCAATTCATCAAATTGGTCAATGTTGTCCTCGTAGTGATTTGGACCACCTTCATCATTTGAGAACTCTTCTCTCTACATAATGAAAGTGCAACAACACAATTAAGAGGATAATGTGGAAGGAAACATGAATCACACCACATATTATCTTCTTGATAATTGATATTTTTTTGGTTAAAGGATCAAGTACATATTTGTACTACTATTTGAAATTCACATTTTTCTAAGTAGAACTTCAATTATGCTATTGTGTTCTTTTATACCAATCCATGTTATATGGTTTATTGTGCAATATTTTTCCTTCATTGAAATGTGTGGACACGCCTTGAGGTGGCAACACCTTCTCATTTTGTTCCACCTTGTAAGACAAGTCCTTCATGACACCCAGTAGCTTGTCTATTTTTTCCTCGATTGAGAGGAGTTTGTTCATAGCAACCCTATCTAGTTGTGACAACTTCACATAAACTCTTTTCAATTGTTTAATGAATGCCCTCATGCTACTTTCAATGATTATGGTTGTAGCATATGCTTCCCTGAGGGTTCTTATCTCTTAAAAAAATAACTTATTTTATAGTCAAATGCACCACAATAAAACACAATACACATTGATTCATTGGGATTAAGATGTCAGTGTATATTTCTCATGGTACTTGGATGAACCTAATGTTGAATTCAGTCATCATCTCATTGATGCTCTCCTTGATGGTGGTGAGCTCATGGATGGAAAACTTAGGATCAATTTTGTCCCCATACTACATTATGAAAACATTAACAAATTCTTCCAAGAATGAAATATTGCTATCAAGCAAATTTCTAAACCACTCCCTAACACTCTCCTCCAAGGAGTGAACAAATGCCTCCATTGTCACATCCTCATCTTAGATCTCATGCTCATTGGTAATGTTGACAAAGTGTCTCAAGTGTTCTTCCCTATTTATGGTGACATTTCCTTGGAATTTTGGTACCTTTCATTTGATATCACTAGGAATGGGATTGGGATAATTTGGAATCCAAAATAAATTATCCAATTACTTATACCTTTCAGTCCCTGATGGTTGCCTAACTGGTGTAAATCTTTGATCTTGTCTCTAAGGATTGTTCCCAATATTTTGTCCTACATTTTTCTATTGTGGTATTTGTTGACCTTATTGTTGGAAAGCTAAAGCACTGTCCCAAGTCAATTGATCAATTTTAGCTTGCAATTCTTTCCTTCTTCTATATTTGTCTAATAGGTCCAACTCAAGTCATCTATATTTTTTTTCCTATCACTAGTATTATTTTGAATGTGTTGATTAGCATCATAAAATGTCTAATCAAATTTAGAGCCTTGGGACCTAGTAAGAGAAGGTTTTTGGTGGTCAATTTAGTGAGCACATCTATTAAAGCACTACCCAGTGTACAATTTCTCCTTACATGTAATATTCCTAACATAAAACTTTAACATAAAGACTAATTTACAAGTTGAATTCAATGAACAACAATATATGAACACACAGATAACTTTGATATATTGATAAAAACTAGGATTTTATATGCATATATGATATATCAAATGCAACACACTAATACTGAATCTAAAATGATAGACAATGCTACTACAAATCAACAATAGTACTTTTGACTTCCTTACAAATTCCTTGAATCTCAAATGCAATCCTTGAATGAGAATTCGATCAAGAACCAAAGGGGTTTCATTCTTTGATCCTAGTGATCATTGGGTTTTCATCCACAAAAGAAACTGTAATGGTCACACTATACAAAGTACAAAAATAAGACATTTTTTTTCATTATAAATTACAAGAGACATCATAAATAGTTTTCATCTTTCTTTTATTTAACAACAAAACTCTCAAATATTAGCTTCAAGAAACGAATACCAACATCCTAGCCCAAGAATTTGCAAAGATTTTGACCAATGAGAAGGGCTTGCTCTCCACCCAACTGTATTGGCATTGTGAAGCCACGTGGGCTCTAGCCAAATCCTTGAGCAAGAAAAGACTACCAATAACCTTAGTTTAAAACATATGCTAGATTGCCATTTGATAGTCATTATATTTAAGCACTGTATTAGTTGGTATACAACCCTTTCTAACATCTCTTTAGCCATAATAATGATTAAGAGAGATAATGCATAATATTTGGGAAAAATAAATGAACATAAGATGTGTAATAACTGCCTTCTTGAGTCACAATAGATGATAAAGAATGTAAAAATACCTTCTAGATGTCACCTCACTTGATTAGTCTTGACATGTGATCTAGGATTGATATATTGATCAAAGATATGACATTTGCCTTCCGTGAGTTCTTTATCTCCTATTTAATCTTTCATACTAACAAAATGTAAGTTTTTAAATCTCAATGAATACGTATATTTGTATATTCCATCATTTTCAAAGATTCATCTTACGCTTTAGCTCATGAGTTATTAAGTCTAATTCATTATTAGTTCCTGCCGACAGGCAGGAAAACTATTGCATTCGCCCAGAATGCTTTTCTTGAGCAGCATCAACCAATCACATTTCAACATTTAACATATTACTTATTTTTTTGTATAGTTTGAATTTGGAGAGCTATTTTTTATATTGGAAAATTAGCATTTATCTATTTTTCTATTCGTCCGAGTAGCTTTATAAATCATTTTCATTTTAAAAATTCGGGAAAATGCGAACGCATAAATTGATTAAATAAATTTAAGCAAAGGCATAGTTTATAAAACTGCGGCTAGAGGTACGTAATCCATGAATGCAAATTAAATGCATTAAAAAAATCAAGAAAATGTGAATGCATAGATTGATTAAATTAATTTAAGAAAAGGCATAGTTTATAAAACTGGCGGGTAGAGGTACGTAATCCATGAATGCAAATTAAATGCATTAAATGGCATCTGGCTGGAGGTGAAGGCACTGGAATGGCTTGGTGGCCACGCATGGCCAGGGTACTTTGGTCATTTAATATAGATTTAAGCCACTTGCTATGCATCGCTATTACTTAATTTTTATTTATTTATTTTCTAGAAGGCGCTGGAAGGCTCCGCCCTGCTCACTGTATTTGTATCAGTTTTCTCTGGGTTTAGGGTCTCTGCAATGGCCCTATTGCTCCAAATATTTTCTCTTCGAAAATGAACCATGAATTGTCTAAAATTTGGATAAATATTCAATTGTGCAATATTTGGATAGATTTTTAACTTTTGAGGAGGTTCAGACGATTTGGAGCTGATGTGCTATTGATTTGTTTAGTGTATTTGGAGAACATTCTTGCTTAGCATAAGTTTTACAGTCAAGGATTTTTATTTTCTGAAGATTTTTGCTCAGATGGGGTGAATTTGCTTTGCTCTATGCTATCCACTGTAGAACTTTGCAAATCAAGAGGTTACGACATTGTCGGGTGCATCTTGTTCATTGCCTACTGATGGTGGTTTCTCCACTAAATGTGTGGAAATTTTTGATAAAATTGAACTTTTGATGCCTCGGAACCTGATGAAAAGTTGGATATTGATGAAAAAACCTCACACCAGGTATTTTTGATTTTGTATTACTTGGGTTTTTGCAAATCAAGGATTTTGGGTAAGCCAAGCACCACCTATTCAATTTAATGGGATTTTTTGTTCATAAGTAGTTCGCATGAAGAAAATAATGATACGGGTCTTCCATATTTTCTACCATTACTAATGGGTTTTGATGTTTATGCATGCAATGGTCAGTGAAATTGCTGTTATTATTGGTGATGGCATGAACCATTCAACAACTTTGTATGACTCACAAATAGTGCTTGCCATGGACTGGAAATATTTTCAAAATTTTATGTATTTTTACCACCGTGCCATCATACATCATTTCTTCCAAGTCAATATGATATAGAGGGCAAAATGAGCTCCTAAGGGTCTATTTCTTAAGGAAAATTGAATTACATAACCTTTCTATATAATGCTTTAAGTTTTAAGCAAAGGATTTTAGAAATACATATAAAATCCACCAAAACACTAATGCATTCCCTCACACAAAAGACTATCGAGATGTTTCTCTTTTAGTATTTTACTAATATGAATGCCATAAAGTCAAGTTCAACCTAGTTTGTGTTGCCTCTTCAATAGGACTATATGCTACATCAATGAATAACGGTGATTTTAATCCTCTGCTTGTAACGTTATTTCTAAAACTCTTTCACCAGGACTCTCAGGTCCAAAGATGGGGTTTTGAATCCATACACAAAACTCCAGGTGACTATATTTAGATGTGATGCTGCCACAAGCTTACAATTACTCGGACTCTTATACTACTCTTATACCCTATTTCCAAATGGTGTCCCTGTGCCTATCCTTGCCCTTGTTCCTATGCATGTTCCCCATGTCTCTTGGTGGGTATGCTAATACTAGTTTTGGATAGATTGATTTTAGCTCTTAAGAGCCCAACCTAGCTAGCATATAGTATTTTTGTGAATTAAAAAACTTGACAGGTAAAATGGTCCCTGCTAGTGGCCACACAAATCATTCACCAATAAAAGTTTTCCCTGGTTGGACAAGCTCTAATAAAAAAATGGGAAAACACCTTAGTTTATTGAGAAAAGTTAACCACATATAACAAATTTCACAAACCCTAGCTCAAGATGTGAAAGCCTAAGCAGATAAATGGGTATCAATTTAGTTACTGCAAAAATATCATAATAGGCATCTTCGGTTGCACAATAAATTTTGAAAAACCCTTTAAGCATGGTTCAAAAACCCAGTACTCAGCAGACCCAATTTTGACTGGACTCGGCAACTCAGGATAACTCGGTAATTCATTAACTGGTAGAAACTTGAGAGTACTCAGTAAAACTCACCAAGGCTCACCAAAAACTTAGCTAAACGAGTAAATAGGTGATTTTCTCAGCTGCAAAAATAAATTGTGAGTATTGGGCAAGTTTTTGATCTATGCCTTCAACCAAAATTGTTGCATAGGCAACGATATCTTATTCCCCTTCCTGGGATAGTATCATTTCACAACTGATGAAATTACATTCACAATATGCATGTCTCTACAAGATATTTACAAACCTCCACCTCTCAGCCCTCAATTAATCAAAACCATTCCCAAAATGCACACCCAAACTATTAGACCTTACAGAAGAACTAAAATCAATCCTTGTACTGTTGAAGATTCAAGTAATTATCTGCTTGAAAAGAAAGGAAAACTTCAAATTGTACTCGCTTATAATTCAAATTATTTTTTAAGTTTTGTTAGAAAATTAAAACTGAAGATTGAAGAGTTAGTTGGTAGAAGTGGTAAAAGCGTGAGCTTCCAAGGTTCCAGCTTGCTGAGTGAGATAAATCCTTATGGGGCTCTACAGAAGAGGCTTGGGCTTTTGGGCTTCTACTTTTACTCTGAATAGAGTTCCATTGAATTGTAAAAACAAAGATGATTAAAATGAGTTTTCAACTACAAAATAGGAGCCTCATATATGCAGCTATAATTTGATAACCTAAGGACAACAATGACAGCACCAAAATGAATAATTCTAGACTATTCCAACTTCAATCATACAATTACTATCACTTTCCCAGAGAAAAGTGACCAAATTTTGCTCAGGTATCTTGGTCGCTACTAAAAACACCAGAATCAAAGCCTAAGCTATTCCACCTTGTCTTTGGGTGACTTAACTTTGAACTTAAGCATCCTAAGATGCAGGGGCTAGTGGTTGAGCCTCAGGATTCATTCACATGAATCCAAGTGGACCCCTTTAAGGTATAGAATGTAATCGACTCTAAGGTGTGTCTTGTGACTATTTGCTTTGTGCTCGTTTCTGCCGGAAAAAGTAATTAAGGATCTTTTAGAAATATCTTATGGTACATCTGTGGAACTTAAAGGTATATCAATATTGCACTGGTAACAAATGAGCCTTTTCACCTTAGAGGAAACGTTTCAAGAAAACCCCTTGCCTATCAATTTAGGGGAGTTTAAGAAGTTCAAGTTCAGGTTTTTCTTTATAACACATGAAATATGATTAGTGTGTTTTGATGAGTTTCAACTATCTGATGGTAAGAGACAGAGATTTATTTAGGTTTGGGAGTTGTTTCTAAGTTTGATTATAGTTATTGCAGTACTGAATTAAAGTCTTCCATGATGGCACATCTGTTATTTCAAGATTATGAATATCCAAGAGTTTTGACAAGGAATCGATAAAACAATGTGGGAAATGACATAAAAATAATGTTCTAGAGCTGGTATACTGATTAGGTAGTGGAAGTCAGTTCCTATTGAAACATATATATATTGAAGTATCAGAGCTCCTTCGTCAACGTTAGCAAGGGGATTTATTTTTCCATAATAATGACTGACAAGGGTCCAAAGAAATCGAATCCTTGTATTCTGTTGGTTGGTATCTATATTAAATTTTCAACCATTTTACAGTGAGTTATTTTGTATATGTTAATTAACTAATTAATTATTATTGTATGTAGGTCACCTCATTTGACTTTGGGAAGTAATGTATTTTCACAGTAAATAGTCTAAGTTACTGAATCAGAGTCAAGTATGGGTACAGGTAAAACGTAATTAATTTTTAGTAATCTTATCTGTGCAAAATGGTGCTAAACCAGATTTTTCTGCATTTGAAGGAATTCTGTTATAAATTTTCTAGCACCTAACTTCATATGCATTTTGGTTAGCCAGTAGGTGCTGGCAAAAGCAGTGTTGTCTTGTATCTTGTTCATAAAGGATAGTGAAAAATCATGTGCATGTTTTTTTCTCTTTTTACCAGACAATTGCAGCTAACATAACATAAGAACCCACCTACTTCATGCAACGCTAATAGCTCTCATGTCCTTTTCACAAAATTAGACTTCTCTTCAAGAAGTGTTGTGAACTTGTTGAGTCTCAGCCTTTTTAATTTTAACCAACAACAACTTCACTGTGCTCTGTTTAAGATGAAAGTGACTCTGTTCAGGTACCCAACTAAACATTTTATAAGTTATTCACTGCTAAACTAAGTATTATTGTATAACTAGTGGAATCATACGGGACATAACCCATTTCTTGTAATGCTTATGGTCCTTTACTGTAAAATCATAATCGTTGACTTCAAGAACAATGGTTAAAACTTTTTCATTTATTGTTGTTCTGCAAAAGCAATCTTTGAGGACTGTTTTGTTCCTAGCTTATGAAAGCCTCGATATTGTCTATGGTGATTTGAGTATCTCTCCCCTATATGTTTAGAAGAGCACTTTTGCAGCAGATATTCAGCACTCACAGTCTGATGAAGAGATTTTTGGCATTTTGTCGTTTGTCTTTTGGGCCCTGACTTTGGTCCCATTGTTCAAGTATGTCTTTATAGTTCAATTATTCATGCTAAGAAGAAATTTATTTTGTAAATCAGATTGCATGCTTCTTTTGAATGGCAGAAACCCTATAATTGTCTCTTGTGTTATGTCAAGCAAACACTCTAACAATCCCTAATTTTAACGATGATGTAGGTGGGAATTTTTCCTTATCTTCTTTATTGTGCAGACATGCAAATGTTAGTCTTTTGCCAAACTGTCAGATTGTTGATGAAGAAATCTCTACATACAAATTGGAATATCCTCCTGAGACAAAGCATTCATCAAGGGTAAAAGGGATTTTAGAAAAGAACAAAAATTTGCACACTGCATCCATTCTTCAGATATTATTCTTAGCTTTATCTAATATAGGGTTCTTAGCTTGCTTCCAAATTAAGATGTGAAACTTCTCACAATAGTTTATTTTGTATTATCTTCGCTGGGACTAATATTGAAACTGTTCTTATATTATGCTATGGTTATCTTACTTGATTAAGAAGGAATAAAGGTTTATGTAAATAAGCTTGTTCTCGTACATTCTTAGGAATCATCATAGTGTTGTTATCTAATGTATTGACTAGAATGATATTGAGGGTTTCTAGTTTCTCAATTTAATGATGTCCAACTTGAGTCTAGAATTTTCAAACTTTTGTTTGAAAAAAAAAATTATTTTTCAAACAAAATTCAGGAAAATTCTGCCTTAAGAATGTCAAATTTTGTCGAGTTTAAGTTTTGGTTTTTAGTAGAAACATAACAGAAGTATCAGATAATTTTGGAGCATTACAAACTGCCATAAATCTTATGTGCTAAGTATTTACCTGTGAGAAAACTCCAACTAAAAAATTTCATTAAGTAGCAAGTTGTTTTTTCATTAAACCAACATGTAAATAACAGAGCATTAGAAGCAGAAATTCCATTTATTTCCAAATAACATATAGCTAAGAAAAAAAATCCAGTAACACCCCTTCCATTTGTAGATCGCGATCGAGAACTAGCATCAGAGGAAACCTAAGCAATGAGAGATTAATAGGCAAGCATATTGTTTAAACTTTAGAGTGTTCATTAAGGTTTTCTGACCGTTGTTTTGCAATCAATATAACACCTGTCTTTTAAAATAGCTCCTTCTCTTACACATGGTTGCATGAACCTACGCTGGCAACATTTTTGTATCTTGTCATATTCAAAAAAGTTCTCCCTTTTGGCAATTTCAAGTCTGTTTTGTCTCAGGTTTATGTATTTGAACAACCAATTTTTTAGAAACATTTGTTAATGTTTTTTATTTTTATGTAGTTAATATCATTTTCTTATTTAATAGAAACTTTGCTGAAAGATGTTAGTTTAATGGAATGGATGCAATTTTCTCTGCAGTATCTGGGCTTGAACTTGCCATGATAAAGGACCACCATGAATGTGAGAAATTTGTCCTTTCGGCTAGTAATACAGCTGTACCAGCAGCATGCTCAGTGTCTTGTCAGGCTATGTTAAATGAGATGCACTTGAACAAAGGCTGCACACATACAGTGCGAGATAGCTAGTGGTGGCACTTTAGGTGTGATCATTTCCATCGTTATGAATGCCTCCCCATTATCTGTTGTGCTAAGTTTTGAATCAAATGTCCTTAGATTTCTATGAGAACTGTACAAAAGAAAAATTATAATCTTACTCAAAAACAATAAAAATATCTAAAATATAATCTCTACTGGAATATTAAAAAGTAAAAAACATCGTGTCTCCTGGTCTGCATACTCTGTAATGGCCAGGGATATCTTTATAGCTGTAAGCTTCTCTTTTCCTAGTGCCATTTTCAAGTATAGTTTTCAACTAATTTTTGACAAGGACTGTGCACTTTTTTTCTAATTAAGTTATTTCTTTTTTGCAGGTTCCCAATGGCATTGGCTTCCTTGTAGGAATAACTGAGCTAGTTGTTTACCTTATTTACAGAAGCTTAGAGCCCATTTTACCTGTATCTACTGAAATTCATAAACTTCCTGAAACAAAAAAAGATAGATGAGGCATTCGATCTTTCTATCCACATAGTGGAGGTGGACGCCTCAAATGTTGTCAAAATGGCTGCAGTAAAAGTTGTTATTACTGTTTAAGTTTGATTCATTCTCATTGATCAATAATTAACAGGCTCTATGCATGGTACAACCTCCTCAGACAATCAGGCTCTCTTTAATTGCTACATTTGTTGTAGTTCCACATAGTTTTAATTTTTTTCATTCGAATAATATTAGCTGACAGTCAAATTTCTTTGAAGCAAATGCAATTTGAGCATTTATTCTAGAATACATGCATTAATATAGGAATGACTGATGAAGGCATTTTGTTTACATCATTGCCAAGTGAGACACTGACTCAATGTATTATTTAATGTTTCCAATGACATTGTTTGTACAATTGCTTCTAACTCTTGATCATTGGTGTTGCACTTTCTTTTAACTCCATTGATCTCCTCACTATTATATGTTATGGATTGAGCCTTCTGGCTAATCATTGCTCCAAGAAATACACCCAATGAATCACTTCATTCTCAAAATTCTTGTTGAGGTTAGTTTAGGCCCAAATTGAGCTTCTCCTACGTGTATTTTATGTGGTGATCTTAAGTATGTTTTTTAGAATCATATTTGATGCATCAAACTCAATCCTTTTTTATCCACTTTCTTTTCTCAGCCAAGCATTTGGAGCAATTAGATTCTTCAGCTTCAAACAAGATTTTTGCACATTTTCACATGAATATATTAATTGCATGACAAGAATGGTCATTATGGTTTTATCTGCTTTCTCCTCTAAATCAAAATGCATCACGCTCTCCGGCAGGAACTCGACGCTTGCGTCACTTGTTTAAAACGTAGAACTCTTATAGTTAATTCCTGCAGGTAAAAGTATCCTTAACGCCAAATTCGTTATTAATTAATTATCCAAATCAGTTTGATCACAACCCAGTCCTACTCTCAGGTATGCCAATTCTGATAGCTTCTTAGGTCATATTACTTAAATTCAAAAACATGACACTATCTTAGTAATTTAAACAGCTGAAAATTCCATTATTTGACTTCATGGCTCGCCTCTTGATTTAAATCTTTATATTACTAACCTATGAAATAAATGTATTAAGTACATTTACTGTATAGAAGAATAACTGAAGTTGCATTTCTAAATCATCCAAATTGCTTTTAAAAAGAGCATAAGATTTATACTTGATGACCTACTTATCTGACTGCTATCATCTCTGTGTTACCATCTTTTGCCTCGATCTAGATCTAACTTCTCTGCAGTCGAACATCGAATCACCTTCCACATAGATGAAATTCTATGCGCTAGATTATCATGCAAACAATGACACACATGATAAAATACTTAACCAATTGGAAAATTAAATGAGGATTACTTTAACAAGACTTCAATAGTACTGTGTAAAATTTATGCGGATAGGCATAAGCTCCGAGAGAGAATTTATCACGCATCTCAAAAAGAATAGAATATTGAAACCTCTGGAAACACACATTACATATATTAACATTCAATGCAACCAGTGATGATTAATTTCTGAACAAATAAGAACACATCGGCAACCGCGATTAGATTGTTATAAAAAATAATATTGTTGGATCTATTAAACGGAATTAGATTGACACGAAACGTACTAATGTCGGATTTATAAATAAGTTCATGTTGCAAATACGACTGCTCTGGTTGACATGAATGCAAATCAAGGAGCATAGAAAAAGGCTCGCGAACTGTTTGCCAAAAAGGCTTGCAGAATGACTGGCCTCGTGGAGTGTCATGATTATTGAATATGCACAAATCGGTTTCATTGAAAAGGCTTTAGAAACTCACAAGCATATGCAATTCTCAGGTGAAAAGCCCCTATCTTGGCTAGTATTTCCGCAGACCGTGCCGTGCGTAGACAAGTAATGCATAGTTCTGTGGTATGATTGATGCTTAATATGAGGCATACACAAGGAAAAAGAATTGTTTGACAAAATGTGCCTGGGGATAAACAATGCATAGACTTTATAATTATTTTCTCAGATACGCCAAAATGGATGCTGAGGAATTTTGGCAAGTTTTGTACTTCCAACTATCGTGGTAAGCATTGCATGCTGCGCATAAGAGTAAACATTGTATGTTGTGCATAGTAATTAAACATGGCATGAGAACTGTTCGACAAAATGCATCAAAGGAAACGTGGTTTGCTGAATTATCAGTAGCATATGCACAAAATGGTTTTAGAAACTTTCGAGAAAATGCAACTGAAAGGTGTAAAATCAAATTCCATAACTTTTGCCAGCATCCTTCTAGCATGTGCCAAAATGGAAGCTTTAGACAAGTTATGGACATTCATCGAAGCAGCAAGAGGAGGTTATATGCCAGACATTATAGTTGGAAAAGCTCGGGTTGATATGCATGCAAAATATGGAAACCTACACCAGTCAGGCAGATTGTTTAACATAATGCCTCGTGAGTTGGATTTATGTAAAGTTTGCAACAAGTATGAATTCAAATACCACAACCTATGCCATTGCTCTTTACCTACACCATAATGGGAGCTTGCAGCGTGGCATAAAGTTTGGATGCAGGCATAACATGAACACGATAGAGATAGACTGATCCATATAAACACAACCCCATGCAATAACTAGCAATGCAACAAGGTAAGAGATAGCACAACGTATTAGTTGTAACTAATGAATTCATCATCCAAAGACTGAATTCTATGGAGCCTGAACAACCAGTAGATTATCTGTTCCATACTTAATTTGAACTATTGGGACATAACCATTGTTCATTATATATTCCACAGGTTGAGTATCAATTGAATTAGCATAGACAAAGATCTTTAAATTGAATTGTTTGCTGACAGTAACTATCTGTAAAAGAGGAGGTCTAGAATCTATCAAATATATTTTTTAAGTTTTAATGCCATAATTAATTTACAATCACCACAGACATTTATTTATCAGATATCAAAAATCTCGTACCAGACATTCATTTATCAAATCTCAGAAAAACTCTTACAAATTGAAATGGAGTTCTCTTCAATTTCTGGATTTGTAAGATGACCCTTCAGCACAAACAATGTCATGATATACCAAAACTTCGGGGCAGAGCATCTTGATAGAAGCCAAGGAGAGCCTCACAAATGTCCCCAAATCTTTAAATATGCCAGCCATGACCTTGCTCTGCGACTGTAAAAACTTCTGGACGGAAGAGTTCAGGGCATATACAAACAGCTAGAAAGCTTCCATATAGCGAACTCCCCTCCGCATGTATACTCCCAACATTTGTAGCTGCCCTGCTCCGAAGGCCTGACCGTATAGTGTCTCCAAAGCACTGCCCATTTTCCCCCTTCTTGTATTCTTCCCCCTCTTTTAATGGACTTGGAATCATTTCTTTATAATGCCTCCCCCCATCTCTCTCTTTTCTGTAAATTTCCTTTTTTTCAAATAATTGTGCCACCACTCTGCCACCGCAGTTTTAGTGCAAACATGCAACCTGTAACTCCCGATCTTTGCTTCCACATGTTACAACTGAGCCACGTTTTATAACAGCCAATCAACTTAAATTATTAAATCAAACTAATAAAAGAGAAGGACAATAATATTTATTTTATACAATAGACAGGCCTGGCCTAAACATCACACACTAAGCTGACCCCGCTTTACCATCACCCTCTTTACCGCTACCTCTTTTCCCTTTCGTTTCGATGCAACTCCGTTGTTAATTTTTTTAACTGCACGTGCAATCTCTTATAAGATACAGATGCCATTATGTTTGTTAATTCTTTTACCACGCGGGTACTCTTATAAGGAGTATTAAATGACTTACGTGAAAAGTAAAATAAGTACTATGTCCTCAACTGTCAAGTGTTAATGTTAAAACACATTATATATTATGTAAAATATATATTATAAATTACATTATATTTATATATTATCTATTAATTATATATTTATTTGATATTTATTTATTATATATAATATAATAAAAATATATATATATTATATAAAATGTAATATTATTTAATATATATTATATTATATAAAAAATATATTAATATATTATTTATATATTTATTTTATATTCAACTATTCTATATAATATAATAAAATATAAATATAGTAGTATATATATTTTAAAATAATATAATATAATTATATTTATAAAAAAGTCATATTATATTATATTATTTAATATATATTGCTTATAAAATACATATTAGGAATTATATTATATTTATTATATGTTATTATATATTAGTTATATGTTTATAATATATATTGTATATATTATATTTATATAATATGTAAATAATATTATGTAAAAAATATTTAATATATGAATATATAAATACAATATAAATATATATACTATAATAGATAAATATATAATAAATAATGTTATGGATGAATATAATATAATAAAATATAATTATTATATAAAATATATATGATATTATATTTATATATATTTTTAGTTCTTAGTTCCAAGGAACTATAGGCACGGCTATTCCTTAACTAGTTATTAAAACACAACTTGTCAACAAAGCAGAATTCATTATTTTTTTAAATCTAACAAATATTTGTCTATTGTTAAAGTACAAATGCAAATTATATAAGAAAACATATTTTAGAAATTAATTATCTTAAATTTAATTGGGAGGAGTGTTTTGCTCGATAAGGGTGATTTATAGGGATCCATAATCGTAATGGGGCAGATGGAAAGCACAGGGCATTGCATGTTGAGTGAACATGGTGGGAAAAACCGGAACAGTTATGAAGCACGATTTTATTTCATCTTGAATAGTTATCATTCAAAGCTGAGAGTGAAATCCATAACACATCCCATGTTTTTGCCAAAACAAGTATTTTCCCGTGCGAGCCTAAGCTACGAATCATTGGACCACCCTAGCAATTTTTAGCCATAACATTAGGGTTAGACACTGGAGCTACCATTTTATCGTTTATATTAGTGATTCAACATTGCTCTTGTCACCTACCTCATCTTCAAGCATCTCAAGTAATTTTCTT
Organism: Sequoia sempervirens; assembly: GCA_007258455.2. Classification (NCBI taxonomy): domain Eukaryota; kingdom Viridiplantae; phylum Streptophyta; class Pinopsida; order Cupressales; family Cupressaceae; genus Sequoia; species Sequoia sempervirens. Next base: position 1,009,792,158 of record VDFB02281492.1, on the reverse strand, counting down.
TCTCTTTTTCTAATACTAATCACAATAGAAGATATTGCATTTTCATGAGCAGCATGTAGGAATTAGACAAGTTCTGATGATGTGTCTGTGTTTCTCCATTGCATAAATTTTAAAATTAGGGCCTGAAAATGTGATTTTAAAATGATTTCATTGTGATTCCAGTATTTACAAAGTTTTCAAGGCATTTTTTGTTGACCTTTGACCTGTAAAACCCTGCATGACATCCCCAAACACCATACCTATGAATTTTTGAAGGAAGGCATGTTTGCCCAATTCATGTGTCAAGTGTAGCAACAAGGAAAAAGTAAAAATGAAAGTGCATTTCTTGTCTCAAGTGCAGCAACAAGGAAAGTCATTGCAGTAACAAAATGAGAGGCATGAACAGGGGAAAGGATAGGAGGTGTGTTGAAACAGCTGTTGAGTCAGCCACCTAGCCTGTAGCAAATAGTTGAATTGTTTTTGTCTTTTTTATTCTTTTAACGTAATTATCCTTTACTTCTCTTTGTCAATGGGTCTTTTTGGGTGGCTCCTCATTATGGTTTGGGTGTGGCCCACTTCTCCAATACAATGGTTGTTTTAGTGAAGTGGATTTTACATGTATACCAAATATGTTGGCTTTTAATGTAAGTTACAAGATGTGCATCAGTTGTATGAAATAAAAAGAATCACCATCCTTTTAGGTCTCAAAACTACTCTATCTCTTGGTTGTGACTCTCACTTTATTTTCTCTATCCTTATAACCATATGACTGTTCTTTTCTTTTTCAAACTTTTAAACTTTGCATGGTTCTTACCACAATCCATTGTGAGCAGGGTTACTGCCTTTTGCAAGTTATAACCATAGTTACGAGACTTGGACTCGGCTCAGACTTGGCGAGGGTGACTCAACTCGAGGACTCGGGACTCGGACTCGGCACAAACTTGGCAAAATGAAAAATAGTTGAAAAAACCCTAGAAATTTAGAGATTTTTAAGGATTTAAAACCTGTTTCAAGCACCCTTTATTGAATACAACACAAATAAAAGAAAATTTGATCACATGTACAAGTATACAACGATCACATAAGTATAAAGTACACAAATTGTAGTTGTGCTACTGAAGGAAATAACATACTTAGATATATAAAATTAGTCAAATGTATACAAAACTCATGGAATATGAAATCCATGACATCAAATGTTCCAAACAAATATGAAATATCAAAACAATAACTACAAGTCTATGGCTCAAAGGAGTTTGCATCCTTCCTACGAAGGCATCTAAGGTGGGTCCTAGATGATGTAGCAACTACAACCATAGTCTCTACTTGTGACTCCATGCCACCCTCACCAACATTAGTTGTGGATGTGTTTGCTCATGCTTTAGCCTCCTCCTCTGCCATGGCTATAGCCTCAGCCTCTCTATTTGCCCGGTCAACCCAGTCAAGGTCCTCGTCACTAGCACAAGTATACATCAATCATATAAGTATAGACACAAATTGTAGTTGAGTTGCTCAAGGAAATAGCACACTTAGATATATAGTCAAAGACTCAAATGTATACAAAAATCATCGAATATTAAATCCATGACATCAAATGTTCCAAACAAATATGAAATATCAAAAGATCCAAAACAATAAGTAGAAGTCTATGGCTCAAAGGAGCCTGCATCCTGCCTACGAATGTGTCTAAAATAGGTCATGGATGATGTAGTAGCCATAATATTGAAAGTATTAGGGAAATTTCCCTAATGGGGGTGAGGGGTAGTGCCCTTTGTGGGGGTGTAGGCATAATGCCTCTAGTGGGGTCGAGGGGCAACGCCCCTCGCGGGGGTTTGGGGGAAGCACCCCCAGCGGGGCCAAGGGGTAGCACCCCTAACGGGGTCAAGGGGCAGTGCCCCTTGTAGGGGTTTGGGGGCAACTCCCCCAGTGGGGTCAAGGGGAAGCGCCCCTTGTGGGGGTCTGGGGGCAATGCCCCTCGCAGGGTCCCAGGTCGAGGGGCGGAGCCCCCACCACCAAGCCCAAATTAAGACCTCCAAAACCATACAAACCTTCATGGTGTACATCATTTTTCATTCACAATAAGTAAGAAAAAAACAAGTTTTAACTTTAAATTTCAAGTAATTTTTTGCACTTTTCAAAGCCTGTTTGATGTCGAGTCTTGCTAACAAGACTCTCCTGGACTCGGTGAGGCTGGTGAGTCCAACCAGGACTCAGCAAGACTCAGCCAAGTCCAAATCTGAGCCCCCAGGACTCGGCTAGGGTGACTCGACTCGGGACTCGCTGAGTCTTGGCGAGTCTTGTTACTATGGTTATAACACCATACTCATTAGCATTCACATAGGGTTTTACCTTTAAGGACAAAAACCATGACAACATTTGTAACCCCTACCATGACAAACATTATACACAGTCCTTTCATCCTTTTGGTGCTACCTTACTAGGGCAGTGTGCTATTTTGAATCCACCACTTTCACAACTCATATGCACTTAGTTTGAGAATCTTCTCCATCCTTAGCAGGACCCTTCTCTAGCACATACTGCTTAGGCCAGAAGTCATGCTCTCCAAGATTAACAACAGCAAACAAGACCTTTGAATCTACTCTAAATGATACTGTGTCATCTTGCCAATATACATCGACCTTTTTCTTTCTAATTTTGTTCTATTGTAGTAAGTGGGAGACACTGATGTTGCAACTATCCTCAAAAATGCATCCTTGAAATGGCTGCTCTCTCATCGCCCCCTTAACCTTGGAAACCATTGTCATGACTGTCACTGTGTAACTATCCCTTTGTAGTTGTTCATACACTGCCCTTTGACCAAAACTCTGTATACCTCCTTTCATGTATTATTTTGCCTATTAGCACTATCATTTGTTTCATTAATGTATGCGCAGACCCTTAGATCTTCATGCATTGCACATTGCAATAGTTGTGATAGCATTTGTTTATATAATGTCCAATATTTTTAACAATATTGGACCAATAGTTGTGACTTTAAAGTTGTTAGTGTTGATGATCACTACCCATAATTAAATGAAATGTATTCCTTAGATCTAAAAAGCAACAAATCATGCGATGCCACATTAGCGCCAAATAAAACATGATGTAGATGCACAAATATAGGTCTCACTTTTTTTTTTGGGCCTTTTTGGACACCTTGACAAAAAAAATGTTGATGCGGCATCATATTTGATGAGGTGGCCCTGAAACCTTAGTTATAAGTAGGGGACTTGCCAAGTAAGCTGCTGTAAAAAGTTGGGATTGATTTGAAATTTCCACATAAGATTTTGAGAAGCGCGAAATTAGGGTGTTCAACTACTGGGTCCTCTCCCCTAGAGGGATTATTTTGGGTGTTATTTTAGGTTTTATATGTTCTGCTGTGGAATTTTGAGCTGCATTAAGATAACTGGGGCTCAAGAAGAATGAAGAAAACAACCATACAGTGCATCAATGGAGCTCCATCAAGACAAACAGGATTCAAGAATAATGGAGATAAACAGCTATATAGTGCATCCTTGAAGCTGTACTATTGTGAGAAAATGAGAGAAATTGATTTCTGTGATGAAAGGCCCATAAAGGGAAGCAGGCCCATAAAGGGAAGCAAAATATCAATAGAACAATTACTGCAAACACAAAGAAAAGCCTGGGTAATAATTGGTGACCTTACTTCTGATAAATGTTTTTGTAATTGTGTAGAAGTTCGATTCAAGTTAAATTAATATATTGATATCAAAGAATTTACTTTTACTTTGAAGCTTGGGCTAAATTGCAGGAAAATTCATCATTCATATATTTTGTTAGTGGAGCCAGATTTCGATAGCGAACGATATGTATAATTCGAGCAGTAGGATTTTCAAGAATAGTAAGAGTGCCCCATTTTCCTTGTAGTGGTCAATTTATAAATTTTTTACTAAGTGGTTTTAGGCAATCTCATAAAGCATATATAAAGTGTATTCTGAATCTTGAAGAGGAATAAAGGGAAAGCAGAGGTATTTGGTTTTGGAGGTGGAATCATGAACATGGTAGGATTTATCTTCTGCCATTGATTTGTTTTTAAGAAGTAGTGGTTTCTACTTAATATTTTACAAGTAGAAAAATTCTTTTGTCTCGAAGCATAAAAATATGGATTTTGCTGATGCCCTGAACATGGTGACGGTTCTTTTTCCTGCTGTAGAAGTCTTGGGGCAATTTTAGTCTCCAAATAAATGATGGGTTAATGAAATATGTTACTAATCTCACTAAGTTCAAAATGCTGGTTCTAAGAATTGGAATATGTTTCTTTGAGTCTATGCCCCGAATGTCTTCTTACAATTGATGACACACCAAATCTCTGAGAAGTTTAGAATCCATTGATTGGAGTGTGACTCAAACATGGGATGGAGTGTCCCTATTTACTCCTCTCCAACTACTCTTAAATGTATAATTTTTCTACCACTTATTAAAATTGCTCGAATTTTAATAGGAAATAATAATTTGTGATCCATGACTCTGACATACTATCTCGGATCAAGATTTAACAATGTTTGTTTTCTCATTAACGAGATTTAAGTTCATTGTAGTATTTTTTGGGCCAAAAATAGTATCAGGATACTTTAGTGTAACATGTTTCTCATTCTTGTTTGACATCTCCGTACACCAAACACTATAAAAGGATTCACAAGTAGCCAAAAATCTTTTGAAGATTTCATATAACCTTTAACCATAGCACATTTGTCAATTTTTGTGTTCCTCTACAACATTTCAAACTTATTTTATGGCACATTAGTCAATTTTGTTGAAATGTAAATCCACTACCATCATGAGCATCTTTATCGATTTAATTAGAGGGAGTGACAACCTTAAAATACAAGGAAACCATGAATAGTGTGGTTACACACAAGATAACTCGTAGTCAAGGACGTGATGCTTGAGTTGCCAAGTGAATTCAATGCTTAGAGTTCTTTATTATTATTTTTTATTCTTGCTTACACTAAAATACTATAAAATATATTATGTAAAATGAAGAGAATGTTGTTATGGATGGGAACATGGATTTTATCTAAATATTATAATATTATGCTAAAAAAAGTTACATTATTAAATATATATAATACACTTCTCAAAATATTAGTCAATAAACTAAACACTTGTTGACAAATAAAAAAGTGTGTAACTATAGCTATTGTATATGATAGTTGACATATTTTCTTCATGTTTGTGACAACCTTTGTTCCCCTTACCAACATATCCTCAAGGTCCAATATTTTGTGACCTTCCCATAAGACTTGTAAACATGAATCTTATCAATTATTTCTTTTCCACTTTAAACAGAGAAAGGATCAAAATCTAATTCATTTGGCCAATGGGTTGAGCAAAAAGGTCAAGAAGATACTTTAAATAATTGGTTAAAGCATTAACCTATTGTTTTAACTGGTCTTTTCTCTAGTTGTCTTTTTCTATCATTTCTACAAGCCTAGCAATTGACATCTAAAAATTGTGGACATCTCAATCTCTTGTAGAGGGTCCCAAATTTTGTAGAGGGTCAAAAATTAATCCTAGTGATACTGAAATCACTTGCAATCATTTGAGTAGCCTCTTTTTGAGCAGAGTGATGAGCAACCTCAACATACATATTTCCCTAAGAGGGATCATTCAATAATCGAGATGTGGTTTTCAGTTTTTGACATGTGGCATTCTTTGGATTAATTGAGACACAATATCCTTATTAGGTAGACTCAAGTCAACCACCTTTTTTTCCTTGGTTAAATAATTTTCTAACCACGAGACAGATGAAGGTGTGGGGACATTACTAGTTCTTGGAAAATAAAATTGAAGTGACCTTTTGAGAGGAGATGTATCAAATACCTCACAAGCATTTTCCAAATTCCTACTTCCTAAGGGATCCTCATCATCATCTCCACTACCTCCAGAGTTAGTCTACTGTGTTGTGGATGCCATTTTTTGAAGTGATGAAGACCTCCTCTAACTAATCTATTATTTCTTTGTAGCTTCCTTAGCTTTCCAAGGGGCGGGATTTTTCATTTTAGCCTTATTTTTCATTACCCATTCCTTTATTCAACTAAACTTACTATTTCCATCTTAGCCTCAATGGTTTATATTTCCTTAAAAATCCAATATATTGGGAGGATGGGTTGGATTTGTATGCGGTCTATGAAGATGCGATCAACCAAATTAGAGTCATCATCTTCGATACCCTAGATATCACAATTTAATCTAAAAGTTACAATCTACCTTAGTGACAACCTCATCCATCCTCTTCTCCTTACTTCATATTCGTTTGCACAATCTACCGGATATTCTTCCAAATTCAGAATGTGAGCTTCAAATGAGAACTTATAACTATTTTTTAATGAATTTTTGACAACTTTTCTCAAGGTTGTGGAAACCTTGTTGAATTTTGATAGAGGTTTCAAAACCTCTAGAAAGTTCCAAAATTAAACTTTAATGCCTTCGATCTTTCCAAACTTTTATGAGAGCTCATGGTGGAACCAAAGTATCAAAATTTGTTGACTCTAGACTTGGTTGTGGAAACCATGTCGGGTCTTGATGATGGTTGTGAAACAATAGAAGCCAAAATAAAATAACTCACCATCCCAAGGATGTGGCAACCCTTTGGAGTTTAATGAGGTTTCTAAAACCTTTTAGCTTCTAACAAAGGTTTCAAAACCTTCAATAAGTTCCTAAATGCTTCTTTATTGTCTTCAATTTCTCCACTTTTGATTGAATGGGTCAACTTTCTCTACTTGTGTTGGCTTTAAACTAGGTTAGGAAAACATTATCGAAATCCAATGAGGTTCTGAAAACCTCATCAAAGACATGTCATCCCTTCCAAACTAGTTAAACATTAAATAGTATTTTCCACAAATTACATGACTAACAATTGCATTTCTTGCTACAGGTGCTTGGAAGACATTGAACTAAATACCACTTCTCCCACGAGACTAACCATTGAAAGCAACAAAGAAAGGTGTAACTAATTTTTTATAGTCTTCTTCTCTACCTTTTTTTTCCCACGAGACTAACTATTGAAAGCAACAAAGAAAGGTACTCATTTTGTATAGTCTTCTTCTCTACCTATTTTTATGAATAAGCTATTTATATAGAAGTACATTTTCCATAGATTTCTATAAACACAAACATACTTAGACAAAAAAGTTTAATTTATGTTCACACAATTAAGAATAGCATACATTTTTAGTAAATACATAAGAATACATAACAAAACAATGACAATTGTCAACTCTTCCAAAATAATGAAATGTTAAATAGTAACATCTACTAATTTCATGACTAACAATTCCATTCCCTATACAGCCGGTTGAAAAGTATTGAACTAAATAGCACATCACCAACAAAAACGACTACTAAAAGCAAGAACCAAAGGTATTAATTTTCAATAATCTTCTTTCAATCCATAATTAGTAAAAAATCTACGTATATGGTTGTACATTTTCCAAATATTTCTGCAAACACTAGCATACATAGTGAAAAATCTTTAATTTACATCCGCAATATTAAGAATAAAATACATTTTGATATCCTTCAATGTTCACAACTATAATGCATATTTAGAATACATAATTAACTACACAATATATTTCTAATAGTCTAATTTCAACAAAGAAAAAACTGAGTATAATATTGGAAATTTCCACAAAGCAAATTGGTTTGGTATTTGAACGCAATGTCCTTGTTGTCTATGGTCCTGCTTCTACAAGAAACAACAACACCCAAAAAAAGGCAGAAATAGTACATGTGGATCTAGTAGATGCCTATGGTCAAATGACTATTACTATAAACATTAGCAACAATCTAATAAATACATTTTTGCCTCGTATGTTTGTTGGGTCTAGTATTCGCATCACCAAATTTTTAATCAAAAATAAAACTCAATATGAAAGAGGCGATGTGGACTGTTGTCTTGCCTTAACCAGTAGAAGCATAGTAGAAAGTGCACCAATTGTATGCAAAAAATGTAGATTAACTCCAAAAGTCATTATCTCCCAATTAATACAAGCAGATTCCAGCTATTTTGTTGGCTCGTTTGGAGCAATAGCGACATCTTATCATTTCAACAAAATCCAATTCGAAGTACATGTGAAAGATGGAGACCTCCAAGAAGACATGGCAACTGTAAATACCTAACCATCTTCCTTTTATTTTGATATGCAACTGAACTTATTTACTTAAATTCATTAACAAATTTCTTTTGTAGGTTGTTATCCCAACTGCTAACATAGATTTGTGTGCATTTTTACATCAAATGTTTTCAAAAACAATCTTAGCTTGTAGCTAGTTGTTTCTTTGTTGTTAAGCTCTGTTATGATATTCTATAGGCAGTTTTCGTTTATCAGTGGCCTGTGGTTAGCTGTTTTGTTGGTTTAGTCTTTAATTCCTTTTACATATTTTATGTATTTTTTTAATTTCATAGATAAGGACCCTAATAGATCCCCTCTTTAATATATTAAAAAGTATATATAGTTGTGCTTTTGCTATAATACACCAAGCTTTGCAACTTTGTTGTGTTGTCTCGTAGATTAACATGTTCCTCACAATATCATATTACATTATTGATGATAGTTTCAACAAAGCAATGTAAACTTGTACATGGGGATTCTAATCAATGTTCATGGTATTATGATACGATTAATAAAACATTTTCAAAAGTAAGCAAGTTTAATAATTTAATTAATTGCATTTCTTAGACCACACTTAGCATGCTTCTATTTAACTTATTAGCAAATACTATTACCAATAAAAGGCTTCACTTCATTTTTATTTGCTACACAGAAAGAAATTCATGGATGGACACCTGCCAGATTACATATTTTTGTCTCTTAATTTGTGCTATTTACTAACACTGTTAGTAAGAAGTTGTAAGAAATTGCATTCTCAAAGACGCCTTAGTTTTTGCTAGTAAGGATTCATTGTGAATTTTGTAAAGAAGCAATGATTTTCTTTGAGAGCTCGGTTTTATTTGTAATAAGGGAATTATGTTTATAATTCGTTTCATGATATTTTAGTCTATTGAGAATATTATAGCTGCTAGGTTGAAGACAAATAGAGACAATACTCCTCAATATTACATTTGTAATATTTTTTTTCCTATTTAATGTTCGATTGGCCAAGATCCTACCATTTCATAATAGAATCCACAATTTTCATTTGCAGTACTCCATATCGATATTTTAAAATTTTATTTTTGTGTTCTAAGAGAAAATTGTTTTGCAGTTTTCTACATAAAATCCTTACAAATTTACATACCTAAACATTCTTGTGGTGGAGGGGAGTAGGGATATACATACCTAAACATTCTCATGGTGGAGGGGAGCAAGGATATTCAAGATGTTTCTCGTCATAGACTACTTCTTTCTTCACTAGTCTTTCAAAATATTGTCCATATTCTTGGATCGGCTTTGAAATTGCATTTAGTACAATATATGGTTGTAAACTCTTTTTCCTATGTGCTTTTTTTCCTTGTTTTATTACTTCTTTTACTCTGTTTGGAGGGAAATGATATATGTAAGTTTGGATTCTTTTTGGAGTTTGTGGATGCCAATTCTAATGACCTACTTTATCTGTTGTTAAATTTGTACATGTTCTGAACTGAAAAGCTAATATAGAATGCTATTTTTGGATTGTATGTTGTAGTTTGATATGTCTGGCATGGCCCATTCATTGAGTTGAGTGCTTATGTGATTTCATTTTCTCTAATAGAGTCTTATGTGAGGAGATAGAAAAAGGAAACACAATCAATATAATGTTTGGCATCCTTCATGCAAAATCTTGGGGTTATATGTTTTTGGTAAAAACATGGCATTGCAATTGCCATGTGTCATAGTAGTAATTATTTGAAGAAATGAAATGTGATTTATTTTTCTAACTATTATATTGTTTACTTTTGGCCCATGGTCTCAAGCCTGGAGCTGTACCAGATGAAAACGGTTCCTAGAGGCAAAGAGGGGGTATATTGTGTCTTGATTTTCTTTATGAACAATATTTTTGATATGAGCATGAAATTAGTGAATGAACATGAAATCAGTGAAAAAGTGAGCCTAACAAGATCTAACTACTCTTCTCATTCAGATGGATTATCTGATGGTGATTGGGTCTGCCCCAAATGTGGCAATACTAATTTTTCATTCCGTATAATATGTAACATGAGGAAGTGTAGTACACTGAAGCCAACTGAGCATGCATGTATGCTTGTACTTTGATAGGTATCCTTTTTGTTTGAACTATTACATGTGTTGCATTATGCTTTGGCCCTTTATGTTGTGACTCTAAATTACATTATGTGGCAATTCTATTTAAATTTTGGAATTTGAGCATCTATTGTTTGTTTTTTAGATTGACTTGTTCAACTATTGTTGTCTTCCTTCAGACCGCTAAATCTTCTAGTGGAGTAGCCAAAAATTCATCTAGTAAGTCCCCCTTCACCCTTCGCTAATTGAAATTTTAATTTTCTTATTTGGGAATATCTGTGCAACATTTTTTTTTTTTTTTTTATTTCTGGTATAATGCATTCTTCAGAAGCCCCTTCACCCTTCGCTAATTGAAATTTGAATTTTCTTATTTGGGCTTATCTGTGCAACATTTTTTTTTTGATATTTATTTATGCTATAATGCATTCTTCAGAAGCCCCTCCGGAAGGCAGCTGGACCTATGAGAAGTGTGGTAATGTTAATTATCCTTTCCAAACTAAGTGCAATAGGGCAAACTGTGGTGCAAAAAAGCCATCAAATAAGAATGATTCTCCAAAAATTAGATGATGATGATCAGGTTTGCTTTAAATCCCACCTTTCTATTATGACATCTTCTATTTATGTTGTTAGAAATTAAAATTATTCTATTTTTTTTAATTATGTTCCTTTGGGTGAGATAATTTAAGCATTTGAGAACTCCTTTGTATTGTCCAGGAACTAGGTTAGCAACTTTAAATTAGCTCCTCTGGTGTTAATATTAATTTTGTGTTCTACTTCTTATGTAACCATATAATTATTATATTTTATATCATAAAATAGATCTACCAAGTTAAGGTATATTGGCAGCCTTCAAACTCATTCGCTTAGATTAGTTTTTGTCTCCACATTGCTATTTCTATTTTTAGGTTCTAGAGCTACGCTTTGAATTATCCCTTTCCAAGGAAAATCCTTTTCATGGATGAGTAGAGGTGTAAGTAGTGGACCTTCATTGTTCACAAGGCTTGGACCTTCTCTATAGAAATTTGGAGTATTCCATGTGTCATGAGATCTCTCACCAAGGAGTGATGTGTATCCTTCTATTAGATATTGTGAACAAACTGGTAGTTTGGTGAATTAAGCTCTAAACCTCATTGGCACAAAATGGTTAAAAATCTCCCTAGAATAGCTCACCTAGCATTCATGTGAAAAGTTTCTTTGCTATTAATTTATAGCATATGGTCTCTTATCTACTGTTTGATTTTTAGAGGAACTACAACCTTGTATTGCTCAGTTTCATTGTTTGATTTTGGTTATTGGAGAATATTGATATAATTTCTTTTTGGTTTTTGTCTAGGTGTTGTTTATTCATCAATACTTTGCAAGAATAACTGTGGACACCACTATCACTATATGCTTTCTCTATAGTTTTAGTATTGCCAATCTTCTTTAGGCAATGAAAATATTTGAGGGCTTACCATCACCATCTGTGACAGTGATGCAAACTAAACTGAAAAAAAATTTCTAGAAGCAATTGTACTCATTTTTATGGACTGTGAAAACCTCTTGTCTGCAAGTATTAGTGATTTTAAAACGTATCTCAAATCAACTATTTAGTCTAATGTTCAAGTAAAAAAATTTAAACATGCAGCCAAGAGAATTTACAATCTATAATCATGGAAGTGATTGTAATTTTAGTACTATGGGCTTACTTTGTATTCATGGCTATACAAATCTATAGTCCCAGAAGAGAGAGTCCTTGAAATAGTGTAGGCCCAAGATTTTGTGAAATTAAGCTATTTAGTCCAAGGATGTCCAATTTTGGAGAGGGTGCAAGGACATCCACTTCTAGTGACTGTTTAGTTGATCATTGAATAAAATAGAATATGAATGATTTTTTATTTTTGAAATGTTTTCAAATTTTTTAAAAAAATTGAATATTTTTTATGATTTAAATATAATAATTTAGAAACATATTTTTATGTAATTGTAAATTTAAGATTTTTTAAATTTAATTTTCTAATTTCTAATTTTAAATAGTTAATTTAGAATTTTTTTTTAAATAATTATTTTTCATTCCTTTATAATTTAATTATTATTCTAGTGTGAAAAAATTATTTTATAATGATATCAATGTATAAACTTATATGTAATAGTAAATTTAACAAAGTTCATTCATACTTAATTATCTAAATTTTAGAAACTTCACATATTTTTCAAAACTTTTATAAAATTTAGTACTTGTTCTTTTATTACATTTCTAAATTTATAAACTTACTACGTTTCTAAATTTATATACTTTACTTTTATAAACTTACTTTTATACTTATTTTTTTCTTAAACTCCATATTTAAGTTGTTATATTTTTATACAATAAAATCTTTAGTGAAACCTTTAATTTAGTTTTTTTTAATAGATATATTATATTTTTGAATAAAATACAATATGGATGAATTTTTTATTTTAATTTTTATGGAGGTCATCCACAAAATAATTGTAGCTACCAAATACAATATGGATGAATTTTGAATGTTCAAATATATAATATATGAATATATGAATACAATATAAATATATATTATAATAGATAAATATAATACATAATATTATGGATGAATATAATATAATAAAATATAATTATCATATAAAATATATATAATATTATATTTATATATTTTTTAATTATATATAATATATGTTTTTATTGATATAGATATCTGAAGAGGAAAAATGGAGCTCTGCAACGGTCATGGAGGAAAACAATGGTCGGATAATCTCAGGCATGGTGGCAGAGGTCATGAGGGACCCAGAGGGAACAAGAGTGGGAACCTCGATCACGTCTGGATGAAAGAGAGATGGGCCCGCCCTCAGAACAATGCACAAAATGGTCATTTTCACGAGGACCAAGCTCACAAGAATCTTCATACAAACAAAGGTGTTGGTTCTTCTCGAGGTAGGACCAAGAATGAATAGTATAGAAACAAAGAGTTTCGCAGACCTCGGCAACAAAATGAAGGGAAAAGAGGGCATAATGACATTCCATGGTTGGGCAGACAGGGCCCAAGAATATGCACTGGGCTATCAACCCAGCCCATCCCTATACATCCTCTACAACCACAGAAAGAAAGAACAAAATTAGTATCTCATGGCATATCTATGTAATCATCAACAAAGAAAACTAAAGATACTGAAATATAAATAGCATGATCAGTATACCTGGTTCCCCTGGTTGCCAAGCAGGGTTGGGGTGAGGAGCAACATCAGGACCTACGTTGCCAGTGTCAAAGGTTGTTGTTGGTGCTACTAGAGTTTTCGTTGTTGTGACAATAGGTGTTGTTGGGGGTGCTGACAAGATGGGGTTAGCTGGTGGAGGAGATGATCTCCTTCACCACTGTCTTAACCTTGGTGACGTTGCCAATCACTCCTCCTCTTGTGGCCTCTCCTCCTCCTCGCCCTACTCCTGCCCACCTCCTCAACCTCTCCTCCTATCTTGTGGTGCCTGTGCTGGCACATCCCCCATGGGCCGAGATCCCCTCTGAGGGCATCCTCTACGAACACTAGATGAGGACGATGCATGTCCGACCATGCATTAAAATCTATAGCTATGTCGATGTTATATGTCACAGCTATTAGCAATAGATCTTGATCAAGCTCATCATCATTTGAAGGGACAATGTTTGTTATGGGAGGGTTGGCGATGTCCCTAGGTCTAGCAGCACTCCTCACTACTCGTGTATATGTGGGGACTGCTGAAGGGATGGTCTCTACATGGACATGTTGTCACATGACCTGGATCCAATAATAATGCATAATAATATGATCGCAGTGACCTATGAGAAAACGGTCCCACTACAGGTTCCTAAGGTACTTGTTGTCATCTACCCACCGAAAAAAATGGTAGGGTCTCCATCTCACTCGATCAGGCACAAGGGTATCAAACTGTAAATGCCAAAATTGCAAGTCACCATGTCTCCACTGCCCTATCACATCATACTAATGGGCCATGGGGACAGTGTACAATCACCTCTATGGGAACCCAACCAACCTCGAGCACATGATGTGGGTGAAATCCCACACCTGTAATAGTGTGCATGTGGTGAGGCTGCCATACTCATAGTGCACGTACCACCCCAGCTCCTAGTATAGGTGTGCCATCATGCTCCACCCCCAGGCAAATATTGTCCTATGCTCGACCATCTCATGTATGGTATAGACGAGGCCCCCATGCAAGTGAGAGCCTCGCCCATCTATGGTGACTTGGAAGGCCACAGTCACAACCATCACTCGATGCAGTAGGGGTGTAGTGGTCTACGCTTGATCATACCAATGTGTGTAAATATGCCTTGTGTCATCGTCATCGTCGGTCTGCCCCAAGTAGTAGAGAACACCCTTTGATCGCTCCCGTGCTGAATGGGTGTAATCTATCACCACCCACCATCAACAGATGAGGAGTCCAAGAATCTGATACATATCCTCTAATGTGATAACTATCTCTCCAATAGGTAACTGGAAAGATGATGTGGTGGCATCCCACTGCTCCATAAAGTTCGTCAACATCCACTCATGATATCGCATCTCTAGCATAGTGAATGCATGCTAGAGACCGACCTACTGTAGATGGGTGACCTCATCCTTGCTAAGGTGGTCCCTCTACTCACAAACCAGTTGGTATGCTCACCCACCAGGATGCTCCCGAATCTCAGGATAGTCCTACAAGTAGTGAAAAAAATTAAGTCAGAACATGAGTTTTTGGAAAAAAAATTGAAAGCAAAATTTACTATAGACTTTTACACGGTGTGCATATGTCCCATTCTACCATTGAATCCCTGAGGATTCCAGTATGTACGCAGGACAATAGTGTAGGAACAAGACACCAGCATGTATTTTGGACGTCTACATAGAAAAAGGATGCCTGCATAGCCCGAGATGGAAAAATTGCCTAAAACATGCTAAAATTCACTATAAACAAGGTTTTGAGACCTACCTAGTCCACCGTGTGACCCTCGGTGATATCCTCCCTCAATTTCTCTAGCCTCAGCGCCTCGTACTCCCCCTACTCAACATTTTGCTGACTTTTCTCTCATAAAATTCAATAATTTCCTTGCAGTGAATAGTGAAAATGACCCTTCTAGGGGCCCACCTAGGTAGATATAGGCCCCCTAGGGCCCATTTTCCCTGGATTTTGTGGCTTCCTGATTTCTCCTGAATTTACCCCACCTAGCTAGGGGAAAACTCAAAAGGGGGCATATAGTCACCTCTTTACCATATTTTTCTTCTAAATCATCGATTTTTTCTTGATCATTCTTCTTGTTGTGGTAGCTTCTTCCAATTTTTGAAACTTAAATTTGAGTTTTACAAATTATAATTTCGTGCAACTTTTCACAATCAATTCACATTGTTTGTTGAGCTCAGTTGTTGGGGGGCACCTTCGGTACTAGCTAGCTTGACCTCAATGACCTCTAAGGCACATTTTCTTAGCATGCAAATCTGTAAAATTCCAAATGTGGGAAAAAAAAAATTTCTCTACTTTAGTGTGGCTGATTTTGTCCAAAATTGAGCCCACTAAAGTGGGGGAAAAATGTACTATCATAGAATTGCACCTAGGGGCAATTTCACATTTTAGCACTTTGCCTAGCATTTGTGACACCTAAGAGCATTAATGACAAAAATTCCATGGGTCAAAATTTCACAATTCTAACTCCATGTGGACTAGTAGTGAAGTAGCAACAGCCTAATGACACATTTCTCAAAAATTGGTGCCTTGGACGCCTATGCAATTTGCTGACGTTTGCACAATGCACTAGCGTCTTGACAGTTTTTCGAGTTTGAAATAAAGAATCTTGAATCTTGACTCTTGACACATGTCCTAGCAGTCATATTTTTGGGTGTAATAGCTCTTTTCCACCCTTGCATGCAACAAAACCCCTCATTTTCTCTCATTTTGGGGGTTCAAGCTATTCAGTTAAGCTCTCTCTTCAATTTCATTCTTGATAGCAGCACTTCTACAAGCGAAGCTATGCCAGACTGAGGTCCCTCCAACAATTGCAACTCTCTAGCAAGCATTTAATGATGCATTTGTGTGCTCCAGGGAGAGCCTAATCCCATGGGTAACACTCTCTCTCACACTTTTCTACTTACATCTCTTGTTAATTTACTACTTAGTGGTGTGGGTTCAACTCCTGAAGTGGGTTTTACTTTCACCACACACTTTTTCCTTTTCAGATACACTCTTTTTATTTGGTTGTCTATGGAGGTGGGAACACCAAAATGGGGACCGTCTGACTAAGGCAGGCCCCTATATAGCCCCAAAATTTACCCCTCATTCTTCTGTGTGTAGGTTACAAAGTGAAGCTTGAAGTGAAGACTCGAACATCCAGTTGAGGGTAAGTTTTCTCCAAGTTCTCCCTATGTTTTTCTTACAGTTTTTGTTATGTTTGTTCATTCTATTTAGTAGACCTTAGATCTAAGTTAGAAAGTGAGACCTTATTTTGCTCGTCTGAACTCTTGAGCTTTCTATTGCTCAGGATGCCAACACGGCCTAAATCCGTGCTACCATCCTTTAGCTGAGAGTTCCTCTATCAGAGGAAAAAATCTAAAGGCTTCACTCTCTCGAGACTTGAAGTAGTTTTCTTTGAAAGTTATCCTATATGCATTTCCTTTGAAATTTCTTCATTTGGCTTATGTTGAGATGGATAAGGGCAGTTCATTCCCCGGTGGTCTCTTGAGATCAAAGAGACCCGTGTGCAGCAAATCCCTCTTATATCACAATATATATCCTCAATGTTTCCCTAGAACCTTTGTTCCATATCCAATCTCATGTGCTCAATATGTAAAGGAATGGTAGCATATGAAAAATCCATCTATATGCTTCCACCATTTGAGGCTACCCACTTACATGACAACAACATTACCTGTTTAGGAGGATAGTCAACCTGGTGCAATAATTTCCATCAAGAAAACTTTATCCAGGTAAGAAACAAATCAAACTTCTACATCACTCACTAACCCAATGACATTCACTTCTCTAGAGTCCATAGCAAAACACTTACCAAAGGAATTTGACACTTGCAAACCAAGGCCATTCATTACCTAAAGTGACATGACATTGTTGGATGAATCAAAATCAAGTATGTAATTATGTAGAAGCCAACCATTGATAATCAATGTGGTGTAGAAAGGATCAACAACTAGCTTATTGACAACTAAAGCATCAATGTATATTTCCACATTATCCTCCACCTTTTCTTCTACATTTTGGGTATTGGAAGGTGGTTCTTGTACAACCTTTTAAATAAAATACATAGCCCAAGCTCTATGTTCAGGGATTCTAGGAGCCTCAAACAAAGGTGAAGAAAACTCTTACTTGACTCAAAATTAGTCCCATATCAATTAGCATGTACTATGGTAGAGGAGTACTTGGTGCTACGGTCACCACATTTGCATTTGGTATGCATGAAACTATTTGACTAGGGGAATAAATAATATGATTATATTTTATTTCCTTTCCATCTTGGGTAACTATAGACAGTTGGGTCACTATTATCCCCTTGTCTTTCTTGGACTCCTTTGTGTTTGATTTATTTCCTCTAATAACCATATCATTTGCTTGCATAAGAGGGCATTGATTCTTAGGAATGTAGTTTTTGTTTTCTATTATTCTATACTTTTTTTTATCAACAACCTTCTCAAATGGAACATGTTCAAGTCATCAACACTAACTTTTTGTTTACCAGTGTCAACCTAAATTGTGTTACTTCATCTAACTTCCTAGTGTTCTATGCATGAATAGGAACATTCTTGTTTTTCAATTGAATGTCATTTTGAGCCTACACCAAAACTACATTAGTGAGGGCCTTGATATCCTCAACTAAAGTTTTGGTCCTCTTGCACCTCTTTTGCATAAGAGACCTCATATGCTCAAAATTATGAGTTGGTAACTAATATGGTTGTGGACCAGGCTTTCCATCAACTTGGAAAATTTGGTCACTCATACTAGAACTACTATGAAACATTGTGTCAGTTGTATGGTCATGAATCAATTCATCAAATTGGTCAATGTTGTTCTCATAGTGTTTTGGACCACCTTCATCATTTGGGAACTCTTCATCTCTACACAATGAAAGTGCAACAACACAATTCAGAGGATCATGTGGAAGGAAACATGAATCACACCACATATTATCTTCTTGATAATTGATATTTTTTTGGTTAAAGGATTAGGTACATATTTGTACTACTATTTTAAATTCACATTTTTTTAAGTAGAACTTCAATTATGCTATTGTGTTCTTTTATACCAATCCATGTTATATGGTTTATTGTACAATATTTTTCCTTCATTGAAATGTGTGGACACACCTTGAGGTGGCAACACCTTCTCATTTTTTGCCACCTTGTAAGACAAGTCCTTCATGACACCCAGTAGCTTGTCTATTTTTTCCTCGATTGAGAGGGGTTTGTTCATAGCAACCCTATCTAGTTGTGACAACTTCGCATCAACTCTTTTCAATTGTTTAATGAATTCCCTCATGTTACTTTCAATGATTATGGTTGTAGCATATGCTTCCCCTGAGGGTTCTTATCTCTTAAAAAAATAACTTATTTTAGAGTCAAATGCACCACAATAAAACACAATACACATTGATTCATTGGGATTAAGATGTCGGTGTATATTTCTCATAGTACTTGGATGAACCTAATGTTGAATTCAGTCATCATCTCATTGATGCTCTCCTTGATGATGGTGAGCTCACGGATGGAAAACTTAGCATCAATTTTGTCCCCATAATACATTATGAAAACATTAACAAATTCTTCCAAGAATGAAATATTGCTATCAAGCAAATTTCTAAACCAATCCCTAACACTCTCCACCAAGGAGTGAACAAACACCTCCACTGTCACATCCTCATCTTAGATCTCATACTCATTGGTAATGTTGACAAAGTGTCTCAAGTGTTCTCCCATATTTATGGTGACATTTCCTTGGAATTTTGGTACCTTTCATTTGATATCACTAGGAATGGGATTGGGATAATTTGGAATCCCAAATAAATTATCCAATTACTTATACCTTTCAATCCCTGATGGTTGCCTAACTAGTGTAAATCTTTGATCTTGTCTCTAAGGATTGTTCCCAATATTTTTTCCTACATTTTTCTATTGTGGTATTTGTTGACCTTATTGTTGGAAAGCCAAAGCACTGTCCTGAATCAATTGATCAATTTTAGCTTGCAATTCTTTCCTTCTTCTATATTTGTCTAATAGGTCCAACTCTTCATCTGTGATTGTTTTCCTATCACTAGTATTATTTTGAATGTGTTGATTAGCATCATAAAATTTCTAACCAAATTTAGAGCCTTGGGACCTAGTAAGAGAAGGTTTTTAGTGTTCAATTTAGTGAGCACATCTATTAAAGCACTACCCAGTGTACAATTTCCCTTACATGTAATATCCCTAACTTTAACATAAAGACTAATTTACAAGTTGAATTCAATGAACAACAATATATGAACACACAAATAACTTTGATATATTGATAAACACTAGGATTTTATTTGCATATATGATATATCAAATGCAACACACTAATATTGAATCTAAAATGATATACAATGCTACTACAAATCAACAATAGTACTTCTGACTTCCTTACAAATTCCTTGAATCTCATATGAAATCCCTGAATGAGAATTAGATCAAGAACCAAAGGGGTTTCGTTCTCTGATCCTAGTGATCATTGAGTTTTCATCCACAAAAGGAACTGTAATGGTCACACTATACAAAGTACAAAAATAAGACATTTTTTTTTTCATTATAAATTACAAGAGACATCATAAATAGTTTTCATCTTTCTTTTATTTAACAACAAAACCCTCAAATATTAGCTTCAAGAAATGAATATCAACATCCTAGCCCAAGAATTCGCAAAGATTTTGACCAATGAGAAGGAATTTCTCTCCACCCAATTGTATTGGCATCGTGAAGCCACATGGGTTCTAGCCAAATCCTTGAGTAAGAAAAGACTACCAATAACCTTAGTATAAAACATATGCTAGATTGTCATTTGATAGTCATTATATTTAAGCATTGTATTAGTTGGTATACAACCCTTTCTAGGGTCTAATAGCCCCTAGATAGTTTCTCATTGGTTGCCACCCGCTCAAGTGCAACTTCGTTCACAATTATTTCTACAATCTTAACGTTAGTTGGAATGGCTAGACTCAAGATATCTATCAAGTAAGGAAAACTGCTAAAAATAATTGAATCAAACCCCATTTTTTAATCACTAAGATCCATGATGGCAAGGTGAGAGCATACGATGGAGGTCTAATTCCAATTTAAGATAATCATCCTAACATGATTCATACTCTTCATTATGTACAAATATATATCAAATAAGGATATCGACTATTGGTTCAAACCCCATTTTTCTAATCACCAAGATCCATGACAGTGAGGTGAGAGCATACGACGAAGGTTTAAATCCAATTTGCATAGTGAGATTAATAATAATAACAAAAAATGAACTTATACTCTTTCACTTAATAATAAATTGCTAATATAAGAGATATCATATAAGTTCTTTACTTTATTACGTACGCCAATTTATCCTTAGGATACATTAATGTAAAAGGAAAATTAGGGATGTAAATTATCTCATGATAAGATAACCGAGCATGAAGGTTCCACAAATAAATCAATTGCACATTCCTTAGCAATCCCTTGGATCAACATCAATTTCTTGTTTATTTAGACAAAGTAATATATATTATTTAACACAGTTGACTTGGTATTTGACAAAAAAGGGTAGAAAGGAGCAATATCATCATTGAATGTCATGCCTTTCTAAAAGCAAAGACAAAGACAAATCATTAACATAATTTCTTTACAACCTAGGTACTTCCCAATCTACTTATTAACCACATGGAATATTAGCAAGGAATATTAAATGCATATTAAATCCCCTAAGGTCTTTCAAACATCTCTTTAGCCATAATAATGATTAAGAGAGATAATGCATAATATTTGGGAAAAATAAATGAACATAAGATGTGTAATAACTGCCTTCTTGAGTCACAATAGATGACAAAGAATGTAAAAATACCTTCTAGATGTCACCTCACTTGATTAGTCTTGACATGTGATCTAGGATTGATATATCGATCAAAGATATGACATTTGCCTTCTTGAGTAACAATAGATGATAAAGATTTTGACCAATGAGAAGGGCTTGCTCTCCACCCAACTGTATCGGCATCAATGAATACGTATATTTGTATATTCCATCCTTTCCAAAGATTCATTATTTCATTATTTAGCTCATGAGTTATTAAGTCTAATTCATTATTTCAAACGCAGAACTCTTATAGTTAATTCCTGCAGGTAAAAGTATCCTTAACGCCAAATTCGTTATTAATCAATTATCCAAATCAGTTTGATCACAACACAGTCCTACTCTCAGGTATGCCAATTCTGATAGCTTCTTAGGTCATATTACTTAAATTCAAAAACATGACACTATCTTAGTAATTTAAACAGCTGAAAATTCCATTATTTGGCTTCATGGCTCGCCTCTTGATTTAAATCTTTATATAACTAACTTATCTGACTGCTATCATCTCTGTGTTACCATCTTTTGCCTCGATCTAGATCTAACTTCTCTGCAGTCGAACATCCAATCACCTTCCACATAGATGAAATTCTATGCGCTAGATTATCATGCAAACAATGACACACATGATAAAATACTTAACCAATTGGAAAATTAAATGAGGATTACTTTAATAAGACTTCAATAGTACTGTGTAAAATTTATGCGGATAGGCATAAGCTTCGAGAGAGAATTTATCACGCATCTCAAAAAGAATAGAAGATCGAAACCTCTGGAAATACACATTACATATATTAACATTCAATGCAACCAGTGATGATTAATTTCTGAACAAATAAGAACACATCGGCAACCGCGATTAGATTGTCATAAAAAATACTAGCAGTTGCACCAAAGGAAGTGCAATGGTTACACCAATTATATTTTGTATAGTTTATGTTTGAGATGAAGTCTATAATTTTTAAGTATATTGGTTATTACAATTAGGGTATAACATAGATTTGTCTTTCAAATGACTATTCAAATAATTTTATGTTTGATGTTGTTTATTATCCTTTGTGGAATACACTTGGTTTCCTATCTATTATGATTTGAATTGATGAATCATGATAATAATTGATATGAAAATTCATATTAAAGATAAAAAATTTGTCTATTTCATCTCCACACGTCTTACAAAATATCTTACATATGACATTTGTGCATCCTTAGCACATTAAATTCAGAACTCAAAAGATATAAATTTACTAAGTTGCTTGTAGTCTAATAATATTTTGGATGATTGTAAAGGCAATCTTTTTTAGGTGTTGACTTAAGAAGAATCTAAAGAACAAAATCAAATGTTATATAATCAAATCCAGAGCTCATAGCTGGCAAGGTAAACCTTAATGATTTATGAACAATCATTTAAGCTGTCATTGTCTACATTTCATTCTATTATGGATTGTGCACAACACCATCTCAAAGTCTCGGATTTCCTTTAAAACTATAGCCCATAATATAGCATGCAACAAAAAAAAGTCAAATCCAAGTTAGGTGGATACCAATGGATAGGGTTTTTCATACTTTATGAGAAGTAACGAAATGAAAAAAATGTAAGAAGTACCTATCATATCTGAATTTTTGAGAACGATCCTCTTGTTGGAATAGAGCTATTGAGGTGGTTTTTAAAAAAGATATCTGAAAATTTGAATCTGTAAAAAACAAGAAACATAATAGTAAGCTACAAACAGAGCATAAGATATATCATATAATAACAAAAAGTGAAGCACCAAAATACCTTAAATCATCTACCAATGGAAGAAAAATATGAAGACTTTGAAGAGTCCTTTGCGAGTGGAGGAAAAACTCCTGCAAGAAAAGGCAACTTTGAAGCATTGAAGAAGTGTTGATGCTTTGCTACTATGTAATCCTAGTTCTTATAAAGGAATTGAGCCGCCTAATATATAACTTGTTCCAACATTTAAAATAGATACTTTAATCAAATTGTAAGGGTTGAATGCAATTTTAAACTTACATCAACAACATATTGAGCAATAGTTCATAACTCATAGTTGGGAAGGTAAACCTTATTGATTGTGCACAACACCATCGCAAAGTCCTGGATTTCCTTTAAAATTGTAGCCCATAATATAGCATGCAACAAAAAAAGGAAAATCCAAGTTAGGTGGATACCAATGGATAGGTTTATTCATACTTTATGAGAAGTAAGGAAATGGAAAAAATAAAAAATAAAATACCTATCATATCTAAATCTTGAGAATGATTCGCTTGTTGGAATAGGACCATTGAGGTGGTTGTTAAAATATATCTGAAAAAGTGTAGCCATAAATAATAAGAAACATAATAGTAAGCTACAAACAGGGCATGATATATATCATATATCTACAGAGAGTTAAGCACCAAAATAAGCAATGAAGTACAGTATAATTTCAAATACATACATAATAAGCAGTCACAATGCTAGCAGATTTTCCATGAAGCTGGTTGATGTGATTTTTATAGTAGTGTTACACATCTAAAACTGAGATATTTTAGGCTAGTAAAAATAATGAGTATAAGGTTTGATTTTTTAAGTCAAATGCAGCTTTGAGCAGATTAGTTGAAAAGACGGTCTTGAATTATGAAGGAATTTAGCTAGAGTGACCTTTTTAACAACATGTAATTGTTTTGTTTTGTATCTATATGAATTGATTTGAGACTGTAATTTAGAATACATACATAATAAGCAATCACATTGCCAATAGAGTCTTGAGGAACCATCTTGATTTGCATGTTATTGTTTCTTAAAAGATGTGTATTCTTCAAGCAATGCCTGACCCTGTTAAGCAAACACATCGAACATCAGTAGAGGTCAATTTTCTTTTAGATAAATAGCTTGACGTTGCGATTACTATTGATATTTGTAATTGAGGGTTAGTTGTTGTTTGTAGTGAAATAACAAGTAATATAGAGTTTGAGTAGAGAAGGGAGTGTTATACATACATGTAGTTGATGTTGAGGAGGAACCAATGTTGCACCTTCCATGTATCGCCTTATCTTTTGCCATTTCAACTTGTATTGGACTGAGATGTTGGAAATTTTGTTTGGAGAATATGTTTTATTTTGCTTAGTTTCCATCTGCATACCCAAAAATTTTGAATGAGTTAGTGAAGGGTAGAATATTTTGTAAAGACATTTTGTCTACTACGTAGTGTAAAGTAGTTTGAAAGTTAATGTGAAAGAGATTGGATTGGCAAGTGTATACCTAATTTTTTCATAGTGAGAGTAATTGTAATTGTTCTTCCTTTTTTTTGATAATTGTGTATGGATTGTTTTGCACTCTAGAGTACCGCTCAAAAGAGAACACTGGTTGAATACGAACTCCATTTAATTATTTTCCTCTTGATATAGCTGTAAATGTTAGTCCTTTTCTTTCTATTTTACCAATATCAATTGTTGTTTTTTGTAGGGTTAGGCCTTGGGATTTATGTATAGTTTATAATTGCCTATGCCATTGTTAATGGAATTTTCCTATGATTACCTAGTGATATAGGTATTATTGGTATAGCCTTTGGATCATTTTGGTTCCATGGTGGCCCAGTGTAGTTATTGATTCTTACTACAACGTACATTGGAACATCTGGTGGTTTTGAGCCTAGATTGTAAACAATATCAACAACTTCCTCAAGGAATCCATTTACAAGTCCTACTCGAGTCCATAAGTTTGTTGTTAGCATGATTTGTTGGCCTTTGCATAATAGGAGTTCTTTTTCAAGATGGTTATCATCAACATCAATGTTTGATTTGTTTCTTGTGTTTGTTGCAATACTTATTGCAATTGGCAGGTTTAGTTGTTTTAGCATTTTTTTGTTGTGTAGTTTGACCAAGTCATTGGTTGTAAAAAGGTGAATGGAGTTGTCAAATTCTTGTTTTTCAGTAGTTGTAAGTAGTTTGTTTGTGCGGGTCATTAACATCTCCCAATCTTGGTGTGTTGGTTCTACATTGCATAAGTTTTTTAATGTTTTACGAAAGTGTGTTTGGGTCGGATCGTCACCTTGTTGACGAAACATTGTTTGTAATGTAACAACTGTAGTAAATTGTTCCCATAGCAATTTGGCATTGGAGTGTGATGCGTAGATGGGCTTGTCCATGACAGGTGGTAGTTGTGCTAGGTCACCTATTAGAATTATAGATACACCACCAAAGCTGAGGTTTTGTGTTTGGGGAAATGCTTCACGTAGTCTACTATCTATCTTTAATAATAGCTTTGGGCCTATGAAACACATTTCATCTATGAGAATGTACCTTATGTGTTTCATTTCTTCTTGAAATGTTGTTAGTGTTTGTCCTTGCAATGGTTTCATTTCTTTTATAGGAATCCTAAGTGTTGAATGTATGGTTGATGCACGTATATTAAATGCAGCAATTCTTGTTGGAGCTAAAGCAAGCAGTTGGCTCTTTTGTTGTGGTAGATTACTTTGAAGTGCATTTCTTATGCAAGAAATAAGGTATGATTTTCCAGTTCCTGTAGTTCCTTGAATGATCATATGCAAGGGTTTGTTTAAGGATTGATCTTTGTAGTGGTTTGTAATTATTGTGAGCGTTAATTTTTGTATTGGTGATAATGTGTAATTTGGGACATCAAAGTTAATGCCCAAGTTTTCATTTTGGCTACAAATTTTATTCATCTTTATGAAGTCAATTGCAGTTGCATGTAAATTTGGTTGTACGCTATGTTGATCCCATTCATTTTTATTATCAAAATCATGCCTACCGAGCATTTGGAGCTCATCTAGATTGACATTATTAGTAAGTCCCATTTGTGACAACAATTCCCATTCATTCAATTGTAATGTATCTGTTGTGTTTTCCTCATTACCACTATCTTCTTCCTCTTCATTATTAGCTTCCATTTCAATTGTGTGATTTATGTGCCATACATCATATGTGTTTGTATTCATTTGGTTCCAATTTGTTATTATTGTATCTTTATTAAGGCCTATGTCATTTTGTATGTCATGAAAACTCTTGTATAAGAGTAATTCACTCCAACAAAATGTTTCATAATGTTCTGAATCCTACTTTGGAATAGTATAGAACTTTGGGAAAACATTGACGATTGCTTTTTGTTTCCTCTCTTTCCATTTACATCCTTTGCGACTTGAAGAATAGGAGAAGGATCTTGCAGATTCAAGTAATGTTATTGCTTCTAGGTGTAGAGGGCATTGCATATAAGAATGTAAGTAGCTTGACTGGAGTTTGTTTTCATTTGTTGTTCTTGTGAAGCAATGGAATACTTTTTGGCCAACATTCAATGACATAAATGATCAGTTACATATGACAAGGAGCAATTTTTGGAGCATATGACATGTTTCTTGTACTCCGATATCACATTCAACTACTAGTTCTGTCATGAATTTTCAGTATGTTGTTAAAGCTTCATCTTCAGGTTTTTGATTTGTAGCTATTCTTGTAAGCATATTAACACAACTCTCTAATTTTGATGCATACTTGGCAATGTATTTGAGAACAAGTGTTTGTGAGATGATAGGTTGGCAATCTATATTTGCTCTCCATATTGAAATCATTTCTCGATTATGTATGTTTAATCTATCATCATTTCTTGCTGGTTCATTTTTTTTTTTACCATCATTGCACATGATAATGTAGAGATAATTTGTTCTTTCCATGGAGCTTTATATCGGCATTCTAATTTTTTCCCCTTCTTACGTAGGCATGTTCCCTCCATGCATTTTGCGTGATTTTGGATGCGATTAATTAACTCCTCGTAGTCATCAGAGGGATTTATACTAAAGATTTCAGCTGTGTTTAACAAACATGGATCATCAAGTGGAGATCGATGTGTTGTGTTGTTGCCATGAGATATAGCACGAGGGTTCCAAGCAGTGACGTATGTGTCAAAGAATTTCCTTGCTCTTTCCACTTCCAAGTTATCTTTCCAATCAATTTTTTCCATGTCTAGAGCATTTTCTAGCCAAAGGAATCCATGAACATGTGCAGTCCCCCGATGTTGCCATTCGTACCTATACCAATATTCTTTTGTATGGAGGAGCTTTTCAATGAACTCCTCACGAAATATTGTGAATCATTGATGTAGATATAGGGATGTGGTATGGGGGTTATTGATTATGTTATCTATGCGAATTTTATTTGATTGCATTGTAAATCTTATGTCATTTGAGAGTAGTAGTTGTAAATCTGGTCATTTTGTATCTGCTGCACTTAATGTGAAGAATAGAGTGGGCGAGCCTATTTGGTTGATCATATTTGTTAGATCAGCACGACACTTGTTCCAATATGGTCTTGTCCCTCTCATGGTAGATCCGAAATGCATAAATTGATCAGCTAACTGTTCGTCGGGAAGATTTTTCAAGTGTGTATGAAGGTTTTCAATAGTGGCTAGTATGTTTTCTTCTACATTTTTTTTAAGGAAAACCATTGCAAGTCCTTGTGTAACACCCCTCCATTTTGGATATTTGGATCGGCAAGGTTCTTTGTATGTCTGATTATGCTTATGATGTGACTGTGAACTTAGTGATTATTTCATCATGAACTGTTTGGTGATGCATATGTTATATCATGATGCGACGATTGTGTCTGAACATGCTTGGACTTTGGAACTTGATTACTTGTGATCGTGATTGATTAAATGATGTGGAAGTTATATGTTGATGTGATGTTCTTTTACTCTGATGTTATCCTTATGGCATGATTTAGAATAACTTAGAAGATATCTGATTAAATGATGTTTATGATATTGATTATATCATTGATGTTAGATGCGTCAGTTAGAGATACTATATTGGTGAAGGGGACGGATTGTATCACTCGCTTGCGAGCTCCCTACAATTCTGACATTTCCTCTTCACGGCGTATTTGATCATAACATACATATATATGTTGCATGTTCGACATGTTCTTTGTTGCAGGTTTGCAGGTACATGACATCGACTCCACCTGGTCTCACAGGTGTGAGCATGTCCATTTACTAATGGAAATTGATTGGGAGATAGTAGCTAGGTTTTTCAAACCAAGTCGTCACCCTAGTCATAGCGTGTTGTCAGGTTGTCGTCGAGGTCAATTGTTTTAACTTGATTAGTTTCCCCTTGAGTGTTTATTTAATTTCAAGTTTAAAGTTTATTAAATGACTTGCGTAGTTTAATTAATGATTAAATGTGTTTAATTGCAAGTTGAAAGTGATTAAATGGCTTTTGAAATTTATAAATGATGATTATTTCGTCTTATTGAGATGTTGGAAAATTAGTGATTAATTAATTAATTTAATTTAATTAATAAAATAATCTAATTTTGAATTAGATTTATTTTATTGACTAATTAAATTAATAGGGATAAATTAAATCAATTTAGCCATGTTGGGATCATTAGATATTTGGATTAAATCAAAAATTAGAAATATGTTTTATATTTTACTCCTAGAAATAAAGTTGAAAAATAACGTTATTATGAATTGTTGAATTATATTTTGTTAAAAGAAATTTATTTGACCTTGGGGTTGTAAATAGATTTTTATTTTAAAAAGGATATTATGCAAATTACACTTGGAAATAGAAATTGTTTTATGATTTTGCAAAAATGAAATATCTTCATTTAGCAATAAGTTTGGTGGGTGAGTCCATTTTAGGGTTTGGACAAATTTGGAAGAAGGGCTTGCATAAGGAAATTAGGATTATTTGAATTTTAATTTGGAAAATGGAGGATTGAAATTGGAGAGCAAAAAAAAATTTTTATGGGGATTTTGGTGGAGAGCTTGGAGGTGGCTAAAATTGTGGAGTTGAAGGAGGGCTTGGGATTCTCCATTGTTGAAAGCTTCCAAATTTGGAGAAAACACAAGGTTCCACCATTTTCTCCCCTCTTCTTCTTCTCATTTTGTTTGTTTGAAAATATAGTTTTAGATTCTTTGAAAACTCCAAGGAAAAGCTTTCAAATTTGCTAAAATTGTAGTTAGATTTGAAAATAGAAACTTAGAGAGTTTCAAATGAAGAAATTTAACTTCTTGGTTGATTTGGAAAAAAACCCAGAAAATTCATCATGTCATTTGTTTTAAATTTTTCTCCTCAATCTTTTCCTCAAAAAAAAAAAAAATTGCCCAATTTGGGCTGTGAGATAATATGTTTTTATAAATGACCATTTATATAATTTTGCATACAAATCTTATGCAGCTAGGAGTTTAGTTTTTAAAAAAAATGACTGTGTAAAAATTTCATTATGGTTTTTACCAGAAGAGGGTTTGTTTTCTTTTCTTTATTTTCATTTTTTTTTTTAAACGAAATTGTAAAATAAAAAAATTTAGAATATTGTTGGGGCTGCCCACAGCCACTGCCCACACATGGGGGCGCTTGCTGTGCAACGCTCCCCATGGTGGGGAGGGGGCTGCAAGCAGCCACCACAGGGGCTGTGTCCCCTGTGTAAGGCTGCGTAGTAGCCACACAGGGGCGCGTCCCCTCTTGGGGCTGCGTAGCAGCCAAGGCCTATGGCCTTTTGTTATTTTTTAAAATAAATTTAAATTTATTAAAAAAAAAATAGTTTTATTATTTTCTTTTTATAATATATATATATTTATTATAATTTGTATATAATATATATATATATTAATTTTAAATTATATGTATATTATATATTTATTATAATATATATATATTATATTTATTAATTTTGAATTATATATATATTGATAATTATATATATAATGTGTTTTTGGTTTAAATAATATGTCATACAGAATTTTTTTAAATGGGAGTTTTAATTTAAATTGTAAATAATTTGCATATTATAATAATGTTAAATAGTAAATTGAAATTTAAATGATTATGTGATTATTATAAAAGAAAGAAATTGGTATTTTAATAAATAGTCGTAAATTTCAAAAGAAGTGATTTTAAGTTTTGTTTACGTAAATAATAAGGAATAAAATATGATTAATTAAAATATATAAAATTATTAGACATATTTTAATTAATGGGGTTTTAAATTATTAAATAGGATTTAATCTAAAATAATTATCGCACGGATAAAGAGGAAATGTAATTAACGAATGATCAATGTTTTAATTGAAATACTGATTTTGATTTTGATTAATTTATTTATCTTTGTTGAAATATAGATTAAGTGACATTGATTAAAATACCCCAATTTTGAAGATAATTGTTAAATGGAGAGTTAATGATTGACTTAATTCAATTAAATGACCTTATTTATTAAAATCGTTTGAATATGGAATTTAATTGTGAAACTAAGAGATAATGGAAGATTTATTTTACTTAGTTATTTTAATAATTAAATTGCTTGATTATGGAACATAATGGCAGAACTTAGAGTTAATGCATTATTATTTTAGTCAGATGTCTTTACTTATCAAATGTTTGACTTAATTATAATTTGATTTTGATTATTATGGGAAGTGAGACAAATGAAGTTAAAGGATAGATTTAAAGATAGATTATCCTAAGATGACTTTTGGTTACGTAATAGGAGCAAAGGAAGATTTTTTTATATTCAAATGAATTATTTCGAATGTTGAATCTCAATAGTCAAGGTTTTATTTAAAAAGGTAGACTTTAAATGATCAAGTGTTTTCATTTTCAATGGTTGATTTTATTAATCAATGTAATTGGGAAAACGAAATATACTATTGGTTTGAACCCCTTTGAGTTGTCAGCGTGCTTTGAGTTACTATTGAGTTGTGCGGATAAGGTCAATTATTTATTTAATTCTTGTGTGACGTAATTGATTGACTTATTATTTAATATAAGTGCTTTGATAAACGAATGGTCTCATTTATAGTATATGATTGTGATACTAGTGAAATGATTGAATATTTTAGTCGAATGATTGTATTTATTTGAATGCTTTGATTAGAGATGTTACTTGTAAATCTTAGAGTAAATGATTGGGTTGTAAATACTTCAATGTTGGGAAGTGAAATTGATGTATTTGATTGAGTTAATGCAAGAATAGAAACTGTGATTGACTGGGTTTAGGAAACCCTAACATTAGATATTGAATTTCCTGAAATGCTTTTATATCATGTTTCTTTCATTTTCCTTATCGGGCAAATGGGGTTACGGGTCTATGTAAGTCTTCCAGAGAAGCTCTCTAGGGTGGAATGTTTTGTGTAGAGGTTCAACTTGTGAATCACCTTGGAAAATGTGTATAGTTACACCATGTTGTTTCACCCTGTTTTCACGAATGGGAATGGTGTGTGCCCTCCTGGGAATAGGAGAGGGTTATGTTATTTGTGCCTCCTTTGGAAGGAGTGTTTTATGTATTTTGTTTTCCTCCAGTGTTTGGAGTGGGTTATGTGACCTTGTTTCCTCCCGTGTTTGGAGAGGGCTAGACCTTGTTGCCTCCAGTGTTTGGAGAGGGTCTTGACCTTGTGGTCCTCAGTGTTGGGGTGAATATCCTTGTTTTGTTACCTCCTTGAAATGGAGAGGTTGTGTTATCTTGTTTCTTCTTGTGGATTTCACTGTGTGGGTTGTCTTAGGAGAGTGGCTTGCAATGGGCGCCAGCACACAAAGTGGTGCCAGGATAACCCTTTGCAAGTTGGTTAATTTAGTGATAACTAAATAAAACTTTTAGAAGCTTAGGTTGCATCAAACATTAAACAAGATAATTTGTGCCTCACTCATGGACCCAAGGGCTAGTTCAAGACTTGGGATGAGACGGGAAGGCCTGGAATGGCAAGATCATCTATCTCGTCTTCACGAGAGGTATTTGGTTCCGCATGAGTAAGCATTGGTGTCGAGATTTCAGTTGAGGCTACCAAGATAACCCATGGAGTGGGGGTCGGGGCCTAGGAAGATTCCCAAAGGATATCCCTTGACAAGCTATGCGATGACACTCTTCCTAAGTCAACAGTTTGTACTTGATATATGTAACACTCTTGACCTATTCTATGTCTGGAAGCACTGTAACCTATGTCAATGTTGTGTGAGTCGTACCTAGAGTTGTACGTATGATCTTTCTTATCATGTGATGTGTTCTTGTATTTATTTGTATTAGTTTTGTGTGGCCCGTGTCTAGTGGTAGATGGTCTTGGGTAGGAATTCCTGGTTACTATCTCCTAGCACGGAGGGAGTGGAACCTTTTGGATTCCCCGTGGTCGGGTGGCGTGCATCTTATTCCGTTGGTTCTTCTTCATGTTTGTGTGTTCGTGATTTCCAGCTGGAGAGCTCGTGGGAATCAGTTTCTTCTCATGCCTTGTTCTCTTAGTTCTTATTGTATTTTATTACCCCTCAGTTGTTATCGAGGTGGAGTTTGTAATATGTAATGATACTTGTTGGATTTATCTCATTTGAGGAATGAGTGTTGTAATTATGATGTAAACTATGTTATTGGAATCAAGTGGTAATTCATATTCTTGGATGTAAACTATTATGAATAGATTGTATGTGAACTTTATTTGTCAAGTAATTATTTGGTATGGTTTTAATTCTTGTTCCATGTTTGGTCTAAGTAACACAGTCTCACAACCTTAGGGGATTGGTTGGCAATGGTTAAGTGAACTTGTATGTGAATTCTTCTAGCTTGCATGCTATTGTTCTTATTTAAAAAAAAAAAAATAGTTCGGTTGTTTAGTAAATTACAACTTTCCCTAGGGTTGCGTGGCGGGGCGTTACACCTTGGCTACGATGACGCATCATAAGGTTGGAGATAAAATATCGAAACGTTGGATGCCTTCCAAATCTTTGGTAATGGAATCTCATTAGATGTAATGCATATTCATGCATTTGTACTCCTCTAATTCGTGCTTGAATTTGTAGTGCTTTTCCATCTAGAAAGAGTGTGGGAAATGCCATATTAAAGAGGCCTTCAGTATTGTATTCATTTATTGGAGAAGAGCTTATTTCAAGCCAATCAATAGTGTTATTTGTTGGTTGTTCAATTTGTAGTGTTTCTTTAATGATATCTAGCTCACGACGTCTACCTAGTAGGCTTACCATAAATGACGATGTGTATGTTGATGCATCTTCATCATGTTGATCGTTAACGTCAGATTCGTTGTTTGGTAGGACTATTTCTTCGGCAAATTCTATGGTGTGAAGCATGTCTGAAATGTTTGTACTTATTTCATGGAGTTGTTCTAAGTAGGATGCATTTATTTCAACATCGCTATAGTATGGGTCATATTTGATCTTGTATTGCAATGCTTCTATAATACAACTCCTACTTACATAACAGTCGTAATAGTTTCCTTGTGTATGCAATCTTCAAACTATCAAGACATGTAGGTCTATAATTTTATGTGGAAGTATTTTGGCAATACTTTTTATGTCCTATGGAAAGCTAATTATGTGGATGTTGTATTTATATTGTCCTCCACAAGCATGGGTTACTTGTAATATTGGGTTTACCCTTGCTATGAGCATCTCTTCTACTTGAGTGAGCTTTTGCAACATAGGTGGTTGTTCTCCTAGGTCCATATTATTAAGTGATCAAAATCGATGAACGCCTTTCTCATTGAAACATCGTTTACAAATACAATTATCATTAGATGATTGAACAAACATGCTAGGGTAGCGTTCCTTACATATAGTGCATGTTTGTAAATTTGATAGAGCATCTATTATGTGTCAGATTTTTTTTTATGCGGTCATGAAGTTACTGTTGTTGTTCATTGATGGTGTAGTATCTATTTCATTTGGTGTTTGTTTTTGTATTTTTTGCAGGTGACGACGAGCAATAATTTCTTCTTTATGACGAGAATAGTACTCTCGACTTCTTTTACAGCTTTGTATTCTTTGAAGTTCTATTTGACGGGGTTCAGTTTGACTTTTTTTGTTTCTAGTGTCCATCATCTGTAATTCAAAATAGGAGTCATGATTTCTAATAGTAATGAGAAAAAGACATGGACTAATACAAGAAAGTTGTATTTCTTTGTACATGTACATATGAAATGAAAAAATGAATGCAATTACAATAGTATATAATGAAAAAATGTAGTTGAGATGAATAAAATGTAAATGAAACATGCAATATTGAAAGAACTAATTTTGGATATTACATTACATAGATATAGTTCGTAGGGCCACCTACAATGGTTCTAGTTTTATTATCTATGGAAGTAATGCCATAATTTGCTATTTGAATAAGTGGAATTAGGAGATTACAGAGTAGTTTGTGGATCTCAATTATTTAGAAAATGGAAAGTCCTCTATTTTTGACTTACTTCTATATAAAAACAAGCTTAATCATAACCCTATACTACCCAAATATCTATTGCACTTACAAGCTACAAACTTAACTAATTACTAATAGTAATAAGCAAAGTAAATGCAGTGAATTGTTACAATGGAAGAGGAAATAAGCTTAATGAAAAATAAAAAATTTTGAAAGTTATAGTTAAAAGTGACTAACCTATTTTTGTGAGAATGACGTTTAATTATTAACAATCCTTTTCCCTTTTTCAACTCTTCAACAATAAAATGATGCGCTGCAAATGTAAAAACAAATTGCCATCAAATTGACAAATAAACATTTTAAATGGAAATAGAATGGTCCCATCTAATTTTCAAATCAATGTTTATTTGGATTTTTTATTGTTCAAATGTTCATGAGAACCTTGACATATAATTATTTATACTTGATGATAAAGACTGTTAATATGTGAAGTCTGCCACTGGTTGTTCACATTCCAGCATGTTCTTTGATTTTCTCTTACTGCTCCTATTTTATCATATCATAGTATCAATACATTTTATAAATTGGGGGAATTATCCCTTGTAATATATGGATGAAAACTATTGTAAAATTGCTACATTGAATAAAGAGACCATTATGATTTTTTCTTGTGCGTGTATTTTTTAATGGTGAATCAGTAAATTCATGTCATCTGTGTTCTATTTTTGTTGTTGTATTTAACATTTTATTTCTTTTAATTGCATTTAAAACTTAACAAAGATAACATAGCAATTTACAGAGATTATTATGTACAGATAATCTAATTATTTATACAGATTAATCATAGTAAGTCATGCATGCAAACCAAATTAAATCAAAATATTTTGAATCAAACATTTAAAACTTGCATTAATAAGCATTAAAAGTTTAAATACAACAGACATCTAAACTAAAGGAAAGATGCAATATGATATATTAGAATTATAATATTATTCTGTTGTTTTTTAAGATTTGAGAATATATTCTAATTTTAGAGTGAATATTTCTCTTCTTTTGTTTGCCCATTCTAATGATAAATCGTAAAATATGATGTAAAATATTGATGAAGGAAAAAATCACATAATCAATAGACTGTAATTTTTATTGATGAAGAAAAAAATCAGAAATATTCACATCCAACAGTAGACTGTCATGCATTCTTAATAGTTTGACAATAAAACTACTAAAAATACCATCAATATGCAATTAATATTTCTTGGATTTGGTTAAGTGAGCCAGATTTTTGGCTTTAACAAAAGACACGGGGCTGGAAACACACATTACATATATTAACATTCAATGCAACCAGTGATGATTAATTTCTGAACAAATAAGAACACATCGGCAACCGTGATTAGATTGTCATAAAAAAAAAAATATTGTTGGATCTATTAAACGGAATTAGATTGACACGAAACGTACTAATGTCGGATTTATAAATAAGTTCATGCTGCGAATACGACTGCTCTGGTTGACATGAATGCAAATCAAGGAGCATAGAAAAAGGCTCGCGATCTGTTTGCCAAAAAGGCTTGCAGAATGACTGGCCTCGTGGAGTGTCATGATTATTGAATATGCACAAATCAGTTTCATTGAAAAGGCTTTAGAAACTCACAAGCATATGCAATTCTCAGGTGAAAAGCCCCTATCTTGGCCAGTATTTCCGCAGACCGTGCCGTGCGTAGACAAGTCATGCATAGTTCTGAGGTATGATTGATGCTTAATATGGAGGCATACACAAGGAAAAAGAATTGTTTGACAAAATGTGCCTGGGGATAAACAATGCGACTTTATAATTATTTTCTCAGATACGCCAAAATGGATGCTGAGGAATTTTGGCAAGTTTTGTACTTCCAACTATCGTGGTAAGCATTGCATGCTGCGCATAAGAGTAAACATTGTATGTTGTGCATAGTAATTAAACATGGCATGAGAACTGTTCGACAAAATGCATCAAAGGAAACGTGGTTTGCTGAATTATCAGTAGCATATGCACAAAATGGTTTTAGAAACTTTCGAGAAAATGCAACTGAAAGGTGTAAAATCAAATTCCATAACTTTTGCCAGCATCCTTCTAGCATGTGCCAAAATGGAAGCTTTAGACAAGTTATGGACATTCATCGAAGCAGCAAGAGGAGGTTATATGCCAGACATTATAGTTGGAAAAGCTCGGGTTGATATGCATGCAAAATATGGAAACCTACACCAGTCAGGCAGATTGTTTAACATAATGCCTCAAAGAGGTTTCACCTAATGGAATGCAATGGTTGTAGGATAAGCGTGAATTGGATTTATGTAAAGTTTGCAACAAGTATGAATTCAAATACCACAACCTATGCCATTGCTCTTTACCTACACAACCCCATGCAATAACTAGCAATGCAACAAGGTAAGAGATAGCACAACGTATTAGTTGTAACTAATGAATTCATCATCCAAAGACTGAATTCTATGGAGCCTGAACAACCAGTAGATTATCTGTTCCATACTTAATTTGAACTATTGGGACATAACCATTGTTCATTATATATTCCACAAGTAGTATCAATGGAATTAGCATAGACAAAGATCTTTAAATTGAATTGTTTGCTGACAGTAACTATCTGTAAAAGAGGAGGTCTAGAATCTATCAAATATATTTTTTAAGTTTTAATGCCATAATTAATTTACATACACCACAGACATTTATTTATCAGATATCAAAAATCTCGTACCAGACATTCATTTATCAAATCTCAGAAAAACTCTTACAAATTGAAATGGAGTTCTCTTCAATTTCTGGATTTGTAAGATGACCCTTCAGCACAAACAATGTCATGATATACCAAAACTTCGGGGCAGAGCATCTTGATAGAAGCCAAGGAGAGCCTCACAAATGTCCCCAAATCTTGAAATGCCAGCCATGACCTTGCTCTGCGACCGTAAAAACTTCTGGACGGAAGAATTCGGGGCATATACAAACAGCTAGAAAGCTTCCATATAGCGAACTCCCCTCCGCATGTATACTCCCAACATTTGTAGCTGCCGTGCTGCGAAGGCCTGACCGTATAGTGTCTCCAAAGCACTGCCCATTTTCCCTCTTCTTGTATTTTTCCCCCTCTTTTAATGGACTTGGAATCATTTCTTTATAATGCCTCCCCCCATCTCTCTCTTTTCTGTAAATTTCCTTTTTTTTTCAAATAATTGTGCCACTATTCTGCCACCGCAGTTTTAGTGCAAACATGCAACCTGTAACTCCCGATCTTTGCTTCCACATGTTACAACTGAGCCACGTTTTATAACAGCCAATCAACTTAAATTATTAAATCAAACTAATAAAAGAGAAGGACAATAATATTTATTTTATACAATAGACAGGCCGGGCCTAAACATCACAGCTTAGTGTGTGGGCCCCGCTTTACCACCACCCTCTTTACCGCTACGTCTTTCCTGTTTCGTTTCGATGCAACTCCGTTGTTAATTTTTTTAACTGCACGTGCAATCTCTTATAAGATACAGATGCAATTATGTTTGTTAATTTTTTTTACCACGCGTGTACTCTTATAAGGAGTATTAAATGACTTACGTGAAAAGTAAAATAAGTACTATGTCCTCAACTTGTCAAGTGTTAATGTTAAAACACATTATGTAAAATATATATTATAAATTACATTATATTTATATATTATCTATTAATTATATATTTATTTGATATTTATTTATTATATATAATATAATAAAAATATATATAAATATAATATCATATATATATTTTATATAATACAATTTATTTTATATTATATAAAATATAATATTATTTAATATAGATTATATTATATTAAAAAATATATTAATATATTATTTATATATTTATTTTATATTCATCTATTCTATATAATATAATAAAATATAAATATAGTAGCATATATATTTTAAAATAATATAACTATATTATATTTATAAAAAAGTCATATTATATTATATTATATTAAATAAAATACAATATTATTTAATATATATTGCTTATAAAATACATATTTGGAATTATATTATATTTATTATATTTTATTATATATTAGTTATATGTTTATAATATATATTGCATATATTATATTTATATAATATGTAAATAATATTATGTAAAAAATATATAATATATGAATATATAAATACAATATAAATATATATACTATAATAGATAAATATATAATAAAAATATATAAAATATAATAAATAATGTTATGGATGAATATAATATAATAAAATATATATGATATTATATTTATATCTATTTTTATTCGTTAACTAGTTATTAAAAAACAACTTGTCAATAAATCAGAATTCATTATTTTTTTTAATCTAACAAATATTTGTCTATTGTTAAAGTACATATGCAAATTATATAAGAAAACATATTTTAATTGGCAGGAGAGTTTTGCCCATAAGGGCAATTTATAGAAATCCATAATCGTAATGGGGCAGATGGAAAGCACAGGGCATTGCATGCTGAGTGAACATGGTGGGCAAAACCGGAACAGTTATGAAGCGCGATTTTATTTCATCTTGAACAGTTATCATTCAAAGCTGAGAGTGAAATCCATAGCACATCCCATGTTTCTGCCAAAACAAGCATTTTCCCGTGCGAGCCTAAGCTACGAATCGCTGGACCACCATAGCAATTTTTAGCCATAATATTAGGGTTAGACACTGGAGCTACCATTTTATCGTTTATATTAGCGAGTCAACATTGCTCTTGTCACCTACCTCATCTTCAAGCATCTCAGGTAATTTTCTTTCTCTTTTTCTAATACTAATCACAATAGAAGATATTGAATTTTCATCAGCAGCATGTAGGAATTAGACAAGTTCTGATGATGTGTCTGTGTTTCTCCATTGCATAAATTTTAAAATTAGGGCCTGAAAATGTGATTTTAAAATGATTTCATAGTGATTCCAGCATTTACGAAGTTTTCAAGGCATTTTTTGTTGACCTTTGACCTGCAAAACCCTGCATGACATCCCCAAACACCATACCTATGAATTTTTGAAGGAAGGCATGTTTGCCCAATTCATGTGTCAAGTGTAGCAACAAGGAAAAAGTAAAAATGAAAGTGCATTTCTTGTCTCAAGTGCAGCAACAAGGAAAGTCATTGCAGTAACAAAATGAGAGGCATGAACAGGGCAAAGGATAGGAGGTGTGTTGAAACAGCTGTTCAGTCAGCCACCTAGCTTGCAGCAAACAGCTGAATTGGTTTTGTCTTTTTTGTTCTTTTAACGTAATTATCCTTTACTTCCCTTTGTCAATGGGTCTTTTTGGGTGGCTCCTCATTATGGTTTGGGTGTGGCCCACTTTTCCAATACAATGGTTGTTTTAGTGAAGTGGATTTTACATGTATACCAAATATGTTGGCTTTTAATGTAAGTTACAAGATGCGCATCAGCTGTATGAAATAAAAAGAATCACCATCCTTTTAGGTCTCAAAACTGCTCTATCTCTTGGTTGTAACTTTCACTTTATTTGCTCTGTCCTTATAACCATAGGACTGTTCTTTTCTTTTTCAAACTTTTAAACTTTGCATGGTTCTTACCACCATCCATTGTGAGCAGGGTTACTGCCTTTTGCAAGCTATAACACCAAACACATTAGCATTCACATAGGGTTTTACCTTTAAGGACAAAAACCATGACAACACTTGTAACCCCTACTAGGGCAAACATTATACACAGTCCTTTCATCCTTTTGGTGCTACCTTACTAGGGCAGTGTGCTATTTTGAATCCACCACTTTCACAACTCATATGCACTTAGTTTGAGAATCTTCTCCATCCTCAGCAGGACCCTTCTCTAGCACATACTGCTTAGGCCAGAAGTCATGCTCTCCAAGATTAACAACAGCAAACAAGACCTTTGAATCTACTCTAAATGATATTGTGTCATCTTGCCAACATACATCAACCTTTTTCTTTCTGATTTTGTTCTGTTGTAGTAAGTGGGAGACACTGACGTTGCAACTGTCCTCAAAACAGCATCCTTGAAATGGCTGCTTCCTCATCGCCCCCTTAACCTTGGAAACCATTGTCATGACTGTCACTGTGTAACTATCCCTTTGTAGTTGTTCATACACTGCCCTTTGACCAAAACTCTGTATACCTCCTGTCATGTATTATTTTTCCTATTAGCAGTATCATTTGTTTCATTAATGTAGGTGCAGACCCTTAGATCTTCATGCATTGCACATTGCAATAGTTGTGATAGCATTTGTTTATATAATGTCCAATATTTTTAACAATATTGGACCAATAGTTGTGACTTTAAAGTTGTAGTATTGATGATGACTACCCATTTAATGAAATGATTCCTTAGATCTAAAAGCAACAAATCATGTGATACATTAGTACCCGAATAAAAACATGTGAGCAACAAATATAGGTCTCACTTTTGGGACTTTTTGGACACCTTGAAAAAAAAATGTTGATGCGGCATCATATTTGATGAGGTGGCCCTGAAACCTTAGTTATAAGCAGGGGACTTGCCAAGTAAGCTGCTGTAAAAAATTGGGATTGATTTGAAATTTCCACGTAGGATTTTGAGAAGCACGAAGTTAGGGTGTTCAACTACTGGGTCCTCTCCCCTAGAGGGATTATTTTGGGTGTTATTTTAGGTTTTTTTTATTTTGGGTCATGTTTTATAAAGTATTTTTGTTTGTATATCCTAATTTGAGAACTCCAATTGACATTTTTTCTTTGCAATTTTTGTAGATCAGCTTTGTGAATGCGCATCAGCTGTATGAAAGAAAAAGAATCACCATCCTTTTAGGTCTCAAAACTGCTCTTTGCTGCCTTCATTAACTCTGCCTTATGGGACAGTCAGTTGTCTCTTCCGGAATGTAATTCTATTGCTCTTGAAATGACTATAATGACCCTTACTAACTGCTTCATAGTTCTTGCACTTGCTCATTATCTCCCTTGAGTTGCCCTCGGTGCATTGGATTCTGCCTTTGTGATGATCTTTAAGACTGTCAACTCTATCTCTTGGTTGTGATTCTCACTTTATTTGCTTTGTCCTTATAACCATAGGATTGTTCTTTTCTTTTTCAAACTTTTAAACTTTGCATGGTTCTTACCACCATCCACTTGAGCAAGGTTACTGCCTTTTGCAAGCTATAACACCATACACATTAGCATTCACATAGGGTTTTACCTTTTAAGGATAAAAACCATGACAACACTTGTAACCCCTACTAGGACAAACATTATACACAGTCCTTTCATTCTTTTGGTGCTTCCCTCCTGTGTGATTGCTAGTTCGTTTTAATCATTAGACTGTAAACTTACACAAACTAGTTGTGTATATGGTTCCAAATGATTACATCGTTAAAGGTTGTGGATTGAAATCTAATTTTCTTGTATTTTTCATAATGGGTAAGAAAGTTAGATTCATATACTAAGTTTGCAGTTTCCCTCATCTTCCTAGTTATGGATGGT
Organism: Sequoia sempervirens; assembly: GCA_007258455.2. NCBI lineage: Eukaryota > Viridiplantae > Streptophyta > Pinopsida > Cupressales > Cupressaceae > Sequoia > Sequoia sempervirens. Next base: position 1,009,750,243 of record VDFB02281492.1, on the reverse strand, counting down.
GAAAAGAATATCAACTAGTCACAGTTTTTGCAATTTAGTTGTGGATGATGGAGATCCTTAAAATGACAATAAATGTTCTGTACTAACCATATTTCATAAGGTCTGCTTTTAGGGGTTATTGATACATTCTTTATTCACTGTCGTGACTCTTTCACCTACTACTGCCCATCACTGCCCTTGGAATTCATGTAGCAGGTCTTTCTTCAAACCACATCTGCCATGGATAGACAATTCAAACATGAAAATGCCAAAGACACCCTCTAAACCTTTGAAGATGGATTGACTGTCACTACATTGGCTTTCTGTTTAAGAGCACATTTGAGATACCTGTAGCTTGCACAGCTTTGTTGTGATGATTGCACTCTTTATCATAATGTGCAGGGCTGAACATGGCAATTTTATTCAGTTTGCTAGGTGATGTTGCCATGATAGGACTCTCATCTTTTCTGCATGTTTTGACATTCTCTCACTAATCTTGATCATATATAGCTGCAAAGATAGTATTCCTCCTTCAACTTGAAAACATTGCATACTGCTTGGACTCAAATCAAAATCTTTCATTCTCAGCTCTGTCTATTGGGAAGAACATTGTTGCTTTTCAAAATCTATGGACAATGCCACAATTCAAGGATTTCCCCTTCTTTATGGAAGGAAGAAATAGCAGACTTCTGTATTAAAATTGATGAAGACTGTCCTTGTGGTCCATTTGCAGTTCCTTCCATGGGTAAAATGGAATCATATTTGATTGCAACATAAAAAACATGCAAAACCTTTAATCTCAGTCATTACCCTTATTATCTTACTGTCCCCTGTATTTATGCACAGACTTCATGATATGACTTATCATGAAATGACAAATGTCCTTTGGTCATTTGTTGGTCTCTAATAACAGTCCTATCTTGCACTTCAGTCAACCCTTGGCACTTTGATCTATATCTTGGCCATGTCACAGGTTTCTGCTACCTTACTAGGGCAGTGTGCTATTTTGAATCCACCACTTTCACAACTCATATGCACTTAGTTTGAGAATCTTCTCCATCCTCCGCAGGACCCTTCTCTAGCACATACAGCTCAGGCCAGAAGTCATGCTCTCCAAGATTAACAACAGCAAACAAGACCTTTGAATCTACTCTAAATGATACTGTGTCATCTTGCCAATATACATCGACCATTTTCTTTCTGATTTTGTTCTATTGTAGTAAGTGGGAGACACTGATGTTGCAACTGTCCTCAAAACTGCATCCTTGAAATGGCTGCTCCCTCATCGCCCCCTTAACCTTGGAAACCATTGTCATGACTCACTGTGTAACTATCCCTTTGTAGTTGTTCATACACTGCCCTTTGACCAAAACTCTGTATACCTCCTGTCATGTATTATTTTGCCTATTAGCACTATCATTTGTTTCATTAATGTATGCGCAAACCCTTAGATCTTCATGCATTGCACATTGCAATAGTTGTGATAGCATTTGTTTATATAATGTCCAATATTTTTAACAATATTGGACCAATAGTTGTGACTTTAAAGTTGTTAGTGTTGATGATGACTACCCATAATTAAATGAAATGTATTCCTTAGATCTAAAAAGCAACAAATCATGTGATGCCACATTAGCGCCCAATAAAACATGATGTAGATGCACAAATATAGGTCTCACTTTTTTTTTGGGCCTTTTTGGACACCTTGACAAAAAAATGTTGATGCGGCATCATATTTGATGAGGTGGCCCTGAAACCTTAGTTATAAGCAGGGGACTTGCCAAGTAAGCTGCTGTAAAAAATTGGGATTGATTTGAAATTTCCACATAAGATTTTGAGAAGTGCGAAGTGAGGGTGTTCAACTACTGGGTCCTCTCCCCTAGAGGGATTATTTTGGGTGTTATTTTAGGTTTTATATGTTCTGCTGTGGAATTTTGAGCTGCATTAAGATAACTGGGGCTCAAGAAGAATGAAGAAAACAGCCATACGGTGCATCAATGGAGCTCCATCAAGACAAACAGGGTTCAAGAATAATGGAGATAAACAGCTATATAGTGCATCCTTGAAGCTGTACTATTGTGAGAAAATGAGAGAAATTGATTTCTGTGATGAAAGGCCCATAAAGGTAAGCAAAATATCAACAGAACAATTACTGCAAACACAAAGAAAAGGCTGGGTAATAATTGGTGACCTTACTTCTGATAAATGTTTTTGTAATTGTGTAGAAGTTCGATTCAAGTTAAATTAATACATTGATATCAAAGAATTTACTTTTACTTTGAAGCTTGGGCTAAATTGCAGGAAAAGTCATCATTCATATATTTTGTTAGTGGAGCCAGATTTCGATAGCGAACGATATGTATAATTCGAGCAGTACGATTTTCAAGAATAGTAAGAGTGCCCCATTTTCCTTGTAGTGGTCAATTTATCATTTTTTTACTCAGTGGTTATAGGCAATCTCATAAAGCATATATAAAGTGTATTCCGAATCTTGAAGAGGAATAAAGGGAAAGCAGAGGTATTTGGTTTTGGAGGTGGAATCATGAACATGGTAGGATTTATCTTCTGCCATTGATTTGTTTGTAAGAAGTAGCGGGTTCTACTTAATATTTTACAAGTAGAAAAACTCTTTCGTCTCGAAGCATAAAAATATGGATTTTGTTGATGCCCTGAACATGGTGAGGGTTCGTTTTCCTGCTGTAGAAGTCTTGGGGCAATTTTAGTCTCCAAATAAATGATGGGTTAATGAAATATGTTAGTAATCTCACTAAGTTCAAAATGCTGGTTCTAAGAATTGGAATATGTTTCTTTGAGTCTATGCCCTGAATGTCTTGTTATCACTATTTTCACCAAGTACTCACTGCTTGTTATCATTCTGAGTTCAATAAAGTTGCTCTTTGAATAAAAACAGTATCTTTTAGTTTTGCAAATTCTAGAACTGCTTGGATAAATTTTCCTGTATTTTAATGAAATAAAATTTACTCGCATATTCAATATGTGCAACAGATTACTATGTCTCTTTTTGCTTATATTGAATGCCGAATGAAATACTTAATGGCTCCCTTATGGCTGGTGAAGATTTCAGAGAGTTAATGAAATTTATTTATGTTTTTCTAGATTATATGTGATGAGATTTTAGTATTTACTAAAAATATACTGGTCCATAGACTGCGAAATAACTGTTATACAGCTTCCTAAGGGCTCATAAAAATAGGCATTGTTCTATGGTTTCTTTGGGGCACCTCCTCGAGCTTCCCCTAAAACTCATATTAGTCTGTTTGTGTGCACGACACTTGCTTCATTTTCCCAGTACAGAAGATGGAATACGGTTTGGTAGATTGATGCTACGGTGGATGACATATTTCTCTGTATTAGTTGGAGTTACCTCTTATAAATCCATTCACTTATGTATTTTTGTCGAATTTGTCTTGGCAACATATTTTTGCGTTTACATGTATCTTGATATATTCTGCAACCTTATGCAGCTGTCAGGGAGGGACTGGCGACAGATTCTGGAGGTTGGTAATATTTTTGGCTATTGTGAATATATATTTGCCATTTAATCTGACTTGAATCTTGTCGAACAAAGATTAGCAGTATTATGCTTTTAGGAACTGGAATCAATTAATCAAGGCCCTGCAGCCACTTAACCCAAAGTTGGTCTTTTGGCACTGGAATCAATTAATCAAGGCCCTGCAGCCACTTAACCTAAAGTTGGTTTTTAGGCACGGAGCGGATTTCAATACAATTGGTGACACACCAAATCTCTGAGAAGTTTAGAATCCATTGATTGGAGTGTGACTCAAACATGGGATGGAGTGTCCCTATTTACTCCTCTCCAACTACTCTTAAATGCATAATTTTTCTACCACTTATTAAATTTGCTCAAATTTTAATAGGAAATTTGTGATCCATGACTCTGACATACTATCTCGGATCAAGATTTAACAATGTTTGTTTTCTCATTAACGAGATTTAAGTTCATTGTAGTGTTTTTTGGGCCAAAAATAGTATCAGGATACTTTAGTGTAACATGTTTCTCATTCTTCTTTGGCATCTTCGTACACCAAACACTATAAAAGGCTTCACAAGTAGGCAAAAATCTCTTGAAGATTTCATATGACCTTTAACCATAGCACATTTGTCAATTTTTGTGTTCCTCTACAACATTTCAAACTTATTTTATGGCACATTAGTCAATTTTGTTGAAATGTAAATCCACTACCATTATGAGCATCTTTATCGATTTAATTAGAGGGAGTGACAACCTTAAAATACAAGGAAACCATGAATAGTGTGGTTACACACAAGATAACTCGTAGTCAAGGACGTGATGCTTGAGTTGCCTTAGAGTTCTTTATTATTTTTTGTTATTCTTGCTTACACTAAAATACTATAAAATATATTATGTAGAATGAAGAGAATGTTGTTATGGATGGGAACATGGATTTTATCTAAATATTATAATATTATGCTAAAAAAAGTTACATTATTAAATATATATTACACTTCTCAAAATATTAGTCAATAAACTAAACACTTGTTGACAAATAAAAAAGTGTGTAACTATAGCTATTGTATATGATAGTTGACATATTTTCTTCATGTTTGTGACAACCTTTGTTCCCCTTACCAACATATCCTCAAGGTCCAATATTTTGTGACCTTCCCATAAGACTTGTAAACATGAATCTTATCAATCATTTATTTTCCACTTTAAACAGAGAAATGATCAAAATCTACTTCATTTGGCCAATGGGTTGAGCAGAAAGGTCAAGAAGATATCTTAAATAATTGGTTAAAGCATTAACCTATTGTTTTAACTGGTCTTTTCTCTAGTTGTCTTTTTCTATCATTTCTACAAGCCTAGCAGTTGACATCTAAAAATTGTGGACATCTCAATCTCTTGTAGAGGGTCCCAAACTAATCCTAGTGATACTGAAATCACTTGCAATCATTTGACTAGCCTCTTTTTGAGCGGAGTGATGAGCAACCTCAACATACATATTTCCCTAAGAGGGATCATTCAATAATCGGGATGTGGTTTTCAGTTTTTGACATGTGGCATTCTTTGGATTAATTGAGACACAATATCCTTATTAGGTAGACTCAAGTCAACCACCTTTTTTTTCTTGGTTAAATAATTTTCTAACCACGAGACAGATGAAGGTGTGGGGACATTACTAGTTCTTGGAAAATAAAATTGAAGTGACCTTTTGAGAGGAGATGTATCAAATACCTCACAAGCATTTTCCAGATTCCTACTTCCTAAGGGATCCTCATCATCATCTCCACTACCTCCAGAGGTAGTCTACTGTGTTGCGGATGCCATTTTTTGAAGTGATGAAGACCTCCTCTAACTAATCTATTATTTCTTTGTAGCTTCCTTAGCTTTCCAAGGGGCGGGATTTTTCATTTTAGCCTTATTTTTCATTACCCATTCCTTTATTCAACTAAACTTACTATTTCCATCTTAGCCTTAATGGTTTATATTTCCTTAAAAATTCAATATATTGGGAGGATGGGTTGGATTTGTATGCGGTCTATGAAAATGCGATCAACCAAATTAGAGTCATCATCTTCGATACCCTAGATATCACAATTTAATCTAAAAGTTACAATCTACCTTAGTGACAACCTCATCCATCCTCTTCTACTTCATATTCATTTGCACAATCTACCAGATATTCTTCCAAATTCAGAATGTGAGCTTCAAATGAGAACTTATAACTATTTTTTAATGAATTTTTGACAACTTTTCTCAAGGTTGTGGAAACCTTATTGAATTTTGACAGAGGTTTCAAAACCTCTAGAAAGTTCCAAAATTAAACTTTAATGCCTTCGATCTTTCCAAACTTTTATAAGAGCTCGTGGTGGAACCAAAGTATCAAAATTTGTCGACTCTAGACTTGGTTGTGGAAACCATGTCGGGTCTTGATGATGGTTGTGAAACAATAGAAGCCAAAATAAAATAACTCACCATCCCAAGGATGTGGCAACCCTTTGGAGTTTAATGAGGTTTCTAAAACCTTTTAGCTGCTAAGGTTTCAAAACCTTCAATAAGTTCCTAAATGCTTCTTTATTGTCTTCAATTTCTCCACTTTTGATTGAATGGGTCAACTTTCTCTACTTGTGTTGGCTTTAAACTAGGTTAGGAAAACATTATCGAAACCTAATGAGGTTCTGAAAACCTCATCAAAGACATGTCATCTCTTCCAAACTAGTTAAACATTAAATAGTATTTTCCACAAATTACATGACTAACAATTGCATTTCTTGCTACAGGCGCTTGGAAGACATTGAACTAAATACCACTTCTCCCACGAGACTAACCATTGAAAGCAACAAAGAAAGGTTTAACTCATTTTTTATAGTCTTCTTCTCTACCTATTTTTTCCCACGAGACTAACTATTGAAAGCAACAAAGAAAGGTACTCATTTTTTATAGTCTTCTTCTCTACCTATTTTTATGAATAAGCTATGTATATAGAAGTACATTTTCCATAGATTTCTATAAACACGAACATACTTAGACAAAAAAGTTTAATTTATGTTCACACAATTAAGAATAGCATACATTTTCAGTAAATACATAAGAATACATAACAAAACAGTGACAATTGTCAACTCTTCCAAAATAATGAAATGTTAAATAGTAACATCTACTAATTTCATGACTAACAATTCCATTCCCTATATAGCTGGTTGAAAAGTATTGAACTAAATAGCACATCACCAACAAAAACGACTACTGAAAGCAAGAACCAAAGGTATTAATTTTCAATAATCTTCTTTCAATCCATAATTAGTAAAAAATCTACGTATATGGTTGTACATTTTCCAAATATTTCTGCAAACACTAACATACATAGTGAAAAATCTTTAATTTACAACCGCAATATTAAGAATAATATACATTTTGATATCCTTCAATGTTCACAACTATAATGCATATTTAGAATACATAATTAACTACACAATATATTTCTAATAGTCTAATTTCAACAAAGAAAAAACCCAGTATAATATTGGAAATTTCCACAAAGCAAATTGGTTTGGTATTCGAACGCAATGTCCTTGTTGTCTATGGTCCTGCTTCTACAAGAAACAACAACACCCAAAAAAAGGTAGAAATAGTACATGTGGATCTAGTAGATGCCTATGGTCAAATGACTATTACTGTAAACATTAGCAACAATCTAATAAATACATTTTTGCCTCGTATGTTTGTTGGGTCTAGTATTCGCATCACCAATTTTTTAATCAAAAATAAAACTCAATATGAAAGAGGCGATGTGGACTATTGTCTTGCCTTAACCAATAGAAGCATAGTAGAAAGTGCACTAATTGTTTGCAAAAAATGTAGATTAACTCCAAAAGTCACTATCTCCCAATTAATACAAGCAGATTCTAGCTATTTTGTTGGCTCGTTTGGAGCAATAGCGACATCTTATCATTTCAACAAATCTAGTTCGAAGTACATGTGAAAGATGGAGACCTCCAAGAAGACATGGCAACTATAAATACCTAATCATCTTCCTTTTATTTTGATATGCAACTGAACTTATTTACTTAAATTCATTAACAATTTTCTTTTGTAGGTTGTTATCCAAACTACTAACACAGATTTGTGTGCATTTTTACATCAAATGTTTTCAAAAACAATCTTAGCTTGTAGCTAGTTGTTTCTTTGTTGTTAAGCTCTGTTATGATATTCTATAGGCAGTTTTTGTTTATCAGTGGCCTGTGGTTAGCTGTTTTGTTGGTTTAGTCTTTAATTCCTCTTACATATTTTATGTATTTTTTTAATTCCATAGATAAGGACCCTAATAGATCCCCTCTTTAATATATTAAAAAGTATATATAGTTGTGCTTTTGCTATAATACACCAAGCTTTGCAACTTTGTTGTGTTGTCTCGTAGATTAACATGTCCCTCACAATATCATATTACATGATTGATGATAGTTTCAACAAAGCAATGTAAGCTTGTACATGGGGATTCTAATCAATTTTCATGGTATTATGATATGATTAATAAAACATTTTCAAAAGTAAGCAAGTTTAATAATTTAATTAATTGCATTTCTTAGACCACACTTAGCATGCTTCTATTTAACTTATTAGCAAATACTATTACCAATAAAAGGCTTCACTTCATTTTGATTTGCTACACAGAAAGAAATTCATGGATGGACACCTGCCATATTACATAATTACATATTTTTGTCTCTTAATTTGTGCTATTTACTGACACTGTCAGTAAGAAGTTGTAAGAAATTGCATTCTCAAAGACGCCTTAGTTTTTGCTAGTAAGGATTCATTGTGAATTTTGTAAAGAAGCAATGATTTTCTTTGAGAGCTCGGTTTTATTTGTAATAAGGGAATTATGTTTATAATTCGTTTCATGATATTTTAGTCTATTGAGAATATTATAGCTGCCAGGTTGAAGACAAATAGAGACAATACTCCTCAATATTACATTTGTAATATTTCTTTTCCTATTTAATGTTTGATTGGCCAAGATCCTACCATTTCATAATAGAATCCACAATTTTCATTTGCAGTACTCCATATCCATATTTTAAAATTTTATTTTTGTCTTCTAAGAGAGAATTGTTTTGCATTTTTCTACATAAAATCCTTACAAATTTACATACCTAAACATTCTTGTGGTGGAGGGGAGTAGGGATATACATACCTAAACATTCTCATGGTGGAGGGGAGCAAGGATATTCAAGATGTTTCTCATCATAGACTACTTCTTTCTTCACTAGTCTTTCAAAATATTGTCCATATTCTTGGATCGGATTTGAAATTGCATTTAGTACAATATATGGTTGTAAACTCTTTTTCTTATGTGCTTTTTTTCCTTGTTTTATTACTTCTTTTACTCTGTTTGGAGGGAAATGATATATGTAAGTTTGGATTCTTTTTGGAGTTTGTGGATGCCAATTCTTAATGACCTACTTTATCTGTTGTTAAATTTGCACATGTTTTGAACTGAAAAGCTAATATAGAATGCTATTTTTGGATTGTATGTTGTAGTTTGATATGTCTGGCATGGCCCATTCATTGAGTTGAGTGCTTATGTGATTTCATTTGCTCTAATAGAGTCTTATGTGAGGAGATAGAAAAAGGAAACACAATCAATATAATGTTTGGCATCCTTCATGCAAAATCTTGGGGTCATATGTTTTTGGTATAAACATGGCATTGTAATTGCCATGTGTCATAGTAGTAATTATTTGAAGAAAAGAAATGTGATTTATTTTTCTAACTATTATGTTGTTTACTTTTGGCCCACGGTCTCAGGCCTGGAGTTGTACCAGATGAAAACGGTTCTTAGAGGCAAAGAGGGGGTATATTGTGTCTTGATTTTCTTTATGAACAATATTTTTGATATGAGCATGAAATTAGTGAATGAACATGAAATCAGTGAAAAAGTGAGCCTGACAAGATCTAACTACTCTTCTCATTCAGATGGGTTATCTGATGGTGATTGGGTCTGCCCCAAATGTGGCAATACTGATTTTTCATTCCGTATAATATGTAACATGAGGAAGTGTAGTACACTGAAGCCAACTGAGCATGTATGTTTGCTTGTAGTTTGACAAGTATCCTTTTTGTTTGAACTATTACATGTGTTACATTATGCTTTGGCCCTTTATGTTGTGACTCTAAATTACATTATGTGGCAATTCTATTTAAATTTTGGAATTTGAGCATCTATATTTTGTTTTTTAGATTGACTTGTTCAACTATTGTTGTCTTCCTTCAGACCGCTAAATCTTCTAGTGGAGCAGCCAAAAATTCATCTAGTAAGTCCCCTTTCACCCTTCGCTAATTGAATTTTTAATTTTCTTATTTGGGAATATCTGTGCAACATTTTTTTTGTTGATATTTATTTCTGGTATAATGCATTCTTCAGAAGCCCCTTCACCCTTTGCTAATTGAAATTTGAATTTGCTTATTTGGGCTTATCTGTGCAACATTTTTTTCTTGATATTTATTTATGCTATAATGCATTCTTCATAAGCCCCTCCGAAAGGTAGCTGGACCTATGAGAAGTGTGGTAATGTTAATTATCCTTTCCAAACTAAGTGCAACAGGGCAAACTGTGGTGCAGAAAAGCCATCAGATAAGAATGATTCTCCAAAAATCAGATGATGATGATCAGGTTTGCTGTAAATCCCACCTTTCTGTTATGACATCTATTTATGTTGTTAAAAATTCAAATTATTCTATGTTTTTTAATTATGTTCCTTTGGGTGCTATAATTTAAGCATTTGAGAACTCCTTTGTATTGTCCAGGAACTAGGTTAGCAACTTTGAATTAGCTCCTCTGGTGTTAATATTAATTTTGTGTTCTACTTCTTATGTAACCATATAATTATTATATTTTATATCATAAAATAGATCTACCAAGTTAAGGTATATTGGCAGCCTTCAAACTCATTCGCTTAGATTAGTTTTTGTCTCCACATTGCTATTTCTATTTTTAGGTTCTAGAGCTACGCTTTGAATTATCCCTTTCCAAGGAAAATCCTTTTCATGGATGAGTAGAGGTGTAAGTAGTGGGCCTTCATTGTTCATAGGGCTTGGACCTTCTCTATAGAAATTTGGAGTATTCCATGTGTGTCATGAGATCTCTCACCAAGGAGTGATGTGTATCCTTCTATTAGATATTGTGAACAGACTGGCAGTTTGATGAATTAAGTTCTGAACCTCATCGGCACAAAATGGTTAAAAATCTCCCTAGAATAGCTCACCTGGCATTCATATGAAAAGTTTCTTTGTTATTAATTTAGAGCATATGGTCTCTTATCTACTGTTTGATTTTTAGAGGAACTACAACCTTGTATTGCTCAGTTTCATTGTTTGATTTTGGTTATTGGAGAATATTGATATAATTTCTTTCTGGTTTTTGTCTAGGTGTTGTTTATTCATCAATACTTTGCAAGAATAACTGTGGACACCACTATCACTATATCTCTATAGTTTTAGTATTGCCAATCTTCTTAATGCAATGAAAATATTTGAGGGCTTACCATCACCATCTGTGACAGTGATGCAAACTAAACTGACAATTTTTTTCTAGAAGCAATTGTACTCATTTTTATGGACTGTGAAAACCTCTTGTCTGCAAGTATTAGTGATTTTAAAATGTATCTCAGATCAACTATTTAGTCTAATGTTCAAGTAAAAAAATTTAAACATGCAGCCAAGAGAATTTACAATCTACAATCATGGAAGTGATTGTAATTTTAGTACTATGGGCTTACTTTGTATTCATGGCTATACAAATCTATAGTCCTGGAAGAGAGAGTCCTTGAAATAGTGTAGGCCCAAGATTTTGTGAAATTAAGCTATTTAGTCCAAGGATGTCCAATTTTGGAGAGGGTGCAAGGACATCCACTTCTAGTGATTGTTCAGTTGATCATTGAATGACTTAGTAGAACCTATGTGAAAAATATTTTGCATTTGAATATAGCATCTTTGTCATTATTATTGCTAGATAAGTTTGCTCTTATGTATTTTTGAATCTTTAAATCTTTCATTTTTAAAGGTTCTTGGTTTTTCTTATTTGACTGAAAAAGCCCAAAATGAATGTTTGAGATCAAAGCTCTAAATCATTTGTTCTTGTTACAAAACAGTCCCATCTCATCAATAATTTCATTTCTAACTTTTTAAAACATAACTATTTTATAACTTTTTGGCACGAACTTCGCTGCCCTGCAGCTCTTGTTACATCAAGTTTTAATCACACTCATATAATGTATTAGTATATCATGTTATAAATGAAAACATATTAGTTTAATTAAAATATATCATTAAATTATAAAGGGTAGTTTACCATTTTTTTTCAATTAAGTTTAAACCTACACTTTCTTTTTTCATTTCTTTATATATATTATTAGTCTATTCTTTCCATCTAATTTATTTTGTGATTTAATCATATTTATGCTCCTTTTAACTCCTCTCCTCTCCTACCCTTGGTTTTTTTATTCTCTTTCCACCTCCCTTCCTTTCAAGAGGTTCCTTAAGTGCAATCTATATCCTTCCAATCCTCTTAATGCATCCATAATTGTAATCATAGATTGAACTATAATTCTTGTGATTATTATATTCATATTAGGGTTAAACTTAAAGTGACTATAACCATTAATTTATATTTTGGGGCAGCCCATAATATATTAAAATTGAATGTAACCCTAATTAGATTAAAACTTTATTCTAACCCTAATCGTGCCCTAATCGTAATTCTAACCATGGTCCACTCCCTATAAATTATTATATTTAAAATATTATAATAATGTATTTAATTTAGTACTAAATGAACCCTAACCCTAACAAAAATATAAGCATAATTAAAGGCTAACCCCATCCCTAACCCCAAATGAATCATAATGTCAAACCTAACCCTAATCCTTATTGAATTATAATAGTAATTGTAACACTATACAAACCCTAACCTTAATTCATCCTAGAGAACCCTCATACTAATCTAACCCTAACCTTGCAAATTGTAATTCTAATCCTAATTAAGCATAGCAATAATCATAAACCTATAAGAACCCTAACCTTAATTCATCCTAGAACTCTAACCCTAATTGAACCTTAACCTTGCAAATTGTAATTCTAATCCTAATTAAACATAGCAATAATTATAAACCTATAAGAACCCTAACCTTAAATAATTGTAGAACCCTCACACTAATCTAAACCTAACCTTCACCATAATTGAACTTTAACCCTAACTGAACCTTAACCTTGACAAAATTGTAATCTTAACCCTAATTAAATTGTAATCTAACCCTAACCATAATAATAATATTATATAAATTATTTTAAAACTATATAATAAGTGTAAATGTAATTCTTTATTGCATGTTTTTTAAGGATAGATATGTTAAATTCTTTGTATTTAATTTTGTGATTTTTTAACATGATTTTAGATGTGCACTTGTTATGAAAAGTCTTTCTATTAGATTCATATTTAAGTTGCTATAGTTTTGTACAATAAAATATTTAGTGAAACCTTAAATTTATAATATTTCTTTATAGATATATATTGATTTTGAATAAAATAGAATATGAATGATTTTTTCTTTTTGAAATGTTTTCAAATTTTTTAAAAAAATTGAATATTTTTTATGATTTAAATATAATAATTTAGAAACATATTTTTATGTAATTGTAAATTTAAGATTTTTTAAATTTAATTTTCTAATTTCTAATTTTAAATAGTTAATTTAGAATTTTTTTTAAAATAATTATTTTTCATTCTTTTATAATTTAATTATTATTCTAGTGTGAAAAAATTATTTTATAATGATATCAAAGAATATTTTTGTTTTTAATTTTAGTATACTAATGTATAAACTTATATGTAATAGTAAATTTAACAAAGTTCATTCATACTTAATTATCTAAATTTTAGAAACTTCACATATTTTTCAAAACTTTTATAAAATTTAGTAAGTTCTTTTATTACTTTTCTAAATTTATAAACTTACTACGTTTCTAAATTTATATACTTTACTTTTATAAACTTACTTTTATACTTATTTTTTTCTTAAACTCCATATTTAAGTTGTTATATTTTTATACAATAAAATCTTTAGTGAAACCTTTAATTTAGTTTTTTTTAATAGATATATTATATTTTTGAATAAAATACAATATGGATGAATTTTTATTTTTATTTTTATGGAGGTCATCCACAAAATAATTGTAGCTACCAAATACAATATGGATGAATTTTGAATGTTCAAATATATAATATATGAATATATAAATACAATATAAATATATATATTATAATAGATAAATATAATACATAATATTATGGATGAATATAATATAATAAAATATAATTATCATATAAAATATATATGATATTATATTTATATATTTTTTAATTATATATAATATATGTTTTTATTGATATAGATATCTGAAGAGGAAAAATGGAGCTCTGCAACGGTCATGGAGGAAAACAACAGTCGGATAATCTCAGGCATGGTGGCAGAGGTCACGAGGGACCCAGAGGGAACAAGAGTGGGAACCTCGATCACATCTGGATGAAAGAGAGATGGGCCTGCCCTCATAACAATGCACAGAATGGTCATTTTCACGAGGACCAGGCTCACGAGAATCTTCATACAAATAGAGGTGTTGGTTCTTCTCGAGGTAGGACCAAGAACAGACAGTACAGAAACGAAGAGTTTCGCAGACCTCGGCAACAAAATGAAGGGAAAAGAGGGCATAATGACATTCCATGGTTGGGCAGACAGGGCCCAAGAAGAAACCCTAAAGGTAGAAATGGGAAAGGAGGAGCGGCTTGGCAAAAGAAGTCGGGTAATAAGGAATGGGAGGAAGCACGGGAAGAAATCCCAAAGGGAGAAAGGGGACATCACGGCCCACTCTTGCCCAAAGAACTAAAAGGCGGAAGAACCAAACTAGTAATCAGCTCTTTGAAACTGCAAGCAGAAGTCTTGAGATTAGAGCTGTTAGGATTGCTTGGGAAATGGTTCGGGAAGGATCTCAACTGGGAATATTTGGTGAAGTGGTGGAAAGAACGATGAGGGTTCTGAACTGCAATTTAAAATGCTTCAAAACGACTTCTTCCTAGTAGTTTTCCCATCCAAAAAACCAGAGACCAAATAGTGAACGGGGTGTAACGCCCCGTTGTGCGAACCCCAAAGGACAATTAAACAATAATTACTGCACAATTTTTTTTTATTTCAAAACATACATGTAATGCACATTAAATCAAAAGTCATAGAAATCAATGAAACAAATTCACTTACACTTACATCCCTTGGGGTACACAAGGAGTCATTACGCGACTTAGATCCACACAACGACAATAAAGAATAAAAGCCAAAGATATAATCCATAACAAAATAAACATTAACAAATATAACACATACATGATAATCATTGATAAGAAACCATTTGTGTACGCAAATGCAACATATACATGATTAACTCAACACATTGAATAACAACTGTCGTGGCCAACATCCATACCAAGTTTAACATTACATTACAATACAATGTTCAAGAAGTACAATGATACAAAAGTGTTTCCAAACATAAATGGAAACCATACACAAGATAACATGATACAAATAAATAGATGAATACAAAGTATCATAACTGGCTCCAAGACAAATACAACTCTGGAGTCGCTGCAACAGCACCAATCCGCACCTCTCGATTCTCAACTAGGGACCCAATGGGGTGCTTAGCACGTTCCACCTGACCACGTGGGTCCGAAGACCCACCCCCCATGCTAAGGAGCTGACAAGAAGAGTCCTCAACCAAGAACATCCAAACAAAGACCCACAACCAGCTAATGCAAATCATACAACACATGAGACCACTCAAATTCAAACAAAAGTCATCAATACACGACAAGTGACCAATTCCAGAGGAAAATATAAACACATAAGATCACTCAAACTTAAACAATAATAAATCATCAATTCCAGACAAAGGACCACTTCCAGAGGATTTCCAAAGAAGCAACATAATAAGGAGTGTTAGAGGAGAGTGTCATCGCATGGCTTTATATGGATTCGCCAGGCTACCTATCACAAGGTACTGCCTCCATCTACCGATGGATTATCCAGGCAACCAAGTTCTAGGAACCGCCTCCATCTATGGTTTGCCAGGCTACCTATCTCAAGGAACTGCCCCATAGGGTTGCTCATGCGAAACCGTTAACCTTTCATGAAGACAAGGCAATGATCTTTCCAACCACAGCCTTCTCAATCCCCTTTAGCCTGTGATAGCACTAAAAGGTGGATGAGGCATCAATTATCTTTTTAATATGATTCTGCCCACCCCCTAGTTAATTACTTAGGTTTTCACTTATTAATCACACTCTAACGAGGGCTATCCTAGCGCCCCTTTGTGCACCGACCACCCACTTAGAGCCACTCTCTCTCTAGACACTCAAAACATAAAAACCAAAATCCAAGGGTTGTACCAACAAGGAAACATAATATCCAACTTCAATTGAAGCAAACGCGAGACATTACTCATCCCGCCAAAACCATGAAATAGAAATCTCATTCACATGGTACAACCCGAGCAAAATCACCGAAAATCAACAATATGATCACAATCTTGGCCAAAATGAAATCAATGAAATTCTCAAAACTTTCTCAATGCCTCTGGAAGTATCTGAAAAAGTTTACACTAGGGTTTCCCCATCAAAGAACTGACAACAATAATTGCAAGGCCACAAGAACTATTTTCAATTCAAATATAATGAGTGAATACATCAAAATAAGATCAACAACTCCATCCAGACTACATAATCAACTTCGATACAAAATAAATCAGAAATTCAAGAAGACCAACTATCCACAACTCATAAACAAAACATGAGTTCCCAATTACATTGCAACACAAATTAAATGACAAAGGATTCCTTGAATCAAAATTAATCTCCAAAGGCATTCACACCAACACGGAATCATCCAAAAACAATCCTTCAACAACAGAGGTAAAAGCATGTAACCAGGCATCCAAGGGAGACCTCAATTTCCTCCTCACAAGATACCCGTACAGTTGGTAAACAAATGACCTTTGATAAAAATCAACAAACATGACAACAATATAATTTAATGTTTCACCAAAATAATAAATGTGGGGAGACTACATTCATTAAAGAAGCATAAGCATCGCATAAGTATCCAATAAATTCCGCCACAAAATCAATTAAAAAGACCCCCACAACTCCAAACAAACCAAGAATTCACCACGCAGGATTAAACGAATAACAACACAATTCAAATTAAAGAGGATTCCCAACTCATGCAAACTCAAGAAAAATCACCATGAAAGGGTCCATCAAATCACTCATAAATCGACACCAACCCATCGGAATAAAATCATTTTTGAAACCAAGCAAACGTAAGGGCACCTCCAATTGGAAACATCAAATTAACCCTTAAACAGACATATACATTCAATGCTAATTCACTAAAGAATGTCAACTTTCAAATACAATTATCCATTTGTTTAATAAGATGTAGTTCATACAACAAAAGAAGTTTCAATACTTACTTCCTCCATAATCCAATAATTATAAGACATCATATATGTTTTACTAAGGACTAAGAGAAATAAATCCCATTTCATGTTCTCTACAACTTCCATATCAACACAGCTATCACATTTCTTACCACCTAGTTTGTCAGGCTACTGCAACTAAAAACTAATGAGATAGAAGTATCTTGGACACAATTATTCAAAATATTGACTTAATAGTAATACACTCCATGACACAAGATTATAATACGATGATATTATTATGTGAAAATATAGTTTAAACTAATGGCACTAACTTGGAAAAATATCACCTATACGTTATTACATAGTATAATCACCATACCCCACAAATATTACAAATATCTACATAAAGATCAATTATCACTTCTACCCTTATACGACCACAACCTTTTAGTCTAAGGTCAAATAGATGTGGATAATAGCACTGATCCTCCCATTTATATCATCTAAATTATAGCTCATTTATTCCATCTTAATAGAGGTATCATTCCTAACTAAAATATACCATAACATAAAGATAAGCGTACCTAAGAAAAATCTTCATATAATAAGAAAGAGAAAGACTCATTGATCTACCTATATCCACATACCTACATCTGAAAGGACACATAAATTTATTTCCCTATTACCTAGTTTTAACCCCATACTTATATTTATTTATTAAGATCAGAACCATTTATTAATGAATAATAGATAAGTAAATTTTCCTCAAAATAATATAACCTAATAATTAAATATAGTCAACTTTTTCTTTCAACTTAGACCAATTTATTCACTTAATAACTAATTTTCCTTCATAGTAAATGACTTAAATACTAACATTATATAAATACAAAAGCATGTAAAAAAAAATACAATTTAAAATCAAATGCATCTGCTGCGATAGATTGACAAAGAAATCAAAGGGATTGCTTAAACCTTTAAAAATTTCTTGTTATGGCCAAGCGCAGTGGCTGAGGCAGATTGACAATGAAATAAGAGAGATTATGTAAACTTTTTAACTTCCTATTAAGGTCAAGTACCGCAGCTGAAACATGTTAACAATAAAATCAGGGATATTATGTAAACCTTTAAACTTCCAAATGATTTCAAATGCTACGACTATACTAGATAGACAAAAGAATCAAAGAGGTTATTTAATTTTGTACAATGCCCAACTCTAAATGTTGTAACTGTGACAGGTTGCCAAGTATATTAGAAAGTGAAGATTGGAATTTGGAGATATCGCCATCTACTTGAACTATTATCAAATCCCAAATGTTCTCTTCAAGACTGAAGGGAAGGAGACAGGTGAGGTGCAAATACGTGACTTAAGAGCAGGAGAAAAAAATGAACAACTTTTCCTTTTTGAACTAGACGCAGTTCTGATTGGCAGCAAGTTTCCAAAGACGCGCTCAGATTTGAAGTTTGGAAGATAAATTTATTTTCAAGTGCTGCAACTGCGATAGATTGTCAGAAGAATCAAGCAGGTTATTTAAATCTTCAGACTTTCCTATTAGGTTCAAGTGCGCGGCTGAGACTAGACACATAAACTTTCTCTTCTTTTTATTACTAATCAACGAATTTTACCCATATAGAGAGAGAGAGAGGCAGAAAGAGGCTGCTCGATAAAGGGTCCTTCAAAATCTATAACAGTCAAGTGCTAGATAAGGATCTTGGAGAGGAAGAGGATATGCTTCTATCCAACTCAGAAATTAAAGAGTGGAGTGAAGAGGGCTCAGTTTCAGATAACAGAGTGTTTCGAACTCCAATCCAATGAACTACAAAGATATATATAACAAAAGAGTCTATTATTGAATAAGTTTCCGAGAGGAAGAGACAAAGACCTGTATCAGTATACTTCTAAAGATGAAAGATTCAATAATATATCCTTCCAAAACAAGGGTTTTAGAACATGAATAAATCGTTATGTTGCAGAGTATCTACAAATAATACTCTTCTTCATGCTTGACATAAAGGCTTGGGTTAGCGGAAAAGATGACCCAGTTCAAATAAATTAAGACAAAGGAAAAGGAAAAGAGTGCTCGGTAAAGACCAAGGTGACAACAGAGATTAATAAGGAGATTCGAACAAGCATAAAAGGGTTGACATTGATCAGGAAAGAGCATAATGTATGCAAGCTTTGCCACTCTACAAATTCATGATGAGAATGTCTTCATCGCCATGTACAGAGGTAGCAAGAAATGAATACTAAACATTCTCCTCAAAGCAAGTGATACATCGAAAAGTATATTTCATCTTGAATATTTTAAAAGAAGATAAAGTTCTTTCATTGCCAGGTTTTAAACACATTAAAGTTCCTAATATGTGCCTGAATGAAATGAAATTGAAGCTTGAAGAAGAACAGAGAACTCTTCTCCAAATATCAACAATGCAACAAGGCGGCTTCCTCCCTTCTACCAGAGAATGATTTGGAGGCGGCAACACAAAATCAAACGTTTTTCCCAGATATTGAATCTTGAATGCAGAGATAATGCTTCCAATTCACGCGACCAGGAGATAAATCTTGAATGCCTCCCTGATCTGCACCCAAGCTTAATCAATCTCTGTGAGACTATCCTTTGATGCAGTACCAGAACAGCCTATACGAAAACAATCTCCCCCTAAAGGCTAAGAAAAGTTATTATTTATTTCGCAAGTTCTACCGTTCTCTTCGACTTCCAAATGTGTTTCAGTTACAAAGAGGCTTTAATTAAGAACTACATTTATGCTGAGCAGTTACAAAACCTTACATGCGAAATTCTATAATTAGATCTTTATGTGAAACTGACATAATATTGCATTTAATTTTGTTTATTATACTATTATTCATTACTTCCACAATCATTTAATTTTTTTTATTTATTTAATTATAATATTCAAGTTTGATTTATTTAATTCATTTTAAACATTAATAATATTTTGTTTGACCAAAACACAGAAGTATTATAACTTTTATTTTATTTAATGCCTCAAAACACAAACCGAATAAATTGAATCAATTCAAATCATGTCAATCAATACTAACTTTACAAGAAAGTCAGAGGCAACACAAGGACATCATAGACAGAGGGGCACTACATGGGGTCTGGGTTCTAGATGGGTGTGGCTTTTACTTAAGGCAATGGACAGTGGGTTTCGATCCAACGACCCACGTGATGGAATCTCTACAAGACTGGTATAGCTTACCAAATCTCCCTCAGGAATTTTGGGCTCCATCCATCCTGGAGGAGATAAGCAATCAACTGGGCACATTTTTCTACGCAGAAGAAAGGAAATTGGCAAAGAAGAACCAAACCTACGTGCGCATATGCATGGAAAATAGAGTAGACAGGAAGCTATGGAGTGAGATTGAACTTCTAACGGACTATGGAAACTGGGTTCAAAAATTGGAGCAGGATTCTCTAATGCATAATAATTTGGTGCATACTCTGGGATGCAGAACACCTAACAAAGAGGCAGGGAAATCATGCCTTTTGGATGTCACACTGGTGACTCCCAGAGTGTTAGTCTGAATCACCACCGAAACTACAAATCCTTCCCCTCCAAAGGTAGGGCATGAGAAGTCATTGTCAACGAAGTGCAGGGTTTCTACAAAAGAGGACAGGGACAATGTGCAATCTTTGGTGGGCGCCTCCCATATTGGGTCTCCAAGATCATCCTCAGTGGATAAAGCAGAGGGGAGGAAGGAGCTACAGGAGTAACAGAAGGAGAGGGAGGATCATTTTGTGGATTTAGAAGACAAAATCTTTGAGACTATAGAACTTCTGGGGGATAGTTGCCAAAATGTGGAATTGGATTCTCTGATAGAAGTTGGGAAGGAACTAGTGGAATTAGCGGAGGCGACTAAAGCAAAGTCAAGGATTCCTAAGGAAGGGCTTAACCTAGAAGGTATAGAGGATATCTGGGAGGCAGAAGGTCAAGAAACTATAGAGTTGTTAAGCCCACAATCAGGAAAAAAGAGAAAGTTGACAGAAGAATTGTAGGCGGCCAAATCTCGATTAGGAATTCATAGAAGGGACATACTCAAACTCACTCTGGACTATGGGGATTAGAAAAAGCGGGGTAGAATCCCTAATCAAGAAAAGAGAAAACAAGATGGGGAGGCCAGTGGACAACAAAAAATTGATTCAATGATCAAAGTAGGGAAGGGTGGAGCCCTTCTTGAACAACAATGAAAATTTTAACCTGGAATGTTAGGGGCTTACATGCTCCTAACACGTGGAGCCTCATCAGGCGCCACATAGAAGTGAGTCAAGCAGAAATCTATCTTTTTCAAGAAACAAAATTAGGCAGTTTAAATCTGGAGAAATTTGGCAGAAAATTGAGGTCATGGAAATGGATAGGTGTGGAAGCGGAAGGGGCTTCGGGAGGCCTAATGATCATATGGAAACTACAGACAGTCCTAATAGAGGCCTTGAATTCGAGTCGTCACTGGATGGTGTGCAAGGTAAGAAGTTTAATCTCGAATCTTCATTTCAATCTAATAAATGTGTATGGTCCCTTGATGAGCATTCAGAAAAGATTGGTCTGGCTAGAATTGGATGGAGTCTTGAATGGAATGCAACAAGTTTTTAGCATAATAGGAGGGGACTTTAATGCAATTCTTAGGTAGGAAGACAAGAAAGGTGGATTAGGTAAAGCACTATAGTCCCAAAAGGACTTTTGTAGCTTTGTAGAGAGAAACTCTTTACTGGAAATTCCCATAGGTAATGGACATTTTACCTAGACAAATCATAGGAAAGGGTTTGGAAGTATAGCGGAAAAATTAGATAGATTCTTCTTCAAAGGAAACCTGAGTTTTTTTCCTTTCTTTTTCGAGAGTAAGATAAATTTTGGGACTGGCTCCAACCATTTTCTAGTTCAACTTCAAATAGAAGGGGAGAAGGGGCCGATTTGATGCCCATTCAAATTTGAAATGATGTGGTTTAAGGACCCTAGCGTGATGGAATTATTAGAACAATGGTGGAAGGAAATGCTCTTTGGAGGGTTCAAGCTTATTCAATGTGATCACAAAGCTAAAATACTTGAAGCAACGACTTAAACAATGGAACAAAGAGAGCTTCAAGAACATCTTCAGAGAGAAAGAGCAAACGGAGGAAGAATTGGATATCCTAGCAGATGAAATAATAAAAGAGGGATGAATGAAGACTGTAACATGAAAGAAAAGGCACTAACCAACAAGCTCAATGATATCCTAGCCAAAGAGGAAGTTTTCTAGAGACAAAAATCCAGAGAGGTCTGGTTGAAGATAGGAGATAGAAACTCGAAATTCTTTCACAATTCTACAAAAGCAAGGAGGGAATTCAACAGAATATCATGCTTGAAAGATAGGGATGGAAGATTGATGGAAGATATGAAGGAAATCAAGGATTCAGCAGTCACATATTTTCAGAACCTGCTTAATGACTAGGAAGGTTCAAATTGGGATGCCCATAATGTCTCCTTGCAATTCATACCGAAATTGATTTCTCAAACTCAGATGAGAGCCTTGAATGAAAAATTCTCTGAAGATGAATTGAAAGAGGCAGTCTTTGGGATGCAACCAAAAAAGGCACCTAGACCAGATGGATTTCTGGCTGGATTTTTCCAGAAATGCTGGCACTTCTTGGGTAAGGACGTTTGGGAAGCCATAGAAGACTCTAGGATAAACAGAATAGTTTTAAAGGAAGCAAATAACACTTTAATTTCCCTCATCCCAAAGAAAGAAAAACCAGACTCCTGGGAAGACTTTCTCCCAATATCATTGTGTAACAGGATTTACAAGATATTGGCCAAAGCAATAGCTAACAGATTGAAGAAGATTCTCCCCACAATTATATATGAGGAACAAACAGGTTTTGTCCCAAGACAATCAATTTTAGATGGGATGATCATTGCTCAAGAAGTCATACACTTAATCCAAAAACTGAATAAACCGGCAATGCTGTTGAAACTAGACATTAGAAAAGCATATGATAGAGTGAATTGGAGATTCCTCTTCAAGGTAATGGAAGCCTTCGGCTTTCAAAAGGAATGGTTAGATTGGCTCTTTGGATGGGTGGCTAGTCCGCATTTTTCAGTGTTGGTTAATGGTTCTCCGGAGGGATACTTCACAGCTTCAAGAGGGCTTAGACAAGGGGACCCCCTATCCCCCTTCCTATTTATAATAATGGTTGAAGCACTCGGGAGATCGATTGAAAATGCAAGGAGGTCTGGATGGATTCAAGGATTGCAAGTAACTAGTAGTCTACCCAACATCATGCATTAGCAATTTGTGGACGACGCAATACTGTTTGGTGAGGCTTTGGCAAAAGAGGCACAAAGATACAAAAAAATGCTAGAAGATTATTCTAGGGCTTCAGGGCAAGAAGTAAGTGTAGACATCCAAATTTGGACAATTAATTTATCCAAATTTATCACTTTTCATCTAAACATCCTCTTATCCAAGTTAATTAAGTAATATTACTATTATTTAATTAATATCCTTAATTCTACCAAATCCCTAAGGTATTTAATTAATAATTAAATACCTCCCTCCTTAATCCCCTCAAATGAATTAAATAAATATTACATTTATTTAATTCCTCACATGTCATTTTCATCTAATCCTAATATATCTCCTAATCTCTTCATTAAGGATGTGCACATGCCTAATCCTTGATTAGGATGTGTCACATCCTCCAACTTTTGCAAGTTGGCTTCTAATCCTCATTAACCCATAATTATCCTCTAATTACTAATTAGTTAAACCTAATTAGTACCTTGGTCAACTCTCCCCATCCCCCAAGGAATTTTTAATTCCTTTTTATTCACCCTAGGCTCCTCTCTTCCCCATGTGAATTTTTAATTCACTTTTATTCTTCCTAGAATCCCCTTTTCCCATGCATCTTCTAGAACCTTTGACTTGTCACATCAAGTCACATGTGACAAAATCCCACCTTTTTGGAGACCCTCTCTTATCCACTAGATTCTCTCAAGCATGTGAATTTTTAATTCACATTTATTCCTCCAAGGAATCTTCTCATTTCCCAATGTACTTACAAGGTACATGTCCTTCCTCCACATCATGTACTCTCCTTCCACATCACCTACACATCATCTCACCCTTAGCCATCTCACATTCCACATGTCAAAATTTGAGGGCTTGTGAGTCCTCAACTCACCTTAGCCCTTCATCTTGACCTTGTTGGATAAATCCCAACCATTGAATTCTCTAGAGAATTCAAGTTTCTCTATAAATACCCCATCCTCTAAGGCATTTAGAGACTTAGCCATTTGCAACTAAGATGCCATTTTGTGCACTCATCTAGCCATCAATTTCATCCATTTACATTTGCATTCAAGCACATAGTCAAATCCTTCATTTAGCCACATCAAGAGCCATCAAGGAGCATACAAATCAAATCAAAATCAAGGGCCAACCAAGGAGTTTCAGCTGCAAAAGGGAGGTATATCTATTTAGCATCATTTTACACTTTTCCTCTTTGCTTTTACAAATTTCTTAGGTTAATCTTGAGGTGTTTCCTTATGTTTTTCCATTGCATTTTAATTGCTTAGAAAGGGTTAAACATTTTGATATCACAGTAAGTAAGGCTAAATCAAAGATATTTTTCTTCAACTCTAATTTTCCCAGTGAACTTCAAATCTTGCGAATTCTAGGATTCAAGATGGGGCAATTGCCATGCAAATTTTTGGGACTACCACTGGACAAAGGCACCAAAAGTAATAGTGCCTGGAGTTCTATGGTGGCACGATGTAAGGATCAAATATCCTCATGGAAAAATAGGTGGCTTTCCTGGGCAGGGAGGTTAACCTTGTTGAAATCAACCCTTTCAGCACTTCCCATCTATATGATGTCCTATCTGCAGCTTTCTATTGGAGTGAGCAAAGAACTAAACAGGGTAATGAAGGAATTCTTTTGGAAAGGAAATTCAGATCAAAAGAAAATTCCTCTCATAAAATGGCAAAAGGTTTGTGAGAATAGGGAGAAAGATGGGACAGGTTTGAGAAATTTTCTTCGTCAAAAAAAGGCACTGGGGGAAAAATTAGCTTGGACTATTCATTCTCGCCCCGACCTCAAATGGGTAAAGATCATTAGAGCAAAATATTTGGAAGCAGACCCTTAATGCTTTCTAGTTGCAAATTTCTTACCATCTGGGTCTCAAATTTGGAACTTCATTAAAAACTGTAGAGATCTTATAACAGACTTTCTTACGTGGGAGGTGAAGGACGGAAAGGAGGCGATGTTCTGGGAAGACTCTTGGGAAGGACATCCCAGAACTCTCAAGAGTAAAGGAGAAGACTAAACAAATATGGGGCTCGAAAGTTAGAGATTACATAGATTACTCGGAAGACTCAGCTGAAGGTTACATGAAGTGGAAATCGGCGAGAAGTTTGGAACTGGGAACCCAGGAAATTGAAGTCTTCGAGAAAACACTGTCAAGACAAAGGATTTGGGGCAGACAGGGGAGTGATTAATTACGCTGGGATGTTGCATCAAACGGGATTTACTTGACCAAGATAGGATACAACATACTATCATCCTCAAATGGAAAAAATTCAGAATTCCCTCGAAATCTTTGTTGGAACAAGGTTTGTCTCCCAAAGGCAGGGATATTCACATGGGTTGCAGCTCAAGGAAGAATCCTCACAGGAGATAGGTTTACCAAATTGGGCTATCATGGCCCTACCAGATGCTCCCTATGTTAAGAGGTTGAGGAAACAGTGGATCACTTACTCATTAATTGCAAGTTCACTTATCAGATGTGGTGTTGGTTGTGCACAAAGCTTAACTGGGTAACTGTTTTTCCCAACACCTTATTAGAATGCTTAAACTCTTGGCCAAGTAAATATCACAACTCCATCTTCAGGGATCTCTGGAAGATGAGCCCTTCAATCCTAATCTGGGAAGTGTGGAAGGAGAGAAATAGACGTCTTTTTCAGGATAAAGAGATGTCGATCCCAAGGCTCCAGTGTAAGATAGAGGCAAGCATAGTAGAACTTTTCAATGCACAGCTGATGGTCAAACAAAAAAATCTAATTTTACCAAATGGGATGGTTGGATCATGAAACAATGGTTTGGAATCAAAACCCCCCCATTGGGCTGCTCAGGAAACACGACCTCCTCAGAACAGTGCAACAAGACACAGTGGATCCCCTCTGAGTAGGGGTGGGCCAAACTGAACTTTGACGGAGCCGGGAATCCGGGTCCATCTGGGGCAGGCTACATAATTAGAACTTCCATAGGTTCGACTTTGGGGAGATTAGCTCAGCCTCTAGCAAAAGGAATGAATAATGCAACTAAATTCCAAGCTCTTCTGCTTGGATTAAAACTGGGTAAGGAATTAGGAATTAAAAATCTGATAATCGAAGGAGACTCAACTCTAGTCTTAAATGCTCTAAGGACAAGACAGATCCACAATTGGAAATTGGGGGTGTATCTGGAAGCTGCATTAGAGCAACTAAGGCATTTTGAACAAGTGATGATCAATCACACTTTAAGGGAAGGAAACATGGAAGCTGACTCTTTGTCTAATAAGGGAGTAATTGGACCCGGTTTCAAAGAATGTAATACAGAGTAATTTCTTGTGGGTGGCAGGGTGGGCCCCCTCCGTCCCTCATATAGCTACCTGCTACACGCATACACGAGTTCGACGCACAAAGAGGAAATTAAGCTAATAAAGAGGGAGGACATGAGGTGGTGGACGGGGCGCGAAAGGTGGCTACTTAGTGGCAAGGCCACATCATTCCAAGCCCTCTCCAAAATGACGGAGGGATGCGAAGGAAATAAATCAAAGTTTAGTAGTCCATTAAATGAGGGGAGCCCTCGGTGTCGTCAGGAGGAATTAATGACATAGGAATCCAAGCGAAAATAGCTCGACACATAGGGCACGACAATCATGAAAGCTTATGCATTTGGGCTGAGTGGAAAATTTACTTCTCACGAGGAGATAGTCGAATGAAGGATGAAGGTCGCAGGACAATGTCATGGCAAGGACGGAATGCTTGCTTCGCCATTATTCAGATACGTGCGTGGAGGCTCGGCCTTACAACATACGGGCCTTTTAAATGAACTGATGAAGACATTCTCACAGTATGGTTTTCAAATTTTGGTTTGTGTTTTGTCTCTGTGCAGGGAACGGTCGACAAAAGAGCTGCAAATGGCGAGGACGAGCAGATCGAAATTCATTATCTCCATATCGGCAGGGCAGCTGGAAATTTTTGGTGTTGATACACCAGTCTCCTTGGTAGCAACGGAGAGACAAATAGCGTTCCGGGAGATTACAAATCAAAGGCTAAAGCGAATTTTGCTCAAGGATGATCCCTTGACAATGTTAGCAGTCAAAATGGTTTTAGGCAAAGGTCATCTGGAAAGAAAGGAATTTGCGAGAGACAACGCTCACATCTCTTCTCTGTTCTTAGTCGTTATTGTGGACCTGGATATTCTAAAGGTGAAGGCAAAGGAAATGATGGAGCATCATTTTCGAGGCGACCTACTAGGGGGTTAGAGAAGACATTAAAAGCGGCTTTCAAGGGCAAAGACATCCCGCACCCCGTAGACCTGGACCTTCTTTGGGAAACAGACGAGGCAGTCAAAGTCTTTCCCTTCATTTTAGACCTCAAGGGGCCAAAAGTGATGAGGCATAGAATGGTATCGGCCATGGCAGTCGAATTCCTGAAAAGGAAGCTGAGGATCGTGATGGAGGAGGGGATGGAATGGGTGGAAGACTTCACTCGGTTTGCAGAATTAAATGGCTTTATGTGAGGCTCAGCCTCTGTGTTTTAAGTGTTTTAATGTTTTAATTTCTATGGTTATTCATAATACTGGATGGTTTTTTAGTAGTAGTGTAGTGGAACTATAAATTCGGTACCGGCCGGGTGAGGCTCGGCCTCTGGCTTTAATTTTTTGTATTTAAAATCATAATAGTAGCTAGTTTCTTGAAGCAATGTAGTTGGACCGCAAATTTTGAACTGGTTGAAGCTTGCACCCGGGTTGGAAGGTTTAGCCGATAGGCCCAGATTCCATGAAGGACTATTATCTCCTACTATGCAGACGCATGTAAATTTTATAAAAATTAATACAAATCCCTACCTTGCGTATCAAAAAAAAAAAATGTTGTTATTGATATTATATATAATAGATAAATATAAAATAAATATATGAATAATAGATAATTTATACTATATAAATATAATACATAATATTATGGATGAATATAATATAATAAAATATAATTATTATATAAAATATAATAATGATATTATATATAATAAAATAATATCAAATAAAGTCGGCTCGGGTAGCGGGATTGGCTTGAGGCTATGGGATGGCTCCTCATGGTCTTGGGTTCGATTCCGCTCTCGGTACTTACTTGGTGGTTGTGGTGGTTGGCGCTGCAAACACTCGCAGGGACTAGTCTCACCCCCCTGCTCGCCTCTAGGTGACGCTGGGCGGGGGGCCGCGAGGACACCCTGTTGTAACAAAAAAAAAAATATATCAAATAAATATATAAATAATAGATAATATATAAATATAATATAACATTAAATATATCTAATATAAATATATTATAATTTATAATATATATTTTACATAACATATAATGTGTTTTAACATTAACACTTGACAAGTTGAGGGCATAGTACTTATTTTGATTTTGATTTTCATGTAAGTCATTTAGTACTCCTTATAAGATTACACGTGTGGTTAAAAAAATTACCTAACTAGAATTGCATCTGTATCTTATAAGATTGCACGTGCAGTTAAAAAAATTACCAACGGAGTTGCATTGATACGAAATGGGAAAGAGGTAGTGGTAAAGAGGGTGGTGGTAAAGCGGGGCCCACACACGAACTTGTCAGCTTAGTGTGTGATGTTTAAGCTCAGCAGGTTTACTATTGTATCCGTTGTATTTGCTTTTCAAATATTGGCTTGGCCAATGAAATTGTATTGTTTAAAATATTTTTGTCTTTTTTTTGTAGTTGGGATTTAAGCACAAATTTTGTGTGTTTGAAAATTACGGTTTATCTCTTTTTCTATTGGTTAGAGTGGGTTTATTTTTCATTTTCATTTAAGTAAATTAGGAAAATAGGAGCACATCTATTGTAGCAAATATTTAATTAGCGGAAGTAAATTGTGCGAGCTTTGATAGCAGGCTAGTGTGTATTGAATCAGTGAATGCATGTTTAATGCATTAAATGCAAACTTTGTGAAAGGTGTTGGACAACTGGTAGGTACACAAGCAGTGAATGCATAGTTAATTCATGAAATTTTAGGCGAGTGATGGGTTTTATTTGTGCTTATTCTCATTTGTTTATTGTTTGTTGAGAAGCTTGTGTGTTTTTAGCTCTTGGTTGTCGTCTTCGATGTTTGTTATTATGTGCAGCACTTGAACGGGGGAGGAGTCGTAGGAACAGTGTACCACTGATGAGTGGCTTGTCTATTGTTTGTGATACTTGATAACTAGAAGTATTGGTTGTTGTTATAGGGAAAACTGAATGGTTTGAGAAAGGTCTTGTTGACTATGGAGGCATTGAATGCATTAACTATGTGTTAATTGCTTGAGCGGCTAACAGTCTATCAGCAAAGCTTGCAAAATTTGTATTTAATGTCTGAATGTCTGCAAAAAATTATCACGCTAGATTTTTTTTTGCAAATTTTATCGTGTGCTTTTGTGTTTCATGTTTATGAACAATGTATTATATGTCATGGATTGTGCTCATTTGTCTAATTTGTCTATGAAACAAGAACCAATCCTTGCAATTGGAGATGGAGGCAAAGATCTATACGACTAAAAATATACTTGGTTTTTGAACAAGGAACTAGAAGGTCAGATTCTTGTATCATTCTTCCCCTTTGTTTGCAATGAATTTTAAGTCTTCTAATGTGCGCAAAAATTATGCCTTGGGAGAGTTGTGAACAATAAAGGAGAAGTTTGGTTCAAGAATCTAACTTACCGAATAGACAAATGAGCATAGTGAATGACATCCCATGTAATTCATATACATGAAACTATTTTTTTCCCAAAAGCAAGTTACTATTGCAATCGTTGAATTTTCTTTTGAAATAGTTGCTTGGCCAATCAAATTGTATTGTTTAAAATATTTTTTTCTTTTTTCTATAGTTGGGATTTAAGGACATATTTCTAGTGTTTTAAAATTATGTTTTTATCTCTTTTCCTATTGGTTGGAGTAGGTCTATTATTCACTACCGTTTAAGTAAATTAGGAAAATAGGGGGACATTATATATCCTAGAAAATATTTAATTAGTGGATGCAAATTGTGGGAGATTTAGCAACAGACTGATGGGTACTAAAGTAGTGAATGCATGTTTAATCCATTAAATGAAAATTGTGTGAGTTGTGTTGGAGAACTAGTGGGTATGGAAGCAGTGAATGCATAGTTAATTCATGAAATCTCAGTCAAGTGTTGGGTTTTATTTGTGCTAATTTTCATTTGTTTATTGTTTGTTGAAAAGTTTGTATGTTTTTAGCTCTGGGTTCCCCTCTTCCATGTTCTTTATTCTAAGAGCAGTGCACTACTAGTGAGTGGCTCATTTGTATGTTTATGATACTTGATAACTAGAAGAATTGCTTGTTGTTAAGAGGGATAAGGGGACAAATGGGTACAGTAGATGACATATGCTATGTAGCCTATAAACATGGAATAGTCGAAGCCAAAGAGGTGAGTATTGCAACAAACGAGAATTATCACAGGAGCAACTGAATGCTTTAAGCAAGGTATTGTTGACTGTGGAAGCATTCAATGTATTAACTATGTATTCATTGCTTGAGTGGCCACTAGCCTATCAGCAAAGTTTGCAAAATTTGTATTTAATGTTTGACTTTTTGCAAAAAATTATCACATTGGTCTGTTTTTTTCCAAATTCTATCACGTACCCCTAGTATTGATTTTCTTGTAAGCAAAGTAGCAAAATAGAAATCACTTGCTATTGCATTCATTGCATTTTCTTTTCAAATAGTCACTTGGCCAATGAAATTGTATTGTTTAAAATATTTTTTCTTTTTCCTATAGTTGGGATTTAAGCACATTTTTTTTTTTTTGAAAATTATGGTTTATCTATTTTTCTATTGGTCGAAGTACATATATTTTTCATTTTGGTTTAAGTAAATTAGGAAAATAGGGGCACATTATCTATTGTGGTAAATATTTAATCAGCGGAAGCAAATTGTGAGAGCCTTGGCAGTGGGCTGGTGTGTATTGAAGCAATGAATGCATGTTTAATGCATTAAATGCAAACTTTGTGAAATGTGTTGGATAGCTAGTAGGTACACAAGCAGTGAACGCATAGTTAATTCATGAAATCTCAAGCGAGCGTTGGGTTTTATTTGTGCTTATTCTTGTTTGTTTATTGTTTGTTGAGAAGCTTGTGTGTTTTTAGCTCTATGTTGTCATTTTTGATGTTTGTTATTTTTGATAGCTTTGAGAAACTAAATGCTTTGACCAAGGTCTTGTCAATTGTGGAGGCATTCCATGCATTGACTATGTATTCATTGCTTGAGTGGTTGCTAGCCTATTAGAAAAGCTCACAAAATTTGTATTTAATGTCTGAGTGTTTGCAAAAATTTATCGCATTAGTCTATTTTTTTCCAAATTTTTTCATGTACCCCTAGTATTGATTTGCTTGTAAGCAAAGTAGCAAAATAGAAGTACATGATAAATTTTGTAGATATTTGTAATGCATCATAAAGTAGTGAATGCATAGTTAATGCATTAAATACTATGTTAATACTAGCACAATTGTTGGGGGTAAAAGCAAGAAGTTGGGTACACGAAGAGGGGAAATCTCGGGAAAAAAAAAAGCTTCGCAAGAAACGCGTATGCGTTATGGATCGGGTACCTGAGCCTGGATCTAAACGTGTATGCGTTCAAACTCGGGTACACGAACCTAAAACGCGTGTGCGTTATGAAACGTGTACGCATTTATAACGCGTATGCATTTTGAAATGCGTACGCATTTGTAACGCGTATGCGTTTTGAAACACGTACGCATTTCGAGAAAGTATTTTTTTTTAAATAAATGACTACAATTCATTTTCCACCATTCTGAGCTGAGACGGAGAAGGAGAAAGGAGAGCGTGTACGCATTTCAGAGGCCACAAAATTTTGACTGCCACCTCCTCCCATCGACACTAG
The DNA here is from genome assembly GCA_007258455.2 of Sequoia sempervirens. Lineage (NCBI taxonomy): Eukaryota > Viridiplantae > Streptophyta > Pinopsida > Cupressales > Cupressaceae > Sequoia > Sequoia sempervirens. The sequence continues at coordinate 1,009,718,054 of VDFB02281492.1, read as the reverse complement.
TGACCTCATCGACCTCCAGGTTAGTTGAATTCTTCATTTTTTTTGCTTTATATCTTTTTTTTTGTTTTTTAATTAGTATTCAATTTTTGTTTGTTTAGTGTATTTTAGTTCAATGTTTTATTATTTTTAATTGCATTTAAAAAACCAAAAACGTCAACGAAACAAAGAAATTTAAATTGTAAATTAAAAACCATAAAAGCTAAACCTAAATTGAACACATTTAAAACTTAGAAATTTCACAACCCTAGAAACCCTAGGTTACAAAATTTACATAGGTTAATCTTTGGACATAAACCCTAAAACGTAAATCTAAAACCCTATTTACCCTAATTTACATAAACCTAAAATGGACTATTTACCCTAATTTGCGTAAAACTAAAATGGGCTATAGATAGACTATGTGCAATATGGATAGAGCTAGACACATAAATGTTATTAAATCAAATAAATATTAAAATGTGAAACATGAATGATTTCTACCCATTTCTCTTATTTGGATGAGACCCTTTGTGAATTATGTAAGGATGCATTATGATCATATTTAAGCCTTAATTTATAGGATGTTATTCATAAGATCTATAGGACAAGTGTGTAATCTAATTCCTATTTTAACTCTCATGTGTAGTGGCATTGTTCTAGATTAGGAAAACTAAATGTTGTACTTTCTCTAAACTAGTGTATCAAAGCTAACTTGTAGCATGAACATTTCAATTTGGAATTTAATTCAAATTACTTTTTTGAGAAACTTGTAGTTTAGGGTTGAGGGTTTAGATATCCTCTTCCTTTTTAAATCATCCAAGAGTGCTTAGAGGTCCATATAGGTTCAAAATCCATCATAACTCAACAACTTACTTATAATTGAAATCTAAAATTCCTAATTGTTGATATATTGAAGCTATTCCTAGAATGTCACATATTTTATTCAAAGCACTAAGTTTAGGTGGTAGGGTTTCTCATTTACTTGTAAAAATTTATTCATGTGTCTTTTATATGTTTTCATGTCATCAAATCTCTAAATCTAAACCCTAAACCCTTATTTAGCATTCATTTTGTTGTAGGACCTTATAATTAAATTTGGTTGCCTTTCAATTCTATAACCAAAGGTTTATTTTCTAAGATTATTTATTTATTGAATTGATTAATTGATTCCTCACTTAGTGACAGTTAGGTTCTTTTTTTGAAAATCCATGCACGTCTAGAATTTATATAAATATTCAAAGGAAGAGTCTATGTCATAGAAACGTTTCAAAAAATATATGATTAGAAAAAAAATTGGGTCTAGGGTTTAGGGTTAGGGTTTAGATCTCCTCTTCCTTTTTAAATCATCCAAGAGTGCTTGGAGGTCCAAATAGGTTCAAAATCCATCATGTGTCTTCTATATGTTTTCATGTCATCAAATCTCTAAATCTAAACCCTAAACCCTTATTTAGCATTCATTTTGTTGTAGGACCTTAAAATTAAATTTGGTTGCCTTAGGCAACTCCACCAAATTTTATTCCCTTAAGCCATGGAACATTTTTTCCTAGTCCACCTTACTAGACATAGATCCCCTTAAGCCATCCTATCACCCTAAATCGTAAATCGATGTCTTAAGGGGTCCTAATATGACATTTCTTAAGGGGATCAAAGAAGTTCTCAAAATTTGGTGAGTAGAGCTCAAGCTCATCTTTGTTTATTTTGTACATTGCAATTAGGTCACTAGCATATATCTATGTGTCCCTTTGAATGTATTCTATTAATTTTTCATTCTTATCTTTAGTATTCTTTGAAAACAATGAATGAGATTATAAATTTTAATGTTAGTGTTAAACTTATAATTTCTTCTTAACTACTTTGTCCCACTATAGAGATCTTGTGTCTCTTAGATGAGTTCTTGAGAGTTAGTTAGGCCAACTTGTATAGTGAAGTTGAAATAAAGAGATTGTGTAAGAGTTATTATCTATTTTAGGATGGGTCAACACATGTGAGAGTCATAAAAAATTACTTACCATAGTATTTTCATGCATTATTAGTGACTATGGTGTTGCCATTTTGTTATTTCCTAGGAATCCTTATGTCTATATATTGGATTCTTGGGGTAGAAGATGTATGCAATGTATCTTATAGAGTTATTCTATCCTTTTTTTTAATAGGATTAGGATTTTTGATATCATTGTTGTATTCTATAGAATCCCTATGAGTATATTATAACCATAAATCATCTAACAATGCATTGAGTTGTGTGGTAAATTAGAGGATAGTTATTCTTGAAATAGGATTCATAAAGTATATTTATATCTCTTTCCTTCTTATAGTTGCATATATTCTTATTTCTCTCTTTTTTCATGTTGGGTTCTTGCTTTTGGCTTCTTAGTTACATGAGAAAGTACTAGTTGTTTTGAATACTATTTAAAGTTCTTATGTTGGTTTCAGTCTTTAAATCCATGGTTAAATAGAAGAATTGGATTATTGAACCCTCATTACATGTTAGTTGTAGAGTTGATCTCTTAGTGACCTAGAAGCTCCCAAAAAACCTTGTTCTTCTATTTGGATGTACAAAGTGATGGTTGTGGAATATTTTGGTTGCTTAAATTTCCTAGATAACCCTCTAGCATTTTTAGATATTTGTACTTGCATGTTATAGATTCATGATATTTGTACTTGCATTTTTCTGATTGTTGAGAATGAATAATTTTTCCTTCACTTTGGGATTAGCTAGACCTAGGAGAGTATTCATAGAGGTAGCCTTTAACAATATTTAATCACAAATAAAGATATATAAAATATAAAAAACTATAATAGTATCTATATACATGAAATTTGAAAATTTAGATAAATCAATTTATGTCCTCGGATTTAATTAAATTTTGTCATACTTGATTAATACATCTATTCATTTTGAATTGTATGACCTTAAAATGAAATTTGGTTGCCTTAGGCAACTTCACCAAATTTTATTCCCTTAAGCCATGGACCATTTTGTCCTAGGACCTTACTACACATAGATCCCCTTAAGCCATCCTATACCCTAAATCATAAATCGATGTCTTAAGGGGGAATTTGACATTTCTTAAGGGGATAAATTTGGTGAATATATCTATGTGTCCCTTTCAATGTCTTCTATTAATTTTTCATTCTTATCTTTAGTATTATTTGAAAATAATGAATGAGATTAAATAAATTTTAATAAAACCCCATAATTTCATAAATCTACCCTTCATATTAACAACCCCACACTGGACTCAATTTAATGTGTGTACATGCTATGAATTTTTAATGTTATGGATTTTATAATGTTATAAATCAAATGGTCTTCAAATGAAATATATTTTTAATTTGTGCATGTTCAATGTGATTTTTAAATAACTTTCAAATTGTGTGCATTATTTAATTAGTTTGTTGATATATATTTTTTAATTGTTTAACATGCAATTGCCATATCATTGCTCACATGGATCCATTGTTTAATTTAGAGGATTTTATGCACAATCAAGAAATTCCTATAGATCCCATACATCCCAATCCACCACATGAACATAACCCTAACACACCTCCACATTCTCCACCACCTAACCCCCCACCCCCTCCTGTAGTTGATGAAGATCAATTAAGAGAGAATATCCGAGCAAACCTCATTGTCATTCAAGGAAATATAGATCTCATAAAAAATGAGCCTAGAGTCCCTCCCCATCTCGCATGGTTTGCATCTACGATGCAAACTATTGTCAATAAGTGTTTGGTGTAGACGCATGATCACGTGATGCCTGAAACTCAATATGATCATCGTGTGCATATGTCGAATGTTGTAGATCTGGGCTCACCTTTTGGACAGGTACTTAAACCAATATATATTAAATAATTTGTGTGGATATATATCTAATTTAATTTGAATTTGTACACATGTGTGAATTGATATATTATATCTAGATGCAGGGAGGTCATACAATACTTAGTACTGACCAACCACAAGTTACAGTGGTGAGCGCTCCTGAGACATCATCAACTCAGGTGCGTGCTTTCAAAAGTTTTTTAAGTTTAAATTAAATAGACATCATAGATCTAATTTAATTTTTCATTTACATACACATGTGTCAATGATCTATACGAACTGTTGTACATCTATATGCAAGAATTTCATGAGATACCCATGGCAGGCCGTGCACCTGAGACATCATTGGCATTTATGCATGGGAAATCTCAGGTGTGTGATCATGAGGTCATATCATTCAAGGTTGTAAACTTTACTTTAAATCTCCTATACAATTTTTACAGACCTTTTAAATATATATATATATATATATATATATATATTCGAGGTTTTCACATATTGTTTGCTTTATATGAATATGCAGGATATAGTAGATTAGGCATTTGCATCTTCTCAAGTGACAATTATGCTACCCGTTGAAGAAAATATGCCAGTTACAAATTCACATGATCATATGGTAATTTATGCATACTAGAAATCATTTTTACTATATAAATACTAGATATTTAATTAAATTTATTTTTATCTAAAAGTTTATATTTTCAAGTTTAAATATGTTTAATTATATCAAAATTTCTAAATAAATTTAAATCTAATTTCAAGTTTCTTGTACTCTTTTACAGCATGATGCGGGTACATCTAGTCAACATGGAACAAAGAGGAGACTTGATTTGACCGATCAGCCTGAAAGTTAGATGGTTTTATATTTTATGGACTATAGATCTCTAGTTTTATTTAAATATATGTGTTGGACTTGACATATAAATTCTATGGACTATCTATCTCTAGTTTTACTTTGAACATGTTATTATCATATTTGTGTTTATTTATATCAGTTGACTTTAATATGATGATTATATATGCAGTCAATTATGATATCTTGTTATGTTCATTTTCATGACTATATGCACTCATACATTAGACTATTTATATTTTATCTAATTTTCAAGTATTACATGCACTATATAAATTCTTATCTAGAATCAAATTTAATATATATAATTTATCACATGATTAGGTGACAAATTAAAACATTCCTTAAATAGTTTAGATCATATTCATAATAAATTAAGGGCAGGTAATTTTAACTATTTTCCAATTAGATAGCAAATATTTGAATCAATAAACAAAAAAACCATCTCCTTGTATGTATAAAATGTATAATCTATACAATTGAATAATTATATAAACTGTGGTAAATACAAGACATGAAATGTATAATCTATAAAATTGGAACAAGATATTTAAAAAGTGACATTGAACAAACATATAAAATGTATATCAAGATGTTTATTATAACTATATAATGTGATGAAACATAAATGTGCATGTAGATACAATTAAAACTTATCAACTTTTAGGTGAAGACCAAAAATTGACATTTACATAGTCTCTTGATAAAATAATTTTTCAGTTCAACAATCACTTCGTAGATCGACTTGATGAGAACCCGCAAAAATAATTAATGTAAGTAACTACAATTTTTATGAGTCATTTAAGAAAAAAATTCATGCGAGAAAAGAATAGTATATAGTAAATTCCATACAAATTCAAAAGATGTTTTCCATAGGATGGATTAAGGGGACCTAAGAGGATATATAGCTTAAGGGGGGTCTTAAGAGAATGGCTTAAGGGGAGTTAAGAGGATGGTTTAAGAGGATGCATCTCATGAAACCTAGGATATGGCTTAACAGGTCCTAAGAGGATGGATTAAGGGGAATTATGAGAGTCCTTTAATAGGATGGCTTAAGGGGATGTAAGAGGGTGGATTAAGGGGAGTTGATAAAATGACTCAAAGGGATATAAGAGAGTGGATTAAGGGGAGTTGATAGAATGGATTAAAGGGATGTAAGATAGTGGATTAAGGGGATGCATGTCATGAACCTTACAATATGGATATTAATAGGCCCTAAGAGGATGGCTTAGGGGAATTATGGGGGTGCTGAGGGGAGAAGGGGATGTAGAGGGTGGATTAAGGAGTTGATCAGAAGTATTAAAGGGATATAAGAGGTGGATTAAGGGGTTTGATAGAATGGATTAAAGGGATGTAAGAAAGGGATTAAGGGATGCATGTCATGAACCTTACAATATGGATATTAATAAGGCCCTAAGAGGATGGCTTAAGGGGATTCCTTTAAGAGGATGGCTTAAGGGGATGTAAGAGAGGTGGATTAAGGGGAGTTGATAAAATGACAAAGGGATGTAGAGGTGGATTAAAGTGTAAGAGGGTGGATTAAGGAGTTGATAGAATGGATTAAAGGGATGTAAGATAGTGGATTAAGGGGATGCATGTCATGAACAGTGGATAGGCTAAGAGGATGGATTAATGAGGCCTTTAAGAGGATGGCTTAAGGGGATGTAAGAGGGTGGATTAAGGGGAGTTGATAACATGACTCAAAGGGATGTAAGAGAGTGGATTAAGGGGATGTAAGAGGGTGGATTAATGGGAGTTGATAGAATGGATTAAAGGGATGTAAGATAGTGGATTAAGGGGATGCATGTCATGAACCTTACAATATGGATATTAATAGGCCCTAAGAGGATGGCTTAAGGGGAATTATGAGAGTCCTTTAAGAGGAGGGCTTAAGGGGATGTAAGAGGGTGGATTAAGGGGAGTTGATAAAATGACTCAAAGGGATGTAAGAGAGTGGATTAAGGGGATGTAAGAGGGTGGATTAAGGGGAGTTGATAGAATGGATTAAAGGGATGTAAGATAGTGGATTAAGGGGATGCATGTCGTGAACCTTACAATATGGATATTAATAGGCCCTAAGAGGATGGCTTAAGGGGAATTATGAGAGCCCTTTTAAGAGGATGGCTTAAGGGGATGTAAGAGGGTGGATTAAGGGGAGTTGATAGAATGACTTGAAGGGATGCAAGAGGGTGGATTAAGGGGAGTTGAGATAATGAATTTATACTATCAATTAAATGTATCTATAACTATAAATAGTTACCTATCTATATATTTGAATTCCATTGTAATATATGTGCATCTCCTCTCTTATTTGTAAAGCATCTAATTTTGGGGGACCTGAAACAAAAAATGATATAAAACTTTAATTAGGAAATGATTAAATACAAATATATATATCAATTAACTATATAAACAACTAGATATACTTACCAATATTTATTTATTTTGTTGTACCATCTGCATCCTCTCTCTTTTTTAATGCATCTATGATTGTCTCGTGATCATCCATTGAAAGTGTCCATAAAACTTTATTAGCAGGGCTCCCTTGATATCTAACTAGTTTTATATTGGTTGCCAAAATCAAATGTGAATAATGTATAACCTTCTTGTGTCTTTCATAATCTTCAAATGCAAGCAAGCCATTCTTTCTCATCAAATATTTTTGAAGCCAAGTGCCAACAACAACCACTGAACCAGTTGGATACTCAAAGTTGTCATCATCCACTCTAGGATGTGCCAACTTATGTTTTCTCTCAACACATCTAGCCAACCAGTAATCTATCTCCTCTTCATTCCCCTCAGGTGCAACAACAACATACACATGTCCTGCAAAAATAAATACAAAATTCAATAAAAAGTGACTTATATTTAATTCACATATAAACATACATACATACAAAATTCAACTCAATAAATAATGTACCTTCTTGTACAAGATCCGAAACACGATCATAATCATCTGATGTAAACACTTGATTATCTTCAATTATCATTCCATGTTGAACATTTGTAGATGTAGGCATTAAGGCTCTTTGTTGCCATTGTTCGACCCATTCCATATTTTCACATGCCTCCCAATCACCTGCAATACAAAATTGACAAAAACATGCCAACTCCCTTGTCCATATTGTCCATGTGTTTGCATTTGAACTCTTAAACGAATGCCATTTTGCAGATCCATTAATTGTTTCACAATCTTGTCGAGAAAAATATCATTTTCTTCAACTAACCAAAAGAAGCCGAATTATTGAGCTCTCACTTGTTCTTGTAGATAATTTGGTATTTCACCAATCTACAATTGCACATGCATCTCTAAATTTCATAACATCCTCAAATTTTAGTTGCTCTCTAGCTCTTTTCACACATGCACACGCTCCCATCGTGTTCTCCTTACCATGACTGACTTCAAAAAAACTCCATATGTGTTGGATATTATTTTCCTTATGAACTCTACATAACCAATAAAACATTCTAGCATTTTTGAATTGACATGTGCAATTATCTGACCATATGAGATGTTCTAGCATTTGAATTCCTCTCTCTTTTAAATTTTTATAAAATATATCAAAACAATATTGTACAAACTCAAATGAATGTAATCGATTATCACTTACATAAAAATGGTACTCTCTCAAAAAAATTCTATTATCTTTTGTACTATCTTTTGCATGTCTATAAACAATGTGAACAAATATAGCTACTTGCATTGAATTATAATACTGTGATTGAATTTCTTCTTGTGGAGCAAGAGTATAATTTTCAACAAAATCAACAACTGACAATATACTTCCAATTAGGAATGTGTTTTTACATAATAAATTGATTATCAAGCCAATGAGCATTATGAGAGTGTTGAACATATTTAGGTACAAACTTATCTTTAAATTCATTAATAAAAGCATGCACACTAACTTTTTCCACAATTAGCTCAACACGTTTTCCAGTTTTTCCATCTTTTAAAGAATACTCAACATTTTTAAATTTTTTTACATCCACTAATTGTTGTCCAAATTCATCTAAACTACTTTCATGCATACATTCTCCTAATAATGAAAAGTTACCACATCTATCGCATTCTCCAAAAATGCATGCTTTTAAAAAAAATGAGTTTCCATTTAAAGAGGGATCACAAAACAAACCTGCTATAAAATCTTTGATTCTTTCAGTGGCATATTAATGCCACAAATGTCCTGCATAATTTGGTTAGCATGCAAAGTGCATTGTATATATCAAAATATATCATAATAATAACGAAATTGTACATGAGTCTTACAACAACAAGAGATTCGTTGCTTATTAATTCTAACATACCAAGGTTTACACTTTTTGAATGATCTTTGACTTATGTTAATATTCAATGGTAAGATTGAAGCATCTAATTTTTTTTTTATATAATTCAGTTTGAGTCATATCTAAGAGATGCTTTGGATGAGGTTCACGAATTTTGGAACCCACCCTTAATTTTAAGACATCTCTAATGTTAGGTGATACTCTTGTATTATCATGCCAAATTTTATGGATTAAATATTTAATTTCATTAGTTAATTTCATGTCTGATCTTGGGAGTCTACCACTAAAACTCTAACATTGATTAATAGGATCCTTTTCCATACTTTCTCTTCTTTTAGCAGCTCTTATCAAATTTCTAGGATTTACTTTTACACATTTACTAATCTTACTTAACATTCTTTTATTTGAAGTTGTTTTATCAACTAGAGCAGTTGATATTGCACAACGAGCCGCATTCTTATCTTTCGATCGAATTTTCTTACCAATAACATCAATAGCATTAGCAACACTAGATATGACTTTTTCTACTAAATCATCTTTCTTTTTTGATTTTACAAAAACACCTAATTTTTTCATCACTTTTCTCATTTTCAACATTCTCATCAATTGCACCATGAGTTGACATTGGAATCCTAATTTCTTTCTATAAAAAAACATTTTATATATTTTATTTCCATAATTTCTAATTTGTCTCGAAGAAACTTTACCACGAAGGTTATCTAGCACATCTATTTCAATTGTAAAAAAACATTTTCACCTTCATCCATAGGAGTTTCATTTTCATTCACACAAGGGGTTTCATTTTCAAAATGTAAAAGGGATTTCATTATCATTTTCATCAATATGAGGGATTTCATTATCATTTTCATCAATATGAGGGATTTCATTCTCATTTACATTCTCATAAGATATAATTTCATCATTTTCTTGTTTCTGCATTGTTTCAACCCTAATATTATTGATCTCATCAATGGTGTATCCAGCTTTATCTAAACAAGCAATATCAATATTATGAAAACTTGGGTTTGAACACATACCTGGATAGATTGTTTGAATAGGTGCATTTTCCATATCATTGGGAGGTGGATTTGAAGACACACCCGAAGTTGTTTGCTTATCATTCAAGTTGAAGTTGAAGGCACAGTTGGGTTTGTCTCCGTAATTGCATTTTCTTCTATATTCACCATCTCCACATTTGCATCATCTACATTGATTTCATCATTCATGGCTTCCTCTTCAACATTCTTGGAACTAGATGCTTCCAAATCTTTCATTTGATGATTCATTTCTCTCCTTTCCCTTTGTCTTTTTGCCTCCTTATCTTTATTTGCTTGAACTTCTTCGGGTGTCATTAACTTTCTATATCTTTTTTTTGTCTTTGCTTATCACCCATGGTTACCAAACCCTCTTTGATCACAAAAACAATAATTCAAGAAACTTATTTTCAAATTTCCACCTCTTTCAAATATTCAAATTAAACTATGTACTATGAAGATCATTTTTTCTATAAACTCTGAAGTACAAAAACATCATGAGTACATCCAAAAATTCACTTTTTCCAAATCTTCTTGTAAAAAGTTCTTGCACTTGATTCCACTTTAGAAAATTCAACTTGAACTTTGTCTCTTCCAACAATTTGAATAGAATATGCCCTGCACAAGACAAATTTGCAATAAAAAACGCAGAAAATGACACTTTTGGACCGTACTACAGAAAAGGAATGTTGCAGGAAAATCGTGTTTTACCAAAATTTTCTAAATTATAGGAAAATGGCTATATTAGAAATGTGTACGCGTTATGAAACGCATACGCGTTTCATAACACGTACGCATTACGTTTTCCCAACGGGTCAATGGGTAATGCGTATGCGTTATGAAACGCATACACATTTCGTTTGAATAATGCGTACGCGTTTCTTTAACACGTACACATTATTTAAAATTGAATTTCCACACCACATCTAGCCTTGGTTTTAGGCTTGGGAAAGGCTTGGCAATTTGAGCCTTAGCCTTTGACCTGTAACTAAAAAACTAAGGCAGATTGAAGAAGAATGTCCAACTTTGACAACATAGCTGATGGACTTTTTTTATGAATGAATCTATAAAATTAAAACCCATTAGAGAACACAATGTCTACTTTCTAAATATATAACTTTTGTTAAAATTGGATTATGTTTTCTATTTTTTAATTAATTTCTAAGAAAACTAGTCCGTAAATTTGAAATATCAGGTTTTTTTAGTTTTTTAATAACTTTTTATTGGTTAAGTTTCTTGTAAAAAAAATTATATAGCATCAAACTTCAAACAATTCTCTACACAATGAAAAAAAAGAGTCAATTTTTTTTTTGTTTAGGTCCAATTATGTTGTCCGTACACGTTGATTTTAAAAAACATCAATTAAGGCCAATAAAAAATTAATTAAAAAAATATATATTCAACCAAAAATTACAAAAAAAAATCCACATCAAACTTCATGTTGTTAGCTCTCATTCCCAAAAGGAATTAGCGAAATAATTTTATTTGGGTCAAAAAGTGTTGTCCGTACACCTGCTTGGTATGGTAAAAAAATGACTTTTAAAAAGTGGTTTTTATAGATCCCTATCAAAATTTAATTTCTATAATCTAGGTATTTTAATAATTTACATATTTGGAAACTAAATTCAAAATTATAGATTTCATATTACTGAATTTTTTTAATATTCATTGTGTAAGTGCCTCAAATTTTCAGTCCAAATGTGACAAATTCTAAAAAACAGCAAAAACATTTCCACTTTTTGAGCTTTTTGTGTACCCAACTTCTTGCATCAGCCCTTGGACTTGTCTTTGATATGATGAACTGGTGAGAAAAATTCAATAATCTAAATATATGTAATTTTGTTTCTAGAGTGAGTTTTGTTTGAGCAATTTTCCCAATAAAGCAATGTTTTTAAGCCTAAGGTTAGATTGCTAAATAGGTGTAAACAGGAATGCTTGTGTATGCTTAGACATTCTACATACCTAGTGCAAGTGGACTAATTACATGGATGGTAAGAATGGTGGGGCTATTACCTATAGACTTGTGAGAACGTTCACTTGAAAAAAAATTATTCCTTGGTTGATGCATTGGGCTATGACCTGCAAATTTTGTGAAGAACACTTTGTAAATCAATTGTTATGGCTCAGAAGACTTTGTAGTCTACAAGTGCTCTGAATTTAAGCAGGGGGAAGATGACTGTATCAATGCAATTGTATTCATTCTACAAAGTCACTTAAGTGGTTTCCCTTGTCCTCATATCGATGCTTTTGTCGTGTTGTGACTAGAAGTATTGTTTGTTGTAATATGGACCAATTGTACAAATGTATATTATAGTAGATGGCATATGCTATGTAACCAAGTTACATGGAACAATTGAAGCTGAGGAGTAGGTTACTATTGCAATGGTTTCATTTGCAATTCGAAGATAATAAACAATTTATCTTTTTTTCTATTGGTTGGAGCAGGTCTATTATTCATTTTTGTTAAAGTGAATTAGGAAAATAGGAGAACATTATATATTTTGTAAATATTTAATCACTGGATGCAAATTTTGTTAGCTTTGGCGGCGAGGTGGTAGATACTAAAGTAGTCAATACATGTTTAATGCATTAAATGGTATGACTGGCGAGTCAAAAATAATAGTCTGTTAGATGCAAATTGTGTGAGATTTGTAGGTGGGCTTGTGGGTACGTAAGCTATGAATGCATAGCGAATGCATGGAATTCCAAGGAATCGATCAGTTTTATTTGTGCTAATTTTCATTTGTTTATTTTTTGTTGAGAAACTTGTGTGTTTTTAGCTTTGGATTCCCCTGTTCCATGTTTGCTAAGTCTGTGAAGCCCTTGAATGGTGGAGGAGCTATAGAGTTTTGTTTGAGCAATTTTCCCAATAGCTTAGTTTTTTGTGGCTAAATCAGTAAGCATTAGCATTGAATTTGTAACAAAACATAGGAAATGCATTAAACATTCTGAGCAAAGGAACGACATCGATAAGTGCATTAAGAAACATGATCTTCCAATGTCTAAGAATTATGTATTAGAAGAGTTGTGAACAATAAAGGAGAACATTGGTTCAAGAATATGACTTTCTAAATAGACAGATGGGCATAGTGAATGACATGCCATGTAATTCATAAACATGAAACTATTTTTATCCCAAAAGCATGTTACTTTTGCAATCAAAAATATGCATAATTTCAATCATGGGATATGCAATTCATTGGTTAAATATTTTCCAAAATTTATAATGTATTGAGTGTTGGTTTGTGCTTATTTGAAGATTGTTTGTTTATTGTTTGTTGAGAAGCTTGTGTGGTTTTAGCTCTGGTTTGTCATCTTTGATGTTTGTTATTATGTGCAACACTTGAATGGGGGAGGAGTTGTAAGAGTGGTGTGCTACTGGTGAGTGGCTCGTCTGTCTGTTTGTGATACTTGATAACTAGAAGTATTACTTGTTGGGAAAACTGAATGGTTCATTACTTTTGTGTCAGCCAGCTCTCTATCAAAGTTTGTGCAATTTGCATTCATCGATTAAATATTTTCCAAAATATATAATGTCCTATTTTTCTAATTTACTTAAACAGAAATGAATAGTAGACCTACTATCATTTAATGCAATAATTGTAGATTGACTGACAAGTGTGCCATATCCAATACATATCATACAATTGCAATAGTGACTTGCTCTAATTGCAGTAGTAACTTGCCTCTAAGCAAAATTCCATGCACATGAAGTGCATGATGGCAGTAAATCTAACACAATTTGCATTTAATTCTTAATTTTATCATTTTCATTTGTAATACTTGCTTGGCCAATGAAATTTGATTGTCTTGCAGTAGCTCTACTATTCATTTTAGTTTCAATAAATTAGGAAAATATGGGAACATTATATACTTGGGATTTATGGACATATTTTTCATGTTTGAAAACCATTATTTACCTTTTTTTGCTATTGGTATAGCTAGACTAGAGGTTTAAATATTAATTAATTTCCTTTCAAGTATTTATCCACTTACATCATTGAAAAGTCCCACAAAAAACAAATGGTATCAAACCATTGAAGTGACACATTAACCTGAAGGGAAACAACATCAAAAAGTGCCTTGAGAAACACAATATGTTGAGGCTAGTGGTATGGAGCAATCCCAATACCTCGTAGTGTGTCAATGGTGAACAAGTGTAAACAGGAATGCTTGTCTATGCTTTGTTGTGCTGCATACCTTCTAGATGTCAAATGAGTACATGGATAGTGAGAATGGCAAGGGTGTTACATGTGAATGTGTGAGAATATAGACTTGGAACAAATTTATCCCTTGATTGATGCATTAGAATAGTAGTTTGTTGTCCCTACATAAAACAATATTGTTTTAGATCTTGTTCGCTATGGAGGCTTACAATGCATTAACTATGGATTGATTGCTTTGATAGGAACTAGCCTACCAGCAAAGCTTATAAAATTTGGATTTAATGACTAGATGTTTGCAAAAATTTATCACGTTGTTCTGTTTGGCTTATTTGCTTAAAGGAAAATGAATGATAGACCTACTTGAAATAAAAGAGAAAGATATAAATGATCATTTTCAAACAAAAAAATATGTTCTCAAGTGTTGTCTATAGAAACAAAAGCATAAATGTTTAGATTATAGAATTTGATTTGTTAGCAAGAGTTGTGTATCAAGTGCAATGAGAAAATTTCTAGTGACAAAGCTCATATAGTTTGGATTTAATTCTTAAACATTTGGAAAAATTTATTGTGTGCTCCTGTGTTTCATGTTTATGAATAACATGTTGTATGTCATGGACTATGCTCATTTTTCTAAATTGCATATATAACAGGAACCATTGGTTGCAATTGAAGTGGGGGGTAAAGATCTATATCACTGGAAATAGACTTGGTTCTTCAACAACAAGCTATAAGGTTAGATTCTTGTATCATTCTCCCGCATTGTTTGTGTATACACCTAAAAACGGTCATCGCATTCAATTATTTAAATACAACCTATTTGATTAATACTTCAACTACATATAAATAAGGTCTTACTTTATTTATATTGTTCACTTTCCTTTTAATTCTCCTAATTCACATTCTCCTGAATTAAATAAACAAAAAACCCTAAACGTGTTTATTTAATTAATCTTCCCTATTCCTAATTAAGAATTAGAGCACATTTCTACAACTTTTTGTGTGTCAGCTCATAAAGGTCACATGAAAATAAATAAGCCTAATTATTAATTAGAATTATCCTCACACACTTCCACCAATAAGAAAAAGCATATGGCTTTATTCCCCCACACTTACAACAAATTTGGAGCACATGGGTCTTTGTTTCACACACTTGGAATCCCATACATTTGGAATGCTTCCAATTGGTCAAGGGATTCTCTTCACAGACATGGCATGTTGTCCTTGATCAAGGGGACAACATCCTGATTCCTTTCATCTCCATCGTCTATCTTGTCTCCTTTGAATCTGAACCGTTGATAGGTGCCACCTCACAAAATGCTTGAGAAACTCTATAAATACACCCCTTATCCTTTGCATTTTCATCCACCTTTTGAGTAATGTTATAATGCTATTTTGAGATACAAATTGGAATAGTGTTATAATGCCATTTTTCATCCACACTTTGAGTATTGTTACCATGCAGGTTTTTCGTAGGAGCTTGGAGCTTTCATGGAGTCTTATACTTAGTTTTCATATAATGTGTTACTTTGCATTCTCATCTTAGATTAATTAATTATTTCATAGTTACATTTTATCATCCCCATTGCATCATAGTTACATTTTAGGTTAGTTTGCTTTATGTTTGCATTTGAGCATATGCATAATCATGGATAGTTAACTATAGTTTCATATCATCTCACTCATATCCACTTGTTCATTCATCATCAACATCATCCTTCATTTATCGTTGCATCCATTATCCTTTCCATCATTTTTTTTCATTTAGAAGCATACCACTAATCATTCCACCACACATTTGCACATAGAAATCATCTTAGCTTGCATATTAAGCATCAAATCTCATTTTCTAGGTAGTCATTTTAACAACCTTTGTGCCCATAGAAATTTGAGGGCCAAACGGTTTAATAAATCCCTAGAAATAGATGACAATGATACGTATTTGAAAGGTTTGATTTTATTACGAATAGATTAGTTTTACTCGCTTCAAACTTTGAATGTAAACCATCTCATTAAGGTTTGTGTTGACATTAGAATAACTCTCCACACATTCGACACACTCACAAAATAGCCTAATCCTATTAAACCTACAAAAATCAAACTAATTCTTAATGGACAAGATTCTTTTGAGTAATGTTATAATGCTATTTTGAGATACAAATTGGAATAGTGTTATAATGTCATTTTTCATCCACACTTTGAGTATTGTTACCATGTCGGTTTTTTGTAGGAGCTTGGAGCTTTCATGGAGACTTATACTTAGTTTTCATATTGTGTGTTACTTTTCATTCTCATCTTAGATTAATTAATTGCTTCATAGTTACATTTTATCATCCCCATTGCATCATAGTTACATTTTAGGTTAGTTTGCTTTATGTTTGCATTTGAGCATATGCATAATCATGGATAGTTCACTATAGTTTCATATCATCTCACTAATCTCCACTTGTTCATTCATCATCAACATCATCCTCCATTTATCATTGCATCCATTATCCTTTCCATCGTTTTGTTTCATTTAGAAGCATATTACTAATCATTCCACCACACATTTGCACATAGAAATCATCTTAGCTTGCATATTAAGCATCAAATCGAATTTTATAGGTAGTCATTTTAATAACCTTTGTGCCCATATGATGCAAAGCAAGAGGGTTCATACCATCAACTTTCTATATTCTTGGCAATAATCAAGTACACAACTCAAATTCTTCATTCTTGAGGCAATCTCAATCCTTTAACCTTGAGCAACATGGGCTCCAACTTACACAAATAGATTCCAATCTCTATCAGACTTGGTAAATGATTTCAACATGCTTATATTCATCCCAAAAAATCATTACAACCATCCAAAGATCAGACAACAATGATTTAAGGCCAACCATAAACAAACTATGCATAGCTTTGTTCAAACATCAAGAAAATTGTGTTTCTTTTACCACTCTCCACCAAAATGAAACACACAATCTACCATAACTCATGCAAATGAATAAATGAATATTTTTCCTTTAAAGGGTTTTTATAACATGTAAAAATAGATCTTTTCACCAATTTTTATCACTTTTTGATGGTGGAATAAAAATATATGAATTTCATGGGTGGATGGGTGGGCTCCCCCTCGCCCCTCTCATAGGCATGGGGTGTCCAGGGTGGACGTGAGGTGGCAGACGGGTTGGACAGTTTGCATCCAGTTTTGGCATGTTTTTGTCACATCAACCTTCTAATTTTGGTGGAATTCGGGTGACCCTTGCTGGGTCTTTTGGCGGTCTACTAGTTCAAAACTTCTGGAGCCAGTTTAATGGCATGTTGGGCTCAGTTCCCACGAAGTCGCCTGGGTGACACGTCAAGCACGGCTACCCTCATACTGATCGCGGACGTGCCTAGTGGTATTTGTTATTAATTGCATTCATCATGGTTCTAAGTTGGATGAACGGAGGCTATATTTCCACACACGCCAAGGACAGTTTTACTTCGCCATAATTTTGTTCCGTATGCGAAGAATGACTGATCATTATTCAGGGTTTTTATTAAGTTTATGAAGCCCGTTCCAAAGCATGGGTTCTGCATTTTGGTTTTTGTTTTTTGTGTTTTTGATGCAGGGTGCGACTGGCAATTTCTTGCCAATGGAGAGATAGTCGAAATCAAAGTTCACCATTCTCCTTTCGACGGATGGTCTGGAATTCTTCGAGGTTGACACTCCTATTTCATTAACGGCTGCGGAGAGGTAGATTGCCTTTCGTGAGATCACGAACTAGCGCCTAAAACGCATTTTTCTTGTGGATGATCCGGTGTTGTTGGCTGCTATGAAGATGGTCCTTGGTAAAGGACACTTAGAAAGAAAAGAATTTGCCTGCGACAATGCTCAAATTTCATCGCGGTTCCTCGCCGTGCTCTTGGATCTTGATACACCGAAGACAGTGGTCAATGAATTGATGTTGCGATTGTTTCGGGATGACTTGCTTGGCGGTCTCGAAATGACTTTGAAGGCGGCTTTTATTGGGAAGGGTATTCCGCGTCCTGCAGACCTTGCTTCTCTATGGGAGTCAGATGAAGCAGTCAAGGTTTATCCTTTTCTTCTGGATCTCAAAGGACCCGCATTATCATGGCACTGTAAGCTTGCAGATGTGGCAGTTGATTTTTTGAAACAAAAATTAAAGATAGTGTCGGTGGATGGAACGGACTGGTTGGAAGGTTTCATTTCGTTTGCAGAGGTAAATGGTTTCTGGTGAATTACTGGGGTATATGTTGTTCCCCGTTTGGTTTATGTTATCGCTTGTCTTGTGATACTCTATATATTCGAACTCGTGCCTTGGTTTTTTGGCTGTTGTGGAGGTCAGGCCTATGTTTTATCTCCTCCGTTTTGGTACTCAGCCCTATTTTGGAACTATGCGGAGTTCATCTTTGTTAGCTACATTTTGGTTGTATGTTGGTTATCACTGAAACATCTCCTGCCTAGCAGACAACTGTAATTTCTTTAAATTTCAATAAAATTATCACCTTACGGATCAAAAAATATATATATATGAATTTCTCTTATCTGCTGGAAACCCTAGTTTCAAAATTGAGTAGTCTTCACCAAAAACGTCATAAATCACTCAAAACCCCATGAAAATTGATCAAACCAAGTGAAAATGAAACTAGATTCACATATCAAACATTTCCAATAGGTATGAGGTCTTTATTTGATCTGTAAAATCTGTACCATTCTCTGCAACATCATGCAACTTTCAGAGAAAATAATCCCATAGGGCTGCCAATGGTAAAATGATCATAATTTTCTCCAAACTCAAGGAAAAAACACCAAACCAATTGAAAATGAAAGATAGTTCATTCCTCTATCAATAAAAATCATTTTTAGATTTGTAAACCTTCATACAAATCCATACCATGTAAAAGAACAGGGCAGAACATTGAAAATTTACAGAAAAATTCATCTCTTCATTCATAAATTCTTGTTCAATCTACATTCCAACCCCCAATTCGACTTGGAGGCCCATTTTTATGCTTGTAAAATCAATTTATGCCCCCAAACAACCTAAAACTACCATTTAACAACTTTTAACAAACTTCTCAAAAGTTGTCATTTAACAAGAAGAGTTGTTATGACAACATTTGACAACTTTTGACAATGTTTTCATTTTTCAACTAAATGACACCAAACCTTCATCAATGACTCCAAATGACTTCAAGCATATATAAAATGGCTCATCCAACCTTATTACAACATTAAAACACCTAATTTAATGAATTTATGCAATTTGGCCTCATGGAGGCTTGAATGCAACAAGGTACTCCTACACCATTCTCCCCTTGAAGAAAAAATTCAAGTCCCTTGAGGGAGCAAAGAGTAAAAGACCTACAAATAGAAATGAATCTTCACTATCACCAATAATCACAAAAAATTGTATCTTCATCTTAACCCATGGTTTTTTCTTCCTTGAAATTACAAACACAACAAGAAGGTATCTTCTTTCCATCTTCCCATCATGTACATGTGCAAACTCATCCACAATCCCTGCACCATGATTTTCCTACAACCATAATGTCTCTATTTCTGTTGTCTCGAGATAACAACAAACTTCTACATGGAGAAAACTAAAAATTCCATTAGTCTCATCATAAAACAATGAAGTAAACATTTCATTCTCATACCTCAATAGCAAATCCATTCCACCTTTATCCTCAATCCCAAGTATATAATGTTCTCGTGTTTTGCTAATTTACTTAAGCTAAAATGAACAGTAGACCTACTGCAAGAAAACCAAATTAGATTGGCCAAGTAATTATTAGAAATGCAAATGAGAAAATTAAGAACTCAAGTATTTTCTATAGAAATAAAACAAAAAATGTCTAGATTATAGAATTTTATTTGTTTGCAAATGTTGTGCATCAATTGCATTGAGCGCATTTTGAGTGACAAAGCTCACACAAATTGGATTTAATTCTTAAATATTTGGAAAAATTTATTGTGTGCTTTTGTGTTTCATATTTATGGATAGCATATTGTATGTCATGGATTGTGCTCATTTTTCTAAATTGTAGTTGTAACAGGGACCATTGGTTGCAATCGAAGTGGGAGGAAAAGATCTATATCACTGCAAATAGACTTGGTTCTTAAACAAGAAGTTGTAAGGTCAGACTCTTGTATCATTCTTCGGCTTTCTTTGCAATGAAATTTAATTTTTCCAATGTGTCTAAGTATATATATTGGAAGAGTTGTGAACAATAAAGGAGAACGCTGGTTCAAGAATCTAACTTTCCAAATAGACAAATGGGCATAGTGAATAACATGCCATGTAATTCATAAACATGAAACTATTTTGTGTTAATAAGCATGTTGTTTTTGCAAACAAAAATATGCATAATTGTAATCATGGGATATGTATTTCATTGGTTAAATATTTGCAGAAATCTATAATGTCTTTTTAAGTTGTCCTAATTTTCTTAAACTAAAAGCAATAATAGACATAGTGCACTAATGATGCATTCACTGCTATTGTGTCAACCATTCCATTAGCAAAGTTTATGCAATTTGCATCAGTGATTAAATATTTTCCAAAATATATAATGTCTTATTTTCCTAATTTACTTAAACAAAAATGAATAGTAGACCTGCTCCAACCAATAGCAAAAGAGATAAATCATGGTTTTCAAACATGAAAAATATGTCCATGAATCCCAAGTATATAATGTTCCCATATTTTGCTAATTTTCTAAAACTAGAATGAATAGTAGACCTACTACAAAACAATCAAATTTGATTGGCCAAGTGAGTCAAATGAGAAAATTAAGAACTCAAGCATAGTCTATAGAAATAAAACCAAAAATGTTTAGATTATAGAATTTGATTTGTTGGCAAGGGTTGTGTATGAAATGCATTGAGCCAATTTTCAGCGACAAAGCTCACACAGTTTGGATTTAATTATTGAATATTTGGAAAAAATTATTGTGTGCTCCTATGTCTCATGTTTATGAATAGCATGTTCTATGTCATGGACTATGCTCATTTGTCTGAATTGTACCTGTAACAGAAACCATTGGTTGCAATTGAAGTGTAGGACAAAGATCTATATCACTGCAAATAGACTTGGTTCTTCAACAACAAGTTGTAAGGTCAGATTCTTGTATCATTCTCCCACTTTGTTTGCAATGAAATTTAATTCTTCCAATGTGTCTGAGAATTATGTATTGGAAGAGTTGTGAACAATAAAGGAGAACAATGGTTCAAGAATCTGACTTCCCAAAGAGACAGATGGGCATAGTGTATGACATGCCATGTAATTCATAAACATGAGACTATTTTTTGCTCTATAGAAAGTTGCTTTTGCAATCAGAGATATGCATAATTGCAATCATGGGATATGCAATTCATTTGTTAAATATTTCCCAAAATTTATAATGTCTTCCTAATCTCCTATTTTTCTTAAAATGAATATCAATAATAGACCTAGTGCATTAATCATGCGTTCACTGCTATAGTGCCAACCAACCCCCTAGCAAACTTTGTGCAATTTGCATCCAACAATTAAATATTTTCCAAAATATATAGTGTCCTATTCTCCTAAATTACTTAAACAAAAATGAATAGTAGACCTACTGCAAGACAATCAAATTTGATTGGACAAGTATTACAATTGCAAATGAGAAAATTAAGAATTAAATGAACATTGTGTCAGCTTTACTGTCGTCATGCACTTGATGTGCTTGGAATTTTGCTCAAAGGCAAGTTACTGTTGCAATCAGAGCAAGTCGCTATTGCAATTTTTAAATGTACATTGGATATGGTGCACTTGTCGATCAATCTATAGATCTTGCATTAAATGCCTCCATGGTTGGCAAGACGTTGTCCAAAGTATACAGTTTTCCCCTTTGTAATTCTCATTTGTTTAATATGCCTGGATTCTAAAGGAAACAATTGCATATGTAACCTACTTCTCAGTTTCACCTGTTTCATGTTTATGAGTTGGATAGCATATGTTGATTGCTTTATCCATTTACTACAACTTGTGTATTAACTTCAGTTTACTCTAGTTCCTAAGTTAGCTTTAGTGTTTAGGAAACATGTGTGTACATTATTTTCAAAGTTAACTCAATATCCCAAAGTAATTGGTAGTTGTGCACCTACTTTTGCATGTCCATAATTATGAGTATTTAATACAGTTCACTTCTTCAAGTTTTTTATAAACAATGTAATTGCAACCATTTGAATTTTTTTGAACTAATCCTCAAAGTTATTATACATTGAATCTTTGATTCTCTAAAAACTAAAAATCAATGTAAATTGTAAAACTATGTGAAAGCATTGGAAAGCTACTGCTATACTATTCTACAACAATTTATTGTTGTTTTGCACAAAATGTTCACTGCATCATCTATGTTTTGTTACTAGAAAATCCCCAACTTTAAAATAATATTTTTTTAGAGAATCCTCTCTCATTTGTTTTTGGTAATATGACATTCAATTTTCCCGTTTTTTGATTATTAATTGGATTAATGAACTTTTCACGTTTGTACTAAACCAATGTTTAAAATTGAAAAATGCCATGAATGGCAATATGACAATGGACAATGCAAACACGATAACTTGTAGAAATTCAAGGCTTGTTCTATGGTTTGTTTCCAATAAGCATTTCATGCCCCTGGATTTTTTCCAACAGGAGAGTTACTGTTGCAGTCAGACCAAGTTGCTATTGCAATTGTTTGATGTGTTGGTTTAAGATGTTGAGTTAACTTTGCAAACAATATATGCACATGTTAATTGAATGGGAAAATGTCCTAATACTAGACCTAACTTAGAAATGCTATGGAAGTAGGGCATTGTTGCAATCTTTTCATTTGCAATTGAACGATAGTAAACAGAGAGGAATTATGACAGGAATAATTGAATGCTACATAAATTATAGAATTTCACTAGCGCTAATATCAAATGCACATCCAACGATTTGCTAAAATTTGGAACAAAATAGACCAGCGTGATAATTTTTTGTAAACATTCAAACATTAAATTCAAATTTTTCAAGCTTTGCTAATAAGCTACTGGCCACTCAAGCAATGAATACATATTTAATGCATTGAATGCCTTCATAGTAGACAAGAACTTGCTCAAAGCATTCAGTTTTCCTTGTGCTAAATCTCGTTTGTTCATTGTCTGTCAATTACAAATGAAATCATTGCAATACTGAACAAATCCTTGGCTTCGACTGTTCCCTGTTAATATGCTACATAACATATGTCATCTACTATGGTCATTTGTGTGATTATTCCTTTTGGAAATAAGCAATACTTCTAGTTGCAGTGGCATAGAGGTACTTATATGAAGACAAGGGAAAGAAGCATCTACTGCTATTAAAAGGTCCCATTAGAAAACTGTGAATAATTTTCCCTAGTTCTTAGAAAGTAGGAAAAAAAACTAATGAAAAAGGCTTCATTGGTTAATAAGAACTTTATTTGAAGGGCTAACAGCCTATTTAATAATAGACTACCAAGTTTACTCAACTATAACAATTGATTTAGAAAATGTCTTCCCCAGGATTTGCAAATTATATTGTAATGCATGAACCGATGGACAAATTTGTATCAAGCCAACATTATCACACATGGTAGCTATACTATTCTTACCATCTATTTGTTTAGTCCACCTGTGCTAGGTGTGCAAGGTGTGGGAGCATACACAAGTCTTTCTGTTTACACCTGTTTAGCATTGTAACCTTAGTTTGACAGAGTATTGCTTTATCAACTATTGTGATTGGTTCCATCCAATGACATATGAGCATATCATGTTTATCAAGGAAATTTTTGGATGTTATTATGGTTTAAGATGTTGAGTTAACTTTGTAGACAATATATGCACATGTTTATTCAATGGGCAGATGCCCTAAAAATGAAACCTAACTTAGAAATCATATGAAGGTAGGTTACTATTGCAATCTTCCTATTTGCAATTGAAACATAGTAAACAAAGAAAAATTATCATAGAAATAATTAAATGCTACATAGATTATAGTAATCGACTAACGCCCATATCAAATGCACATCCAATGATTTGCTCAAATTTGCAACAAAATAGACCAACGTGATAAATTTTTGCAAACATTCAAGCATTAAATACAAATTTTGTGAGCTTTGTAATAGACTAGTGGCCAGTCAAGCAAATTCTGCTAGCTTTTGTGGTAGAGTGGTAGGTACTAAAGCAGTAAATGCATGTTTAATGCATTAAATGGTCTAACTGTTGGATCATAAACAATAGTCTATTAAATGAAAATTGTGCAAGATAAAATTTTACAAACATCTGGACATTAAATACAAATTTTGTGAGTTTTTTCCAATTGGCTAGTGGCTACCCAAGCAATGAATATGTAGGTAATGCATTGAATGTCTCCATAGTTAGCAAGACCTTGCTCAAAGCTTTCAATTTTTTTTGTCTTAATTCTCGTTTGGTGCAATTATTCTATTGGTTGGAGTAGGCCTATTATTCATTTTTGTTAAAGTAAATTAGGAAAATAAAAGGACACTATATATTTTGCAAATATTTAAGCGTTGAATGCAAATTATGTCATCTTTGACAACAAGGTGGTAGATACTCAAGCAGTCAATGCATGTCTAATGCATTAAATGGTATGATAGGTGGAACAGAAACAATGGTCTATTAAATGCAAATAACATAGGAAATACATTAAACATTTTTAGCAAAGAAACCACATCGAAAAGTGTGTTAAGAAACATGATATGCTAGTATTAGTGATAGGAACCAATCCCAATATCTTCTAGTTTGTTGTTGCTAGATAAATCAAAACTCTTTTAGATCTTTGAGCAAGGTCTTGTTCCTTGTAGATGCATACAATGCATTGACTTTGAATTCATTGCTTGAATAGGCACTAGCCTACTAGAAAAGTATTTTAAACAATACAATTTCATTAGACAAGCAACTATTTCAAAAGTGAATTCAATGATTGCAATAGTAACTTGTTGCAACTGTACTCATTTTACAAAGTCATCTAAGTGGCTACGCTTGTCTCGATATTAGTACTTCTATCCTGTTGCAACTAGAAGTATTCTTCATTGTTATAAGGTAGTAAATAACAAATAACATGAAACAGTTGAAGCCAACAAGTAGGTTACTATTGCAATGGTTTCATTTGCAATTGAGAGGTAATAAACAATTTAAATCTCCTTCTCTATTGGTTGGAGTAGGCCTATTATTCATTTTTGTTAAATTTGATTACGAAAATAGGAGGACATTATAAATTTTGCAAATATTTAATCACTCTCGTTTGTTGCAATAGTCACCTAATGCTTTGCTTCAACTATTCCATGTTTGTGCATTGCATAACATATGTCATTTTCTATACTCATTTGTGGCATTCGCTCTTGTAATAGTAAGCAATGTTTCTAGCCATCGAGTATCGCAAACATACAGGCGAGCCACTCACTGGTAGTGCACTATTGCTATGGCTTCTCGTGTTCGAGCGTTGAACAGAATAATGAACATCGAAAGGGGATGCGCAAAGCTAAAAAACACAAAAAAAATCAACAAACAATAAACAAAGGAGAATAAGCATAGATAAAACCTAGCATTTTTCTAGGATTTCATGAATTAACTATGCATTCACTGCTTGTGTACCCTCCAACCCTCCATCACTTCTCGCAAAATTTGCATTTAATGCATTAAACTTGCATTAATTGCTTGATGATAAAATTTGTAAAAAAAATAAGCATCATGATATATTTTTGCAAACAGTTAGACATTAAATACAAACTTAGCGAGCTTTGTTGGTAGACTAATGGCCACTCAAGCAATGAACACATAGTTGATGCATTCAATGCCTCCATAATTTCTAGGACCTTCGTCAAACCATTCAATTTTCCCTATAGAAGTGAGTGATACTTCTAGTTATCAACTATCAGAAACACACTGATGAACCACCCACCAATGGTGCACTATACCTACTGCTCTTACTACATTCAAGCACTGCACAGAATAATAAACATCAAAAAGGAGAACCAAAAGATAAAAACACATAAGCTTTTGAGCAAGCAATAAACAAACAAGAATAAACACAAATAAAACCTAGCACTTGACTGAGATTTCATGAATTAACTATGCATTGAGTGCTTATGTACCTACCAGCTCTTTAGCACATCTCACAAAGTTTGCATTTTATGCATTAAACGTGCATTCACCGCTTTAGTATCTAGCAACTCACTGGCAAAGATTGTACAATTTGCATTGACTACTAGAATAAGTAATGTCTCCCTATTTTCCTAATTTACAAAACTCGATCAAGTATCAACTGAATCTTTGGACAGTTTGCATTTAATGCTTAAATATTTGTCAAAATTTATCATTTCTTTCGATTGTTCTACCTTTATTTTATCTATTCTCTTATTCAAACCATAGTAATAAATTTTGATCAGCCAACTAAGTTTATGAAATGCAAACCAAGTGATTGCAATAGTATTGGTCTAGTGCTTACTGCATTCAGAGAGCATTGATTGCTTTATGTTTATGAATAACATATAGCATGCCATCGACTATGCTCATTTGTCTAATATGCCCCTGTAATAGGAACCATTGCTTACAATTTAAGTGGGAGACAAAAATCTACATTGTTGCAAATATAGTTGATTGTTGAACAAGAAAATACAAGGTCAAATTCTTAGATCACTGTTCCTTTTTTGTTTCTAATGAAAAAAATTAACATTTATGAAAAAGATCAACTTTGTTGCCATGCATTTATGTACAGAGTGCTTAAGATTTAGCATATATACATATTAAGGCCAATTAGCATTTTCAACAATCTAATACTATATGCATTTTGAATGGAAACAAGATATCAAAATATAGAAATGATAGACATTGATAGGTATGAATATGCAAAATGCTCACAAGTTTTCAATATAGACAATGTACTAAAAAACAATGGGGTATGTAGAGTAGGCACATTTAAGTACAACGTTGGAGACTGCTTGTTTGACTCATTACAAGTATTGTTGAACAATCAGTATACATTAGTTGAGCTACAAAGTGGAATAGTAGATTACTTCTTAAGTTACTTTGCAAAACAAGATAAAGATGCAATTAGATCATACAACCTTGCACTAGACCCTGAAAGTCTGTATAGACTGCACAAAGTGCATGATCGGGACACATATCTATGTAGGATGCGCCTTTCCACAAAACTAGATGTCAGCAACAATGAAATCAACTTATGGGGAGATGTATTTTTTTATTCAATGGCTATCCAAATGGATGAATATACAAATATGTGTTTGGTCAACAACATCAGGGAAAAAGTACTTGCACTTTAACAATGTACCCATTTTTCCAGCATATTCCATTCTATTCCATGATGCAACCCCTCAAAGTGAGCATTTTGAATTGCTTCTAAGGATTTAGCCACACAATCCAAATGGCTAGCAGCCAATAAGGTTAAATCAACTTAAAAAATTCATTAGAAATAATACACAACACCAAACTACCAATGGCAACAAAAATCAAAAGCTAGACAATAAAAAAAGCAATTCCATTCATACAATCAAACAAAAGTATCTCAATCATAACTCTATTGTAAGACTAAAGCACCTTAATAGCTTTATTAGAAATAATAATAAACAAAATCAACCTATACCTATGAGATCAAATAAGGGGAAAAAAATGTCAGCAATAGAGCTTTACGAAAGAACAATTCAAGAAACGTCGAAATACACATGCACAATCTACCAAATGTTGTGTTTTAGCAAAGATACTAGAATATTCAAAGACAAGCAAAAGGAAATATATTATGAACTAGTACAATCAAGACCCATAGCATTGACAGATTGCATATGTCATATATGCTACTCCACACTAAAACAATCCATGATACCAAAGTATGTTGTACCACACAAAATACTAACTAATAAACCATTGTCGTATGTCCAACTTTTCTCCCAACTAGAAGAATGACTTGTGTCACTTAGAATTGCATTTTCACAAATTTGGGAACTAGGGTACAAAAGATCTCAAATAGGTCTAACAGATTCCATCATTAATGTCCTTGTTGACATTAGCATTATACAAAAAGCATTACCATAATCAACTAACAACACATAAACAATTGATGTTTCACTCAAAAGGCGATTGGAATACAAAAATTCATTTCAAAAAGGCATGGTACTACCCAATCTCATCATGGAAGCTTTGGCTCAATTGTCAAAAACAACACTATACAAAATGCAAAATTTCCATATAAACAAAGATTGGAAACATTTTTTGCATACCAATGATGAACTTGAAGAGAATACTGGGATTGTCAAAATTGAAACTGAGTCAAATAGTGACATAGAACATGAGAACCCATCAGAAACCTCGATCCATGGATTCACTAAATCTAGAAGTATACATAACATGCAAGACAAAATCATCGAAATTGCACCTGGAAAACAAAACTATCCAGTTGGAATCTTTAAAGACAAATACGCTAAGGAGATGAATTTCCAAACATTACTCTTTGGCAAGCCACATGATGATGACATTCTAAAAAACTTTACATACTACAAAATTGCACAATGGGAAGTTTTACAATCAAACAGAAAGTTTTCATATCACGCGACAAAACATATTTTTCAAAACTATCAAGATACTAATACTACAAGTCTTCTCTACAATGTCCATAAGAATACAAAAGGGCCAACTAAAATCAGATATTGGGTATGTTGACTTCAAAAGAATAAGAATATCCCCAAATTATACACAAAAACTTAAGAAAAATGTTTTTGCAATGATACGACAACTAGGACCATCGACATTCTTCCTCACTTTTACTAGCGTTGAACAAAATTGGGATCCTTTAATAAGCACACTACAAGAATTACACAATTAGGTCAAAAACAACAAGATTCAATTGCTCAAACAAACATTGACAAATTTGAACTAATCAAGAAGGATCCTATTACTTGTGTACAATACTATAGACATAGAATAAATACAATGAAAAAATTGATGCTTACAAATGACTCTATCTTTGGAAATGTTATTGATTACTTTTCTATGACTGAGTTCCAAAATCGAGGAAACGAGCATGATCATATGCTAATATGGGTGGAAAATGCACCAATCTACATAGAAAACAACACAGACATCATAGCTTTTGTCAATAAGTACATTACTTGTAGCACTAATCATTTGCAACCTGACTTGGCTAGTTTACAAAGGAATCACCACACAAAGAGATGCAAGAGATCAAGGAAAACACTTTGCAAATACAATTTTCCTTTTCCACTGATGCAAAAAGACACAAATAATCTCACCAATACTAGAAAATCCCGAAACAATAACTTCAAATGCTATCAACGTTTACTCGATACTGCAAAAAGTAAACTATGAAAAAGAATACAGTTTAGACATGTTTTTAAATGACATAAACATAACTGAAATTGATTATATAATAGCTTTTAGCTCTACACTAAACAGGCCAACACTTTTCTTACAAATAAAACCATTAGAAATATGGAACAATAGTTTTTCAAGGAAAATACTACACCTTTGGAAGGCCAATACAAATGCCCAGTTCATGCTTAATGCATATGCCACAGCAATGTACTACAACTCTTACATTGCAAAGGTAGGCAAGTCAATGACATATGCATTCAAAAGAATACATAAGGACCACCAGCAAGCCAATATTGATGCAATAAAAATGATAGGTAAACTTGGAAATGCATTGTTGAACTTGCAACAAATATCAACATAGCAAGCTACTCATATTGTTTCATCACTTCCACTAAACTTTAGTTCAAGAAAATGCATTTTCATTGACACGCGGTCCTATAGTGACCATACATTCATTCTAAAATCTGTCAAACAATTAAACAATGAAGCAGATGAATCAGAGAACATACTCTCAAAATCTATAGTGGACTATTATTTAATACATCCTCAAACATTGATAGACATATGTCTTGCATAATTCGTTTCAAGTTACAATAAAAATGGAACTACAGTTGACCCAAAAGCTAAACCAAATGTAATACGGTTTATTAACTTCAGCAAGCACTTTGATATGGAGAATCATTGTAGAGAGCAATTAATGCTTTATGCACCGTTTACAATGAAGGAGAGTACATTAAAATAAAAGTTTGACTCATGGGAACATGCATACATGCACCATGAAAAAACCATTATCAAAAATCGTGCAAAGTTCACTCGCAACCAAGTTCTGTATGGGGTGACATGGAAAAAGAACTCAAAAATGTTGAGTCCCTTGATGATGGAAATAACAATAAGTCATTGACAACAAGAAAAGCTAGGCAAATGAAACAATATGGCATTCAAACAGATCTTCCAAACATAGGGCACATAAAACCAAATACAATGCATTTGAAATTGCTAGGCACCCACAGATAATTGACAACAACAACTACTACAAACTAAGGTAAATGTTGAACAAAGAACAACAAGAAATTGTTAAAGATGTTATAATGAAAAAGATGAATAACATCGACAAGCCTTTTCATTTGTTCTTGACTGGTGGAGCTGGAACTGGAAAGAGTTTCACTGCAAAATCCATATACCAAGCTCTAATTTGCATTTATAGCAAGTCTATTAACAACAATCTAGAAAAACCAAAGGGCTTATTAACTGCATATACAGGTAAAGCGGATTACAACCTAGGTGGAGTCACATTACATTCAGCATTTCACATACCATTTAATACATCAGATTTTTTTCACTTGGCTTCTAAAGCACTAGACACTATGTCCAAGCACTATGATCAATTGCATGTACTTCTTATAGACGAAATCTCACTAGTAGGCTCAACATTTCTACGTTACATTGATAGATGACTACGAGACATAATGCAAATGCCTACAATGTAATTTGGAAACCTTGATACAATCTTCTGTGGTGATCTCTACCAAGCACAACTTGTCCTCGACTCCATTGTATTTGAGAATAAACCCACTGTAATTGAATTGATGCCTTACAAATTTTGGAAAGGCAATGTAAAATGCTACTCATTGGTTGCAACTATGAGACAAAAGGATGAAAAATTTATTGCAATCCTTAATAGAATATGAATAGGCTTACAAACAAATGATGACATAGACTATCTTAACCAACTTTGCTTCTGTCCTACACCTTTGGATCCAACAATTCCATACTTGTTCTATAGGAATGCTGATGTGGATGCGCACAACCATAGAATGTTATTGGCTATTTCCAGTCAAATGATAGTGCTAAATGCAATTGACAAGCATGAGGAAAAATATAATGCAATATGAATTTATATCCATACAACCACTCTTCCACCTCAAATATACTTGAAACAAGATATACTTGTTGAAATTTATGTAGGAAACTATAATACACAAGATGGCATAGTCAACAGTTTTGACAGAATATCTACCGATCCAACAATTGGACAGCAACAATGCACAAAACCAGCACAATACTTCACTAATCTCATTGAAAAAGAATGGGTTCCTATATTGCACATTGCTAGAGCCATACAAAAAAATTCAACAAGAAAAATACAATTAGAAAACAATTCCCAATACAACTAGCATGTGCACGAACCATCCATCAATCACAAGGGCTAACATTGCAAGCTTTGGCTTTTGACCCAGTAGGCATAAGATGTCATGGCTTAACTTATACAACACTATCACAAACAAAGACAATAGACTCATTATTCCTGCTAAAACCTTTAACTACAAAAAAATTTAAAGTTAAGGACAAGATACGTCTAGAAATGCATTGCCTCCAATCAAATGCACAGTGGCAACTAAATATTCAAACTACATGTCCACATGATATAGCACAAATGCTTCTCTACACACTAAACACTCGTACATTAAATCCACATGCGCATGACATTGCCAATGAATATGACATAATGCAATCTGACACTTTGTGTTTACAAGAAGTACATGTGCATATCTCACAACCTAATATATTATCACAATATTTTAATACCTTTGGTATGAATATGATGCATGGCATAACAAATTTTACCAAAAAAAAATTGTTTGTATCAAAAACAAAAGAACACAGCGCTACAAATATTGAAGCCATCATAGTCACAATACTACTACGCACTAATGAACTTACTATCTGTAATATTTATGCAAGGCCTAATACTCCCATACAAGAAATAATCACAATTCTACAAGTTGTAATTGCATACATAGATACAAAAAACATATTGTACATTGTAGGCGACTTTAATATCGACATGTGTTAAAAAAAAAAAGCAAAAGAACACTCCAAAATTTCATGCAAACTAAAAAAAATCATTTTTTGTTAAACAAATCACATAGTCTACACAAGCCGCTCATTGACCATATTTAGTCAAATTCAATCACAAGTGTATGCAATATTTACATATGAAATGACCACTTTCCTATTTTCCTAAAATTCCACCTTGCCCATTGAATCAGTTCAACATTACAACATACATAAGCATACATCAGTAATACATTCTCCAATGGATTCTCCAATACTATATCACTACCTTGTAGGAAAATGATGGATCAAACAAAAAGACCACAACAACAAGTACAAGACATGGAAGAAGACACAAGCAAACAGTAAACAACTTATCCTATTTACCTATCACATGCATTCTTGCATTGTCCAAATATAAGATTTACATTTCTCTGGGTTTTTGCAGAACAAAAGTCAAAAATACCATATCAATTGAAGAGTTAAATGCAAAAAAAGTTGGTGACACATTCCAAGGTGACGTCCTTGTTGTCTACAGAGCAACATTGGACAAAGTCAATAGAACACGTGAAGTATTGTGTGCAAATCTCACATATCTTAAAGAAGAAATGACAATTACACTAAATATTAGTGGATACCTTGTGCAAGAACATGAGCACAAAATAGTTCTAGGATTGGGAGTTTCAATATTAGGCTTCCAAATTGCACCTAGAACATATTATGATAGAGGAGACTGTGATTGCATACTAATATTGATAGACACAAGCACAGTTGAAATCATGCCTCGCTTTTCTATAAACTAATACTTCATTCCAGATACAACTATCAACCAACTACTAGCAACCACAAATCAGTATCCAATTGGAATAATAGGTGCTTTGGTTGTTGGCGCTAAGAAAGTAGGAAGCCAATATGCAATTGATATCAAAGATGGCATAGTAGAATCTAACAAAGAACAGGTACGAATGTCTCTCCAGCATATGCCACTAATCCATTTTAACCTTTTTTTATAGCATTGTGGTCTTTACTAAAATTTCTTTGTAACAAAGACTAACTTTCTCATTTCCATGCAGCTGCAACTATGTCCATCTCATGAACAACAATACTTGCAAATAGAGGAACTGCTACATAGGAACAAAACCCTAGCATTTCTTTTCAAGAATATCCTAAAAAGCACATATCAAAAGAACATGTTCCACATGGGCCAATCAACATTTCTTTGCAAATTGAATAACAAGAGAATAATGGAAAAGCTAGTTGCTTTGCTGCAATCAACATTTAAGGTGACTTTTTAAAAATATTTTTGCACTTTCATTTAAAAATTTTGAGACTACCCCTTCTAACAATCTATGTTCACATGTTTCAGGTTTCAGGCACATTAAAAGCAACAAACACACTTTCAAATCCATTTGAAGCTTTTTTCCTGAGTTGCAAATATAAATTCAACTCTTACGGCATGCTCCAACAGGAAACTGCTCATTGCAGCCAATGTGACAAGGAAGTGAGCTACATATACTCACTTAATCCCAAAGCTATCATCATAACAAATGACAAGAAAATAGTCCATTGTTCAATCTGAAGCAATGTCCTACGACAACTCTTGCCTGCCCTTCAAGACATGAAATATGAAAACTACATCAAGGACAAATCAACAGTTATATTTGCACTATTGGGACTTTTTCACCAAAGGCCATTTCAACCTCAATCAAAACAATGTCATCACAGAGGCTATTTTCCTAACTAAATAAACAGTGTATGCTACAATGAGGTAAAAAACAATACTGATACAAATACTTTTCTCTCTCTTCAATTTCCAAAAAATGTTTAGAATTATATAAAAAAATTGCTTTGGTGCTAACCATAATAATAACATTGCAGGTGACGAAGAAACAAAAGCAAGTGAAAAGCTACCTACCATTGCATCAACCTACACCTCTCTTTTTTATTATGCTTTTGTTCTTGGATCTTTTGCCTATATCACTATATGTCATGTTATGTGACTTAAAACTTCTTGCTACTTTTATTTTACAGTCATCTTTTTCCTTTATATGCTAGACATTACTTTATTTTCTTATGTTCCCGTTTAAATGGATTAAACTCTGGTATTATAGCTTTTTAGTATGCAATATATTAGCAATATAAAACATACATGTTTTTAAAGGGCAAGTTGCTACTGCAATTATTGCATTTCAATTTGACATACTTGGTCGGGAAATCAAATTTATTTGACAAATTTTATAATGTGTTTCTATTTCGCTTATTTTCTTACACAAAGAAGAGTAGCAGACCTACTCCACGCAATAGAAAAAGAGATGAATGATAGATTTCATACATGAAAGGTTCAGTTGATACTTGATTGAGTTCTCTTTGAGCTACTTTCCTAGTTACTTAAAGTTTATGTGGATAAATCAATAAGCAATAGCATCCACTTTATAACAAAACATAGTGAATGCAGTAGGCACGTTTACTATTGCATTTGTTGAATTTTCTTTTGAAATAGTTGCTTAATCAATGAAATTGAACTATTTAAAATATTTTTGTCATTTTCCTATAGTTGGGATTTAAGGACATATTTTTTATGTTTGAAAATTATAATTTATCTCTTTTTTGATTGGTTGGAGTTGGTCTATTATTCATTTTCGTTTAAGTAAATTAGGAGAATAGGGAGACATTATATATTGTGACAACTATTTAATTAGTGCATGCAATATGTGTGAGGCAACAAGACCCAAAAGTTCATTGACAAACATGATATGTTGTTAATCAAAGGGACCATTCCTAAACAAGAATGCTTGTGTATGCTTTCACGTCCTACACATATCATACAGATGAACTAGCTGCATCGATGTTGAGAATAGTATGACTGTTACATGTAAACATGTGACAATATTCAGTTGAATCTGCAAATCCTGTGAACAACATTTTGCAAATCAATTCTTATAACTTACCAAGACTTTGTTATCTATTATTAAATATGTTGTTAGCTCTTTCAATAAGATTTTTATTAATTATCATGCCTTTTTTCATTGGTTTGTTGCTCTTTCTTACAAACAAAGGAAAAATGTCCCCATCCTACTGTGCTCCTACAACAGTAAACATATTGACCAATTTCATGCATGCAGTAATGCTTTCTTTGACAAAGGTTACAATGTTGGATATGTGTAATTATTTCCTTTGGAATTTATACATAGTAAGCAAATGAGAATTATGAAATGGAAAATTGAATACTTTGAACAAGGTCTTGTCGACTGTGAAGTCATTTAATGCAATAGCTATAGATTGATTGACATGCATCCCATATCCAATGCACGTCATACAGCTCCAATAGTGACCTGCCTCGATTGCAACAGTGCCTAGTCCCTCAACGAAACGGTCTTTCTATTATCTAAATTTGCTTGAAACAATTTCAATTTCAAAAGTGAACTCAATGATTGCTATAGTAACTTGTTGCAACTGTATTAATTCCACAACGTCACTTGAGTGGCAACCCTTGCCTTGGTATTAGTACTTTTGTCCTGTTGCGACTACAAGCATTGTTTGTTGTTATAAAGCCTAATTGTACAAATGGCTACAGTAGATGACATATGACATGGAGCAGTTGAATCCAAGGAACGGGTTACTATTGCAATGGTTTCATTTGCAATTAAGATATAATAAATAATTTTTCTATTTTTCTATTCGTTGGAGTAGGCCTATTATTCATTTTTGTTAAAGTAAATTAGGAAATTAGGACATTATATATTTTGCAAATATTCAATCACTGTGTGCAAATTGTGTCAATTGCAATTATGCACATCTATGACTACAACATTATTGCAATCAAATGATTGCAAAGGTCACTTGCTTAGGGGAAAAAATTAGATAAATTCAAACAATTCATATAATTTTTCCAGACATTTGAAGAATCAAACTTCATTGGAAACAAAGGAGAAAAAACATCTGATACTCTTACCTTACAGTTTTTCCTTCAAGAATCAAATGTATTTGCAGCTCTATAGGTCTTTGTCTCCACTCCAATTCCAAAAAATGGTTCTTGTTACAAGGACAATTTTAAAAAACCACCACAACCGATTACACATAATATGTTATTCATAAACATAAAACACAAAAGCTTATGAAAAAATTAACAAGTAAAATGCAAAATTGTTGCAATCAATCCATAGTCAATGCATTTGATGCATTCACAGTTAACAAGACCTTGCCCAAACCATTTAGTTTTCCATATGTCGCATGTTTCTTAGCTTTTATTGTTTCATGTCTATGACATACATAACATATGTATGTGAGTTGTTATTGCAATTACTTTGGTAGGATTTGTAAGTTAGGTTTTACCAAATAGTGAAAGTTCTACATTTAATCTCTGATACTTTACAAAGCAATAACAACTCACCTCCATGGCTCCAAAATTCAGTTGTTCTTCTGCAAATTTCCTATGCCTTCTAAAACAATAAAACACTTCTCTCTACCTCA
This sequence comes from Sequoia sempervirens, assembly GCA_007258455.2. Taxonomy (NCBI): domain Eukaryota; kingdom Viridiplantae; phylum Streptophyta; class Pinopsida; order Cupressales; family Cupressaceae; genus Sequoia; species Sequoia sempervirens. The sequence goes on along the minus strand of VDFB02281492.1, from coordinate 1,009,681,231 downwards.
ATGTTCACAAAATTTGCAGACCATATTCTTATGCATCAATCAAAGGACAAATTTGTTTCCAATCTATACTCTCACACATTTACATGTAACACCCTTGCCATTCTCACTATCTATGCACTCAGTCAACGTCTAGAAGCCATGCAGTGCAATGAGGCATAGAGAAGCATTCTCGTTTACACTTGTTCATCATTAACACATTACGAGGTATTGGGATTGCTTCATACCACTAGCCTCAGCGTATTGTTTTTGGTGGGACTTCTCAATGATGTAAGTGGATTAATATTTGCAAAAAAATAATTAATATTTAAACCTCCAATCTAGCTATAAAATTGTTATTCCAATGGACTTTACTTTTTATGGCCTATTTTTCATTGGCATATGTTCTTTTCTAAATTCATGGTAAATAAAATTAATTATAATTAGTTTATTTAACTAAATGAATTTAATTTAAAGATATAAAAAAATAGGCATGGTTAAAATATTCAAAAATATTAGTATTAATTGAACATAATAATATGGTATTAAAAAAGATAAAATACTTTTTAGTTTTTAACTTATTACTAATATTTATATTAGACATATAAAATATAATAAAATACTTTTATATTTTAATATCTTCATTTTCTAAAATGCTTTTAAATTTTTAGTCTATTAATAATATATTTGTTTTAAATGTCTTGCATATAAAATAAATTAAAATACTTTTATATTTTTAATATCTTCATTTTTTTAAATGCTTTTAAACTTTTTACTTATCACTAATATTTTTGTTTCCTATGTCTTACATATCTACTCAAAACGATTAATATGTTAACAAATAAATATGTTTGCTAAATAGTTTTTTAAATATGGCCTTCTTTGTTTCTTACAATATGACAATCGCTTTGCCCATTTCCCTATTACTACCTTCACAAATAAACTCTCCACCTTCACACTAAACCAATTTAAATTCCTAAATTACTTTTATATAAAAATTTATTAATATTATTTAACAAGCACACAAAAAATATGAATTTTAATATACAATTGTTCCAACAAGTTCTAGTAATCAATAGCAAACTCTACCCTCTAAATTTTGCTTCACGTCATATACTCTTCAATTCCATTGGTTCTCATTTTTTGCATTCAATACTAAACTCTAACAATTCCTTTTACAAATCTTGAACCATATTATCCCTTCCCCTGCCAACCTAAAAGCTCCTTGCTTGGTGGCAAGAACTCAACGCACTGTCACTTGTTTAATTACAACTTCTTTTGTATATAATTTTATTTCCTAAAATAATTGAATAATTATTTATTATCAATGAATTTTAACTATTGTGATTATCCAAAACAGTATTAACTTACTGAATACTAATAAGTTTGAATTAATAGGCATAAAGAAGAGGGTTGTGACAGGAATTAGAACACAAGTGTCTCAAAATACAGAAGAATGACATAGTATTTTGATGCCTATTTGATGCAGAGATAGGAGGATTCAACAACACATATCACAAACCTTCAACAATAATTCAAAGCAATCTTTGTATAACACATGCTATTAGGAATTCTATATCACATTGAAAACATAGTCATAGCAGCCCACAATTCAATGCAATGAACAGTCATTAATAACTTCCAAAAAACAAATAATGAAGTCAATCTCTCTAGTGAGATTTAAGAAAAAATAGTTATATAATTTTCCTCCAATTTTTACAAAGATCCAACGATGGAAAAGAAAGATATTGTATTTTCCCAAAACTACAAACCCTAGGTAGGGTTCAGACCTACCCTCACAAAAATGGTCATAACTTATTCAAATCTTAATGAAATTTGATGAGACTTGAAGAAAATGAAAGTAGATTCATATGGAAAAAAAATACAATTGGTTTCAAATCCAAAATATATACTTTACAATCTGTACCATCACATTTTTCAGACTGCAAATTCTGCACAATATTGTTAGAATAGGGCAGTCTCACCGAAATAGTCATATTTCCCACAAAACTCAATAAAATTAAATGAGACAAAAATAATTGGAAACTAGGAACAAATATATTTCCATCCATATGATACTCCATTATATGAGTCCATACCATGTTGTACAATTCACAACTTCAACCTGGAAACAATGTAAAAAATCATAAAATGTACACAAAATTTGAGGTTTTCATTCATCAAACTTCAAAAACGATGTCTCCAACCCCCAATTAAAGTTTTGGAGGGTGTATTTATACATTTCCAACCAAAAACAACTATTTTCAACCACATTTTGATTATTTTGTTGAAAAAACACCTTAATGACACTTCATCTACCTAATTTTGCACTTTTGACAATTTTTACAATATGGAACAACTTTAAACATTATTTGACAAATGACTTAAAATATGACTTCCTAAAACTCAAACACCTCTAAAATGGTTTGGTAAACCCTATTATAAGACCCAATACACAAAATAGAGAAAATATTTACAAATGGCCTCATGGAGGCAAGAAATCAAACAGGTGCTCCTACACCAAACTCCTGGAGGCAAAAGAATTCAAACCCCTTTGAATTGTCTTCTTCCTAGTCTTCCAATTACTTTGCACTTTGTCCTTTGTATTTTCAATCATCTTTGGTCTTTTCTTCCTTTTCTTCCTCTTATGCCTTCTTCTATCAATCATTCTTGCAACTTGGAGGTCCCAAAACTCTATCAGATCATCATATCCTTCAATTTTCCCTTCATAACCTGCACATACATAGTCCAAAGAAAAATTAGAAACAAAATATAGAGACCTTGAGGTCTCCTCCTTGTCTTCTTGTACTTCAAATTCCTCTTCACCCATAACCAACTTATCCAATCTTGACACCAATTCACTTGCAACCTCAATGTCCTTGTTTTCTTCTACCTTGATGAGTTCTTCTTCCTCTTGTTTGACTTGTCCATCACCAACCTTACTATCTTCTTCTTCAATGGCTGCATATTGTGCCCATAAGTCTTCTTCTTCATCTTTGACTGAATTTTTTGCCTTCTTATGTTTTCTTTGCTTCTTCATAATCTTCTTTAGAGGCCATCTTAACCTATTTGACATTGGTATATGCCAACTCCTTAGTGATTCCTTAAGAAGTTGGTTTTCCTTGGCTAATATTTCCAACTTTTGGCTTATCTCTTACAAGGCTTTCTCAAACTCTATTTTTCTTTCCTTCTTTCTTTCCTTCTTTCTCAACTCTTTCTCCTCTCTTTTCTTCTTCCTTCGTGAATCCTCAGCCTGCAAACATCTTTCCAATCTTCTTAACAAATCCATATTCACAAGAAATTCTCTCCTTGCTTCACAACTCTCTGCCTCACCTAGGTGTCTCCACTTTGCTCTCCCTAGTCTTTTGGACTTTCTCATTGCACCAACCTGTAAACAACCACACACACAAACCACAAACAACTTTCCGAGAGCATCTTCAAGCTCTGATACCAATTTATGCAAAGATAGGAGGATTCAACAACACATCTCACAAACCTTCAACAATAATTCAAAGCAATATTTGTATAACACATGCTATTAGGCATTCTATATCACATTGGAAACATAGCCATAGCAACCCACAATTTAATGCAATGAAAAGTCATTAATAACTTCCAAAAAACAAATAATGAATCCAATCTCTCTTGTGATATTGAATACAACATATTTATGGATGTTTTCTCCAATTTTTATGAAGATCCAACGGTGGAAAAGAAAGATATTGTATTTTTCCCAAAACTACAAACCCTAGGTAGGGTTCAGACCTACCCTCACAAAAATGGTCATAACTTATTCAAATCTTAATAAAATTTGATGATACTTGAAGCAAATGAAAGTAGATTCACATGGAAATAAAATTCATTTGATTTTAGATACAAAATATATACTTTACAATCCATACTATCACATTTTTCAAACTACAAATTTTGCACAATATTGTTAGAATAGGGCAGTCTCACCAAAATAGTCATATCTCCCACAAAACTCAATAAAATTCAATGAGGAAAAAATAATTGAAAACTAGAAACAAATATATTTCTATCCATATATGATACTCCATTATATGAGTCCATACCAGGCTGTACAATGCACAACTTCAGCCTGGAAACAATGTAAAAATCAGAAAATGCACACAAAATTTGAGGTTTCCATTCATCAAACTTAAAAAACGATGTCTCCAACCCCCAATTCGAGTTTTTGAGGGTGTATTTATAAATTTCAAACCAAAACCAACTATTCTCAACCACCTTTTATTTAGTTTTTTGACAAAAAACCTTAATGACACTTCATCTACCTAATTTTGCACTTTTGACAATTTTTACAATATGGAACAACTTTAAATATTATTTGACAAATGACTTAAAATATGACTTCCTAAGACTCAAACACCTATAAAATGGTTTGGTAAACCTTATTATAAGACCCAATACACAAATAGAGAAACTATTTACAAATGGCCTCATGGAGGCAAGAAATCAAACAGGTGCTCCTGCACCACTATTACAATAATTGACTCCCTATATTCATATGCTCACAATTTCCCTCAAGGAACAAGTAGGACTTGAGCAAAAATGGTGTGAGAGCCTAGAATTTTAATTTCAACATGCTACACTAGGTTGGCCTTAAGGCCAATGTAGATTCTTTTGGAGCTAGTGCACCACCTTGTGGACCTATCCACATGCTTCCTTGGCTCCCTCCTTCATCTTGATACTTCACAATTGGCACCGCACGTTCTAGAGGTAACCCACTCAATTCACTTGAAGGACTAGTTGTTGAGAGCCTAACACAATCGTCTTCTAACAATAGTATTTTTTTGAAACCTAATCTATTCTTCATGAGTTCTAGATATGATGTGCATATGCCTTTGTATAATGTATTTTCTTATCCGCAGCTTGAGAGATGCTCTTGCAAAGGGATGTAGAGCGATCTTTGAATCTGCCTTGGCATTGAAGAGGTGAAATTAGACTCTTTCTCATGGTGATCTTCTATTAGTGATATCTTTCCAAAAATTGATCCTTTACTTATGAAATTTGGGTAGAATGTACATGGTTCTCAAGTGATCTCAGTTCCTTGGTTGTGGGCTAATTAGCTCCTTTGCGGCAGGATGTGGAATGTTTCCCAGATGCCACTTTACAACTATCTTTCGAGAAAAAGGGACATGACAAATCCTCCCTTCCCAAAATTGCTTGTCTTCAAGCAATTAAAATTGGGTTTTTCTAGAACCTCAAATCCCTCCTAGGTAGCATCTTCAATTGGAAAGTTCTTCCAATGGACATGATGCTCAATTATATTCTAGTTCCTTAGATTTTTTACTCTAGTATCCATCACAACTTTCAAAATAAGGATGAGTTTTCCCTCATCATCTAGTGGTGGTAACTCGGTAGCAGGAGTTATATGCAATCCCAAATCCTTCTTTAGACATGAAACATGGAATAAGTTACGGGTTTTTCTATTTACCAAAAGTTCCACTTCATAAGCAACTTCTCCAACCCTCCAGGTTACCTTGTATGGCCCATAGAACTTAGGCTTCAGCTTTCCTGCCCCCTCTTTCTTGATGGACGACTGTCTATATATGGCTTCAACCTTATGAATATCATATCTCTCACATCAAATGATCTTTATGTGTGCTTCCTATCTACACACATCTTTATTTTATTTTGGGAAACTTGTAGATGACCTTTGAGAGTTCTCAAAATATCTTAACTTTGATTTACCAAATTACTCACTGACGTAACTCTATTATTTATAAGGACTATCTCTACAAAGGTTGATGCATCATATCCATAGAGTGATCTGAATGGAGAGATTCCAATGGGCATGTGATGAGTTGTGTTGTAGAAATACTCTCCCAATTATATCCATTTAATCCAATTTGTTTGTTGACTAGTGGCATAATTCCTCAAGTATCCTTCTAGCCACTTGTTTACAATTTTAGTTTTCCCATAAGTTTTTGAATGATAGCTTGTGCTAGGAGTGACCTTGGTGCCTATTAGATGGAATAACTCATTCAAAAATTTACTATGAAACTAGTTGTCTCTATCAATGATAATGTTTTTGGGTAGCCCATGCAACTGGAAAACTTCTTTAAAGAATAAATCTACAATTTTTGGAGTCTTATATTCATTGGAGATGGCAAATAAATGGGCATATTTAGTCAATCTATCAAATATAACATAAATACAGTATTTCCCTTGCACCTTGGAAATCTAGTAATGAAATCCATGGAAATACTTTCCCATTTATGTTTTGGAATGGGAAGAGGTTCTAGTAATTTGAATGGATACTCTTGCTTTCCTTGTTTTGTTGATATGTGATGCATTCCCTGATATGTGTGAGAACATCCTCCTTGAGGCCCTTCCAAGAGAACCTTTCTTTGATTTTTCAGTAAGTTTTATAAAACTCGGGATGCCCTACCATATGTGCATTATGATAGGCTTCTAGTATCTTCTCTTTCACCTTGGATCCAAAAACCAAGAACACTCTATTCTTGAATAGAATTAGACCTTTCAACACCACATACCATTCATCCTTTTTTTCACCTTCTAGAATTCTAGTAGCAAAAGGATCCTTGGCATACTCTTCCATGATTGAATCTTTCCAATCTATTGATGTGATGGACACATGACATAGAGAAGGTATCCTAGAGAGTGCATCTGCCACAATATTCCTTTTTCCTTTAACATATTCAATATCAAAATTGTATGCTTGAAGTTTACTTACCTATTTCTACTACCTATCATTTAAATTTTATTGGTTTACGAAGAATTTTAAGTTGTTGTGATCTAATTTGACCACAAATCTTCTACACACCAGGTATTTCCAGAACTTCTCCAAGGCATGCATTATGGATAACATATCTTTTTCATATATAGAATATCCTCTTTCATTTTCTCTTAACTTCCTAATTTCAAATTTTATGGGGTGTCCTTTCTGAGATAGAACAACTCCAATACCTTCACCAGAAGCATCACATTCTACAAAAAACAAAAGTGGGAAATCAAGAATTACAAGAACCAAATAAGAATTCATTACCTCTTTTAGCTTCTCAAAGGTCCTTTGTGATTCATCTTCCCATTCACAGGGTCCTAATTTGGTTAGATTGGTGAGAGGCATCACAGACTGAGAAAATCATTTGACAAACCTTCGGTGAAAGAAACTTATTAGCTGAGATAAGTTTGTAGGAGGTGTCCAGTCTAGAATGGCTTGAACCTTTTGTTGATCAACCTGAACTCCTTTAGCACTTATGACATATCCCAAATACAATATCTTTGTTGACCCAAACTCACATTTGGACATCTTTGCAAAGAGAGACAATTTTTCTAGAGTTCCCAAGACTATATCCAAATGCTTCAAATGTTCTTCCCATTTTTTTTCTATAGATCAAGATATCATCAAAGAAAACCAACACAAAATTCCTCAAGTTCTTACCAAAAACATGATTCATGCATGATTGAAAGGTTACTAGACAATTAATTAGACCAAAGGGCATAACCAGGAACACAAAATTCCCATAGTGAAACCAAAAAGCAATCTTCTATATATCTTCTTCCATCAGTCAAGGGGCGTCAAAATTTTGAGTCCCTAAGGCAAGTGCTTCAAATTTTATGAATTGATAGTCAATTTTAAGGTTCTTGGGCTTTTTGGATGCAATGGTAGGGTCTATTTTGGTCCAAAATGTTACAAAATCACAACTATCTTTTGCATTTAGCAACCACCTTCCAACTTTAAATCCTCATAGATTTGGCCTCACATGTCTAATTTAAACAAAACAAAATGAAAATTTGACTTTTTTGAACAACTTGAACTCAATGGTGAACTTATATTTGCACCAAGCTCCATTATGAAACTGCAATACAAAACCATAAAGAAGAAATCCCAAAATCTAATATTTATATCAAGTTTTTTGATTTTTCAGATCATCATTCGATGCAAGAGAAGAGCATACTCAAATTTTCAAGAACCATGAAGATTTGCAACCTAGATATCTCAATTAAGACTAACACTTAGAAGCAATCCCACAAGCTTTGATACCATGGAAGAGTTGGTATAAAACGCTCTACACCATGCAATATTTAACTAAAGATTATAGTCATTCAAGATCTAGGAACTTCTATGAAAACATGTCAAGAGAGATTAGTTATGAGAGAATAATTCTATTCTATTAAAAGATGTAAATATACAATGATAGATGACTCAAGATTACAAAGAAAACCATTGGTTATTTAGGCCAAGGTGAGACATATGATTGCATAAGATTATGACGTGTCTTAATCTTATAAATTGAGATATAAAGTGATAGCTATCCTTTGTCTATATTAAATAAACTTAAGTTACATGTGTGAATAGGATCTAGGTATGAACTAGCTAGCTAAAACACCCCTTTCACACCAACAAATATAATAACATAACTACATACATTTATTATAATTTAAATAAAGTGTTTGCACTTTAAGTACCTCTACCTTAAAATAATTAAAAAATATAACAAAAATTCTCTGTAAAAATAACTCATAAAAACATCTTATATAACTAAATATGCATACACCTTAGAATCTTAAAAACTCAAATTCTAATTAAATTATTTAAAAGAATTAATATTATAAACAAAATATTATTATAATATTTATGTCGAAGGTGTTCTCTATATGAACCAAATTGGTTGACTTTTGTGATGGATGATTCAAAATGTCTTAGAATGATACAAGATGATTGAGAAAGATTTGATCATTTGACAATTTTAGCAATATATAGAAAAAAAAGTAATATCAATAGATAATATCACTACTTTACTAAGCTAATTTTTTTTAGAAATAAAATCTTTATATTCTCACCCATTCTTTTTTAAGTTATATATTTTCTCATGAAAGATAATATCACTACTTTAAAAAGCTAATTTTTTTTAGAAATCAAATATATGTTGTCCCTCAGTATTGTTTGGCATTAATGTCAATACACTAAGGTTGATGTTACAGGTTGTGCACATGGTGATTTTCTTCAGTTTTGCATGTGTTTATATATCTATGTTGATCCTCATCCTGCATTTGGTTTTGTAATGTTCACTTGCATATCTATCGGCATCTTTACTGAAGTGCAGTGATACAGGTTATATTCTAAAATGGGGCATTGCTACATATATCATAAAGAAATATTGTTCTCAAATGAAAAACAAGGCATATTGACATTTTTTATACAAGGCATCATTATCATGGAGAGATTCTTAATCTAAAAGGTGGAAAATGATAAAACGAAGTAATGATAATGGTTTTTTTTCTCAAGTCAAAGTTACAAGAATCTTTTGCATCCTCGGTGATAATTATTTTGTTATTGAATTGGAAATTATTCCCATCATAATACCCGGACTTCAAAAATCATTATGTTGAAATGCAGAAAATTTTATGAGACTTCGATGAGCATTGATATTTGATTCATTCTTTGTTAGATAGGGTCTAATACCCTAATCATGGCGGCAGTGGTAAGCACAGCTTGTTTCAGAGGTCGGTTGTTTCGTTTGCAAGGAAACAAGGAGTATGTAAAGAGCAACAATGAGTTCTTCTAGTTGCGTCGGCAACAGGTGCATTCCTTGTTATGCTTCTTTGTGTTTTTTGTGGTTTGGGATCTTTGATTTGTTTGGGCTTGGTGTTTATCTTGATTAAATTTGTTGTTAATTAGTTGCAAGTTCAATTGTGTAACTTACGCTTTTCTTAATAAAGGGCTTGTGTAGAATAGTGTTTTGTTTTTATTTCAAAGATTAGTTTAAAAGAAACAAAAAAAAAATCGTTCTTGGTCGGGCATGTTGTTGTTTGTGGTAGCATTTTGTGTTGAGTTTTTAAAAAAATTTACCCACGGGTCTCTAGCAGTTTCATTTTTGAAAAATAATTGTAAACGAGTCTTTGATTACTCCTTAATAGATTTGTTTATACTTTGTTCAAAAGAACCCAATTTGGGTCTATTGTAAGGGTGTTTGTTTTTTAGAGTATCAAATGTTTGCATTCATTAGAAAACCCTATTATTATGTTATTGGGTTTTGTTGTGAGTCTATCTTTTTTGGATTAGTTAGGTTGTGTCGGCTCTGCAAACTATATGACAATTATATGTTGTTTGTTGTTAATACATTCTTGAAAAGTTTTATTCAATGGTTTATAGTTAGAACATCTGGCAAAGGCAGTTTTTCAGTTTTGGTTTTCATATGGAAATTGCTCATACAGTTTCCCAAACAGATTCTTTGTTGTAAACAGAGATCATATAAAATGATAGTAATGATCATTGAAAAGATTTGATGAGAGGGTTTTTGAAAATCACAGAATATTTCATTCAGAAAGGACAGTATATATATATTGTTTTGAAATTTGACACATTGGAACTCTGATTCTAAAGTCATGACAGAACAGAGTTTGTAATCAGAGAAATAGAGATCAACTTCGTATTCAAACTACTTCATATTTGTATATTTTTTAAAAATACTATCAGTGAGATAGCTTTATAAGACTATTAGTGAGATAGCACCATTGTCAGTGAGACAAATCAGCCAGTGAGGCTTTCTACAAAGAATATTTTTTTAGATAAGGCTAGTGAGGCCAAATTTGAGTAGTTTTATTCCCCAAGAGGGTTTCCACTCAAGAAAAATTATGTGTGAATGTTTTTAAATGTGTTTGCTTCATTATCTATTCATTTATATTTTAGTATAAGTACATTTGTGATCAAAGTGTCATTTAAAGAGTTAAAAATTTCAATTTGATTGTTAACACTGATTCACCCCCCCTCTCAGTGTTAACTACACTCCAACAATTGGTATCAAAGCCAAACCTTGTTGTTGAGTCAACTAGGGGTTTCAGTTTAGGAGTGCTAATGGCAACTTAAGAAGGTTTATCGACAACCAGGGCACCACTTTTTGATGGTACTGGTTATGCTTTATGGAAGTTTAGGATGAAAAAACATATCAACTCTCTAGGATATGATGTGTGGGCAGCATTTCTGATGTTGATCAGAAACGTGCATATGATTGCAATGCAAAGGCTGAAAATGCTATTTGTTGTGGACTCACTAATGATGTCTTGACAAAAATAATGGATTGTAAGAATGCAAAAGCCATATGGGATAAATTTCCCACCATCTATGAAGGTGATGAGAAAGTTAAAGAAGCAAAACTTCAGAACTATATATTTAAATTTGATAGTCTAAAAATGGGTGACGATGAAAAGATTGTTGATTTTTTCTTGAAGATTCAAGAAAGTGTAAATGCAATCAGAGGTTTTGGAGAAAACCTTCCTAAAAAGCTTGTTGTTCAAAAAGTTTTGAGATCTTTACCCACTAAGTTTGATCCAAATATTGCAGCAGTTGAAGAAAGAGACATTAATAAGGTAACTCTTGATGATCTCCATGGTTTCTTTACTACTTATGAGATGAGATTAAATAAACATAACTCTGGTAGTAAGGAATTTTCCTTTAAAGCTGAGGCTGATGTTTTAGATGAAACAAAATTCTCTTTTGTAAGTAAACTAAAAAGAGGTTCAGGCAAATATAAAGGGAAATTACCCTTTAAATGTTTTAATTGTGGGAAGATAGGACACTATGTTGTAAATTGTCCTAATAAAAATCTTGAGAGTGATGATGAAAGCAATAAAATATTTTCAAAGAAGAAGCAATCTAATTTTAAAAAGAAAAATACTTTCAAAAAGAAGAAAATCCTTTATGCAGACGTAACTGATAGTGAATCAGTTGAATCTTGTGATGAAACTGAAGAAATCTTATTTATGGCTGAAGTTGTTCCTGTAAAGGAAGATGAATTTAATTCTGAATCAGAAATTGATCTTGAGGGAGAATTGAAATCTGCTCTCAAAGAAATTAAGAAATTGAGAAAAGAAGCAGTTACCTTAAAAGATAAAGATAAGGAAAATGTACAAACTATTTCTGATTTGACTCTTAAAGGAGAAGAAACCAGGAAAATTCTTGAGATAACTCAAGAAAAATTGAAACATAAGGAGGATAGATGCAGCTCTTTGGAGGCAGAAGTTGTTAAGCTGAGAAATCAGCTTGCTTGTCCTGATGAAGGTCGATGTTCAAATCACGATGATAAAGGAAAAGGTAAGATTTCTGATGATAACTCTAGTTTCTATGGTTATTGTTTCAATTGTAAACAATTTGGTCATAAGGCTAGCAATTGCAAGGTTTGGTCTAAAAGAAGTTATAACATTGTTAATGGAAATCTCTATAAATTTCTTGTTAATCTTCAATGTTATAAATGCAAAGTAGGTCATATAGCAACGTTTTGTAAATCTGGTTTAAGAATATAGTCAAACAAAGCTAATGAAATTAAACTTGTTTGGAGGCCTAAAGATGTTAAATCCTTGATAGTTGAAACATCCTTTCACTCTGTTAAGAGAAATTTTTGGGTTCTCGATAGTGGTTGTTCTCATCATATGACTAGTAAGAAAAATAGATTTATAGACTATGAAGACTATTTTGGTGGTTTTGTTAAGTTTGGGAATGATCACTGTATTCCTATAGTGGGAAAAGGTACTATTTTGCTTGAAAATGAAATCCCTATCAATGATGTTTATTATGTGGAAAGACTAACTCACAATATTTTGAGTGTAAGCCAAATTTGTGACAATGGCTTTGAAATAAATTTCTTTGAAACAGGGTGTGAGATTCAAAGGAAATCTGGTAAAACAGTAGAAGTAGGTTATAGAACAAATGGTAATGTATATTACCTACAAGAAAGCTCAAATAATAATAGGAAAGTAATGTTTGCTTCATGAGTCAAGTTGATGAGTCTAAAGTATGGCATAGAATATTTGGCCATATTAACTATGATAATCTGGTAAAGATAAGTAAAAATCAAAATGTTAGAAACATGCCTATCATATCTAAACCAGATAATCAAATTTGTAAAGAATGTCAGGAAGGAAAACAAGCTAGAGCAAGTTTCAAAACTAAAGAATACACATCAACCAGACCTCTGCAGCTTGTTCACACTGATCTATGTGGATCAACAAGGACTAAGTCCTTGAACAATGAGAGGTATTTCATGTTGTTTATAGATGACTATACTCGTATGACTTGGGTAACATTTCTGGTACATAAGGGAGAAGCTTTTCATAAATTTAAAATTTTCAAAACATTGGTTGAAAATGAATCTGATCTGAAAATCAAATGTCTTAGGTCAAATAGAGGAGGTGAATTTACCTCACAAGAGTTTGTTGATTATTGTGAATATTATGGAATAAAAAGGCAATATTCAACCTCTAGAACACCACAACAAAGTGGTGTTGTTGAACACAAAAATTGAACAGTGAAGGAAATGGCAAGAGCTATGTTGCATGATGCAGCTCTATCAAATGCATTTTGGAAAGAAGCAGTGCATACAGTTGTTTACATTTTGAATAGAGTTCAAATAAGAACTAAAACACAACATACACCATATGAATTATGGTATGGTAGGATTGCAAATGTAGGATATTTCAAAATATTTTGCAGCAAGTGCTTTATTAAGAAAGATACTAATAGCATTGGAAGTTTTGAATCAAGGTGTGATGAGGGTATATTTTTGGGATATTCTACACATAGTAAAGCATATAGGTGTTACAATAAAAGATTAAGAAAAGCTGTGGAAAGTGCCAATGTTAAGGTTGATGAAACTTTACAAAATTCTGAACAGCAAAAGAAACTTGATGATGATGGTGATTTTATTGTCCAAACATCTAATATAGATCTGAAAGATCAAAATGAACCTTCAAGTTCAACAGAGCCTATGCAATCAACTAAAAAAATATGGCTGATGATATTGCTGAACCTTCTTCTCAGTTGTCTTCTAGGCTAATGAAAAAGAAGCATCCTTCTGATCAGATTATTGGTGATGTGTCAAAAGGAGTTCAAACTAGAGACAACTTTCAGGTACACAAGGTAATGGTGAACAAGTTTATTTATCTTTGATTTCAGAAATAGAGCCTAAGACATATTTTGAATCCAGTAGTGATAGTTTTTGGGTTAAGGCTATGCATGAAGAACTTGCACAAATTAAGACAAATAAAACTTGGGAACTAGTTCCTAGACCTGAAAATAAAAATGCCATTGGTGCAAAATGGGTTTTTAGGAACAAGATGGATGAACAAGGGAATATAGTCAGAAATAAAGCTAGATTAGTTTGTAAAGGTTATTCTCAAGTTGAAGGATTGGACTTTGATGAAACTTTTGCTCCTGTGGCTAGGTTAGAAGCAATTAGAATGTTTTTGGCTTACTCTATGTATACAGGTTTTTAAAAATTCCAAATGGATGTTAAAACTGCTTTTCTCAATGATGACTTATCAGAAGAAGTTTATATGGAACCACCTGAAGGCTTTGTTGTTGCAGGTAAACAATGTTATGTTTTACAGGTTGAAAAAGGCCCTCTATGGTCTGAAATAGGCACCTTGGGCCTGGTATTCAAAGTTGGATACCTATTTACATGAACAGGGATTCTCAAAAGGTGCAGTAGATAATAATTTATACTTCAAAGTGAAAGATGATAGTATTATAGTTTTTGTTTACGTTGATGATATTATATTTGGTAGTAATAATGATGCTATGTGCTCTGAATTTCCAGCAATCATGAAATCTAAATTTGAAATGTCAATGATCGGTGAACTTTCTTTCTTTTTGGGTCTTCAAGTTAGTCAACTTGATAAAGGAATATTTATCTCACAAACAAAATATGCTAAAGAAATGTTGAGAAAGTTTCAGATGATTGATTGTAAACCAGGTGGGACTCCTATGGAAACTAGCTGTAAACTTTCAAAGGACACTAATCACCCTAATGTGGATCATACTCTGTATAGATCCATGATTGGCAGTCTTCTATATCTGGCTGCCACAAGGCCTGATATTATGCATGTTGTATGCCTAGTTTCACATTTTCAATCTGAACCTAAGTTGTCACATTTGAATGCAGTAAAAAGAATTTAAAGTATGTTGTTGGGACACAAGATTTTGGTTTGTGGTATCCTAAACATGGTGATTTTACTTTGGTTGCTTACACTGATGTTGATTGGGCTAGAAATATTGATGACAGGAGAAGCACTTCAGGTGGTGCTTTCTATCTTGGAGGTAGATTAGTAGCCTAGCATAGCAAGAAGCAGGATTCAGTATCCTTGTCAACTGCTGAGGCTGAATATATAGCAGTTGCTACCTATTGTACACAGGTGCTTTGGATGGTTCAGACCTTGAAGGACATACAGGTTAATGTTGTTAAGCCTGTTCACATTTTATGTGATAATACAAGTACTATTAATATCTCCAAAAATCCTGTACAACATTCTTGAACTAAACATATTGATATAAGGTATCATTTTCTACGTGAGAAGGTGTTGACAAATGGGGTTATACTAGATTTTGTGGCATCTAATGATTAGGTGGTTGATATCTTTACCAAACCCCTTCCTAAAGCTCAGTTTGAAACACTAAGAGACAAGCTTGGAGTTGTCTCTATCAGTTCTCTTCCATGTTAACTCTAGTGCATGGAGTCAGGGGGAGCAGTTCTTGCATATTCCTTTGTCCCTCAGTTTGTTTTGGCATTTCAGAGTACAGTTTCTTTTTGGCTCCGTTCTCTATCTTTGGCATTTCAGAGTACAGTTTCTTTTTGGCTTCGTTCTCTATCTTTGGCATTGTGTCAAAAGGGGGAGATTTTGGTAGAAGAATTTGCTTTTTGATATGAGATGTTCAGATTTCACTTTTGTTTTTGGCAGTGCTATGTTTCACAGTAATTTACAGTATTTATGGTGATATGCTTTGTTTATTCAGTCTTCAGTTGTGTTTAATGGTTTCTCTGATATGTGACAGGATGGGATGGGTATGTACTCCGTGCAATCATCATGTTCAGAACGGGTATATTATAGCTTTGTGTTTGACATCAATGCCAAAGGGGGAGTTTGTTGTCCCTCAATATTGTTTGGCATTAATGTCAATACACTAAGGTTGACGTTACAGGTTGTGCACATGGTGATTTTCTTCAGTTTTGCATGTGTTTATATATCTATGTTGATCCTCATCTTGCATTTGGTTTTGTAACATTCATTTGCATATCTATCGACATCTTTATTGAAGTGCAGTGATACAGGTTATATTCTAAAATGGGGCATTGCTACATTTATCATAAAGAAATATTGTTCTCAAATAAAAAATAGGGCATATTGACATTTTTTATACAAGGAATCATTATCATGGAGAGATTCTTAATCTAAAATGTGGAAAATGATAAAAGGAAGTAATGATAATGTTTTTTTTTTCTCAAGTCAAAGTTACAAGAATATTTTGCATCCTCGGTGATAATTATTTTGTTATTGAATGGAAAATTATTCCCATCATAATACCCAGACTTCAAAAATCATTATGTCGAAATGCAGAAATTTTTCTGAGACTTCGATGAGCATTGATATTTGATTCATTCTTTGTTAGATAGGGTTTGATACCCTAATCATGGCGGCAATGGTAAGCACAGCTTGTTTCAGAGGTTGGTTGTTTGGTTTGCAAGGAAACAAGGAGTATGTAAAGAGCAACAGTGAGTTCTTCTAGTTGCGTCAGCAATAGGTGTATTCCTTATTATGCTTCTTTGTGTTTTTTGTGGTTTGGGATCTTTGATTTGTTGGGTTCGATGTTTATCTTGATTAAATTTGTTGTTAGTCAGTTGCAAGTTCAATTGTGTAACTTACACTCTTCTTAATAAAGGGCTTGTGTAGAATAGTGTTTTGCTTTTATTTCAAAGATTAGTTTAAAAGAAACAAACAAAAAAACCATTCTTGGTCGGGCCTGTTGTTGTTTGTGGTAGCATTTTGTGTTGAGTTTTTAAAAGTTTTTACCCATGGGTCTCTGGCAGTTTCGTTTTTGAAAAAGAATTGTAAACGAGTTTTTGATTATCCTTAATAGATTTGTTTATACTTTGTTCAAAAGAACCTAATTTGGGTTTGTTGTAAGGGTGTTTATTTTTTAGAGTATCAAATGTTTTCATTCATTAGAAAACCTTATTATTATGTTCTTGGGTTTTGTTGTGAGTCTATCTTTTTTGGATTAGTTAGGTTGTGTCAGCTCTGCAAACTATATGACAATTATATGTTGTTTGCTATTAATACATTCTTGAAAAGTTCTATTCGATGGTTTATAGTTGGAACATCTGGCAAAGGCAGTTTTCAGTTTTGGTTTTCATATAGCAATTGCTCATATAGTTTCCCAAATAGATTCTTTGTTGTAAACAAAGATCATATAAAATGATAGTAATGATCATTCAAAATATTTGATGAGATGGTTTTTGAAAATCACAGAATATTTCATTCAAAAAGGACAGTATATATATATTGTTTTGAAATTTGACACATTGGAACTCTGATTTTGAAGTCATGACAAAACATAGTTTGTAATCAGAGAAATAGAGATCAACTCTGTATTCAAACTGCTTCATATTTGTATATTTTTCAAAAAGACTATCAGTGAGATAGCTTTATAAGACTATCAATGAGATAGCACCATTGTTAGTGAGACAAATCAGCCAGTGAGGCTTTGTACAAAGAATATTTTTTCAGATAAGGCTAGTGAGGCCAAATTCGAGTGGTTTTATTTCCTAGGAGGGTTTCCACTCAAGACAAATTATGTGTGAATGTTTTTAAATGTGTTTGCTTCATTATTTGTTCATTTATATTTTAGTATAAGTACATTCGTGATCAAAGTGTCATTTAAAGAGTTAAAAAAATTAATTTGATTGTTAACACTGATTCACCCCCCCCTCTCAATGTTAACTACACTCCAACAATATCTACATGCTCTCCCATTCCTTTTTAAGTTATATTTTTTTTAATAAAACAAAGTATAAACATACATCTTATTGTATAGATCATAGCTTAATTTCATTACAAACAATTTGAAATTATTTATTTTATAGTATTACTTTAATTGTTCAATTTTTAAGAAATTTCTCTCTCTAAAACTAATCTAATTATATATTTTTAAATTATTAATAAATATATTATGGTTATTATATCTACTTTCTATTTAGATTGATGTTTAACTCTATAATATTGCGAAAAAAATTATTTCTATTGCTAATGCATAAATTTGACATAAAAAAATTTCTATGGAATCCCATACAAGAACATGCATAGGATCAAGAAATAAAATCCCTACTTTAAAAAAACTTTTTTGAAGATCAAATCTCTACATACTCTTACATTCTTTTTAAATGTTATAATTACTTTTAAAGAAACAAAGCATACAAATCTAGTTTTTCATATAAACCATAGTCTTACTTTCATTGCAAAGCATTTAAAATTATTTATTTTGTAGTATTGTTTTTGATTGATTAAGCAAGGATAGAGCCCTGACCCTTACAAGGAACAACATTTAAGAGACCAACATCATGACAAAATAGCACAACAAAGGAAGCAAAATAGAAAGATAACCACTTCTCCCAAACCCAATCAACCAAAAAACATTAGCCTATACCCACCGCATCAAACTTTATAATCCTATCAATAATCCCTAAGAGGTATAACCAATTTATCTTAATATCCAACCACAAAAACATGTTATAACACCATAACCTTAAAAGAGTATCCAACCGATAACCAAAGTTCTTAACAGAAATACAACTAGAAATATAATAGTCCAGGCACCTACGACCTATACCAACTAAACATCTTATAGAATAGAAAAAAAAACTTCATGGAAACAAGTAACAAAAAGCAAGAGGAATAGGAATCGAGGATTAAGCATCCTCGATCAGGCTCCATG
Source organism: Sequoia sempervirens (assembly GCA_007258455.2). Classification (NCBI taxonomy): domain Eukaryota; kingdom Viridiplantae; phylum Streptophyta; class Pinopsida; order Cupressales; family Cupressaceae; genus Sequoia; species Sequoia sempervirens. Next base: position 1,009,662,504 of record VDFB02281492.1, on the reverse strand, counting down.
CTTTAACCAGGTCTTCAATAGAATCTTCAAAATTATCTTTGAGCTCCATCTTTCTAGACAAATCAGCCTTGTTGTCACTCACCTTTTTCCTCTGTTATTTCTTTATTTTTCCTTGTCCAAAGACCGTGGCCATGACTTCTTTTTTCATGACCGCATCCATGACCCTGCACAAACTCTTCACCGCACTTTCAAGTGCCTGAAACTTGTCGACATCATCATTCTTTTGCATCATTTTTTCCAACAACTCCATCCTTTCCTCCACCCTTTGAATTCTAACAATATCAAAACCCGGCATGTTTTCTTTTAAATTTTCATTACCAAGGTTAGTAATCTCCATATCCTCCTTTTTCAATGGCCATATCATTGTCCTCTTCAACATCCTACCCATCCTCTTGTTGTGAATCCCCATCCTCCTCATGGATAGATTCATCCACTTCCTCTGACTTTGACTCCTCCTCGGGAGACTCACCATCACCAAGACTATCTGGCACTTTCTCAGAAGAAGAAGCCTTTTCCTCCCTTATCACCTTCTTTCCCTTACTATCCAGAGACTCTTCTACATTCTTTTCTTCCAAACTTTTAGATTTTTGGTGAGACCCCTTCGACGCAACCAAAGCAAGCCAAGTCAACCTTCAACCCACCAGAGTGGAACATTCAAGGTTGTTGGCATTGTCATTAGTTATTGTTGTAGTGTTGGGGTCAACCCCCAACTCACGAATCAACATTTTTCTCTTCTTGTTAATAGGGAGAGCAATGGGAGCGACATTATGCTTTTCTAGAGTAACTTTGAATAGATCTGACCAAGAGGGGTCCACAGGACTAGGGGAGGATTTAGTAGATTCTTTGGTCAGGGAGTGGGGACGACTTTCTATAAGTTCAATTTTAACAGAACTCTTGGGAGTGGTATTTTCAAGCAAATTTAGGAAAACATTTCTTTGCAGGGAAGTAGCAAGGACATATTTACATATTGCACGAATCAAGACCTAGTGTAATGGAGGGTTAATGCCATTGGTAAGACTTTGGCTCGAAGAAGAAAAGAGGAAAAATGAAATATTGATTTTCTCAAGATGATGGATGTGGTTTAGTATCGGGAAGTGATAACCATGGGCAGATTGAAAACAACCTTCCAATGTAAAGTATTTCATTATAAAGAAGCAACCATTATGGTACAGTGGATGAAGCAAAACCCTAGAGTAACCATTTTGAAATCTCAGAGCTTTTTCTTTAGCCTCAAAAAACTTATCAATATAAGTTTGACATTTGTCAGTGCTTACCTTAGCCACCTTCTTCCCTTCATACGCAAGCCTTGTTGCTTTGGCTATGAGCTTAGCATCAACTATAAAATGAAGGCCACCCAGCTCAGCTTCCCCATCTTTCCAAGCATTCACAAATTTGTAGCTCAATTGCTCCCTATAACCTTCCATGGTGGCAAAGTAAGGGGTAAACCCAGCCCACTCAAACAAACCCCAAAGCTTTGCATTCTTTTTAAGGGAGACGTATTTACTCGGCTTCGTCCTCTTTCTAGGGCCTCCCATGGTTTTATCCTTGGCAGAATAATTCTTAGGAAGAAGTAAAAACTTGTCTCTTCGGCCTTCTTCATTCATGACAATGGCAACAAGTAATTCAAAATTTGTAGTTTTGATAGAGACTTGGTGATTTTTCATTTGCAAGAATAACAACTCGAACCTTCTAGCGCTTTGATTAAAATAATCAATCTAAATGCAAAGCCAAATATGATATCTTTGAATCCCGACATTATGATAACTAACAACTCTACCACCTTTATGAGCCATGATTACTCTTTTTTTGTTATCCTCCTTCACATTGGCGATAACACATGTCAAAATGTCTTTTCCAAAATCAAACGAAATATTTTTAGAGATGTGAATAATGATCCCTATTCCATCATTAACATCTTTCTTTTTAACACATGAGGTTTCCAAAAAAAATTGTCCTTTCCACCCCTTTCTTTTTAAATCTTTCAAATCTGGCATACCACTACCTTTAATATCGTACCTCCCAATCCATCTAATCAACATGCCCAATTTCCACCAAAGAAAGACAACAACCAACTTGAAAGTTGGATGCCACTGTGAGTCACTATTTTTAATTATTACCATCCTGTCCATCATTAATCAAATGCCCCACTCTATCCTTAGAAATTATTTATTTAATTTGGTTTGATAAATTCGAAAAATCCCAATATTTTAACATCTCCTGCCTAAAGCCAAAATTCGCCAAGGCATCGACAGCCCTGTTGCCTTCCCTAAAGGTGTGGCATATCTTGCAACTTTGGAAAGAATGTAACATATTTTTGCAATCATCCAAAATATATTTTATCTCCCAAGGGGCCTCTGCTTTATTATTTAAATAATCAATTATTAACTTGGAATCACCCTCCCAAATTACCTTCATGTAGCCATTATCTTTAAGACAACATATTCCTATCCAAACAGAATAAGCCTCTGCCAAATTTTTTGTTGTTGTTCCTAGGCCCTTGTTGTATCCAACCACATAGATTCCACGATCATTTCTAACAACCCCCTGCCCCCGCCAGGCCTGGATTCCCTTTTGAACATCCATCAAAATTACACTTAATCAACCCAAGGTCTGGGGGGATCCAAATAGTGTTTTTCCTAATAATCTATTTAGCCTAAGTAACATTATTAAGATCATGAGAAAGACCCCAGTATTGCTTGATTCTCATCTCTTGATATGAAGTCATTTTCTTTGATGAAGCATACTTACAGCTTTCCATGTTCTCTTGAATCTGTTTCCTGATAAACATACATAGCTCTTTACTACTTTTATTAGCATCCCTAAAGACCCTATTATTCCTCTCTTTCCATGAACCCCAAGTGAGGAACGGGGGAACTTGTCTCCAGAGGTCAAGAATTATATTGTGAGAATAGGGGCATATACTCCAACAATCAACAAACATTTTAATCAAAGGAGGGAAAACCCAATCAACCATTAGACTTTTAAGAAAAAAATCCCAAACTTTTTGAGCATAAGAATATTGAAAGAGCATATGCATAATTGTTTCTTCATCTTCATTACAAAGGTAACATTTATTAACCAAGTACCATCTCATTTTCTTAAGGTTTTCAATTGTAAGAAACTTTTCATGCATCATAGTCCACCAAAAGCAGTTAATCTTGGGGATTAAGTTCTTGCTCCAAACAGTATTCTAGTTAAAGACCCTTAACTGAAGAGGCTACAAATCCATAGTCTCATAAGTAGATTTAACTAAAAACTGCCTAGAAGCATTTTTTGTCCAAATCCACTCATCATTCCTATTTCTTGAGAAAATATTAGGGATCCCAATCTACCTCAAGAGGGAGGCCAAAGTAGCATCCCAATTCAGATGTCTGCCATCCCTAAGAACAACACTATTCAAGTAGTTTTTGAAGTCAATCCATTTTGGTCTCGAACATCCCAATTTAAATCATTTGAGACCTTCTTTCTGATGCTTCTCTTCAATCTGATTCTAATTTGCTAGAGGTTGTCACTAGCTGAAAAAGGGGCACAGGTAGACCAAGCATCCTCCCAAAATTCATCTCTAAACCCATTTCCAATTCTTAATTTCACTCCTTTTGTTAGAGTGCCTCTCACTTTTAATAGATTATTCTAGAAGACCGACCCATAAGGGAGATCCTTATTCCTAAGGAAACATCGAAGATCCTTGTTACTCAAGTATTTAGCCCATAGAATCTGCACCTAATCTTTTTCTCTTTCCAAAAGAAACCAACTCATTTTTTCCACAAGAGCTTTATTGAACCTTTTTATCCTTCTTATTCCTAATCCTCCTTCCCTCTTCGAAGTACAAACAATTTCCCATCTAACAAGCACCATTATTTTCCTTTCTTCCACACCTGACCATAAGAACCTCCTTTGAATCATTTCACTTTTCTTAGCAATATAGGCAGGAATGTTGAAGAGAGAGAGATAATAGACAGGTATGTTTTGTAAAGAAGCTTTTAAGAGCTAAACCTTCCCGACAAAACTTAGCAATTCGCCTTTCCATCTTGCCAGCTTCTTTTGAATCTTTTCCACAATATAACTCTAGTAGTTGCTACTGGGTTTTCTTAATACTAATGGTAACCTCAGATAGGTAGTAGGAAAATCATCCTCCTAACATCCTAAGATATTTATCACTTTGTCCTTAACAATCTGGCTAGTAATGAAAAAATAGATTTTTCTCTTCTGGTAATTAATATATTGGCCATAAACCTTAGCATATTTATCAAAGATCACTTTCCATTTTTTTGCTTCCAAAATAGAGGACTCCCCCAAGAGGATAGTGTCATCAACAAATTGTTGATGTGAAGCAGGGAGAAGGGAAGAAGCAACACAAAAACCTTTCAAACTTTTATTTTCAAGCTATTTATGGATATTGCGACCCAAAGCTTCAGCAACAATGACAAACAAATAAGGTGACAAAGGATCCCCATTCCTTAGGCTACGACCAGAAGAGAAAAATCCTTGAGGAACCTCATTAATCAAGACATAATACTTAGGGGTAGTGACACATAATCTTATTAAGTTGAGAAATCTACCTTTAAAGCCAAATTTTTCAAGAACAACAAATTGGAAATTCCAAGCTACCTGATCATAAGCTTTAGAAATATCCAGTTTTAAAGTCATACCCTATTTTTTGTTGTGATCCATAGAATGTAACACCTCATGAGTGTAAATAGTTGCATCTAATATTTTTCTTCCTTGGACAAACCCTTTCTAATTAACAACAATCATTTTATTCAATACTAATTTCAATCTATTAACCATAATCTTATAACAGATCTTATAGGTGGTGTTACACAAACTGATAGGTCCTATAGTCATTCATAGAATCAACTTCATTAGTCTTAGGGATAAGTGCAATAAAAGTGGTGTTCATCTGATTTAAAAGCCTTCCCAATCTAAAGAAATCCCTGACTGCATTAAACAGGTCAAAAGAGATAATGTCCCAATAGACCTGGAAAAAACTTGGAGGGAAGCCATTTGGCCCTAACACTTTGAAAGAACCAAAAGAGAAAACAACCTCCTTAACTTCACTCATAGAAACAAATTTAGACATTTTGTTTAAATCTTGATCCATGATAACATTAGGAATCACCTGCAAGAAGTCATCCAATTCTGAATTATCCACCATTGGTAGTTTGGGAAATTTTGAAAAAAAGGAAACAACCTCCTTGGCAATGTCTTCCTCCCTATCAAGTCTAGTCCCATTAGAAGTAACTAAAAATCTAATCTTGTTTCTTCCTCTATGTTTTAAGGTAGATTGGTGGAAAAACTTTGTATTTTTGTCCCCTTCCCTCAACCATTGTATTCTTGATTTCTGTTTCTAGAAGATTTCTTCTTTTTTATTTATTTTATACCATTGAGATCTAAGATCCCTTTCTTGGTTATAGGTCTCTTCATCCATAATTTCTAGCTCCATTAGATCTTGAATCTCCTTAAGTTTTAAGCTTAAATATTTTTTGGTGGTAAACATGTTCCCAAATGAATACTTATTCCACCCCTTGACCTTCTCTTTGACCATTTTTCAGCTTATGAGCTAATCTATACATGGGAGTACCATTACAAGGCACATTCCACCACTCTTCAACCAAGGATTTGAAGTCTAGATGAAGAGACCACATTATTTCATATATGAAAGGAAAGGGTCCTTTAACCATTTTAACATCCCACTCCAAAAGGAGAGCACTATGATCAAAACCTATTCTAGGGAAAGCAATAAGGGTGAGATTCTGAAAAATGTTCCAATTAGAGGAAAAAAGAAACCTGTCCAACTTAACCTAGATCAAATGACTACCTTGCCTCCTATTTTTCCAAGTAAAAAGAGCTCCATTCAGTGGAATGTCCATTAACCCCACCAAGTTAAGAAACCCCGATAAGTCTATCATGTTATCTGAGAAATCAGTAAGACCTCCACTCTTTTCCAAGGGATACAAAGGGGAATTAAAATCCCCACCAATCATCCAGAACTCTTCCCTTCTATTAATAATGATACTCTTCGACAGGTTCCAAATATCAAGCCTATCCAATCTTGATTAGGACCATATATATTGACCATATTCCACTTGAACGAGGTTATATATCTTCCATGGAAATAATGAGACAATTCTTATTGCAAAAATTTAACCTTCCATCAAGCCTAAAAGGGTTCCAACAAGTCGCAATCCTCTGAGGCCCCCTCAACATCACTAACTTCAAAATTAGCACAAGGCTAAAGCCACCTTATCACTTTCTCAAAATTTTATCTTTTCATTTTAGTTTCTTGAATTAAGAGGACACCTGGTTTGACATCAGCCACACAGGATTTTAATAGATTTTGTTTATAGGGGTTGTTAAGTCCCCTCACATTCCAAGACAGTAGACACATTGAAGTAAAAAAGGAAAAGAAGTATCACCTTGATACTACAAAGATAGGGAGAAAATCTCCCCTTAATTCTTTCTAGATTTACTCCTGTTAGTGTAGGTTTTTTTATTTTCCTTATGTTTAGGGTATTTATTTTTTCCTACACATTATTTAAGTTTGCTTAGGTTTATTAGATGTGGTAATATGAGGACACATGGAAAAATACAACAACTACATGTGTCACTCTCTCCCCACAAATGGGTAGTTGAGTTACACATCCTCTTTTGGCTTGTTGTGCCACCTCTCATAACCACTATTTTGATTTTACCTGAGTATTTTATGGGGTATTTGGGTTTCTCACCCTCTTCTGGATTTATGTGCCACCTCTCTCCTATCTTCACTTGAGGAGGTTATGCCACGTGTCTTGTCATTTACCAAGTAGGTGATAACCTCCCACCTTTTATGGGTAGTAGTAGTTAATGCACATCTTGGATGTATTTTCCCTTATTCTTCTATATATTAGCACTCTCCTCTCACCTTCACAAGCTTCACTAGTTCAACTAGTTTGGTGATCGTTCTGTGAGAGTGACAAGAGTCTTCTCAAAATTCTCTTGCAATTTTGTCTCTATTTTCTCTCTTTCTCTCTTTCAGATTTCTTCTCCATTCTACTATTTTTATTTTCAATCATTTGTTGAGTGGAGTGTATATGATCTACTACCGACAGTAGATCCTGTCTCAGTTATTGCAGAATCCAACATGGTATCAAAGCGGGTTTGTCTAGTATAACTCATTGTTTTTCTGAGTTTGTTTTGAGAGATTTGAGACTAATATATTGTTGAAGTTTTCCTCAAAAACCAATTATGCTCTTCTCCTACATCCTCAAATGACCTGGAGAATCAGAACTGTTTAAAGGAAAAATAAACATCTGTTTAATTTGGTTTATATTTGTATGTGTTCCTGTGAGATTTGGGTGATTGCAGCTTTTTGGTAATATTGGAGGCTTTTTCAGCATGTCCAAAGTGTACAAAAGGCTTTAGAAATTCAATATTGACTTTTATTTCACCAAAATTAAAGATTGGAGGACATGGTAAAAATCAAAGCAAATTTTTTCTTAAATTTTTACTATAACTGTTTTCATTTTGGCTTCAAAATTTTAGCTTTCACTCATTTGCAGAAAAAATGATTTTTGGGTTTTATTCTGAGGGTCAAAAAACCATCTAGGTAGTTGTTACATTTTGCAAAAAGTTGATAAATTTTGCATAAATCAAGTTAAAAACAAGCATGAGTTGTTTATGATATGCAAATTTTGCATTGTTCTTCAAAGTTGCATAACTTTTGTCTCGGGTGTCAGATTTTTGCAAACGAGTACTTGACATAAAGCTGAAAAGGAACATTTTCCATTCACGAAGGTATTGATAAAAAAATTTGCCTCTTTCTATCAGATATTACAGGTTGAATATATTGCATTCTTTTTTACCTTCAGTAAATCATATCTTTCACTTTTGTAATCTATTTTTCAAAAAGAAAAAGGTGTAAGAAAGATATTGAAGGGTAAATCACAACTACAAGGCTTTCTTTTTCAGATTTTATTTCAAAATTAATTTGTATCAAATATTGCAATTTTGGCTATAAAGAGCCATATAAGCTTTGTAATCTGGAAAAGCCTTGTAAAAGCACTAATCATAAAGTGCCAACATTGTAATATTTGGTGGGGTGTAATTTTTTGATACTAGTGGAAAGGGGGGGTTCATTGTGTTGACTCTTGTTAGCACATATTCTCTTTTAGAAATATGCTTTTATGCATCATGGTTAAAACATTTTAATGGGGTTAATTGTAATCATGAAATGAGATAAAGTTCCACTATTGGGGTTTAATCATGGATATTAGTAATGAATTTCACAAATCTATTGTAAGGCTAAATTCAAAGAACTGTTTTTCTTGGAAGAAAGGGAAAAATAATCATTGACTTGAGCAAGATCTACTACCCTATCTCCTTGGACTTGTTCCTGAACCAAGTGAGTATGATCAGAAGAATGCATGGTTTAACAACAATGACATGGTCTATGGACTAATATGTCTTACCATTTATGAGGATATTCTACATCACATAGAGCACACTGAGTTCCCTTTCACTGCTTGGACTATCATTCAGCAGTTATATGGAGACATTGAATCTTTATCCAAAAGTGATGTTTCCTTGGATAACTAGGCTATTGTGGATGATACTGAGACTTATTTTTCCCCATCTTGTGTGGACACATCTTGTGTGGATCAATCTCATTCATTAATACCCCTTCACCATCTATTGTTGCTACTTCAGATTCCAGTGTTGCTTCTTTGAAAGTTTCCAATGATTCTTTGCAGGTAGGACATTCATTGTCTTTCAAATTCAGCTTTGGATAATCTCTTGACAGGTATTTCAAACTTGTTTATAGAGACACATATTGCAGATTTGGGGGAAACTATTGATGATATTCATCTTCTCTACAATGAAGACAACTTTTCTTCAAATGTTGTGAGGAATCACTTTGACCCTCCTCTTTATTCTCTACATGATCATTCCTTACAGTTTGACATGAGTGCTATATAGACCTCAAGGAATCCAATTCATCACCAGAGGAAAAAACACATTGAGCTACATATGCACTACATTAGTGAGTTGATTCAGGAAGGCATCATTGATCTTAAGTATTGTTCGACATCAAAGTAGACTGTGGACATCTTCACCAAACCCTTCACAAAGAGAAAGTTCCTTCATCTACGAGCTTTTCTAGGGGTGCGACAGGTGTCTACTTCAGGAGGGGCTTCTTAGTCCTTTCTACTCTCTCTACTTTGGGGGGTATTTTCTCTCTCTATTTAGGGGGGGCTATTCCTCTTATGGGGGGGTTTCTTCTTTTGGGGGGGATTTCTATGTACATAGGTACCTAACATGGCCTCATTTGTCGGGACCCATCTTTTCACCCACCTAAGCTACACTTAAGGGGGGGTGTTAGTGTAGGTTTTATAATTTTCCTTATGTTTGGGGTATTAATTTTTTCCTACACATATTATTTAAGCTTGCTTAGGTTTATTAGATGTGCTAAAATGAGGACACATGGAAAAATACAACTACTACATGTGTCACTCTCTCCCCACACTTGGGTAGTTGAGTTACACATCCTCTTTTGGCTTGTTGTGCCACCTCTCATAACCACTATTTTGTTTTTACCTAAGTAGTTTATGGGGTAGCTAGGTTTATCACCCTCCTTTGGATTTATGTGCCACCTCTCTCTTGTCTTCACTTGAGGAGGTTATGCCACATGTCTTGTCATTTACCAAGTAGGTGATAACCTCCCACCTTTTATGGGTAGTAGGATTTAATGCACATCTTGGATGTATTTTCCCTTATTCTTCTATATATTGAGCACTCTCCTCTCACCTTCACAAGCTTCACTAGTTCAACTAGTTCGGTGATCGTTCTGTGAGAGTGACGAGAGTCTTCTCAAAATTATCTTGTAGTGTTGTCTCTATTTTCTCTCTTTCTCTCTTTTAGATTTCTTCTACATTCTACTATTTTGATTTTCAATCATTTGTTGAGTGGAGTGTATATGATCTGCTACCGACAATAGATCCTGTCTCAGTTATTGCAGAATCCAACAACTCCCAGCCAAGGAGTCAAGAGTTCTCTACTTACCAACTGCCACATCTCTTGTTGTTTCTTTGATCCTCGACTCTTTTAGTAGCAGTCTACCCACTTTGGTATTTCCTCCTACATCTAGTTTCTTCTTTTTCCTTGATTTTGTATTTATCCATTCCTATTCTACAACACCCTCTTTCTAGGGGAACCAAAATTCATCAAGCTTTTATTGATTTTGTCTTTACCCTCCTTCTCATGCTTATCTTATGGTGTATGATCATCCACTAAATCCAAGTCTATCAGAGGAAGCTGAGGAGAGGAATTCATTAACTTTTCCATCTAAATTTCAATCTCCCCATCCTCCAATAAATCACTTTGCTATTCATGAATTTTAGAGACACCTCCATCCAATCCATGTGATAATATTTTTCAAGTTTTCCACCTTTTCATTACCATTTTGTGGTTCAAGATATTTCTCTAAGGAAGACAAGGAGTTAATCCCAACAACAGCCCCCTCAGAGAGATCCATTTCAACATTTTCCATGGGAACACCCTCATTAAGGGTCTAACCCTCTGTCTCAATCAATATTTGAGAAGGCGCCAACACCTTATCAAAAAACAATATTGTCGAGTTAGGAACTGGTGTAACATGCTCATTTGTCAGATTCATTGGAGCCACATTTTTCAAGGGAGAGCTCTCTAGGGATCCTTGTTGAGGATTTTTAGATTCAAGTGGGGTTATTTTACAAACATCATGTAAATGGATAAACTTATTACACCCTTCACAAAAGACTAAAGATTTCTCATATTCCAACAATTGAACCCATCTTCAAAATCTTGATTTTAAGGTCACAAGGGTGGGAAGAACTGTGTTGATAGCCACATTCACACACATTCTAGCATAAACCATTCTAGACTTGAGGGTTAATTTATCCACCGTAACCAAGGTGCCAAAAGAATCAACAATGCCTTTAAAGACATTTTGGTGTCAAAATTCCAAAGGCAAACTAGGTAGCCTAACCTAGGTAGGGGCAACATTACCTAGGTTAGTAGAGGCATCAAACCTTGGTTTCCACTTACACAGGGACAAAATATTCTTGAAGCTTCTATTGAAATCCCAAGGGCCTCTTGTGAGAACCCTAATCATATCCTCAGGGATAACAAAGGTGAATAAAAATAGACCTTTAGGCATAACACTTATGGAGACATTACCCTTGAGATTCCAAGTGTTAGTGGCCCACTTACGTACCTGGTCAATATTAGGATGGCTAGCAAAGAACTTTCTGAACCAAGGACAGCTTCAAACCTTCCATAGCATCATTCAAGATTACATTTGGGACATCCACTTCATCCCCCTCTATAGTGCAGAAAGCAAACAAATAATCTTGGGGCACCTTTGTTGAAACATTTCCACCAATAAGCTTTTACACATAGGATATAGTGTTCTCACTAACAAACAAAGCGTCCTTACCCCCAAGAGAAGAGGCAAACCTATTCAAACCCCCAAGAAAAGGTACATGTGAAGCACTAGGCGTACTTTTAGTCCCCCCAAAAGACGAAGGTGAGGAAGAAGGAGTGGAGTGCCTAGGTGAGGGAGCCCTGATGGGGCCCTCGCCAGGCCAATTCATCAGGAAATGCAGAAGCTCAAAATTTTGAAAAAAGGAGCACGCATAGAAAGCTTATGTTCTACACCTATTTTGTTGTTCACACTATTTTTTGTAGCATTGTTTTAATTGTTTAATTTTTAATATTTTTTTATAAATTAGTATAATTATGTATTTTTTAATTGCTAATAATATATTATGAGTATTATATCTACTTTCTATTTATATTAATTATAAATGGTTCAACTTCATAATAGTGTTCATTTTTTTTAATTCTTAATATAAAAAAAAAAATCATGAAATCTCATACAAGAACACATAGAGGATCAAGATAGAAATAATGACTTCACTAGGGTGGTCAAGAGATAAAGTCACTACTTAAAAACGATTTTTTTTAGATCAACTATCTACATGCTTTTACTTTTTAAAAACAATTATAATTATTTTTAAGGAAACAAATGATGGACATCTAACTTATACTATAAATCATAATTTTACCTTCATTAACCTTTGAAACTCTTTAGTTTGCAGCGTGATTTTAATTATTTAATTTTTAAATATTTTAATTTTCTAAAATTAACATTTTAACTAAACTAAAACAATTGATATATTTAATCAAGAGAAAAATAATGATATATAAATACATATAATTTAGTTTATATATATGAAAATAATTTGGATTATGTATTTTTATTTTTATATGTTAGATTATGTAAGGATCGAGACCCAAAACAATCTCACAAAAATAAATAATATCTCATGAAATAAAGAAAAAGGGATCCTATGTCCCAAGTGTCTAGAACAATAGGATCTAGGTGCCTTTCTCTAAAATTTCATTAGAAAGAGAGAAGACCACAAAGGGATAGGATTGACTTTCAACCTTGAGGTGAGCCAACCCTATTTTGGGATCTTGGATCTCTACTTTCTTATGACATAAATGATTGATTTTCAATGTTTTGGACTAATTTAAAGTGCATAAACTAAGTGGATTATATGACCTAACACTTGAAATGTAGAATTCTATGATAACAAAAATAGAAATGACAGTTTGTAGGCAGATATGGGAAGTATAGAAAATGGAAAACTTGCCCAAAAAGTGGGTTTTGAGGTGCCTACAAGGACTCATTCGCCCAAGGGTGAATGGGTCTTTGTATAGGGGTTTTCTCAACTTTTGGGGTCCTTTGGTGTAAGATCTTAGCTTCTATTTACTCTTGGTTTCACTATCGAAAAGTCAAAAATAAATTTTGAATCTGAGTTTTTGTGGCTTGACAACAAATGCAACTTTGCAAAATTTCTCCTTTGATCAACTTTCAATCCTTCTTTACCCATAAATCTACACATACACAAAGAGAAGAAAAATGTTTGTTTTTGGGTGAATGGGGGTTTGCCTTAGTCAAACCCCATGTTTGGTAATTAAACCTTGATATTGAAATAATGAAAAATAGAAGGAATTGATGAATGAACAAAGCTTGTTACAACTCACCAAACCCTTAAGGTTGTCCTTAGAGGATTGAAGTCAAATAAATCACTCTAAGGATTGGATCTTGCATGAATTGGCTTGATTGATTGCTTGAATGCTTGAAACCTACATCACAATGTTAGCTCCAAAACATGACATGAATATGCATAAACTTTGACATGATGATATGATATTGATTGTTGTTGTAGATGATTGATAAATCTGCTCTTTAATGCTCTTGACAATAATATTTTTTCTTATGAAATTACTTCTTGATCCTTAGATTTTGAATAATAAAAATACTATGTATTTATAGGTGTTTGTTTAATTTCCCAAAAATTAGATCCCAATAGCCGACCTTTGCAAGTGGAAATTCAAATATTACAATGCCACCACTGACATATCCAAATTTAGAGGGAAACAAAGTAGCAGGACACTTCCCCCATCAGGCGAATGGGTCCTATTCCCATTATGGCAAATGAGTCCCAACCCTATTTTTTGAAATTTAAGGTGGCAGGGGCAAAGAACTAGATGGATGCATTTGTTTAATATTTGCAATTTATTAAAAGTGGTGTAAATGGGCTATGAAATACATAATTTTATGACATTACGAGGTCAATTAAAGAGGCTTAATTAAGTCCAATAAATTAAGGGACCCAAACATAGTGTGAAATTGTAAAGGTATTCAATTTTCTATACTACATTTAGCCCCCACTTTAGTGAGAGTATGAAATTATGCTCAAACTCACATTAAAGTAGACAAATACATGTCAAGAGGGGTCCAATTGCATAAATTTTGATGAGATAGGATGACAAAGATCACGGGAGATGGTCAAGCCCCTAGGATCAAGATCCCATGGTAAACCAACATAAGCACAAAGGGAACATAAGAGAATGTAAGATATGTGGAGCAAGCTAAGATACACAAACAAACAATGTCAAAATTCGCAAAAAGAAAAGAGGATGGACTAGCTAGTTGCATTATGCCACGTCCATCATGCTCACATGGCTCCACTAGCAAGCAAGTTGTGTTATTGTTGGTGGCCATGAAAATATGCTCACAAGAGCTAGTGTAGTCTGATATACACTAGGTGAGCCCCCAAGACAGAGATGAGAAACACACACTAGGTCTACAAGGTATGTACTCATAAAAAGCATGGCAAATGGGAAAGTCATGCCAAGTCTATAGGATCCCATACATCAACCATACCAAAATGTATAATCCTTGATAACTTTGATAGGGTGCCACAACATGATCAATATCCTAATGAATATTGAAGATGGGAACACTAGGAAACAAGTCATTAGGGCATGAGAAGTTCATCCTCAAGCCTAGAATCCATCATGTTCCACCATCGACTTCAATAAAAAAATGGCAATGCCATAGTGAAATAATGATAATATAATAATTCCAATGTAAAAGTTCATACTTCATAAGAGATGCATGCTATCATCACTAAGAAATGAATATGCAAACAATGAGCAGGGGACTATATGACCCCCTTTCTCTTTTTCTTCTCTTCATTTTCTGTCTTTACTGGATTCAGATACCAGAACCGGAACATAAACTTTTCTAAGGTTCATGTTCCGAGTTTTTTCCCGATCCTCGTTCCCTGCTTTGTTTGGGTGTCCTTCGGGTCTCATCTCATCTTGTTCTTCATCCCGTTCTTTTTTCTTTGTTTTTCTTTCGTCGTTGTGTTTGTTTGTTTTCATCATTTTTGTCGTCACATTTCTTGTCTTTCTATTGTCGTCACCTTGTCGTGTCCTTTGTTTGTTGGGCATCGTCTGTTTGTTTTTGTTTCCTTTGTTTCTTTGCATCTAGTTTTTGCATTGTTCATTTTGTGCTTTTGTTTTCCCTTTTTTTCGGTTTTTGTGTCTATCATCCAGAAAATACAAAAAAAGTTGTAAAATATGAAAATACAAAAAAAATAGAAAACTTTGGAAAATTAAAAAAATGTATTTAAAAGATTAAGATTTAAAAAGTTTAAAATATAAAATTTAATCTTTTAAATTTAAAATAATGATAATAAATAAATCTTAAAAATCTTTATTTTAAAAGATTTAGTAAATTTAAAATTAAATAAAAAATCTTTTAAAATTTAACTTTAAAGGATTAAACACAAGAAAATTAAAAAATCATAAAAGAGAAAATATAAAAAAAAAATCTTTAAAAGACTTCAAAATATAAAAAAATAAAAGTTTTTACTCGAACCTACCACTCATAAAATGATCGTTCCCATTCTGATCCCGCAAGTAAGGAGGGAAAAATAAGAATGTACTTCAGGTTTAGAACCGGGTAAAAACTTGGCACTAAGGTTTTTAAAAAATTCACTTGTAAGGTGTGGGTCTGCCCTTGAGCCCGCCTTGGTTAAAATTTCTTTTCGGAACCAAAACGAATGTTGAACCTGACACTAAAATAAATGCTCTACTTGAAACTAGTTCTGCGCACGCATTAAACTTGACTCAGAGCCTCCCAATGAAGAAAGGTGAAAGCATACACAAGGCCGATAAACTATTTGACAGTATGCTTCAAGGAAATGACATCTTGTGGAAGGTAGTGATTGCAGATTTCCATTGCTTACACAATGCCTCTAAAAGATTCTCATCTCATGGAATGAAATGATTGTAGAAATGCACAAAAAAGTGAAAGCACATACATTGTATGAAGTAGACGCATAGAGAAGGCAAGTGAATTGCTTCACAAAAGTGGTGAAATGGCAAAATGTGTACAAATTGGATTTGTTGAAAAGGCTTCAAAAAATCTCAAGCACATGCAATTGGTAGGTGCAGAGCCAAATTCCTCCTCTGCTCGTGTGAAGATAGGAGCTTGGCAATGGGACACGAACATCTATCAGAAGCATTTAAGTACAAAAATGGCCCCAACCCCACCAAAGGTTTATTGTCAGATTCAAAACCATATAGGAACTAGGCACATGAAAATGTTCACATCACTAAAGCGGCTCCTGCTCTGCTCAGGCCCGACTCTTGCTTCAATCCCGCGACTCAAAGGAAGCATAGGTGCGAGCATGTGAGGTGTTTAAAAGAATGCTTCGGGGAGATGTCACACCATGGAATGCAATGTTATAAGATATGCACAAAATGGAATTTATGAGGAACGAGGCAATTTGCAGATGTATAGAGGATTTCACAACCTTTGCCCACATCCTCTTGCCCTAGCCAAAATGGAAGAAAATATCATCAGATTATGTAATTGCAATAACCTTGGCAGACACACATGCAAAATGTGGAAGCATCCACAGGGAATATGAATTGTTCGACAAAATACCTCAAAGAAAGGTACTGCAAAGAAATGTGGAAGCGTTGGTATAGCATGAAGCATGGACAGGGCACGTAAACTGTTGGGAAAAATGCCTCAAAGATCTCATGGAACACAATGATTGCAAGAAATGCACGCAGATTAGATTGAAAAGGTTCTAAAAACTTTCAAGCAAAATGCAATCGACCAGTGTAAAGGCCAAAGCCCACAACCCCTGCCAACGTCCTCTAATCCTCCCTTCGTGCAAGGGATGGGAATTTTGAAACAAGGTTTAGGAACTTTAAAGCAATTGTATCGGTTGGTTTGGAGCCAATTCCAAAACCTTTGCCAACACCCTCTCTGTTATAAAATGCTAGCAAAGATATAGGAGCATAGACAAGGACATGGATGGGAAATAGGGAAGCAACCACAAGGCATGTGATTGTTCAACGGTTACCTCAAAGAAAAATGTGTTTCTACAAACTGATATGCATGCAGAATCCCGATGCTTAAGAGAAGGCATGGCGGTGAACTGTTCGATAAAATCCCTTGAAGCAATGTAGTCTCGTAGAATGCCATATTTGCAGGAAATGAATAAATTGAATTTGTTGATGAAGGCTTCAAGAAACTTTCAATTGAATGTATACAAGAGGCAGAAGCATGAATAATGCATGCAGGCTTGTGGAAGGAAAAATAAGATATACAAAACATGGAATGTAAATGTTGTTAAATCTGCACTTTGGATTTGATGAAAGATTGTTGGGAATGCTTTAGAAGCCTTCAAGTAAATGCAGATTTGTTAGTGTGAAACCAAACCGTCAACTGTTATCAACATCCTCTCGAAATGTTTTCCAAATGAGGACTTCCAGAGCACCTAGGGAGTTGGAGTGGAATGCTTCATGGAGGTGTCTTCTATGCAAGTAATGACAGTGGAACAGTGATCTTGTTAAGCTTTCAACAAAATGTTCAGTGGCGGTGGTTACATTAAGATAAATATTTGGAGTGACAAGAAGGGTTTTCTTTTGTCTTTCTCATAGTGTTCTTGATATACATTGTGTTGATGTTGTCTTCAAGCCTGTCATAATTAAAGACTTTAAATATATGTTAAAAGAGGATTTACTAATTTCAGGTTACACTTATGACATGGTTGTCTCATGGGATGAAATAATTGAGAGCAATAAGAAGACTTAATTGCTAGTAAGGCAAAGGGGAAGGAAGCATTTGGTGGTTTTCATCAAGTCTGGATATTCCAGGACTTTGTTTGAGACAGGGTTGCCTAGAAAGTTTAATGACATCAATCAAATAATGGATTTAATAAGTTATTTCAATTATGAGATGAGGTGTTTATTAAATACATTTAAATGAAATAATTTGAAATTGATTAATTCCTTGGAATTAATTAAATGTGCATTTGTATGTGAATAGGTGCTTTTGGGGGTGGAAGGATAAAGTCTTTAAAGTTGGTTTACAAAACTCACATGCAAAAGAGGAAAGATCTTCTAAAGAGAGTGTGAAACTGACAGTGAACTAAAAGCTTGGTGGTTCCATCTAGAGTAATTTTTGGAGAAGGATGCATATTTATGTAATGCAAAAGGAGAGATTTCAGTCAAATTAGGAATTTTAATTGTGAATTGAAAGTCAACATGAGCCAAAATGGAGAGTGGAGTTTGAAACTAAAATCAGTTGAAGTCAAATTGAGAGTTGAAACTGAAAGTTGTCTTAGTGAAGAGTTGTATGCACAAAAAGCTACAACTTTTTGATGTCTTAGTTTTGGGAGGAAATTATGGAATTTTGAGCTACAAATTGTCAAAACAAGCTCATTGTAAAAGGTTAGACACTTAGGAAAATAAGTTAGAAGTTTTATAGTTAGTTGATTAGAGTTAGCAGTAGGATAGTTAATGGAGTTTTCTACAATTCTTAGTTTAGCTGAGTTAATTTGAAGACATGGGTTTCTGTACACTAGTGATCTTGCCAGATTTATAAATGTTGCTTATCTATTTCATTGACAGTAGAAGCAGCTAGACTTAAACCTGCTTTAAGTTATGCTCTGGAATGATGTTTGTTTTATTAATCATTTGATTTGGAAAACTTTCAAGGAATGAAATTCTATCTTTTCTTTTGTTTGAATGATGATTTGCAATCTGCCATTAATATTTGCACTGTGAATGAATAGTTGTGTATTGATTACAAGTTGATTTGTTTTGCAGTTCTAGTTTAGGAATTCCTTGGAAAGCAACATGTATGATTAGTTGAATGATTCAACATTCTTTTCTTTCTATGTCCCTGATCTATCTTTTTCCTTTTTTTTATACCCTCCTGTTAGAGTAGGTTTAGATAGGAGTTTGATCTTGCAACAATAAAAAAGCTCAATAACCAGCAGGCCCCTTGAATATTACTATTACATTGACTATTGAGCAATTCTCAGCACAGTTGAGAACCAACTACCAGGACCTTGGGAGTTAGATTACTATATGTTGTCTTTCTCTTTTAGGAGAAATAAAATAGTGATATTTTGTTTAATGTTGTTGTGTTGTTTTGACCATCAACAATACTTACTATGTTGGTATTTTAAGTAGAAAGAGGGGAAGAGGGGACCCTTGGAAAGAACACGCACCTCCAAAAACTAGTTATCCTTGTCCCCCAAGCATAGAGACAAATACAACCACCAATGACTATCATGTTGTTGCCATGAGAAATATGGTTGCACCTATGATTATGCCACCATGAATGAAAATGAGCAAGACACATAAAGCTACCAATGCCACATAGTAATGAACAACATGATAGGATGAAAATCATTATCCATGAGAGGAAGTAGTGCATCGACACAAGGAAGAGCACCACAATCCTTAAGATGTTGAATTTTATTACTCAAGGCCTTACATTCATTGGTAGAATGACCACACACTCAATGATATGCACGAAATGAGCTCTGTTGTAGAAATTATTTCATGTTCTTGGAGGAAGAGTAATCAAGTGGGCTCTAAGAAGCCTTGATAAGATAGTCTCTTGATCAATAGTAGGGGACATTTCTTTCTCAACACAAGATGTCACACACACAGTAGATGATAAGGCATTAGATGAAGATGAAGATAAAGGTTGGAAACCTAGACCCTACTTGGAAAAGTATGATATAGAATTCACTTGATTTCTATCATTTTATTCCATGTTTAGAAAGGAATTTGTATCCAAGACCATAAAATGCTTCCAACTCAGATGAAGAGATTTTATGCTTCTTAGAAGGATTGACTTCTTCATGAGCACACAAATCCTTTGTTATTTTTTTAAAGTTACGTATCTTCCTCTCATGAGGAATGGGAGTTGAAGAGCCCCCATCACCACCATGGGGTGATGTTGTTGATGTAGAACCAAGTTGAGAAAATGAAGTTACACAAGGTTGTTTTGGCTTAGATTGTGAGATATTGTACTCTCCCATAAAGGAGGGTGTAAAATATAATGAATCCCCCAATAATCCCTTAAACATGTGTTTGATGATGAATCATTTGTATTTGACTCTTTGGACTTTGAGGATGCGATTTGAGACTCCCCTTTGAAATGAGGTAAAAAATCTAACGACCCCAAATCATCATCTAAGATTTTTGTTGAAAGATAATTAGGATTAACATCAACTTGTATAAGTCCTACCTTTGAAGTTGGAATCAAAGTATTAAGGGAGTTAGAAGTGTCATGATCATGTTGAACTTGTGAATTTATAGCTTTGTTCATCAGCTTCAACCATGTATATCTTGTTTTTATATCCAAAATTCATCTCACGATGAAGAGTAGACGAGACTCCTTTCCTGGCATGAATCCATGTCTCCCTATGAGAAGGTTGTATGCAAGAGGTCCTGACATGATACAGACAAGAGTGAGCAAAATTATGGGTCCAAGCTCAATGGGTAATGTGATCGTTCCTAATGGTTTCCTATTAACAATGCCAAATCCACAAATATTAACATCATTGGGTTGAATAAGCTTCTTGTCCACACCAATTTTATCTAGGATATTGATGCTACAAACATTAAGACCTACTCCATTATTTATGAGAGTACACCTAACTACAACTTCATTAATGATCACCTTTATCATTGAGGCTTCATGTTTATTTTGGATCTCAAGCAAGGGTAATTCATGTTGAGGGAATGTGATACTCAACTTTGTCACTTGCTACAATCAAATGAGGTTGCTACATCATTCAATTTAACAGAAGATTTGATATTATTCTTCTGCAAAACTTGTTGGAACATCCTTTTGTATGTAGGTGATGTTTGAATCAAATCCCAAAGGGAGATGTTTATCGAAGTATGACAAAATTTCTCAACAAGATCATACTTTTACCACTACGCCGAGGAATGTTATATGTGTGGGATATAGTATGATAACTTGGTTGTTGGGACACATGTTCACTACAAAGTTGTATTGCAAAGTTCAAGATAGCACCTAAAGGTTTAAGAGGTATTATAATGGGAGGTGACTCAGGAGGCTTACTAATTAAAGAAGATCCAATTGCTACTTGCACATTCATAACCTCAACTGAGTTACCTAAATGACCTTATATTGAGGGGGGATCTAATGTGAACTTAACATCTTCATCTATGCCATCCATCTTATAGTTTGTTGAGAGAAATGTATCAATGATATCATCTTCCTTTACTACCATATCTTCCCAACTAGGTAAATCATTAGAAGAGGGACAAATAAGATTCTCACATGACACTCAATAATTGGGTCTTCTAACACCAAAATACCTTTGTCACAAGTAGGAGAGGTATCGGGAGAAGAACAACTAGGATAGTCATGATTGTCTGTGATTGAATCCTCTTGCACCAAAGCTTTAGTGGACAATCTAGGTGAGATGAAGTCCTTAAGGGCTTCATCTAACATGTCAAATGCATCAATACTAACGGGCTTGGTAAATATACAAGGTGCTTGTGGAAAGAGATCTAACATGACTAGATTACTATGCAATGTATAAATTTGTGCAAAAATGAAAACTAACTAGCCAAATTATGCAATTCTTCAAAAAATGTAAACAATTGTCCTACAAATATGATGATTTTCAATACAAAAATGTAGTAATTTTTTTCATGAATTGCAAGAAATCAAGCAAAATGACACTATTTCTTGCACATGCAATAACAATTTTTTAGAATTTTAAAACAAACTTTTGCAATTTGGAACAAACTGATAATACAGAGACAAAACAGTGTGCAAACATTTGTTAGGATACCTGTACAATGAAGGGTTTTCCCAAGGCAAATGGGTCCTTGTACAATATTATGAAAAGTGAAAATTTGAAGTTTTATTTTTTTGTGTGACATCTCTTTGTCCAGTTGCAAACAGGTTAACCAGTGACTACTTTTCCAAATTTTGCTTAGTTTAGGACAATGTAATGCAAGATGCAATTGTGAAACAAATGTAAAAATATTTTGGTAAGTTTTTGAGTGCAAATTTTAGATCTAAAATACATTAATTAACTGATTCTAATATGCCACAACCTCAAAATGCAAATTTTCACTTGTTTTTGAGCTAAAATGAAAGATACAATGAACATGCAATGAACAATTTTAGATTTTAACCGCTTAGTGAATGCGATATGAATGTAAATTTTATCTAAATATGACTAAAATAAACCCTAATGCAACCTATGATGCAATATGGAATGCAATGTTTTGAATTTTTATGACTTTTTAGGATGCAAAGATGAAACTTTGACTAAGAAATACAAATGCCAAACCTAGATCTAGGGTGAATTATGGAAAATTTCAGAAGGTATGTAATATTAACATGTCAGGTTCACCAAAATAAAATATAAAAAAGGGATCCTATGTCCGAAGTATCTAGAACAATAGAATCTAGGTGCCCTTCTCTAAAATTTCATTAGAAAGAGAGAAGATCGCAAAGGGATGGGATTGACTTTCAACCTTGAGATGAGCCAACCCTATTTTGGGATCCTAGATCTCTACTTTCTTATGATATAAATGACTAATTTGCAATGTTTTGGACTAATTTAAAGTGCATAAACTAAGTGGATTATATGACCTAACACTTGAAATGTAGAATTCTATGATAACCGAAACATAAACAACAATTTATAGGTAGATCGGGAAATACAAAAAATGGAAACTTGCCCAAAAAAGTGGGTTTTGAGGTGCCTACAAGGACTCATTCACCCAAGGGCGAATGGGCCTTTGTACAAGGGTTTTTCTTAATTTCTAAGGTCCTTTGGTGCAAGATCTTAGCTTTTGTTTGCTCCTAGTTTCATTGTTGGAAAGTTCAAAATAAATTATGAATCTGAGGTTTTGTGACTTGACAACAATGTTGACAACAAATGCAACTTTGAAAAATTTCTCCTTTGATCAACTTTCAATCCTTCTTCATGTGTAAATCTATAGATACAAATAGAGAAGAATTTTTTTTTTTTTTTGGGTGAATGGGGGTTTTCCTTAGTCAAGCCCCGTGTTTGGTAATTAAACCTTGATAATGAAATAATGACAAATGGAAGGAATTGATGAATGAAAAAATCTTGTTACAACTCACCAAACCCTTAATGGCTCCCCTTAGAGGACTAAAGTCAAACTCAACACTCTAAGGATTGGATCTTGCATGAACTGGATTGATTGATTACTTGCTTTGATGCTTGAATGCTTGAAACCTACATTACAATGCTAGCTCCAAAACATGACATGAATATGCATAAACTTTGACATGATGATATGATCTTGATTGTTGATGTAGATGACTGATAAATATGCTCTTCAATGCTCTTGAAAATAATATTTTCTCTTGTGAAATTACTTCTTGATCCTTAGATTTCAATGATAAAAAAGACTATGTATTTATAGGTGTTTATTTAATTTCTCAAAAATTAAATCCCAATAGTTGACCTTTGCAAGTGGAAATTCAAATGTTACAATGCCACCACCAACATACCCAAATTTGGATGGAAATGGAGTAGTGGACACTTCACCCATGGGGCGAATGGGTCCTAGTCCCATTATGATGAATGAGTCCCAACCCTATTTTTTGAAATTTAAGGTGTTGGGGGCCCAAATTATGGATGGAAATGTTAGTGTGGGAAAAGTGGGCAAATAGAGGGTCACTTCATATGTGTATGAATGAGGCCAAGTAAAAATCATATGTCAAATAGGCTATGAAATACATAATTTTATGAGGGTACTTAACCAATCAAACATAGTGTGAAATTGTAAAAGTATACAATTTTCTACACTACATCTCAATATCTCATAAACATGGAATAAAATGATACAACTTCATTAGATAAAAATAATTGTCATAACACATCCTCATATGTGTAGTGCATAATCCAAGTAAAATCATATAATATATGATATATAAAAGTACAACTCAAGATCTCATATACCATGAAGTCAAATAATTATACAATCTAGAAGTACAAATACAATAATGATACAAGAATAATGTGAGAACATATACAATTTAGTCTCTAACTGCCACCAACCTTCACAGTCATCTACAAGTCAAGAGATGAGAACATGGCTTAGGCGCTTCTTCGCCCAACCACAAAGCTTACACTTCCCCGTAATTCTTCCTACTCGAAGAATATCCAACCCTGTACGAAGTACCTAGCAACCTGGAAACAAATAGCAGGAGGGAATCTCGGTGCAACCTGATATATCTACATGCATTTCTATCATGAACATGCAATGTTCTACTATCAGGATATGATAGAGAAACATATAAATAAATTTTCTAGATAACTTTCATCTATTTCAATGAACACATGGTTTTGGCCAAAGCACTAGAATAAACCAGAAGATCTCAAAGAGAGGATCAACCTTCTCTGTTGGTCCATATTCTACACCCTATCTTGGAAGGTAAACCCAAATCACAAACAAAATAACAAGCATATCTAATGACCATAAAAGTAAATAACTCTTTTTCTTTCATGCAAATGATTATATGAACATCTTTCATTATTTCAATTTTTATGCATAATGATGGTAAAATACATAATTGACATGTAATTTAATCATTAACATGCAACTACATTATACACATGCAATCTTGATTATTTTGATTATTGACATGCAATCATTGACATGTAACTAGATTATAGACATGCAACTATATTATTGCCATGCAACTAAATTATTGACATGCAACTAGATTATAGACATGCAATCTTGATTATTGATGTGCAACTAGATTATTACCATGCAACTAAATTATTGACATGTAACTTTTTGAAAAAGAGGGGTAAAAATTTATTTAATCAACCAACAAATTATAGAGAGCAAGGGCCTCAAGCCCAGAAGAGAAAACAACAAAAACATAATGAAGCCCTCGAAAGGGGAAAAACTAATCATCCATATCTTTCTTGACCAAACTCTCAAGATCCTGAGCACATTCCAGAGGCAGGTGAGACCAATCTCCCACTCTCCATCCCTCTCCACAATCCGAAGCCCACTTAGCCAGACAATCTATAGTCTCATTCCACTCATGAGGAACATAGCAGAAAGAGACTGCATCCAAAGAAGTACTCAACCTAAGAATTTGTCTACCCACCATAGCTAGATGCCAATCCACCTCCTCCATTTGTTGTAGATTCAACATATCCACCACCACTTGGGAGTCAAACTCACAGATAATCTTGCTCCATCCCATAACACATCCTCTTTCAAGAGCCAAGAGGAAAACAAGCACCTCCATGTAATTATTGGTCTGTAGCCCCTTATATTCAGAGAAGAAGAAGATAACCTTACCAGAGCTATCCCTGCCAATTCCTCCAACCCCATTGTGCCTGGGATTTCCCCTGGAAGACCCATCAGTATTGATCTTGAGAGTCCCTAGAGGGGGGGGACCACTTTCCCTCCCTACAAACCTTCCTTTTACCTCACTGACTTCTAATCTATTATTTCTTACAAAGAGCATCACTTGAACCAGCACAAGAAATATTCAACTTTTGAACCACTCACATGTCTCCAGGATCAATATCCTCAAAGAGGTCACACTTCGCAACAAAAGTCTCCTGAAACATACTTATTACTTGCAACCACACCTATTGCATCCTCTTTCACTTATCCTGGAAAATCCTACAGTTCCTTTCCAACCACACCTTCTAGATAATAAATCCTAGACCAATATCCCAAGCTACCTCAAGAAAGGAAGTCTTAGAAGGGGGTCTACCAAGACTATTCCATAATTCAACCAAAGAGTTAGCATGATACAAGCACGCTACCAAGCTTCCCACCACCAGTACCAAATAACCCTAGTGAAAGAACATTGGAAAAAGAGGTGTAGATTATTTTCTTCACTTTGATTGCATAAAGTACAGATAGAAGGCCCATGAAAACCCCTCTTTTGGAGATTCTCCCAGGTAAGACATTTATTTTGCACCACAAGCCATAAGAAAAAATTACACTTGGGCCAAGCTGATTTATTCCAAACCTGCTTCCACTGAGAAATGTCCATCCTGTCAAAATTTTGTCTTTCCAATTCTTGATAACCAGAAGCAACTAAAACTTTCCTTTCAGATTGGGTCCCCAAGCGAGGGTATCAACTTCTCTTAAAGAGTTACACACTCTACCTAAAAGGATCCCAACAAGAGTCTCCATCGCCCTCAGAACCCCCTAGAGGCCAGTCCCAAGGTTCTTTCCATATGGCTACCTTGCCATGACCCACCCTTAAAATCACCTTAAAATCCTCAACTTTACTCCAGCTAGCAGCAACAAAGCTATCACAAAGAGGCTAAAGGTGGGGGTATTGAGACAAAATAGGAGGGAACCCATCCCATGAATCCTCCCAAAATAGGGAATCTGAACCGCTATTACAACTTCAGAAAAAGACCCTTTTTAACTAATTGTGCCCCTTTCTTCAAAGTCTCCCAAATCATGGACCCCCTTCCTGTGAAATTGTACCTCGACACATCTTTCCCATTCACCCCACCAAGATACTTAACATTAAGGATTTTAGCCCATCCTTGATCCTGGCTTATGCACCATCTCCAAAATAGCTTAGTTGTGAGAACCCTACCATTCAAGCTTGTTTTCCGCAAACCAAGGCCACAATCCTACTTTGATCTACAAACACAATCCCATTTGACTAGACTCCACTTAGAGGAATGCAAATTACCAGTCGATAAAAATTGCCTGGAAAGGGCATCAAAATCCTTAATGAAGCCAACTGGGGCTGACTCCACAAGGCACCTGTAGATAGGAAGAGCTTGGACCACAAACTTCAAAAGAGTCATTCTACCAGTAGTTGAAAGCCACCTGTGGGTCCAATGACTTACCTTGCTTTGAAACTTGTCCAAAATCTCTTACCACACACCCCTAGGCAGCCTTTGGTCTGAAATAGGGATTCCAAGATACACAAAAGGAAGAGTTCAAATTTGAAACCTCAGGATCTGAGCAATCTGAGCTTGAATAGAAGTAGGGGTATTAAAGAAAAAAATATGAGACTTTTCTTCACTAATCTTCTGGCTTGAGGCTTTCACATAAATATCTAGAGCTCTTCAAAAACTAGTTGCCTCCTGAATTCTTGTTGCATCGATCAAAGACATATCATCCACAAATTGGAGGTGGGAAGAAGGAGGAATGCCATGCCCCCACTTCCAACCTTGAATCAATCACTGCCTAACTTGAGACTTGAGAAATCTTCCCATACCTTCCGCCATCATAATGAATAGGTAAGGGGATAGAGGATCCCCTTGCCTAAGGCCTCTAGTCACACCAAATAAGTCAGTAGGTTCACCATTAATCAGGACCACAAAAGAAGGTGAAGTAATGCAACTCATTACCCAACTAACCCACTCTTTTCCAAAACTAAAGGCTTGTAGAACTTTTTGCAGAAAACTCCATCTGACCCTATCATAAGCTTTGCCCATGTCCACTTTATGAACATGGCTTTCTCCTTAGAGGCAGCCATGGAGTGCACAACTTTTTCCGCTATGATAACCCCATCCAAAAAATTTCTTCCTGTAACCAATCCCCCTTTCTCCTTAGAGATTAGGTTACTAAGCCATGGCTTTAACCGTTCAACTATCACTTTTGTAATTATTTTATACATCACATTGCACAAAGCAATAGGTCTAAATGATTTAAGGGAGTTGGCTCCTTCCTTCTTTGGGATGAGAGCAAGGAAAGTTGCATTCAAAGCCTTAAGCATCTGCTTATTGCTAAAAGATTCCTGCACCACTTCAAAGAGGTCCATCTTGACTATATCCCAAAACGCTTGAAAGAACTCTATAGGAAAACCATATGGTCCCAGGGCTTTACCCTTTTTCATTTCAAACACCACTGCTTCTATCTCAGATAGGGAAACGGGCTTAATGAGAGCCTCATTCATTTCAGGAGTGACAATGGAGGGAATGCAATCCAGAACCAAATCCTCCTCAACCCTAGCAAGATCTAAGTCTTCTGAAAATAAACTCCCAAAAAAACTAGTAGCCTCCAAAGCAATCTCCCTATGAGAGGAAACCAACGTCCCTTCAGCCGTCATGAGAGAATTGAGAACACTCCCATGCCTTCTATCCTTAATAGTGTTGTGGAAGAACTTAGTGTTTATGTCCCCTTCCTGGAGCCAATCAATCCTAGCTTTTTGTTTCCAATAAATCTCCTCTCATAGCTCCCATTCCTCCAATTCTTTCAGCACCACAACTTCTTCTCTATATAGCCTGTCAGACAAACCCTACTCTCTAATTTGATGAGTAATATTGTCCACCCTCATCTGTGCTTCTCGCTTTGCTGCAAAGAGGTTGCCAAAGCACTCCATGTTCCACCTTTTCAACTTGAACTTAACATACTACAATTGCTTGACAAAGGAAAACATAGTTGTGCCATAAGTAGGCTTCCCTTCCCTCCACCAGGCAAACATATGATCCTAAAGAGAAGCATCTCTTAGCCACATAAGCTAAAACTTAAAAGAAGGATTCTTTGTCATTTGGAACTTAGAAGCAATCAAAAGAATTGGCCAGTGATCTAAACCTCTCTAGTCCAAAATCTCTGATCTGGTATTCCAACTATTTGCCATCCAGAAGCAGGATACCAGAAATCTATCTAACCTTTCCATTATTGCCTTTGCCCCACATCTTCTATTATTCCAAGTGAACAAACCATTGGAGGGTGTAATATCCACCACCCTCAAACTTTCAATGTTACTCCTCAAAAGGCCCACGGAAGGGTCGAGCCTGGGATTACCTCCCCGCTTCTCCTCCAAGCTTAAAAATGCATTAAAATCTCCTGCCAGAATCCAGGGGAACAAAGGAGCAAGAGAGCAAACATATCCTATATGTGACCAAAGCAAATATTTTCCCACAAAATAAATTGGAGCATAAACATTAGTGAAAAGAAGAATCTCACTAGTTTCGCAACACGTGGCCACCGAGGAAATAGAAGACCTACTAGAAATCCACCAAAGTGGGACCAACTTGCGAGGATCCCATAAAAGAACCAAGCCCCCAAAACATCCTTGAGTGCCAATGCATTGGCAAAGACATCTAGGCCAAATCTTAGCAGCTATGTAGAACATCCTATCAATAGATAACTTAGTTTCCTGAATAAAAACCACCATAGGTGAATGAGAATTAATCAAATCCCAAATAGCCTTTTGTCTAGGGATGTTATTCAACCCCCTTACATTCCATGAAAGAACAATCATTTATGAGATAGAGGGAAATGGGAATCAATGGTCTTCACAAAACCAAACTCCACTAAAGTCTCTCCCACTAACTTCACCTTTTCCTGGTCTTTCTTCCTCCCCACCTTAAGAGGCTTCTCCGAAGCATCTTTTTTATTGGTCTTTTGATGAATGCCTAAAACAGAAGGGGAACCCCTTCCTTTGCTCGCCTCTTGCTGATCTTTCCTAGCGCTAGACTTGAAACGGGAAGGAGCAGAAGTCTCCTGCAATTCCTTGTCTCCACTGGCTCCCAAGTCCTCCATAGGCCCCATAGAAGTATCTGTGTCCATCTGAACCCCAAGCACTCCCTCCTATGGACTAGCCTAAATGATGTTCTCATCCCCACCTATTTCCCCTACCTCCAAAAGATCTTGGCCAACAGGCATATTAGCAATGGTTCCATCAAACTAGTCCAGGTCATCTACCTATTGAAAACCTCATCTGTTTGTCTATCCTTAAAGGTCCTCTTTTGACCCCGACCCTTATTATGGCCTCTTATAGGAATGAAGCCCTCCTTGTCCTTCCTCATGGGGGATTTCCCTTTATCTTGGTTAGGAGGAGCACTAGCTGACCCCACTTTTGAATGCTCTGCAGGCTTTGATTTGGGACACATCCTCTACAAATGTCCATATTCATGAAAAAATTGACAACAAAATGGTAACGTTTCATAATCAAGCTGTTGAATCCATAAACTTGATCCCAACCGAATTTCTATAGAATCAGGCAAGGGCTTATTCAAGTCAATTTCTACACATACCCCAGCATAGTTAATTACCTTCTTCTCCATATTCTATCTTGAAGGACCAATTGGTTTTCCAAGATGGCTTATAACTCAGCTGAAAATGTCCTCTCTCCAGAATTCCAAAGGAAGCCATGGTAATCGTACCCAAACCGAAACTTGTGAAGGAAGTTCATCTGTAGGATTGAACCCCACATGCCAAGGCTTAATGAAAAGACCCACTTGATTGTAGAAATAAGGTCCTCCTTCGAATACTTTATTCTTGTCTGACATGCAAGAGAAGACTACTTGAAAATAGTCATTGGCTGCCATCATTACATCCATATCCCCCTCTGGAGACCAAGTTCGCCGAGCCCACGATTCCAGAAAAGGCAAAGACACCTGGATCCCTAGAAACTTACAGATCAAAGCATATTTTGATAGATAGTTGATATCATCCACAACAACTTCAGGCTGGATCTCAATGATTGGCCTATTATCACTCTTAGCAAGACACCCATTCACCCTTGAAGGCCAAAAACCTCCAGACACATATGAAGGCTCTCCCATTCCTAATCCCATCTCACCATAAATCAGATTCTCATGTAAAATTACTAATGGACTACTTCCCGCCACCGAATCCTTAAAGGAAAAACCTGTCCCGCCCGAAGAAACCCCTCTTGGATCCATACAAGGTCCCACACAGAAAACCCTGAAGGGGAAACCACAACCAAACAACACCAAAGAAGAACAAAAGCAAAGAAAAAAAAGAACTCCCCACGCCCCAGCTTGGAACACAACACCTCGATCTAGTCACCCACAGACACCCCCAAACAACCACACACCAGCCCCTAAATGCAAAACAAAACCACCTGCACCGAGAATGGTGCCATCAGAGTTAGCACCACAAGATTCAACAACATGCAAAGAGAGGACGCAACCAACAAACAATGACCAGCTACAGGCCGCGCGCCCAAATTCTCCAAAGAAGATCACACCCCCTAAAAATGCAAAGAAAGACCCCCCCCAGGCAGAAGAAAATGCAGAGAAATCAAATTTGCAGATAAAAAGAACATGCATGCATCCTCCTTAGCATGCAGCTCGGGTCGGGATGGCCTCAAGCGCCTACGCCAAAGCTCGTGCATTCGCCATCACTTCGTTCCTTGTTTTTCAAACTTTACCATATCTAATTTCTAATGTAATGCCTTAATTATTGACATGTAACTAGATTATAGACATGCAATCTTCATTATTGACATGCAACTAGATTATTGACATGCAATCTTGATTATAGTCATGCAACTTAATTTAAAGTTAGTTATATATATGATAACAAACTTTTTTACATAATTAATTATTTTTATATATAATAATATATTTTTTATATTATTATTAATATATATATATAATTAAGCAATTTATTTTTAGAACTATATATATTTTATTAACAAGTTTTTATATACCTATTTATTTATATATAGATCCAGGTAAGTAGATGAATAGTTGATTTGAAGCTATCACTTCTCCATTGAGACCTTTGTTGCACATACAACATTTGCTAAATCACCTACCAATTGACCTCATGTATTGGACAAATGTATGCAAAAATAGACCAAAAATTTCTCTAATTGACCCTTCATACCTCTTCGGTGTACCCATTGCACAACAAGGTGTGATTGTTAGTTATATTTATAGCTAAAAATTAAAATGTTTTTTATACTATAGATATATAAATAAAATAATTAATATAATATATTAGGACTAAATATATATATTAAAAATAATATATATGAATTAATATTTTAATAAGAAAATTAATAATTTAATATAGATAGTTGTTGCTTTGAACCTAATATTACATAATATTTAGAAATTATAAGATTATATATAATAAAAATGATTAATTATAAATATAAATATAAATAATTCAATAATATATAAATATTAATATTTGCATTATTAGTATTGTCATTGACAAGTATAACTAGTTATTATCAATTGCATATATAAACTAATTTTTTTTTATGTAAAACAAATATTTATCTCTTACAAAGCTTATATACAAGTTTTTAAACATATAATATAAAATATACGATACCAATAATTTGATTGACTAATATCTCTCAACTCTTATTTTGATTGGTTAGTAACAATTACTACTTTTTTTAAATAAAGGGGTAAAAACTTTATTGAAACTTAGTAAACAACATTACAAAGGAAGCAAGAGACCAAGGTTTCTAGGAAAATCCAAAGCCACATAACAGAAAAAAATAGTCAACACCATCAACCATCACCATTTCCCTCCCTATCCTCAGCAAGAATTCTCTCAAGATCAAGACGAAGCACCTGAGGAATCAACTCCCACTCCTCAATTCTCCATCCCTCAGCACACTTTGAAGCCCATTTCGCCAAGCAATCAACAACCCTATTCCACTCTATTGGAATATGAACGAAAGTTACCATCTCCATTAGTGAACTAACCTGCAAAATCTGTTGCACCACCCCAGCCAACTGCCAACTGACATCTGCCACTTTTTGCTTAATAAGTAAATTGATCAAGACCTGGGAATAGAATTCACAAATAATCCTTCTCCATCCCAAATCATGAGCCCTCTCAAAGGCACAAAGAATTGCCAACCCTTCCATAAGGTTGATGGTTTGAGCCCCATCATAGATCGAAAAGAGGAAAACCACTAAACTCGAAGAATCCCTACCAATCCCCCCAATACTAGCCAGTCCCGGATTTCCCTTGGAGGATCCATCAGTATTAATCTTTAGAACCCCAGTCGGGGGAAGCTGCCACTTTCCAGACCTGTGAACTCTCTACTTCATACGCCTCCTATGTTTTACACACGCCGAAGCCAAGGACAACCCTTGAATCCCCAATCTCTCCACCACCTCAGCATCCCTTTTCTCCAAAGGGAAATCCATCTCACACTTAGCTTCCACCATCTCCTGAACCATGCCCAATATTCTTTGCCAAATTTGTTGCACAAGCTTCTTCTCACCATGAAATATCCACTATTCTGTTCCAACCAAATTTGCCACATCATGAAGATAGGCCCCACTAACCACACCTCCTGCAAAAAAGAAGCCATAGAAGGAGGCCTACCCAGCCCCTGCCAGAACTCAATCAAGGAGGAAGCATGAACACAGGGAATTTTCCAAACACCCCACCAAAAGTGCCAAAGCTGGAGGGAGAAAGGGCATCGAAAAAAAATGAGTAGAGTCCTCCTCGTTAGCCCCACACAAAACACAGACGGAAGGACCCTGAAAGCCTCTCTTCTGAATATTATCCCAGGTCAAGCACTTATTCCAAGCCAACATCCAAACAAAACAATTACATTTTGGCAAGGAAGACTTGTTCCAGATCTTCTTCCACCACTAAATTTCTTCCCCATCCACCCTATGGGATAGTAACGCCCAATATCCGGATGCAACAGTATATTCCCCTTTAGGATTGGGAGACTAGGAAAGCACATCACCATCTTGAAGAGAACTACAACGCCTACTGGAAAGGATACTTTGTAGCTCAACACACTCTTTCGGCATACCAACATCTGGCCACTCATTAGGAGACTTCCATCCGGCCACCTCTAGCTGACCACATGAGGATAAGGACTTAAAATCACTCACCCGTGACCAACCAACCTCAAGAAGTCTCTGGTAGAGGTTCAACAAGTGGAGAAATTGAGAAATGATGGGGGGAGATCCATCCCAAGAGTTGGACCAGAACTGAACCTCAGACCCCTTCTTGCAAATCCAAAATAATCCTTCCTTAATAAGTGTGATCCCTTTCTTTAGAGTGCTCCATATTACCGAGCCCCTCCCAACAAGGGGGTAATGAGGTATTTCAGGTTGAGGGATCCCCGGAAAATACTTTTGAGACAAGATCCTGGCCCAGCTCTTATTGTGCTCCTTACACCATCGCCAATACAATTTTGCAGCCAGAGCCACACTAGTCAAAACCATCTGCCGCAAACCCAAGCCACCATACTGCTTCGGGCTACAAACAACCTCCCATCTAACCAAACTCCATTTGGAAGACTCCAAGCAACCAACCCATAAAAACTGTTGTGTCACTGAATCTAAGTCCTTAACAAAACCCAAAGGGGCGACCTGGAGCATGCATCTATAAATGGGCAAAGCTTGGATCACTGATTTGATTAGCTGAACACGACCAACAAAGGATAACCACCAATGAGTCCAGTGATTAACCTTCACCCAAATTTTATCTAAAATACTTTGCCATGACTCCCTAGGCATTCTTCCCACTGAGATAGGGATACCAAGATAGGTCAAAGGAAGAATCCTGATATGAAACCTCAAAGTTTGAGCAATCCTTTGTTGAATGGGGCCCGAGTGTTGAAGAAGAAAATAGAAGACTTATCCTCATTGATCTGTTGACCCGAGGCATCCAGGTAAACATCCAACACCCTACAAAAATTATAAGCCTCCCGCATTGTAGCCATACCCATCAGAGCAGTATCATCCACAAACTGTAGGTGAGACTGCGATGGTAAATTACCTCCCCACCTCCAACCCTGAATGATACCAAACTCCACATTCCATCTAATCAATTTCCCAAAACCTTTTGCAAGGAGAATAAACAAGTATGGAGAAAGAGGATCCCCCTGGCGAAGCCCCCTTGAAGCACCAAATAGCTCAGAATGATTCCCATTAATAAGCACAGAGAAGGAGACCGATGTAACACAACTCATAACCCATTGAATCCACTCCTCCACAAATCCAAAAGCACCAAGAACCTACCAAAGGAAGGACCATCGAACTCTGTCATAGGCCTTTTCCATAGATAAACATTGCCTTTTCCTTAGAGCTGGCCATACTTTTGTTGCTTCAGAATCTCCTACTCCCTTTGTCAGAAATTCTTAGAGTAATTAACAGACATTGCAAAGCCTTAACCTATCCGCTCCCTCACACTTGGGAATAAGAGCAAGAAAAGTTTTAAGGCCCTTAGCATCTGCTTGTTCCTTTGAGATTCTTGAACAACCGCCAGAAGGTCAATTTTGATTATATCCCAAAACTCTTGGAAAAACTCAATCGGGAAGCCATCAGGACCAAGCGCCTTCCCCTTCTGCATTTGGAATACAATCCCTTCAAGCTCTTCAAGTGTGATATCACTCATAAGATGTTGGTTCAAATCCCTAGACACAAGATGAGGAATACAAGAAAAAACCCGGGCCTCCTCAGGAGACCCCCCTTGCGAGTCCTCCCTAAAGAGAGAAGCAAAATATTGTCTTACCTCATTTGAAATTTCAGGGAAGGAAGAAAGATGCTCCCCCTATCATTCACAAGACTAGAAATATAATTCCCATGTCTCCTGGCTTTCACCGAATTGAAGAAAA
This sequence comes from Sequoia sempervirens, assembly GCA_007258455.2. NCBI lineage: Eukaryota > Viridiplantae > Streptophyta > Pinopsida > Cupressales > Cupressaceae > Sequoia > Sequoia sempervirens. The sequence continues at coordinate 1,009,627,460 of VDFB02281492.1, read as the reverse complement.
AAGCAGTATTTTTATCCCCTTCTTGTAGCCACTCTATATGAGCCTTCTGTTTCCAATACATTTCCTCCCTCAGCTCCCATTCCTCTAGAGTTCTCACAGCTTGTGCCTCAGCCTGAAGAAGCTCAGGCGTCACCCCATCCTCCCTTAACCTCCTTGTGATACTATCCAACTCTGCCTGAGCCAACACCTTTGCATGGAAGACGTTCCCAAAACATTGAGAGTTCCAGTGCTTAAGTTGAAATTTAACATATTGAAGTAGCTTGGAAAAAGTATACATTGTCGTACCATAAGCAGGTCTGCCATTCCTCCACCATTCTGCCACATAATCCATTAGAGAAGGGTCACACAACCACATGAGTTGGAACCTAAAAGAAGGCGTACGTGACACATGAGTTGAATCAATGGCAAGCTTGATAGGCCAGTGATCAGAACCTCTCCAATCCAAGATCTCATAGTAGGTATACCACATCTCACCAACCCAATAACAAGATACCAGGAAGCGATCCAATCTTTCTATAATGCAATAATCCCCAACTCGATGATTGTTCCATGTAAACTGACCATTGCTAGGTTTGATATCAACAAGATTTAAAGAATTGGTGCTATCACGAAGCAATAATGCAGAGGCCTCCAACCTTCCAGTACCACCCCGCTTCTCAGCCATCTCACAAATAGCATTGAAATCTCTGGCCATAATCCATGGATGGAAAGGAGCCATACTATAGACAAACCTGATATGGGACCACAGAGCTTGCTTACCCCAAAAATCAGTAGGAGAATAAATATTAGAGAAGAGAATAACCTCCCCCGTCTCAAAACTAGTAGCAATCATAGACATAGTGGATTTAGAAGACACCCACCAGAGAGGTCATATTTTTCGTGGATTCCATAAACATGCCACACCCCCAGAAGATCCATGAGCACCAATACATTGACAATCCCCACTCCTCCACAGCCTAGGTGCCAAGCCAAGCATACTCTCAATAGATAACTTTGTCTCCTATAGAAAAAATACATCAGGACCTTGTTTTCGAACTAAATCATGAACCACTTTTTGTCAAGGGCCGCTGTTCAAGCCCCTTACATTCCATGAAAGAACAATCATTTCAAGGGGCTCGAAAAATGAGAATCCAGAGTCTTTATCGACCCTGACTCCACCAAGTTCTTGCCTGTCAATTTGATCTTTTCCACATCTTTCTTTCTACCAGGTTTAGCAAATTTCTCTGCCCCACCTTTCTTAATATCCTTTTGCAGGATGCCTAATTTTGGAGGCTTGGACTTCTTAGCTGAATCCAAACCCACATTTCGCCTAGGAAGAGAAGAATCCTCACCCACTGATGGAACAATGGCCAGAGAAATCAGAACCTCTGAAACCTCTGGCAGCTGAGCAATATCCATGTGCATACCATAATCACCTTGTGGTTCCATAGAAGAATCCAGAACAAGGTCCTCCTGAGCAAACCCCTCAGACCCTTGCTCCAAGTTTAACAAACCTGGGTTCACTTCCTGTTGACTAAGATCGTCCAAAGCCTCAAATTTGTTAAAATTACCCTCTTCTTTCCTTTCCTTGAAAGGTCTCTTTTGCCCCCTATTCCTATTTTAGGCATTGACCGAAACAAAACCATTAGTACCAGCCTCCACATTAGGATGAATGCCCTTCCCCTTATCTGCCCCAGGAAGGTTGCGAGAAGGCTGTGAGGGCTGGGGCTCCACAGGCTTATATCTTGGACATTTCCTTAGCAGATGGCCATATTCATGACATAGCCGACAGCGGAAAGGAAGGGTCTCGTAGTCCAACTGCTGCACCCAAGAATAAGAACCCGCACACATATCTATTGCATTAGGTAGAGGCCTACTTAGGTCAATTTCAACACAAATGTGTGCAAAAGTCATTACCTTTTTACCCAAGGTCTGTGATGAAGTTCCAACTGGTTTTCCAAGTAGCGAGGCCAACAAGTGCAACACATCCTCCCGACAACATTCCATTGGGAGCCGAGGTAAATGAACCCACATTGGGACGCAATTTGGAAGCTCCTCAGTAGGGTTAAATCCTGCATGCCATGGCTTGATAAACAACCCCACCTTATTATGAAAATAAGGTCCTCCCTCAAATACCCTGTTGCGATTAGTAATGCAGTTAAAAGTAACCATGAAGTTATTGTTAGCCAACATCATTATCTCCATTTCTCCCTATGGCTCCCAAGTTCTCTGAGCCTAAAGTTCCAAAAACTATAACGAAACCCTCATCCCCAAAAATTTGCAATATAAGAAATGATGCGAATAATATTCAATATCTTCAGCAATCATCTTAGACGAAACTACAAATTTTGGTCTCTCCCTGCAACGCTCTAGATAACCGTTAATCTTTGTGATCCGTGAACCAGTGGACTGCCCCGCACCATCGATCCCAGAATCTGATAAAATAAATTGTTATTATATGTCGACATCCCTTGCTTTGGGGACTTCGAGCCAATTGTTGCTCGAAAGTTCAAATTAGGAGTAACCCTTGAAGCCTCACCCTTAGATAAGTCCATCGAGCTCTAGGCAGATAAAAAAACCCCCAAAAGGAAATGAGGGGTCGAATCCCACTCCACTTCCTCCTCCCGATCTCTGCAAAAACCAACCATGCCAACCCTCCCACACCCGCACCAGACAGGGAGAACGAACAACAACTCCAAAAGGAACCAACTACGGGATCCTTCCCGCCTCCACACACAAGGAAGACTGCTCCAAACACACACATATCCAAGACCCAAAGCGCATCCAAACGCCCAGACGCGCGGAATCCCAACCCTGAGCACACCAAAAAACTCAAGAAATTGTAACTCGTGCCAACTGACCACCCCAAACAATAATCACACCATAGAGAAGAGAAGACCACCCTTGGAAACACCAAAAGCCCCCGACCCAGACTGCGCAGGAACAGAGAGAAATGATCACAAGCTAGGGCGCAGGTGCCCTAGCTCGGCCCTCGCAGGAGCATACGCGAGCCATTTTCTTACTACTTTTAGTAGAATGTTTAAATTTGAATTTTAGTAGGATTTTATTTTCTTTGATTGTTTTCATTACTATAATATCAAAAAAAAATTATAATCATTTAAGAGGAGAGGACTAAAATTATATATGTTATTTGTTCCTACATCTTTTCTTTTCAATATATCATAACAAAATTACTATTTTAATAATTGCTTAAAATAAGACAAAATAAAAATAAAAAGGGGACCACTCAAACCACTAACTTCTATTAATTTATTGATTGATGGGATTGAGTGTTGCCTTCAATTTGATTAGATCAAAGGTTTGAAGATTCCCAACTTTTAATTATCTCCAAAAGTGTTTTATATTTATATGTGTAGGTCAATTTTATATGTATAAATTTTTTTAATCAACTATCTAAGACAATTAATAAACAATAATTATATTAAATTAATATTGTAATGATTGGATATTTAATTTTTTTAGTTAGGTATATTTAAGATCTCTTACTAATTTAATTAACATATAATAAAAAGGTGAAACTATTGACAAAATAAATTCTATTACAAAACTAATTTTATTGTTAACCACTACATAACACTTACTAAAAAAATAATAAATTTTTAAAAATATGAATGCATGTTAATTTTTTTCTTTTAGACTAGAGAAATTGTCTATGAGGAGACTAGATCTCGTGACCTCAAGAAAATGCTTTAGCCAATCAAGCTAGATCCACCACAGTAAATGCATGTTAATTGAAAAAAATACTTTTCTAAAATAAAATAATTTTGTAATTAAATAATATTTTTAAATGTAAAACAATCTTTTCACATATTCTAAATTGGAAAGACACTAAATTATAATTATTATTTTTATTTAAAATCTTTACTAAAAATATATTTAAAAAATAAAATTAATAATATTAATAATTTTTGGGTGGTAAACGGAGAGTCCATAAATACAAGGAACGCGCGAACATAGGATGCCAACTACTTGGTGGGTCCTACCGCGTCCCATTTGGAAAAAGCTAAAGATCTCCGATTCTCTGCGTTTATTAAAAATTCAACAAGTGTTACTGGACTGTTGTAAGACAATTTAATTCTTCTTTCGTGTATATACTGCACCTGCTCTCTCCATTTCTATACTTTTGGAAATCATAAAAGAGAATTTACAGTAGTCCTGCATTTGTACCCAATTCAATCTTGTGGCATATCTGTTTGTTTTCTGTTCCCACAAATTCTTTTGTTCCAATTCATTCATAACAGATATCGCTGACAAAGGGCCCTGCAAATTACTTCCACAAACCAATACAATAATTCTCTCATGGAACACAGCAGCTGGAGTCTCTCCTCTCATGCCAGAGACAAGATGGTTATGAAGATGTAATTGTTTAACTCTCATCTTTCTTTTCTCCTTGCCTTCTTTTGGCTGCATGTTGTTTTAGAAACTAGTTCTATTTACAATGTTTTTCTTTTCTTTTCTGGTGAAGACGTTTTTCTGTGTTTCAGAACTTCAGTCGCAATCATAGGGCATGCATGGTTTCTCTATGTTCAACCCACAAAATCAAATTATTCATTACCGTATCTAACTCTTAAGGAATTTAGTCAAAACTTCACGATTACCTTCGAATTTTGTTTTGAAAAATTAGGTCTTTGCCCAGAATTATTCAAAATGGTGTTTATAATGATATGGGTGTCCGCAGAATTCACAAAATGGAAGGGCTGCTTGTTGTTGAACATTCACCAACAGACTCGTTACTCCTAAACTGTCATGAACAGAATTTTTTAACTCCTCCTTTTCATATTAGTTATCTCTAAATTTATCCAGTTAGCGAGAAGTTTAAAATCTGTTATTGTTTGTAAGATTAAAATACAGGACAAGTTGGCGAGGAACAAAATTACTGTAAGAATAGAGATAGTCCTAACTATGGAAGATTTAATTAAGGAACTAGTTTATTGAAATCAGGGTTGAATTCCCATGTGTGAATTTGTGAGCAGACAGCAATTGGAAATTCCGTGTTCTACTAGGATGAGTCTCTACTATTTATCCCTTGTCCTCGTTTCCCTGCCCCCGTCTCCATGCTGTTGTTCTATATATATTGTTCTTAGGATTCTGGGGGTATTCTTAGGCTTACCGTTTTCATGGGGCTTCGGTGGATGGAATATAGGTAATTTGCTCCGAGTATTTTAGGATTTCTTTAAGATTTATTCTTTGTAGGGGTTTGATTATTTTAATTAGTCGTTGCTCTGCTTTATTGCCAGTTCTTTTTGGCCACATTGGTAAATTCTTACATCTGTATTGGTTGAAGTTCATCCACCTCAGCATAGAGCATTTTTGAGTGTTGAGCCAGTGCAGTGTAATTCATTTTAGTTTTAATAGAAGATAGATACAGTACCGAGGGTTAAAATTTGGAGTATATTCTGTTTAACTTAACATATTTAGCAATATATGATTGTAGATCAGCATTACACAGATCTGCTGTTCTGTTTGGAGTTTTTCGTTTTAATCTACCATGCTGTTAGGTTAATTTTCTGAGTGCAGAATCTGTCTGAAAATTTAACAAGCACGGAAAATCTGAGTGCATGCTTCCTAGATGAAGGTGTAACTGGTGAGTGGAAGATGTATAATGGTTAAAACCTAGGGGAAATTTAAAACCCTAGGTGGTGTATGCAAGTGTAGTGGAGAGGACAAGAGAGATGATGATTGTCGCTGGAATACTTGGAGGAAGGACAATGAAGATTGAATGGATTGATATGCAGAAAGGAATGAGAAGGAAAATGGATCTCAACAACTTGGCCTTTGGGAAGCAGTGGAAGACATTTTTTGGACAACAGAAAGGGAGCAATAGGCAAATAGTGATGGGAAGGGTGAGACAAATGAAATGATGCTCATTGAGAGTATTTTTGGCAATAGAGCATGTGGAAGATGGCCAAGATGAATATTGAAACAAAGTTGCAGCAATGGATTCCAAGAGTAGAACATAATCTCTGCAAATAGAGAGAGAGACCATGAGAGCTAGGGTAAACTTATAAGATGTATAGGGCCAAAGGTCCATTAGAAAATGTAGGACATCATTAGGTTTAGGGTTTTGAGCATTTGTGAACTTCAAAATTTAGATTGGAGACTATTGTCAAGGTGCAAAAATGTTATTGACAATAGCTTCCATGTGCAAAAGTATCTTTAAAGAATCAAGAGTTTAGATTTCTGAGGTAGGTTTATGACAATCAGGATAGCCTAAAAATGCTTGCAAATCATACTAGTGACAGGTTTAGGCTGTGAAATGGGGCAAATGAGTCCTGTGCATGTATGCAAGAATGTACACCAAAGTGAGTTAAAAAACGTAAGGTGAAGATTGTAAAGTAAATAAAGTAGGCAATTGCCAACCATACAATCATAGAACCTGTGCCCACCAAACCAAACAGAAGCAAGTGTAGGGAGAAGTACCAGCCAAGCAAATGAAAAGAGCACACATAGAAGGATAGCCCTTGCCATGCCTTAAGATTTGGCTTGTCAAGAAGACTGCACATGTAAGGATGTAGAGGATGCATCCCTCACATGCCAAAAATAACTTGGCCTCTTGGACAACAAAAATAAATGATGAACAAAGATGGCTGTACTAACCATAATTTGGCTTATGCCATATTGTTTATTAGAAATACATTTCTTTCAATAGTTTAATAAAATATAAGCATTATGTGGGCCCTCAAAAATAGAATGAAAAACCAGCTAATAAAGCCCGAAGTCAATTTTAGGGTGGTGAGTTGAGATTCAGAAGATCATCCAAATTCCATACCATCCCAAGTCTCTTGCCTCTCACTAACCAGAGCTGAGAACAGGGGTTGATCAACTCCAACACTGGCTAAAAGATAGCAACCTTATTGTATTCACCAAATAGTGAATAAAAAAATATCTTCAAAGGACTTGCAGGTCATCGTAGCATTATACTTAATGGCAATGGCATGAAAACTGAAAGTGTAAATGGAATTCATTTACATGGTTTAAAATGGGAAAAACACAGCAAATTGAAAAACACTAAAGTATTCATAAAACATGGACAAAAAATTGCAATTGTTATTTCATGCCAAATAGAGTGATTCAAAAGAGAATCAAAATCCAAACTTCAATTATAAGAAATAAATGATTACTAGTTACCCTCCAATTCTCCTTATTGGTTTTTTAGTCGTAGAGTACATATTGTCATATACAAAAAATTGAATAGTACAAATAGTCTCTAAGGCAGCCATGACTACAGATGTGAGACAGAAGTCAATACACCTGTGTCTACAACCTTTTGCTGCAGATGAGCACAATCACGATCATCCATAACCTCATTAAAGATATCCAAATCCTCTTAACTAAATGAAGACTTCTCCTAATTGGCTGTGATCGGTTCTAAATTGTAATCAGGTTTAAGTTCAGAAAAATATATGTCAAAAAACCCTACCTCTGTGATGCTGCTACTAAAAAAAACATGAAATGAGGTTTTTAAGGAGCAATGCTGAATGTGTGCTTCCGTGCCCTAGTTTGATTATCACAAATGTCTGGTTTGGTGTTTATGTTTTCTTGGGAAAATCTGAAGAATTATTTAACCGCTGTCTGAACCTGAAAAAATGACAAAACTACTGCCATTTTGAAAAACCCAGTATTTTTTCAATAAAACATGTTTTAACTCGTATCTTTTCATATCTCTGGTTTTTGCTGGTTTGACCCTGTTTGACTCCATTTGACCTAGTTTTGACTGTCATTGACTGGTTTATTGATTCAACCAGACATTCCAGTTTTGACTGGCATGAGAAAGTTAGTGGGTGTTGGATAGCCACAGTGCCTAGTTTTGCTTCTATGTTGCAAACGGCAAAGCCTCATCCAACAAACTTCTATTTTTCCAACTTGGACACTCCATTTCGCTCAAACCCTAGAATAACTATTGAGGAATGACTATAGGCTTTTTGCAGCCTAAGTCTGAGGCCAGCAAGAGGCCTTTGATCACTGCCACCCATTCCACTTCATTATTAGATTTAGTTCCTAGAAAATAGAAACCACCTTTCAAGAAAAAAGCATTTTAATCACAAATACCTTTTTCCTCTCCATTTGATCCATAATACCTCTAGAGGAACCATCAAAATTGAATGGACAAAAGCCCTGCAGGAATTTCATCCATTGTGAATCTTTATCTAACTGTCATGTCCCCAAGGGGGTTGACCCCACAGTGCAATGGTTGAGTTGCAAGGGCAGCAGTTGGGCTGTCTAAGGTTCGAATCCCATGGTGGATTGTGGGAATGCTGCAGGGAGAAGGCAGCGGCCAGAGGTCAACAAAGGCAGCAGCAACAGTGGTTCTCACCTCAGCTCGCACCGGTGGAGCGAAAGCTTAAAGTCGGCAGTTACGACACCATCGGGATCGCTTGAGTAGTGGTGGGTAGCAATGGTGGGTATGGAGAAATCGGGGATGAGGTCCCCCGTATGTGGCCTCACTAGTTCATAGCTCTAGTCAAAAGTGATGGGTGTTGCCCCTTAGCGGTGATTTACGGATCAAAAAAAAAAAAAAACTGTCATGTCCCCAAATTTTAAAGGGGTCCTAAATACCGCTGAGCTTAAAGTTGGCAGTTACGACACCATCGGGATCGATTGAGCAGTGGTGGGTAGCAATGGTGGGTATGGAGAAATCGGGGATGAGGTCCCCCGTATGTGGCCTCACTAGTTCATAGCTCCAGTCAAAAGCGACGGGTGTTGCCCCTTAGCAGTGATTTACGGATCAAAAAAAAAAAAAACTGTCATGTCCCCAAATTTTAAAGGGGTCCTAAATACCGCTGAGCTTAAAGTTGGCAATTACGATACCATCGGGATCGCTTGAGCAATGGTGGGTATGGAGAAATCGGGGATGAGGTCCCCCGTATGTGGCCTCACTAGTTCATAGCTCCAGTCAAAAGCGATGGGTGTTGCCCCTTAGCAGTGATTTACGGATCAAAAAAAAAAAAACTGTCATGTCCCCAAATTTTATAGGGGTCCTAAATACTGCTGAGCGGGAATACTGTTTTTTTAACACTATTATGAATTTTAAATAATATTAAAATAAGAATAAAATAATATTTAATATTAAAATAAATTTAAATTATTACTAAATAACATTTAAATTTATATTTGCCCTATTTGTGGCCGACCTTCTTGGGGAGGCAATATTACCTTGTTTGGCTGACCTCACTTGAGGAAGGCAAAAATACTCATATATATGTTGGTTCATTTGTCTTTGAATATCATCACGGAATTGGGCATTTTGCTATGGTGAACTGAGAAGGGACGAAACCCCCTGCAGTTCACATCAAGTTGAGAATGAAACCTCTCTTCCTGCATTTCGTGTTTAACTCTTCATTTTTGCATACTCTCTGGTTGACTATGGGTGTTTCAGATCCTTCGGCAGAGATTGGCGAAAGAGGCAATTAGTCACTTTGGCTGAGCTCAGGCTCTGGCCAAAGACCATCTTCAGGCTCACTTAACATCAGCAGAGGTTCTGGAAGTAGTGCTACCATCAACAAGGGATCACAATTACATATTTGGAGCAACCATTGTGGAGGAAGACTCTAGTCGTCACTCATCTCAGACAGGACCTTGATCGCACCCATATCTTGACGAATTCTGGAGTATACTATTGGGCGCGATATTCGGATTTAGTACTCCATCTCTGGCGAGAGTGCTTGCTACAGGAGAACGAAATAACCCTGCTCATCGCATGAAGCCTCTAGTGTGATTGATAACGATCAGATCTGAAGCAAACTTGTTATTCATATAGTACTGTTGGAGGCGTGTAGTACCTTGGCCTCAATTCTTTGTAAGGGTTATTTGATCAGGTCTTTGTTATCAGGCTAAATTGGAATGCTATAATTGTATGTGCTGGAGTTAGAATAGTGAATCTTATGTTTGGCACAATAAAATCTGAGCACTGTTATTCTGGTTTCTCACAGTGTTGATCCTTAAGTGTGCGGAACCAGTTTTTCTATTTCTCTGTTTGAATCACTATATTCTGGGCATAAGAATTATCCGCATTTGTTCTTACTATGATTTGGTGTTATACTGAGGATGCCAGCCATTATCCTTACTTGCTGTGCGTATGAGTTACTGTACATCTAACGAATTGTGTTGCTATGTATCTTCTGGTATTATCTGTTATTGGTTATTGGCGTGATATTCAGGTTATGCGATTATCAGAGATTCTGTTATGTGTTTGATCTCATTACAATGATTTGGTGCCTGAGTGGTATGTTCTATGATTAATTTTGAGCAAGTGTGTTAAGTGTCTTTCAGTTACTAGGTTGTTCTCTCATTTCTAGGCAAGCACATTACACTAACTACTTGCTTATCACCCCATTAACGGGGGGAGTGTAGAGGAATATTAGTGCCTTCTACATATTATAATGACATAAGACATTGAATTTTTGAAATGATTCATGTGGGTTTGGATATAATTTTCCTTTATTAAATAGTAAGGGATCTATAGGAGCCCTCACCCCAAAACAGAAGTAGTTATACATTAATGGAATAACAAAGCATGATAACAAAAAGATAAGTTAACAGTTCAGGTTCAAGGGTTCAGTTTGCGGGTTCATGCAAATTTTTTTTGGAGTTGGGTTTGTTGATACAAAAGCATATAAAAATCATAAATATTTACATATTTGCAGCAGTAATTAAGCTCAAATACACCACCATATTAATAGTCAAATGACATAGCAAAATACACCACCAATTTCATAGTCAAATATTAGTGAAACTCGAATGTCATGACAGAGATTAAAGTTCTAAAATAATAATGTCGAGTGTCGACAATCAACCATCATTGATCATTGATCAAATATCATATGGGTCATCAAAAATATCATCACCATCCATATTAGATGATGTATGTAGTGGTAAATTAGAAGAACTACAAAGAGTGCCACTAGCATTGGCACTGGCACTGGCACGGGCACTCTCATGCTCACTAGCTGGATCATAGTCATCGTCAACATCAAGTGTAGCAAAGTGGTTAGTGGAAGCATCCAAGTCAAGATGCTATGGCTTGATATCCCACTTCCTTGTGTCCCCTTCTTTGTGTGTAAGGAGCCACAAATTTGAATGCACATACACAAAGTCCTCTTCCTTTTTTGAATGTAGTCTGTTGCGCTTTATTGAGTGGATGAAGGAGTATGTCCTCCAACTCCTCTTATAGAGGAAGATGAACTAGCAACCTATTAAGACCAAATTAGATAGTTAAGAGTTACAAAATTTAACTAATTAAATTTAAAAATTAAAATGTAAATAAAATTATAAAACTTAAAGATAAAATATTTTGACTATAAAACTTACTTGGGATAAAATTTTGATTGCAAGAGGTTGTAGGTATGTGTATGCTTGGCCATTGAAGTACCACCAACTATGCACATCAACCATGTACTAGTCTCAAAGAGCATTAAGACCACAATCATTGGAGCATGCAAAACCCATGAACTCAGCCCTCATTGCACCACGTCGGTCACAATTAGTGAAGAGTCTGCAAAGTGTTGCCTTGTACCCTTGAGCCACTTCAACATTTCTATATGGGGCAACTCTTGTTGTCATAGAAAGGAGTTGAGCATTATAGTATTTGGGACTCAATGCAAAAGCAAGAAGATGCAATGAAGTGGTCATTTTGTTCCATCTCTCTACAATGATTTTGTGTAGTTCTTTGAAGAACTTTTCTCTGGGATCATGCTCTTTTGCATTGATGATGGCTTTCATCTTCTCAATCATTGAGTCTTCACCATCATATACTTCACTCAAACAAGGTCTATCCATGTCAGTATAACAGATGATGCTTAATATGGGCTTAGTGAAATTGAGGAGATACTCAACACAATCCCACCAAATGTCATCTAGGATCATTTGCTTAACCTTTTTTGCCCTTGTTGTGCTAGATTGCCTCCATATGGACCAATTAGGGCTGATGACCATGTTAGAGAGTGCCTCACGAACCTTCACAAGTCATCTCAACACAATTGTGTTGGAGGCAAAAGGGGTCTCAACAACTTGTTTGAAAATCAAAATAAAATAAAATTTAAATTTACAAAAATTAAAATAAAATTAAAAATATTACTAAAGTGAAACATGTTTATTATTTAACTTACCTTCAACGGCTTCAATTTTGAGAATGTTCTAAATATGCCTTGTGACATATGGTGGTTGGTGATGAACATTTGGACGTCTTCGGCCTCAACATACACTTGTTTGATCCAATCAATTTTGTTGCCAATTTTTTGTAGCATTAGGTTGAGTGAGTGGACAACACAAGGTGTCCAAAAAATGTGTGAATATCGCTCCTCAACCAATAACCCAACAACCCTACAATTTTTTGTATTGTTTGTGAAAAATTGCACAACATTTTGAGAGCCCTCTTCATTAATAGCTTGACAAAGAATTTTAGCAATAAATGCATCATCCTTAACTTCTTCACAATCCATTGCTCTCAAAAACATTGCCCCTGTAGGGGACACTGCAATAACATTGATCAATGGGCGATTTTTTGCATCTTTCCATCCTTCAGAAATGATAGTCACCCTTGTTTCGATCCACGAATCCCTTATGGGCTTCAAATAGTCCTCTACAAATTTCACCTCTTTATCTAATAAGGTGCTACACACCTCAAAACATGGGCCTTTATACCCTTTTGGAGCCTCATTAATAGATTTCACCATTTTTTGCCAATATGGTGAGCGAACAACATTGAATGCCAATCCATTTGCATAGATACATCTCGCTATGTCTTGATCGACAATCTTTGTAGCCTCATTTTGAAATGCCATTTCCAATGGGGGATTTGATCTCTTATGTGTAGAGGCCACAGGTTGCTCTTCAAGTATGGACATAAATGGATGGCGCTCTGTAGGTTGAAAATGAGAAGGTGGTGTATGGGGCTTCATCCCTCAAGATCCTTTCTTTAACAAAGGATGATTTGATCTACGACCTCTTGCTTGGTCTACTTTTTCTTGCTCTTCAATATATGCCAATACTTGCATTTCCGGAATGCCTTTACCATCTTCACCTGGACAAAATTTGAGGCCTAGTCTAGGGATCTTGCACAAATGGCCTTTCACTCGACTATATGAACTCGAATATCTAACTTTACAATGACCACAAATCCAAACATAACCTCTACCACCTGGAAGTTGTTGTACCATTTCAACATATTTCCAAAGGGGAGAGTTTGGGCCTATTTTGAAACGAGATTGGATCGTGGAGCTAGAAATGGTTGCCATTGTAATACCCAAGGCAACAAGTTCAATAAACAACACATTCAATTTATTCAAAGAATTGAAACTAATGAAATTTGAAAACAAAAAAAATTTAATATATAAATACAACTTATTAGTTAATAACTTAATTCATTTTAAAAAATTAAGCATGTTTTTTTTTTTAAAGCAAAAGGCTGGGGCCTATATATATTATATAATAATAAAGGATTACAATTAAGATGTTGCAGTTTCAGAGAACCGAAACTACATGCCAGCAGCTGACAGGCAGCTCTGAATATCACATTTACAAACCATATTAGCACTGCCTGATTATTTGGAAAAAAGTAAAACTGGTCAAGACCCCATGACTACAAAACAGGCTTGACCACAGTTATCAAGGAACTATTATGATTCAACTTATAACATCGCATAAAACAAATTTGATGACCAAATTTTTCTAGCAAATCATTCCTTCATCTGGCATACGTCTACTTCAAGACAAACCAAAAACTTCAAAACAAAACAAGAGAGTTCATTTGTATAAAATAAAATGTAGAAAGAAAAAACCCAAAACTTCAAAAGACCTACCTCTTTTGAAGAAATCTTCCTCTACGATCTTCTTGGCAACAAGCAAACACTTGCAAATGCTTAGGAATAGCACAACCAACTTCGAGCTTTCAATGATCAATCTTCAACACTATCTGTCCAATGGAAAGCAAGAAAATAAGTTCAGCAATGGAGGGGATTTTTTTTGTTTTTCATTTACAATATGATAAATGAGTTTGTTTTTTCCGATCATGTGTTTTATTACTCATAAATTAGGGTTGGGGAGCTTTATTTAATATTTTATGTAAAAAAAAAAGTTAAAAAAAAGCAAATTCCGCGCCTGGGCTTGTGATGGCCCAAAATTTGCCACGTGTTTGCCCGGGTTCGGTAGGGCTGGACCCACCCACAGGGGACTGTGCCCGGACCCGAACCCCAAACTTGAGTTGTTGGATCGGGACCTTGGGCCCCCTAGGGGCGGACCGGTAACATAGACAAGAAGGGCTATAACATCTCCAAACTAACAAAAGCCTAAAAAAGACCAATGGCTCAACCAAAAATATTGACTAATTGTCAAAACTAACAACATAACCCATTTTACTAACAATGAAATTGGGTAAATGCCACAATCTGTATGGTAATCTTTTGGAAAAGATTGGGTTTCTAAATCCACAACAAAAAGGGCATTATCAATGTATCATGAAAATATATCTTACTAGTAGATATGGTTGGGCTTGCCATTAAATGTGAGGAATATGGAGGGTACTAGAATACCCAGTGTTAATGACCTTAAAATTATAAAATGTGTAGTTTCTTGGCACCTGAGTTCCTGGATAGGGTACCAACTGCAAAATTATTAGGATACTAACTGAAACCCACTATAATTGCTATAAATCCCTGGACAGAAAGCTTGTGTATAGTAAGAAATATTGAAACTGAACTGTATAAACAAAAAATCAGAAGTTGTGAGTGTTTGTAGTAATCTTTTTTCTTATGTTATAAGAGTCACAAAAATGTTTTCTACTATGAACAATTTATTTACTTCGAGTTTTAAAAAAGATCAGAACTGCAGTGCTGTAAATATTGTTTCCAAGTACGAGAGTACCTAGTATTAATGACCTTAAAATTATAAAATGTGCAGTTTCTTGGCACCTAAGTTCCCAGACAGGGTACAAACTGCAAAATTAGTAAGATCCTAACTGAAACCCACTGTAATTGGTATAAATCACTGGACAGAAAGTTTGTGTATAATAAGAAATATTGAAACTGAACTGTAAAAACAAAAAAAAGCATAAGTTGTGAGTGCTTGTAACAATATTTTTTTCTTATGTCAAAAGAATCAGAAAAATGTTTTCTGCTATGAACAATTTATTTACTTGGAGATTTTATAAAGATCAGAATTGTAGTGCTGTAAATATTATTTCCAAGTACTAGAGTATGCAGTATCAATGACCTTAAAATTAAAAATTGTGTATTTTCTTGGCACTTGAGTTCCTGGATAGGGTACTGATTGCAAAATTATTAGGATCCTAACTGAAACCCACCATAATTGTTATAAATCCCTGGACAGAAAGCTTGTGTATAAAAGAAATATTGAAACTGAACTGTAAAAACAAAATGTCATAAATTGTGAGTGCTTGTAGTAATCTTTTTTTCTCTTATGTCAAAAGAATCACACAAATGTTTTCTGCTATGAACAATTTATTTACTTGGAGATTTTGAAAATATCAGAAGTGTAGTAGTATATATCATTTCCAAGCAACATATGTAAGAGAGAACTTTCATGAGCAGTTATCTATGAAAACACAGACCACAAAAGTCTCTAGATGCAGTATGGTTGCAGGCTGCAGCCCTGGCCAAGTCATTGTCTTCATAGACTTGTGCACATAAGCTATTTCCCAAGAACATATCCTACTCTAACATTTGATAGCTTAGTATTTATTTATATTTAATAGCTTCTATTTAGGTCTTTTGTGGCTTTTCCCTATGATCCTACTCAAACTCCTAAGATTTTATTTATATTTAATAGGTTTTGCTTTAGCAATTTTTTCCTTCAGAATTTCTTACAATAAACATATCTGAACGAGAAGAATAAATAATTTAAGTAACTGCCATTTGCAACCTTCTACAATTCCTAATCTATGTTCTACTTGCATCTTTTTTATTGGTTTTCTGTTTTCTTGAAGTCTATTTTGTATATTGGCTCTAATTAGCATGGTAAATCTTTCTGGGTCTCATTGATCTATTTATTGTCAGTATCGAATATTAATACATAATTTGAATTAAATTAATGAGTGGGGCCCCACTAAATTGCTATTAGATACACAAGGTACTGATACCTAGTATTGAAGTGGATCATATCCAAGCATCTAATAGGTTGTTTTCATTGCAGGTTGAACAAACCTGAGCGAGAGAGTCTTATTTCATCGTCATATTGTGAATTGTGTTATTTCATGGAGGTGCTTGTTGTCCTCTTGGGATATATAGATACCTCTTGTGGATATATAAGACTCACAACCTCCTATTTCATTACACTAATGAGATTGCTTGTAGATTTGTTATCTTTTTGGAAAAGGTCAATGGATTCAGAGTCAGAAGGTGACGTTAACCGGATGACTCTGACTTCATAGAGAGAGAGCTGGAGGAGTAGGCAAAAGGAAGCCAACAAAAATCCTCTTTTAACTTGTAGATGAATATCTTGTAATATGACCTTTGGAAAGAAGTGAAGGGCAACACATGGTTGAGTAAGATTCATTTAGCATTCAAGTGCAACTTATGACCTTGAGGAGAAACTAAATGTGTTTGCCCACACATGGGGAGATAGATGGCCTTCCCCAAATCCTAGGGATATGTTTACCTAGTTTCGTGAGGCTTTGACTCAAAGGACAGACCGAAATTAAGACAAGCCATTTTGTAGTTGAAGGCCATACTACTAGGACATATAGTGCTTTAATCTACATCTCCAACACGTGGTTAGAAATTTGAATTGATGTAAGGGTATTTAAGAAATGAAATTGTAAAGATGCTATTTCTATGGCTGGGAAATCAGAAATCCATAATCATGTTATAAGGAGAAATATTTTAAGCTTTGGGAAGAAGGAAGATATGTAGAATATTTCAGGAAGGGAAAAGAAGATTAGTTTTTCGTCAAAATACTCTAGTCATCCAATTGTTACAACTCCAATTCCCAATTGTCAAACCCATATTATAAATATTCTACCCCATGGAGTAAGGGTCATGTATTAACCCCAATTTTTTCTATTTGGCTGAAGATATGTCCTTCATAGCTTAAAACTTCCCGAGAAACTAACATGCTTTTGGCTAAGGTGATGCCAAGTGTGAACCAGAAAGTCAGTCTCTTCCACTAGTTGAAGCAGGTGAGTCGTTAGTATCCCATTCTGCAATGATATGTTTGGACTATCTTGACATCAAGTCCTTTGCATTGAAAAGAATAATTAGGTTTTGGTCATGTTTGACCTGGTAGCACCTTTAATATTCTAGATTTGAAACAATTTTGCAGGTTGAGTCTCCATATAGACTTTTTTGAGTATTTTCCCATCCGGGTTATGTTTCATTGGAGCCTTGAATGCCGAGGAGTGGTACACAATGTTGAGCTTACAGTGGTTATTTATACCCTTTAAGGATAAGTTCATGTTGTTGATATTGGAGCAGCACATGTTGTATTGGGTGTTTAGTGGTTGTATTCTTTGGGAACTAATTCCATCAATCACCACGAGAGGTTTTTGACATTCAAGCAAAAGGTTTTTGACATTCAAGCAAAAGGACCATGAGTAATACTATTAAATCCTTATGCTTGAGGAAAATAAGAACTATTGATTCAAGCCAAATGAATACAATTCTACAAAAAGGTGATTTCAGATTTATGGCTCACTTGTACACTATGAATTTGATCCTTCTGATCCACATAGGCAAGCTACAAAAAATTCAGAATTACTTTGCATGTACAAGGTAGTGTTCTAAGATCTACCAAAGTGGTTATGACCAAACGGGATAGCTTATATGATTATTGTGCTTGATCTTACCATAGACCCAACAATGGTGTATGCCCCGTGTATGCCCGTGTTGATACACACCCTTTCAGAAGTCAGAGATTAAAAGTCTTATTCAAGAGTTATTGGATGCAAGGATCATTTGTCTGAGTAAGAGCCTTTATGTAGCATTGGTGGTCCTAGCTAGGAAGACGGATGGCTTTTATTGTTTGCATCAACTACAAAATACTCAATTATTAAGTTATTGTTTAAAAGTAGATTCTTCATGCCCAGGATTGATGATCTTCTTGATGAGTTATATGGGGCAATGTATTTTTCAACAATTAACCTCTAATCAGGATATTATCAAATACCACTCCGACTATAGGACTAGGATAAGATAATATTCATAACTCATCAAGGTCACTATCAATTCTATGTTATGCTTTTTGAGCTCTGGTTAGCCCCTACCAGATTTCAATCATTGATGAACAAGGTAAATTTGTTCTTGTATTTTTCATGTTATCCTTGTTTATGGTAAATTTGTAACATCCCATCTAAAGCATTCAAGCCTTGTGTTCTATATTTTAGCTAAAGAGAAATTGTATGCTAAAGCCTCCTAGTGTGAATTTTCTAAGCGATTTTTAGAATACGTGGATCATTTCATTCTTGCCAAAGGGGTGTGTGCACTAACCCAACCAAAATAAAGGTGATATATTATTGGTCCATGCCTAGGCTGTAATGTCCCCTTCTTGCTCTTGAGTAGTGGGATTGTCCATTAGCCTATTGCAAAGTTCCCGTAGGCTAGTTGGAGATGATTAGGGGACTTAGTGGCCAACATTGGGCTTAGTGTTGGTTATGTGGACAACTTAAGGGAAGGTTATGCAGAATATGACACTCTCCCTGAAGACATTAAGGCGAACTTGTCTTACAACAAGTTCTTGGATCAGAAGAGGAAGAGGAATGGTGGTAGAGTTGATCACAGAGGATTAGCAGTGTAGAGAGACTTACAACAGGCCATTGGCAAGGTAACACTTTCCCACTTTGATGGGAGTGATAAGTGCACAACAAGGGCTTGGGTACAGAAGCTTGACAATTACTTGGCCCTTAGACCCATGGTGGAGGATGAGGCAATTAAGTTTGCCACTCTACATCTTGACAGGGCAGCACACGAGTGGTGGTACGATGGCTTTGTTACCTTGGGTCACAGGTCTATCACTTTGTATAATGATTTTACCACTAAGCTCATTGACAAGTTTGATAAGAAAGACCTTGAGATACATTTCAGAGAGCTAGCCTAGTTGAAGCAATATTGCACTATGGAGGCATTAGTGATGGTTTCAGGGATTACAAAGAGAAGATTGGTGGTCTTATTCAGTGAGGGACTTATGGAGCCACTTAGGGGATGGATTAAGGCTTTTGAACCTCCAACCTTGCAAGAGGCAATGAAGAAAGCAAGAAGCATGGAGTGGGCTGTCCCTAAAACAAAATTTCAGTCCAAGCCATTGATGCATAGAAAGGATAAGAAACCATTCACTAAGGACACCAATCAGCATAAAAAATCAGTCATTAGGATCGATGGAGACACTCTAAATGACCTTAAGAAGAAGGGCCTATGCTTCAAATGTAAAGAGCCTTGGTCTAGGGATCATATGTGTGCCACAAAAGGAAAAATGCATCAAATAGAGTAATATTCAACAAAGGAAAGTGCATCAGAAAGTTCAGACAAGCAATCTGATTTGAGCCCCCTAAAGAGGTTGAAAAAGGGGAGACAAAAGAAGCGAAGCTTGTCCAACTTTATAGTTTCCAACAGAATGAATCTTTGTGAATTAGAGAGTTCTTAAGGGGCAGCGGATGGAAGCCTTGATTGATTCAGGGGCTACACATAATTTTATTGATGAGGGACTTGTAGCATGCAAGGGACTCCAAACATAGGAGGTTGATGGTTTTAGAGTGATGGTTGTAGATGGTTTCACCATTACTTGTACTAGGATGATTCCATAGCTTAGCCTTTAGTTAGGTAATTATGAAGTCAAGGATGACTTCTATGTGGTTAGCATTGGGGACACGGATGCAGTGATGGGTTATTCAGTGGTTACGTTCCCTAGGTGAGATCACTCTCAATTTCTAGACTTTGGAGCTGAAGTTTAAATCAGAGGGTAAGAATGCTGTATTGAGAGGGATATCTAATGGAGGGCCTCGTGTTGTTTCCTTCAAGCGCATGGAAAAGCTTTTCAGACATGATTAGGTGGAGCGAACAACAGAGTGCATAGTTATGCCCACAGTTACAGAGGAGGAGAAGTGTTCCTATCCACCTGACATACAGGCTTTGCTTTCCAAGTGAAACAAGATTTTTTGCAGTATATCTCCAGGCAGGTCTCCTGATAGAGGCATAGAGCATATCATTGAGTTAGAGGAGGGGACTAAGCCTGTTATCACTACACTATATAGGCACTCTAAGAGACAGAAGGACGAGATAGAGAAGGCAATCAAGGAGCTTTTGGACATGGAACATATTAGGCTGAGTAAGAGTCCATTTGCTTCTTCAGTGGTGCTAGTGAAAAAGGATGGGACTATGCGCATGTGCATAGATTACATGGAACTTAATAAGAAGACTATCAAAAATAGGTACCCCATCCCACGGATTGATGAGCTCATTGATGAGCTACATGGAGTAGTCTATTTTCCCAAAATAGACTTGAGGTCTAGTTATCATCAAATCAGAGTTAGAGAGGACATTGAGAAAACAACGTTTAGATGCCACTTTGGTCACTTCGAGTTCCTTGTTATGCCTTTCGGATTGACTAACGCTCTTGCCACATTTTAGTCTTGCATGAACAAAATTTTCAGTCAGCAATTGTGTAAGTTTGTTTTAATATTCTTTGATGATATTCTTATATATAGCAAATCATGGTAGGAGCACTTGAGGCATTTGGATGAGGTTTTGAGTATCTTGGAGAGTGAGTCCCTGTTTGCAAAGGAGTGCAAGTGTGAGTTTGGTATGACGAAGTGTGAGTGTGAGTTTTAAGGGAGTTAGTGTTGATCTTGAAAAGATCAAGGCTATTCTTGATTGGCCTGCACCTACAAACCTCACGTAGTTGAAGGGGTTCTTTGGGCTTTGTGGATTCTATAGGAGGTTTGTCAAAGGATTTTCGCAATTGGCTGCCCCCCTCACTGATTTGACCAAAAAGGGTGGCATTTGTTTGGTTTGAAACAACATAGCAATCCTTTGATAGATTCAAGCAGTTGATGAGTTCATGCCCAATTTTAGCCATTCCTGACTTTTCCAAGAGCCTTTTGAGTTTGAGTGTGATGCCTCAAGTGAAGGCATAAGATTTGTCCTCATGTAGAATAAACATCCAATAGCCTTTGAGAGTAGGAAGTTGAGAGGAGGTGAGAGAGCCTACTCTATTTATGACAAGGAGATGTTGGTGATCATGCATGCTCTTGCCAAGTTCATATAGTACCTTGTTGGGGGCAGATTTGTAGTGAAAACTGATCATAACAGCCTTAAGTACTTCCTTAATCAGAGGGATCTTAATTAGAGGCAGTAGAATGGGTGAGTAAATTTCAGGGGTATGACTTTGACATTGAATATGTCAAAGGAAAGAAGAATGTAGTGGCTGATGCCTTGTCTAGAAGGCCACATTTGAGCTCCATTTCAGTCATATCAGTAGATTGGAAGGATAAGATAGAGGCTGATTATGCCAAGAATGCACTAGCCAACAACATTCTTGATGGGTCATTATAGGATGATAAGTACTAGGTAAGGGATGGTCTCATTTATTACAAGGACAAAATATGGTTAGCTCCTAAATTTAAGGTGAAAGTGCACATATTTAAGGCTTTTCATGACATTCCAATGGCTGGTCATCCTGGATATTATAAGACATATAGGCAGATTCGTGAGAGATTCTCATTGAAAGGGATGAAGGATGACATTCTTAAGTATGTCCTGAGTGCCAAGTATGCCAATAGAACAAAAATGAGCATACTTATCCTGCTGGTTTATTGCAGCCCCTTCCCATTCCTACTAAAAAATGGGAAAGTATATCAATGGACTTCATCGTAGGGCTTCCTAAGGTGCAGGGAAAGGACAATATTTATGTGGTGTTGGATAGATTGACTAAATTTTCTCACTTTTTTTCCATGTCAGCAGGGTCCACAACAATACAAGTGGCAGATTTATTTTTTAGGGAGGTGTTTTGGCTTCATGGAACACCTAAGACCATCATTAGTGACAAGGACATTGAGTTCATGAGTTTGTTTTGGCATGAATTATTTAGATTATGTGGCACAGAGTTGACCCCTAGGCACTAGTTACCACCCTCAAACTGATGGGCAAACTGAGGTGGTGAACAAATGGGTGGAAGGTTACCTGCGCAACTAGGTTTAAGGACAGGAAAAGGCATGGCTTAAGTGGTTACACTTAGTAGAGTATTGCTACAACTCTACCTTCCATATGTCCATTTAGATGTCTCCATTCATAGCATTATACAGCTACAAAGCTCCCAGCTGTTGACTTACTTTTTGGAAATTGCAAGGTGCCTAGAGCCAGAGATCTTCTTCAGGAGAGTCAGGACATCATGAGATCTCTAAGAGAGAACATACAGCATGCTCAAAATCAGCAAAAGTTGTATGCTGATCAGCACCGCATTGAGCAAGTTTTTGAGGTTGGGGACATGGTATATTTGAGGTTGCAACCATAGTTGAAAAACTCGCCAAGCCCAAAAAACACGACTCGGAAAAAATTCTTGAGCAAAAGCTCAACAAAAACTTGACAAAAAATTTGGCAACTTAAAAAATTGCTTAAATTTCATTAAAAACGCTTTTTTTGCAAAATTCAATGATAAGGTGCATCCAATTAGTCAATAAATGAGTACATAAAAGAAACAAGTTGAGTCTAGTTGTATTTGATTGATTTGAAAGCAAATTGGGTACAAAATGGCATCCTCATGTGGAATGCGTTGATACTAATAATCTGAAACAAAATGAAAATAGAAAATTGTTTTTTGTAAAACTGAAAGTAAATACTACATTAATATATTTTACAAATTTATATCTTCCTCTTCCCATGTCTAGTGAAAACTAGGTGGAGGTAGAACTAGACGATGTTATAGATGAAGACTTGTAGGCAAACTTGGAAACTTGGACTTGGAGAGTACCTAGAAAATTAAATGAAATGAAAATGCCTTTTTAGCAGCCGTGGGAGACCTTTTTTTGGACAGGCGAGTTTTTTTGTGGACTCATCAAGTTTTTGGTGAAAACTTGCTAAAAACTTGGCAAGTTTTTTTCCTTTATTCGGTGAGGAATTTTGGAGAGTAAATGTGGGAAAAACCAGCCATAAAATTTTTTTCGAGAGTTTTTTAAAACACGCTGATTACTTGGAGAGTTTTTCAACTATGGTTGCAGCCCTACAGGTAGTCCACTCTCAAGAAGAGTGGGTTAGAAAAGATTAAGCTTCGTTTTTATGGTCCCTTTAGAGTCACCAGGAGGATTGGAGAGGTGGCCTATGATTTGGAGCTACCAGAGAGTAGCAAGGTGCATAATGTCTTTCATGTTTCTCGCCTTAAGTAGGCACTTGGTCAGAATGTGGGTCCTTCTATAGAGTTGCCTCCTTTGGATGAGGAAGGCAAGTTGATTTTGATTCTAGATGCTATATTGGAGGTCAAGGAGTGTACATTGTGGAGGAGGGTGATTAAGGAGTATTTGGTTAAGTGGAAGAATTTGCCAGTGGGGGATGCTACTTGGGAAAGTGAGCAGATATTATAGCATCCTGAATTGTGATTGCTTGAGGGCAAGCAATCTTGGGGAGGGCGGACTGTAATGTCCCCTTTTCGCTCTTTAGTAGGGGGATTGTCCATTAGCCTATTCCAAAGTTCCCGTAGGCTAGTTGGAGTTGATTGGGGGACTCAATGGCTAGCATTGGGCTCAATGTTGGTTTTTGATAGGACTTTCGATTCATAGCAATGGCCAGTTTGTAGTGCTTACTATTCATAGTAAGCCACAAGGCATCTTAGTGATCTTTAGTTTTGTGCCAGTTGGTGTTTGGTGAGTGCTTACTATTTTTAGCAGTTGCTTTTTATAGTAAGTCTATTTTGGGAAATTGGTCTCAAGCCCATATTGTTTCAGCAGTGTTATTCCTATGGTGGCATTGGAGACCGAGAGACTAAGGTTGGATTATTTAATATTTGCTTTTTGTGAGTCACTTAAATTGTTTTTATAAAATAACTTTATAACTTAAGTGAGGGGGTAGGTGATCATCGTAAAAAACACTTTGAAGCCTAATGTTACAACTTAACATTGTTTTAGAAGGCAACAAAAGCGAAATAGTTTCCTTATGAGCAGTTGGACACCCAAGGAAGGTATAAGGTATTAAAAATTAATAAAAAAATAAAAAGCTCATAAGGAGGGTGTTGGAAATTGGAGCGAAAAGTATTCAAACCTAAAGTTGCCCTAGTTTCCCTCTCACCTTTTATAAAGTTGTTTTTTCGCTCTCATTTGCTCATCTTCTATTTGGCAACTTAACAGAATGTTGCTGGAATGACTCTAGAGTACTCGAGCTGCGTGTTGAGGACGAAAACCCTCACCATATTGAGCTGGTTTTGGTGGTGAAAGATCCACCCTGGCCAGATTCAAGTGGTTCCATTCAGGGATCACACAGTGCTTCAAGAGAGTTTTGATTTTCTGAGTTTTGGGTGATGAAAGATGAAGATTTTTGTGGTATTTTAATTTGGGTTTGTTGGTGTGAACTTGGTTTGGAGTTTGGTTATTTTTGGTGGTATTTGCTAGGCATTTTGCTGTGATTCCTGAGGTCTGATATGCTATATCAGAGGTTCTGGAAACTCTGATTTTTACAGTGGCTGAAGGACATATCTGTTCGTAGCTTCAAAAGTGATTGGCACATCATTTTGGACAATAGTGCATTGGATTCCTCTCTCCAAGGTGCCATCCTTTAAGCCATCATATGGGGTATTTGGTGAGGTTCTGATTTTTAGAACCAAATCGCCCTCTATAGGGGCCATACCATTCTGGGCATTTAAGAATGGGGTTTTCTGTTGTATAAACCTCATAATCAGTCCGTTTCCAGTGTTGGTGTTGCTTGTTTGAAGGGGTTGGAAACCAGGGATTTTGGTGCGAATACCTTGGTGGAGTTTGGGGAGCTCTTATATATTGTTTGCTGCTGTTATAAGTCATTAACCAGGTCTGCAACTTCATATATCAGGTCTGAAAATGCAATGTAATATTCTGATTTCAATCTGAAACAATTGCTCTTTATACATGTTATCTGTTATGAATGATAATGTTATCTATTAGTTTCCCCCTCTATTTGCAATGTTTTATATGCTGTTATACATCTTGAAACACATTGAAAACATACACAAAACACATCAGCATTCACACAATCAGCAAGCAGTGAGTTTAAAAAAAAATCAGAGGTGTATGTTACATGGGTCATCTAAGGAACTTCACAGTTTCCTAGGCTTAGCAGGGTTTTATAGAGTTTTGTGAGACACATCTCTACCATGTCTTGCCCTTTTGATTGACCTCATAAAAGGGATTCCTTCAATTGGTAAGTGAAGGGATTTCTATTTTTTGACAAGCTCAAGTAGGCTCTTGTTAGTGGTCCAATATTTGAAAATCCCAAAATTTCAAAGGCATCAGTAGGAAGCTTAATTGTAGGGAGGGGTCAATGTCAACATAGCAAGGAGATCTTGGTCAATCTACATGTGTCAATGAAGGCACAATTTTTTTGACAAGCTCAAGTAGGCTCTTGTTAGTGTTCCAATCTTAGAAAATCCCAAATTTTAAAGGCATCAGTAGGAAGGTTAATTGTAGGGAGGGGTGAATGTCAACATAGCAAGGAGATCTTGGCCAATCTACATGTGGTGGCTAGAAGGCATCTATTTTTGTTTGGAAGCAAACTCTTTATTAAAATGTACCATTTCAGCATCAAGCTCTTTTTGATGCAAGGCATACTTGCAAAGGAGTAACAAAAGTGGATTGATAGTTTGCAGGCATATGACCTTGAGATCTTTTATAACAGGGGGAAAGAGAATGTTGTGGCTGATGCCTTGTGCGAAGAGGCGTCACCTGTCTTTCATACCATATCATTAGTTAATCTGCTTTGTGACAAGATCTCCTTGAGGATTATTTAAGTGGCCTCATGAAGTTCCAACTAAGGCAAGAAATTGTAGAAGGGAGGGAAGCGTGTGGTAAGTCTAAAATGGCATCATCCTCTTCAGAGACTATATCTATTCCAAGCATGGATCATCTTTGGTTTGAAAGGCACTTGGGTATGGGCACAAGTCCCCATCCACACACGATGTAGGTTTCCAGAAAATCTACAAAATATCACATCAAATTTCTTCTGGCAGAGCATGAAGGAGGTTATTTTGAAATTTGTAGTAGAACGTGATACCTCTTAGAGAAAAAAGGTCAAGAATGCTCCACTTCTAGGTCTTCTCCAATGAAAGTTATTCCAAATTGAAGTGTTAGAAATTGTATCAATGGACTTTATCTAAGTCTACTGAAATCTGTTGGCAGGTTTGAATATTTATTGGTGTACATAAGCTGATCAAGTATGCTCATTTCAATCCTATGAAAAAGGAAGGGTTCAATGGACCTAAGATTGCTAAGCTTTACTTCCAACATGTATTCAGAAATGGGATCCCATAGCAGATCACAAGATTATATCTTCCAAAGCTATATTTAATAGGAACTATTTTGCCTGGGAGGGGTGGCATTCAATATGAGGATAGTATACCATCCTCAAATAGATGGACAAATGAAGGCAGCGAATAAATACTTGGCAGGGTACTTGAGGATGTGTGCAGGCGATAAGGAGATTAAGCAGGCAGAATGGTTATATGTAACTGAGTATTGATATAACACTACATACAACTCTGTTATAAAGATGTCTCTATTCAAGGCATCACATGGTTACTATCCCAAATTAACCATGGACTTAGTACTTCAAGGTTGAAAGGTTCTTGTAGGAATAGAGGCATTGGAAGAAATGTTGGACATGGTATAATAGTTGAAGAACAATTTGGCCATGTGTGCAAATTGGATGAACCAATAGTAAGGCCAACATAGGACAGAGCAAAGATTTGAAGTACTTGTTTCTATGATTGTAGCCTTACAATTAAATGAATCTGAAGGAGGAAGGGAAGCAGAAGCTCCAACCATAGTCATATGAACCATATAGAATTTGGGCAAAGGTTGAAGAAGTAGCTTAATGCTCTGATTCCTGATCAAAGATAGAATATACAATGTGTTTCATGTATCATGTCTTAAAAGGAAGGTGGCAGCAGACATACCACAGACAGAAATCCCAACTATAGATGACTGGAAAGTTGGTGTTGGAGCTTGAAGGTATGGTGGAGAAGAGGTAAAGGTGCTTGAAATAGGGCATTCCAAATTTGGAAAATCAAGTAGAAGGGATTGTCCATGGCAGATGCAATGTTGGAAAGTTAAGGTTTTATGGAAAAGTAAGAACTAAAATGTGGGTTGACATAGGAGGATGTCCAAAAAATTTGTGAGGTGGCCAAGAAGTAAAAGAAAGCTCTTAATCTCATCTATGGGTTTTGTCAAGTTGTATTGTTTGATGTGTTGGTTGGGGTTATATTTTTTCATTTGGTGGTAGTAGGTTCCGTTCCTAACATCTTCAGCACATCTTTTACTAGTTTGTGTCTTTTCTAGCGTTAGGGACAAAACTCTTTAAGGAGGTTGGCATTTTGTCTGCCTAAGCATTGTTATGTATATGCTTTTAGTCCCTTGCCTGAGTGTTATTATTCAAGCAATGTTTTGCCTATCTACGATTAATGAGGAATTAGGTCATGTGTTAAGAGTAAGCCATGGATTAATTAGGGTTTCCTTAGCCATTGACTATAGAATGAGGGAAAACCCTAAACAATATGTCTTGAAATATAGCGAGGCAAAAAATTCCTACAGTCTTGTGCTGCTGATGGATTAGCAGGCGCATTCCATCATGGATGAGCAGCTAATCTCATTCTTTAGTATTTTCATCCTGTTATTCAATACTTTCTGCATTTGATTTTCCTGCAATTCATTTAGGAACACAGCCCAATATTTAACTGGTTGGTACATATATTTGATTAATGTTCAATATTGAATTGAAAATGCGTATTTGCTTTGTGAATTCCCTTTCTTGATGTATTCATCATTTCTAGATGCTGGCTATATGACATGTTAGTCCATTCTGTGCTAGCAATCCCCCTCCCCTGCTCATTTTCTCTTGCAAAGTGTTGTTCCCTCAAGCAAAGATATTGTTACATTTCTATTTGGCAAAAGTGCTTGCAATTGACTGGTTTGTCGGTGGAAATTAGTTAAGGTCTCTAAGTGGATATTTGTGTGCAGAATGGATACTCTCCAAAAACACATGCCTGTTAGGGTTCCTGATGGATTGGATGAGCTTAAAAAGATTGCATTGCGGTTTGAAGAGAAGATTTACACTGCTGCTGTGGACCAGGTGTGTTTCTTCTGTTCCAGTATATTTAAAAGAATTTCACGAGTTTTCTGTGCAATGTATTCCATTTTGTGACGTTTTCAAAATTTTCCGTAATCAAGATTGCAGTGTTTCTTTCTGCTTGAGTTTCCTTCTGATGGCTGCTGCTAATATCTTACATTTTTGTTTCCTTTAAGCTTTCCTGCTGATGATTAATACAGTATAGTTATATCTCCATATTTAGTTACCATTTTTGATTTTTGGAAAAAGAAATGAAAAAAATGAGTCTAAGAAAGATGATACAATTTAACTAGCTTAAAAATACAGAAATACAAATGATAGAATTTAGGAAGCAAACAAGTTTTATGTATTATATAATATAAACTTTATTTTCCCTTATCAATAATATGATTAAATTTATCTCGATTTCAAGCTTAAAGTCTCCTTAATCTAATCCCACATATATTGCTGACTGAATCTAATGTGACGTGATTGTTAATTCATTATGTCCCCAAGATAATACTTGAGCTAGAAAGATGTTTGCCTTCTAATTATGATGGATATTTAATTATCATGTGCATGTGTTGACGTGCTAATCTTTTTAATTCTGCAGCAAGATTATCTACGAAGAATTTCTACAAAGATGATATCATTAGAAACTAAAAACCAGGTTCCTGGAGGGAATACTTTGCCAGTTATTTCTGCTGGTAGCAGCCAGAAGCCTCTGGATCCTGGTGTGAACTCTCACAAAATGCTAGTATTTTAACAATAATGGTTCTACCAATTAACACATCTTTAGATTTCTGTACCATTATTCTGATGTCTGTAACAAAATGCACAGATTATTGTGTTAACATCAGCATTTCACTGAGGGATTTGATTGATATTCTAGCTTTTCTTCCCATTCTTTTGAATATTTCAACATTATGGCAGGACCTATGATATCATCACAGCTGCAAAATCCATCACAGACATTAGTAAGTGATTTTCCTCTGACTGGTCAATCCCAATTGCAACAGCAACTACAACAAAATCTTCCAAACAGCATGAGTGCAGGTGGAATGCAGAGTGCAGCTTCCTTGGCATCTGCTTTGTCTTCAATTTCAAGCATATCTCAAAGTACAGGTGGATTTGGCACTCAAAATTCTATTAACAATTCCACAGGCCAAGGTTTAGCTCAAAATGCTCTTCTTGCAAGTGCTCAGAGGCAGATGCAAACAAGGCAACATCAACATCAGCAGCAAGTGATTCAACAACAACAGTCACAGCTCCAACATCAACTCTTTCAACAGCAATTCCAACAGAATCATATGTTCAAACAGAGGGTTCAACAACAGTCACAACATGGACCATCAATGCTTCAGCAGCAGCAACATTTTCAGCAGCCACAGCAACAATTTCAGCATCAACAGCAACATATCCAGAACCAACAACTTGTGCAACAAAACCAGCTCCCAACGTCACAACAGTCTATCCTGCAACCAGTACAACCACCTTCTCTCCAATCAACTCAACAATCACTTATGCAGCAGTCTCAGTCGTCTGTTTTACAGTCTGCTGAACAGTCAGTCCTTCAGCAAACTCAACCATCATCTTTACAACAAAAATCTCAGACTCTCCTACAACAGTGCCAGCAATCTGTTGTTAGGCATCAGCAGTTGCAACAAGCTGTTCTACAACAACCATCTATTCTTCAGCAACAACAACCTTCCCTTGTAAATGTTTCAGATATGCAGCAGCCACAACATCAACAAATACAGCAGCTTCTGCAAGCCAAGAATGCTCAACTTCAACAAACACAGCAAGCATCATCATCGTCGTTACCATCACAGTCAGAGCAGTTGCAGCAACAGTCACAACAGCAGCAACTCCTCTCCAAGCTCCAACCTCAGCCTCAGCAATTGCAACAACAGCAGGAACTTCAGCGAAGGCATCACATTTCTGGTTTATTGCAGCAGCAGCAACAACAAAATTCTATTGAACAGCAAAAGCAGTTGCTACAGGCCCCATCCCGGATGATGTCAGATGCTGCTACAAGTAATTTCATTTACCTATCATTTTGCATCTCATATGTATATTTTATTTCTCTTTAAATTATACTTCAGTCATGGTACTTTTATTGCACTATTGCAAGCTTAATTTAATTTACCAAGAATTAAAGATACACCGTTAAGAATCAAATATCCAAAGTACAGAATAATGCTGAAATGTAACCAAAACGCACAGCACCTTTTACATAGGCTTGCACCATATAGTTTTATTAAAAATTGAATAACTCCAAGAGATCTCACACTATGAGAGCCAAACCTACTATGCCATCCAATCTTAGTACTCTGTCGATCTGATCTATTATCTGTAATCCATGGTGATTTACAATGATAAATGCCTCTATACATAGCTTCTTTTTATATAATATTAGGCTTATGTTAAAACCTTAAACCACCTAATTCACAGGTGCAAACTGATAAACAAATTTAACTTATTTCACAAGTGATCCGTTTCACCCATTATGATAATTATTTATACGGGCCCAACTATATCCAAAACATGATATGTTCCCCACAGTTCCACTACTTTTTCACCTCCAATACATCATAAAAGCTGTAGCTGCAAAAATCAGGACAACTTTAGGCTGACTGAAAGATGGGCTATAGAACAAACAAGCAAAAAATCTATTATGATGGGGTGCACTACTAAATACTAGGAAGATCAATGACAATACAACAAAAGGGGTAGATCTGGGGTTTGGGAGGACGTAGTTCCAACTTACAACAATACACAAATGCTATTCTATACCATTTACAATAATTAAAAAAAAAAAAAAGGATATCTGAAATAATCAGATTTGAATAACATTCTTTCTTGCTGAGAGTTTCTGGATTAGATTGTGTTTGTATTACAAACACAATCTAATCCAGAAACTCAGCAATAATCTTCATGGATTGTGGAAATCTATTATCGCTAACATTCTTTCTATTCTTTCAATAATTGGAGAAGTGCTAGAAAATGCTCTAATAATGATTTCTCGATTCCCTATGAAGTATGAAATATAGGTGCATTTCTCAAGGTTAAGATTGATTGGTAAACCAAAATTATAAATGGAATTCAGTTACTTGAGATTTAATCAAGAAAGACTTGAGGAACTAAAAATTTGCTTAAATATTCATATTAACAAAGGAGGAAAGATTGTTTTTCTAAATGCCAGATAAAGTGCATGGAGATAGAAAGTGAAACAAAATAAGAGTCTTAAGACATGAAATATGGAATTTGTTTTTTCTTAATGTCCAATAATGTGCATGAAGATAGGAAGTGAAACAAAATAAGAGTTTAAGACATCAAACATGGAATTTCTTCATTAATTTTACCAATTACAATGCATACTTAATCTCTAAGTTTGAAGTTCAAACCTAGAATATCAATTACAACTTAGTAACTTACAAATTATAATTTAATATTACAAAGGCTACAGTCCATTAGGAGGCTACTAACGTGATGTTGAAGCTCTAGTGCCATTGTTGACACTTGATTGTAGTCATGCTCATCAAATACTTCCTTGAAGATGGTAGCATTTTCACCATCAAACAATTGGTCCTCATAGTTTGCTATCCTTTTTTGGTCATGAACAATCTCATCAAAGTCATTTGCTCTATAAAGGCATAAATTCGTGATTTATTACTATGCACATTGTGCAAAAACTTCAAATTGATATCAAATTTGCAAGTTGCAAGAATAATTAGAATTTATAGTCTATCTTAGTAAGTTCTTTCTAACCTTGAATTTTCTTGAGTTGTAGGTGGAGGTTGTGGTGAATAAACATCCAATCATTCATTTGCTTTTTAGTCAAACATTTTCAAAGACACTCAAAGAATGCTCACAAGTGGAAGAATTGTAGGGGTGGCTCAAAATGTGCATTGCCAGCCATTGTTAGGATTTGAGTTCCTTGCAAAAGAATCTCACTATTGCCTTACCAAAACTAAAATTTATCAACATTTTATCTTAATATATTTCAGATTTTCAGAAAAAGAAAAAACAAGTTGATTACAAATATTAGTTTTATGGCTGTCTTGAAGTTTATGGCAAATGCATTTGAGAAGAATCATTTGTTTGTTAGTATATGGGCAACTCTACTATAGCTACCTAGTGGTGCTCTACGTTATGGATAATAGTTCAATGCTCTTGAAGAGGTTCTTTATCACCTTTGTATTATCTCTAAAGAACTCTGTATAAAACGGCACTTGGCATGGAGGTAGCAATGCATTTGCTGATCCCCCCTCATCAATGATTTCCTATATTGACAAGTATTTCTCTTTACTGTGTATCTTGGTCCTAATAGCCTCCGTATCCTATCCATGGCATCATAGAAATGGCACATAGGGGATTTTTCCCCATCAACTATATTCAAAACTCTGACCAACAGTTTTGAAATTTGCACAATCTGTTGTGTATTCAACCCAAAAGTCTCGTAAAAAATAAATGTTACAGTCCTACCATGTAAGTGACTAGCAAAGCTAGAGTCAAGCCACTTAGTTGAAACTTGAAAGTAATATTTATTTAAAATTCATCTTCTGTATGCATATGTTTTGCAATGTGGGAAAATAGGTAGCAAACCTAGTCATTCTTGGGTCAACAAATTCCTTTACATTAGTGAACGTTTGCAACACTGAGGAACATGGTGTGATTGTAGATAAACTTTGTTATGTTCTTCCCACGCTGTACAATAGATTTAACCTATAGAGTCTTGCCAATGTCTTCTAGGTTTAAATCGAGTCAATATGCTGCATATGGGCTCTAAAGCAACGTTGAATACTTATCCATCAAAATTTTCTTGGTGCCACACAATTAACAACTTTTTAAAGGATAATTTAGATCATATATGGCGCTACCTTAGCCACTACCTCATCAAATAAGGAGAAAAGTGCTTATGCTGATTTGATTTTATCCAATGCATCAAGGATATAAAGAAAATCATGCCAATCTTTGATGCCACAAGGAAAATCACTCG
Organism: Sequoia sempervirens; assembly: GCA_007258455.2. NCBI lineage: Eukaryota > Viridiplantae > Streptophyta > Pinopsida > Cupressales > Cupressaceae > Sequoia > Sequoia sempervirens. The sequence goes on along the minus strand of VDFB02281492.1, from coordinate 1,009,594,247 downwards.
ATTACGGTTTCTCCTAGCTATTTACCCATTTGATATATTGGTGTACCCTATCTTTGGCAACTATTTGCGATTCATGGCAAGAACATTGCTTAGATCTCATTGCATCTCATACATTCCTCAAGCTCTCATATAGAAGGCAGGACCCAAAACTACAACTGTATCAACCATGACTTCTTAGTATACAAATTTAGCAATGTTTAATTGGATACTAGAATGATACTAAACATTGGCAATAGCCTTTTGGCCTACTTTTGAACACTCTTCTTCCATTGTGTGCTCTCTAAAGATGTTTATGCTTTGGATAAAAAATTTATGCTGCCCTTGCTTGTGTTAGTTTTTGATATGCTAGAAGGTATAGGAGTATTTGGACAAGGCTCCTGTAATTGTGAAGATTAATCCTTGTTCAAAGGATTGACGCTTGCCTCAATAGATGTTGATCTAAGAATTGCCCTTGTGTTCTTAGTTTGTTTTTTACATGAGCATCAAGAGACAACAAAGCGTGATGAGTGACATTTGTGTTTCTCATAGACCATTTGAAGTGGTGGATGCCACCATTGGATTCAACTCCAAAAAAAATGCATTTTATTTTGTTGGAATTAGGCATAGGGTTGCAATAAGTCATACAAAATCCTTTTCATGTGGCATGATCGACAACTGAAATCAGTAAACCAAATAAAAAAACAGCCATTAGGGTTACTTGAAAACCTAAAAGAATACCAACCTGTTGGTGTACGTTTTATCATCCACCGAACACATAGAATAAAATGTCCAAAGACACTCTATCCTCTCTTGAGAAACCACCGTGTATGCTAAGATTGCGAGAAGATCATATGGCGATTCCAAGGTTTCTTTTGTCGGGTCTCGACGTGTGGATAAGCTCAATGGCCGTTGTGATTTGCTGGTAATAAACGAGGGGACTTACGTAAGGAAATCTTCACAAGTTTAGGACTTAGGGAATTTATCATTAAAGGATTTCTTCACTTTAGGACTTCAATTGTGGATCTCAAAAAAATGGCAAAAGGACAAGGGTTTAGGAGAATCTAGTCTATGCCTAAGAACTCAAGAGACAATAAGGATTCGGTGAAGGGAATAAACCACACTTTGTTTCGCCTCCTGCAGGACAACATACGCAAAATGGGTGCAATCTTCAAGGGTTGTGAGAATAATTTTCAAACCTCGAATGAGGCTGAAGTTAAGTTTCCACAATTAAGAGCTCAGGCTAACTTTACGCATCGAATGCAAATCATCCATTCGAAGAAAGTATGAGCTACACTTCACCATTGAATCAATACAATCAATCTCTCATTCAATTAACCAACTTTCAAAACAAATTCTACTTAATCTAACTTTAACTTTAATCTATGGCGGAAGATGATATGCAACCTCGCTTACTATTTGATAATAAGAAGTTATTCAAGGCAAATCATGCTCAAGAGCTTTTATTATTCGAAACAGTCTCAATGCAACAATCTCATATCCTATCTCCACACAAATGAAAGTGAGAGAGCATCAGTTTATATAGAGTTTCAAAAATGAAATGAAGGGCCGAGATTAAAACAAGATTAACGGCCAAGATTATTACAATCAAACCCTAATTAGGGTTTCCCAAAATAACAAGTCATCTATCAGTAAACTATCCGTAGAGAGGCAGTTAAAGCTATATTCTAGGAGAGGCGTCCTTATCCTTCTGAGCAACATTGTGTTCGGCAAATCTGGACACTACTGCAATGACCTCTTCCATTGTGACAGGTGGCAGCATGCTGATCCGGAATTCAAGCTCGTCCAAGTTCTCTGCACATTTGGCAAAGGTATTCGCCCATTCTGCCTCCTGCTTCCTAAAGTCATTCCGGATGGCCGAAAGACTTGCCACTCTTGCAAAATCCTTTCTTAGAAGTGGTCCGGTAGTCGAGAAGAAAACTTCTTGAACCTTTCGTTTCAGCTCCTCCAGCTGCATATCCTTTTCTCGGACAATCTCTTGATCAAACATTTCTGCAGCTATCATGTGAATTTTCTCTCGAATATCCTTTACTTGCTCCTTGATTCTAAGTCCATCCACTTTTGCCTTCTCCAAAACTTCCCTACGTATAGTTATTGACCAAAACCAATGATTGAAATCATATGCTGCTCCTGCAGCAATCACCTTTCTGCCGACCAATTCCTCCCTTGGAGTGCTCTTCAATAGCCTGAGGCATGGAATAAGCCTCTCTTGCATATCCGGAAGTCCTTCCCATGTTTCTGCCATATCCATAAGTCTAGAAAGAAAGCATGAGGTTTGCCCATAAGCTAGTGCCAACTTTTCCATGAACAATGCCGCTTCCGTGCCTTCACTCGCCATCCAGTCCTGAGCTTCCTTGGCCGTCACCATTCTATACTCGACATCCTTGGTCACCTCCTGTGATGAATTGAGGAGAGGAGGAACAATCGCACTACCCTGATCAAGTGGCTGGGTCAAATGCTGTATATATTCCTTAAGACGTTCGACCTCCTTCTTATACTCCTTCTTAGCCACTTCCTTCTCCAGTCTCGCTTTGATGGTTGAGACGGAATTATCTAACTCCTCTACTTCTTGACCTTTCGAGGTCGGGCCAAGGTCAACAGTGGTTATAGCATACTCCTGAGGAGTGATCTCGTCCTGTGGCTTGTCCACCGTAGGTACTGCAATGTGCACGAAACGGTTGCCTGTCTCATTCCTCTAAATGGTGGAGAATTTCTTGGCAGGCTTCTTGATTGCGACTTGCTCCAATCTTGCCAAGAAATTGGCAGTATCATCATCCTCTTGTTGAGCTTCTGCAGGTACCTGGATCTTCATCCTTTCAATCAGCCACTCTAGAATGGTCGGCTGCTCAATACCATCTTCTACCTGAACCTCTTCTTCGTTCGGAACATCCACAACCCCTCTAAGAGCGGAAATCATTCCCTCCTCGAAGTCATTATTCCGGACTTCTATCTCATTGTCTGAACCTAAGATTTCCGTGCCTGTAGGTGACCCAGGCTCCTCATCATCTAGCTGAATAGGTTCATCATTCACTTCCTGAACTGCAGGAGGTTCAAGCATCTCTACCAAGGACTCGTCTATAGTAGCCACCAGCTCGTCAAGGTTCCGGGATGCTGCTGAACGAGATGGTTCTCCCTTATGTCTCTTGGAAGCATGCTCTGTACTTAGGACTATTTCCTTCCTTTTCTCTCCGATCCCGACCAAGTCCTGATGGGATGCACCGGCGTTAGAAGAATATGATTCTGACTCGCTCAGTAGATCATATGTGAGCGTGATTCCTCTCTGTCTCAATTCTTGGGCATGATAGTCAACCACCACTGAGAGTATTTAGTCACCGGCCTCATTAAGGTTGCCAAGTCTGCGTGCTCAGGTTCTGACCATTTCACTGGAGGAAGAGGTCGGCTTTCCTCGAAGCGTGGCTGGACGTGGTTTCCATCATCTTGTAACTGATCAGGCACCCGACAAAACTCAATTGCCCTCATGAAATCTAGTGGCATCCTGGACCACATTTTCCGTCTGACTTCATACTCATCGGCAGCATTTGCCTAGAAATCTTCCAGTTCCATCCTGTGTTTGTACTTTCTCCCTTCCACTGTCCGAATGTTATGATGTGGGTCATAGTTGACCCTGGACTTGTAGGCCATGAAAGGATACCATTGGATCTCCAACCTTGCACTCTCAGCTGCCTGTGCTGATGGACAATACTCCAACATGTTCCCAATGAAAAATGGGAATGTGACAGATGCCTTCTTGGTTGGCCTCTAATATTCTGATACTCTTCCAACTGTCTGAGGACCTCGAGCAAGATCATCCAATTTGTCAGATAGATGGGCAATTTATAGGGATTTCCAGTAAATCCCTGGATCCTGACATATGTGAATTTCGGGAATTGGATGAACCAGGATCCGTACTTACTGATAAGACTTTTCGCTTCATGGCTCAACCTCTGATGTATCCCTCTTTGAAGCTTTTGGTAATATGCATTAGGAAGGCATCATGCACCCTCCTGAAGTGAGTCTTCTCCTTCAATTGGAGCTGTGGGTAACAGTCGTAAGGCCTGAGTTCGTTCTCCCCGTTGCCAATTTTGCCCTTGCAAATCAATCCTGGATACTTGTATGATCTGGCCAACAGGTACACAACATACGAACTCATATGAAAAGACTTAGTCTCTTCGAGGTTGATCAATTGCTCGTGGAGGTTGTCACTTATCATCCGTGACCAATTGAACATTTTGACGCCAGAAGTGATCTTGTCTATGAAATAGTACATCTAGCTCTCGAAAAAGGCGCCTTGCGGGTTACCAGCTATTCTATTCAGCATCAGCACGATATCCCCAAAATCTTCCTTGAAGTCTGTCCGGCGAGGTCTCTTGGGCAACTTCTTGATTGAAGGCTTAGGCTTGTCCATCCATACTTTGTTAACTGTGGTGGCGCACAAATCTGGTTGACTATCATATAACCTTTTGGCCTCTTCCTTGGTCTTATAGACCGTTCGTGAATGTTCCGGGATGCCGAAGGTTTCCTGGATTGCAACTTCGCCCAAGTGTGCTAGGACTCTTCCATCAGGTGCGATGATCTGTCTCTTCTGAGCGTCATAGTGGAGAGCACACTCCACCATTAATTCTGCACAATCTATTGCCGGTGGGAAACCAGCTACCTGAAATATCCTGTTTCTGACTATCCGTTTGGCTATCGGTGTGGGAAGTCCCTTTTGCCCATACACTCTTTTCTTAAACTCATCAAAGTCGACGTGTCCGAGATCGGTGTCCACGACATCCTTCCATTTTGAAATTACCTTGGTCTCTCGTTGAGAACCCTTGCTGGCAAACTTCATTTTCAGCTTCTTTGATGGTTCGCCTGCCGTGGTCGTCAACCTGCAGTCCAAAGATTAACATTAATACAAAGACTTTTTCAAATAATTAAATCTTGTGCCTTGGATTCGAAAATTTACTTTCAGCTGGTTAAATAATTAAATTGTTGCGAAAAAAGCAAGCTGAAAGTAAATTGGATGAAGTTGAAAATTTCGCCAGAATTTCGTCAAGATGAAAGGACATAAAAGAGATAGCAAATTCATTTGATTGAACATCAAACCTCAATGACGAACTACTGGATGCAAATCAGATTTAAAAATCTGATTTTTAGAAAAAGAAGTGCGCCCCTCTTCACAGAAGAATTTCAGCTTTTAATAAATCTCTTCTTTTTTCCTGCGAAAATTCTTCAGCATAACACTATTTCACCTTCTGGAAAATTCGACTTTGCCTATTGATCAACCAATTGCCTGATAATTTCGAGAACGATTAAATTTCTCTTCAGCTGTGTGTGAAAAATGAGTTGCTGAAACTCATTATAATGTTGAAGGATTGAATTCGTTTTAGCAACTGCCATATTCTTTCTCGATCTCGATTTGTTTTCATTTATCCAAACAGGCAAGTTTCCTTTTATTTTTCGACAAGAATTAGTCTCGAGCTTATCCGGGCAAATCTCACTGATCTTCAAAAATTCGATTTTTCACTTAATGTTTATCTTTGATTTTTCGAATTTTTAAAAGAAAACATTAAATATTTAATTAAATTCATGGCGAATTTAATTTTGCTTGTTGGATTTTATCTCTGCCTGGCGTACTTTATTTTCTTCCAATTCTCGTCTGACAAATTTGATTTTGTCCAAGGCATTTTTAAATTTCCAAGCAGTTGAAAATAAATTATTAAAATATTAAAAATATTCTAATTTATTCCAACCCGTTCGTTTTGGACCCATGGCTATTTCGATTTTCTCCGCGTTTTTCTTGGCTAAGAGTGTATTTTCCAATTTTATCCTTAATTTTGTCTAGCCAAGTCAAAATTTAAGCCATTCCGTCGAAAATTTTATTGCCAGATCCCTATTTTTCTTTGCCAAGGCGAGATTTTAATAGCACTGAGCCTATTTTCTTCTGCCAAAGTCAAATTTTCTCTTGCTCAGTCGAATTTTTCTAGGCAAAATCCTTGTCTGGATGTCTTTATCGGTCGAATTTCTTTGATGCTTGACAAATTCTCCTTCCTTTTGGCCAAGGGCGATCCTTCCTTTCTCCTTGCCTTGTGCATTTTTCTTCGGCCAAAGTTGTCAATTTCTCAACATTTTCTCTAGATATCCATACTTAGGCAAATTTAATTTCTTTTCCACCTTTGTGTTAGGCACACTTCGTTTTATTTCTTACTATATCCTAATCTTCTTTAGCACTTGTCCTCCCAATCTTAGCACTTAACCTCTTGAACGTGTCATGATACTTAGTCAAAAATCTTCATTTTTCATCTTTTAGCCTCTATACTTAGGCAAATATTCGAATTTTTCCTTGGACTAGGCATCAACACTTAGCAAAAATCATTCTTTTCCCCTTCATGTGCTTAGGTGGACTTCCTTAGCACCTTGGACAAGTATCTTGGATGTGAGGGCGGACTTCTTAAGTCACATGGACAAGCATCTTGGATGTCCCTCTTTTCTAGGGCGGACTTCAAAGCTTCTTAGCATTTGTCTCAACATTTTATCCCTTTGGAAATGATTCTCCACCTTTTTAGGCTTTCACACTTAGCAGATTTTCGAAATTCCCGTTGGTAGGCATCAATACTTAGCAAATTTTTTGATTTTTTCTCTTCTCACATGCCTAGGCGGACTTTGGATAGTCTTCAGCCAAGTCCCACCCTTCAAGGGCGGACTTCATAACCCTCTTGCATCTCTCTTTAAAGCAGATGGCGGACTTTCAAGGATGTTTGGACAAGTCTTCAAGCACATGGCAGACTTTAGATGGGTCTAGGATATGCTTGGGCGGACTTTAGAGGAGTCTAGGATGAGCATGGCGGACTTTGAAACCTCTTGGCACCTCTTCCTTTGATGCATGGCGGACTTCAAAAGACTTTGGCATCATCCCCTTTAATGCTGGGCGGACTTTAGAATCTTTTGGCACTTCCTCTTTGCTGCATGGCGGACTTTGAAGACTCCTTGGACATGCATGGCGGACTTTGGAAGGTCTTAGGACAAGTGCAAGGCGGACTTTCTATGTCTTTTGCCATTTTTCCTTAGTGCTGGGCGGACTTCACCAGCTTCTAGACATCTTCCTTCAGCCTTCTTTCATGGCGAATTTCAGACTTAGCCATTTTTTCATGAATTTCATCTTTTTTGATCTGATTTTCCATGATTTTGACCTTCAGATCTGATTAATTTCGAACTGATTTTCCAGAATTTGAATGTTTTTGGTCTGATTTTTCATGCTTTTTGAATTGTTTTTCCAGATTTTTCAATAATTTTTTAAATTTTCTCTTTGATTTTCTGAGAGTTCCATCAAGTTTTTTGAACTTCTGAGTGCGTTTTTGGAACTCGGGACCTTTCTAAATATAAAAACTTTCCAAAAATAGAAACTTTCCAAAATAGAAACTTTCTAAAAATAGAAAAAGCAAACCCTAAAAAATAGGGAACCTTGTTTGGCCCAAAAATGCCAAAAATGAAAAATCGAAAAAGCAAATTTCCCTAAAAAATAGGAAGTGTCAGAATTGGCCGAATTCACAGGCGATCTTTGTTTCCTGGGCCTTCTGAGTGCTCCCATGACGTCTACGCACTGATTTAAGCATGAATTACTGACTTGGCTCGGGTAACTCTCGGCAAACTGACCTGAAACTCTTAGCAAAGTGATCTCACGAAACCGTTGCAAGGAGACAAAACCCTAAAAACTAACAGGCAACTGGGGGTCCCCATTGGTGATGGGGCGATGTGTGAAAAGGTCACAACACAACCCTAACCTTAATCCAAAAATATTAGTTTAGAGTTGGGCTTTAACTTAAGAGTTAAGCTTTTATAAAACCCTACCCCTAAGCCAAAAAATAGTTTAGGATTAGGGTTAGTAAATTTATAAATCCTAACTCTAAGCCTCAACTAAAAGTAATTTAGAGTCAGGTTTAAATCTTAGTATTTAATAATTTATTATTATAAAACATTAAAAATAGGATTAAGTCTTTGTCAGGGACTAGGTGTTTCGAGGTATAAGTTTTGAACCCTAATGGATAAGGTTTAATGTTGAAAACCTTCATCATTTAGGGTTTAAATCCTAAATGTAATGTCCCCAACCAGACAACTCTAGGAAATGGATGATATATCAAACATGTGCAAACTGAAACAATAATCAAATGACAAATGTAGATTTCAAGACCTAGCTGATTAGTAGTAATGCAATATTGCAAACCCTTGTAAATCAAACTTACACTCAAAAAAAAAATTAAACCCTCATAATGCTGGTATACATCCTCAAATGCAACATAAACATCAAATCTAAATTGCATATGTCAAGCATATCAAATAGGACTGCTGATTTATGGCTGATTTTTTGTGGACAGCGATACTGTCATTCACCAATGTTTATATGAAACCCTCATACGTTGAAATTCACCAAATATCTAAGTAGAATTGGATACCAAGTTGTTGGATAAATTATGACAGCAGCAATAAACATGGAAACATCAACATAGAAACCCCAGATCTGATTTTTTATTTGATAACCAATGTAATCTATAAGCCCAAGTGCAATCCTTGAATAGAATTGCCTCAAATGGAGATGAGGGTTTTCATCCTCAAATCTAGCTATGGAAAGCCAAGAGAATTTTCCTCCTTAAATCCGAATATTGAAAGCCAAGAGGGTTTTCGTTCTTTGGATCTACAACACCAAGGATTTTCATCCTCGAATGCTTCAATAGCCAAAATGAAAGGAATAATAAAATGACAAAATCAGATGTTTTGCTTTGTACCTTGACCTCTCTTTTATTGTTGCCTTTTTAGGGGCCTCCATTTTATTTTATTTTTATTGAAATTTACTTTGCCCTCCAAGTATTTAAAAATATTTTAAATTACATCCAATAATTCCTTTTTGAGTTACATTTTGAATAAAGTTTAAAAAACACTTTTTAAACATTACTCAGGACCTAAATAATATTGAAGTGGCCAAAAGTGATCGGGCCCATTTAAAAATATTATTAATTCTTTAGTTCTAGAAAGGGGACTTGACTTCAACTATCATTTTTTATTATTTATGGGTTACAAAGAATACCTTTTATGGTTTTTAGAATAATAATGAAATATCACAAAAAGAATTGCTTTAAAACAAACCCATCCTCAAGCTGCAAAAAAAGTGAAAGGAAAACAACTTTAAAGCAAACTAATCCTCAAACTTGTTGATTTGTTTTGAGAAGCTACAGATGATTCAACCAAAGCTTGAGGGATGTTAGCTAATTTAGCAACTTTCTTGACATAACTAACTACTCATTCAAGCTGTTGAGGATGATTTTCAAAGAATTTTATTTGTGATATTTATTTTTTAGTTTTGGTCATGTAGTCCAAGATATCGAAATTAAGAGCAGTTTCAGTTGATCCTAGGATCACATTAATTGCCTGAGATGAAGATGGGCTTGAATCTACATCCAATTTTTCTTTTCCCTTCATTTGCTCTAACTTTTCTTTATCCAATTTCTCTTTCACAATTTTCTGATTTTGGGCATAGGTGAATCCAGTGAGTGGACTGAGGAGACTGGTACATTGTTCTTCAAAAGAGGTTTCATCTTGAGTGAAACTCATAATAGAGTTGCCATTGGAGTGATTTGGAAGAAGATTTTAGTTACTGGATAAACCTTGATTATTGACTTCTGAGCTGCAACATCCTGTGTTTTAGGACATTTATTGCCATCATAATCACTTGTATTGTGGAAAGAATATGAATTATTTGGACCATTGTTGGGAGGAGCCTCCAATGTTATTCTATTAGGAGTAACAGGTAATTGGGGTCTTTTCATCCCATTTGAAGAGCTGAAATTTCTGCATGGAGCACCTTGATATAGCTTTTCTGGAGCATTTGTGGAAATTGATGTTTCATGAGAGTTACATCACTAACAACTTGTCACAACAGTGGATCTGCTAGATTTTGGATCAAAGGACTAACTGAATCTGTATTGCTCTCCCCAATAGTAATCATATGACCATTCAGCTTGGTTGCTCCTGCTTGAACATCTTCAAGATCATCAATTTTAGAGGTTGTGGTCGGGAACACAATCTTTGAAGGAAGTGCATTGATGAAGCCACTCAGGAGAATCTTTGGAGAAGGCTTTAGACTATTAGAGCTAGACGTAGTTCCTATTTTAATGCTTCTGATTTCTTTCTGTTATGTCTATAATCACGTAACCGTGATTACTGGATCTCTTGCTTTGTAAATCTCTATATGTACATTCTACCTTTGTTGAATCAATTAATTCGATTATTGCACATACATCTGCTTCGCATTTGTAATATGGTATCAGAGCGGGCGATCGATCTAGCATTTTTCTGAATACTCTGTGTTTGCGTCAAGTGATAGAGTTGCTCATTTCTGGGTGTGTCTTTCTTATCTGGGCACCTATCGTGATTTTTTCAACACTTTGAAAATCAAGTGATTTTCTTCTGAATTTTTTTTCTTTGTTGAGTGTCATTAGTCTCGGCGTGCAAGGGTCTTGACTCGCGTTTTTGTTTGAAGGTTTTTCGATGGGTTTTTCTCACCGCGTCGTGTTCCAGTCGTGATCTAAGGCGCGTCTTCGACCTTCTCAAATCGCGTTTCTTCTTGTCTGGGCAGATTTTTTCCGTGTAAAGGGTTGTATTTTTGTGCTTTGGGCGTGTGTTTTACTAGCTCGCATTTTGTCTGAGTTTGGACGCGTTTTTCTAACTCTTTCAAACTTGCGCGCAACTTTGAAAACTTCTTGCACGCGATTGCACGATTTTTAATTTGCCTCTTCTTGCTATATAAGCCGCGCGACCTTCAAAGATTTCAACGGGCTTTTGGCGTGTGATTTGGTGTCTCCTGGGCTGCTAGGGTTTCTGGAAATTTTTTTGATATTTGTGACGTGATTTCCAGAATAATATTTGTGAGTTTTCTATTGCTGTAGTTGGGCCGTGTTTTTCCTCTTCCATTTCTGGCAGGATTCTATGTAGATTTCTTCGAAATGCGTTTTCTGAAAATTCTGAAAAATCCTCTGATTTCTTGGATGGGTCAAAAATCTACGAACATATTCTTTGTGGGTTTTTCGCAAAGATTTATGGGTCTTTGTCGTTTTTTTCTGGGTTTGTCAGAAATCTGTACATTAGGATTTGAGCTAGTTGTACCTATTTTCGCCTCGGGATTTGAACCTGTTTTCAATCATTATTTCTGCCTTGGAATTCATGTCATTAGTATTTCAAGTATTTTTTTGTACCTAGGGTTTCGTGTTTTTCAAATTTGCTGAAATTCTTCTTTGTGCCTCGAAATCCGTGTTCGTATTTCTTCGTGTTAAGGGTGTGTTGTCTCAAATTTTGTGCCGTCTATCTACTTGCATCATCTTCGTTTTTCGTGCCTCGAAAAGCGTCAAGCATGGCCTCTTTGACCAACATCATGTTGGACAACAGTCAGAAGTTCAATGGTCGCAACTAAAACACATGGTATCAATGTATGATGACGATATTTGAGGATTGATGTCTTGACTAGATTGTTCTGGGCACCACGATAAGACCTCTCACAGTTGATAAGGATCAGGTGAAGTTTGATGAGCAGAATCAGGAAGCCGTTATGCTCATAAAGTTATTAGTCATTGATGACCAATTACCTCAGGTTCCGTCAGGTAAATCAGCGAAGGAGATTTGGGATCTTCTGAAAGCTCTTCATGAGACTTCCGACAAGAGTCGTGCGTTCTTTCTAAAGAACATGTTTTCCATCATCATGGATGAGAATACACCTCTGCAGACACACTTGACTAGGATCAAGGACATTCGAGATCAGCTCGAGGCTATTGGTTGGAAAATGGAGGAAGAAGATATGGTGGTGATCACTCTGAAGAGTCTACCACATCCGTATGAGCTCTTTATTGAGATACTCAACATTACAGTGACTAATGTTGACTTGACGTTTCGAGATCTCTACAATAAACTTCTACAATAGGATTGTTGGAAACAACAGTTTGGTACTAGTGCCACTTCATCCTCTTTAGTGTAGGCATTCCCTGCAAAGAAATTTCAGAAGAATAAGGGAAAGCCTTCGTCCTTTCAGCAACACAATCAGGGGCAATCTTCAGATTCTTCGAAGTCGAAGAATATTCAGTGCAATTATTGTCACAAGTTTGGCCACATGAAGAAGGATTGTCGGAAACGCTTGGCCTCTGCACAAGGCAAGCAAGGAGAGTCTAGACCGCAAGCACATATGGCAGAGCACACTGAGCGGAATGAGTCTGCCTTCTTTGCACTCATGGCAAAGAGTCCTACAGATCCCGTAAACACTTCTACTTGGTACATTGACTCTGGTGCTTCATGCCATTTCACGCATCGCCGGGATTGGTACATTCAGTACACGCCTTTCAGAGATTTAGTTATCTTTGGAGGAGGCGCAGAGTATACTGTTGTTGGCAAGGGCAACATTCAAATTCAATCTGGTGGGAGAAATTTGATATTTCCTAATGTATACTTTGTACCTGGCATGGAGATGAACTTACTTTCTGTAAGTTAGATCATGAATCACTCTCCTTAGTTGGAATCGTCTTCAGTGTGCATACATGTAGTATTGTTGACAGAGAGACACGAACTACAGTCATTCAGGGACTTGAGGATCATGGTCTTTATAGACTTGTTGATTCTGGTGATTCTCAAGAACATGCTATGGCAGGCAGGAGCACTTCTATTAGCTGTCTCTGGCATCAGCGTTATGGGCACCTGAACATGAACTATCTCTCTCAGTTATCACAAGATGATCTCGTTGGTGGTCTACCTACAATTCAGACCCAAACTCATCGAGTTTGCGAGGCTTGTCAGGTTGGAAAGCAATATCGGACTCCTTTCTTCGATGGCGACTCATGGCAGGCTTCAAGGGTTTTACGGTTGGTCCATGTTGATGTATGTGGTCCAATTCACACGCCTTTTGTCACTAGATCTAGGTATTTTTTGCTTTTTGTTGATGATTTCAGCAGAAGGATGTGGGTGTATTTTTTGAAGCTTAAATCAGAGGTTTTTAGCATATTTCAACAGTTTAAGGCCTTGGTGAAAAAAGAGTCTGGTTCTTCTATTATTATTGTCAGGTTTGATAATGGGGGGGGGGAATTTTGTTCGAAAGATTTCTCCACATTCTGTGTTGCACATGGCATAAAGCGCCAATTCACCACACCTTATACCCCTCAGCAAAATGGTGTAGTCAAGCGTCGCAATCGCACCATTATAGAAATGGCGCATTCTATGTTGGAACATAGACATTTTCCTAAGAAGTTTTGGGTTGAAGCAGTGTATACTGCTGTTCATCTTCTGAATAGATCTCCTACTCATGTTGTGAAGAAGATGACTCCTTAAGAAGCCCAGTCTGGACGTAAGCCAAACATTAGTCACTTGAAGGTTTTTGGCTCTACCGCCCATGTTTGGATTCTTGATGCTCAGCACACTAAGTTGGATTCCGTGAGCCAGAAACTCATGTTTACAGGTTATAGTGAGAACCATAAGGCATACAGACTGATAGATATAGACATTGACCGTCTAATCTTCAGTTGTGATGTTGCAGTTGATGAGAATGGTGGGCTCTTCTATCAGCCTTCACCTATTTATTCTGAGGATCAGCCTTAGAAAGATCTTGATTTGGGTGTTTATCTTCCACTTGGTCCACTTTATGGGAGGGATTCCGCAGAGGTGCAAGTACCTCAACAGTCACTTCCACCACCGATCTCTATTTAGCACGATCTGGATGTTCTTCCAGATATGTCAGTTCCAGCTGATTTAGTAGAGGTTGTTCCTCCTGATTCCAATATTGGTTCATTTACTCTACAACCTAAATGGTGGGCTTCGACGATTGGTGCTCTTCATGATGATGAGTTACTAGAGGGTAGATTTGCTTGGAATAAGAGCAAACAGTAGAATATAGTGAATTTTGCTCTTATGGCCAATCGTCATAGCATTTCAGGGCCTTAGACACATACAAAGGCTAAAGGCACACCTGAGTGGGAACAAGCTATGACAGCTGAACATCATAGTCTCATGCAAAATCACACTTGGGAGCTTTCAGATATTTCGTATGGGAAGAAACCCATAGGCTGCAAATGGGTTTATAAGGTTAAGTATAAGGCTAATGGAACACTTGATAAATAGAAGGCTAGGTTGGTAGCCAAAGGGTTTTCATAGCAAGAGGGCATTGACTATGAGGAGACTTTCGCTCCTACAGCCAAGATGAGTACCATTCAGCTTGTCCTCTCGATAGTAGCTCAGTTTGGATGGAAAGTTCATCAAATGGACATAAAGAGTGCCTTCGTCGGTGGCAATTTGCAAGAAGAAGTTTACAAGATGCAACCTCCTGGTTTCAAGGTTGCTGGTAAAGAACACTAGGTATGCAAACTGGTGAAAGCACTCTACGGCCTTAAGCAAGCACCACGGGATTGGTACATGAAGATTGATCAGTACCTTATTGATCATAGCCTTTAGCGAAGTCCTTCTGACTCTAATCTATATGTCAATCGGACTGGTGATGATATCTTTTTCCTAGTTGTCTATGTTGATGACTTAATCATTATTGGCAGTTCAAATCATCTGGTTGAGGAGATCAAACATAATCTCAATCAATCATTTGACATGACAGATTTGGGACTTCTCCATTATTGCCTAGGTATAGAGGTTTGGCAGTCTATTGGCAATACCTTCATTTTAAAATCGAAGTATGCCAAGAGCTTGTTGGACAAGTTCTAGATGACAGATTTCAAACTAGCATCTACACCTATGGAGAAAGGGCTGAAGTTATCAGCTCAGTTGGATTCACCTGTGGAGAACGAATCAAAATTTAGGTAACTTGTGGGCAGCCTCATCTATCTCTCTGCCACTAGACCTTGACCTTAGCTTTGCAGTGAGCTACATCTCTCGCTTCATGTCAGCCCCTAAAGCTGAACATTGGGTTGCAACGAAGCGTGTGCTAAGATATGTGAAAGGCACTTCTGACCTTGGCATTTTATATGGGAGGTGCAAAAATCCAAAGCTGATTGGTTATACAGACTAAGATTGTGCAGGTGCTATTGATGACAGGAAATCTACTTTAGGGTATGTATTCAGTTTGGGTATAGGCGCTTTTGCATGGATCAGCAAGAAGCAACAGATAGTGACTCTCTCCTCGATCGAAGCAGAATATTTAGGAGCTGTTAAAGCAGCTTGTGAGATAGTTTGGCTTCGAAGGATGCTCACAGACATGCAAATGTCTCAAGCAGGATCTTCCCCCTTATATTGCGACAATCAAGGGGTGCTGAAACTCGCCAAGAATCCAGTCTTCCATGAACGACAAAGCATGTTTATCTTCATTGTCACTTCATTTGCCAGCTTGTTGAAGATGGATCCATAGCATTGTAGTATGTTCTGATAGAGGATCAAACTGCAGATATTCTCACTAAGTCTTTGAGTCTAGAGAAGTTTGTTAGATTTAGGGGGCATCTTGGTGTAGTTGATAGATTAAGCATTAAATGAGGGTATTAGAACTAGACGTAGTTCCTATTTTAATGCTTTTGATTTCTTTCTGTTACGTCTATTATCACGTAACCGTGATTATTGGATATCTTGCTTTGTAAATCTCTATATGTACATTCTACCTTTGTTGAATCAATTAATTCGATTATTGCACAAACATCTGCTTCGCCTCTGTAATATAGACATGCATTGATTCTTTCGAGAAGGTGGTTGAATACTGAAAATAATTCTCACATGGGCTCATTGTGTTCCTTCTTTAAGCTAGATAGTCATGCAAATGAAATGTGTTCATCTTCTGCTAGCTTGAAACAATTTAGGAACTTTTCACTCATGAGGGCCCAACTTGCGATGCATCTTGGGGTGAGATAATGAAACCATTTTGCTGCCCTTTTGATTAGACATATGATGTAATATCAAATTGCTATATCTTCATGAGAAACCCTGAGAATATTGCAAGTTGTGATGAACACTGCAATGTCTTCATCTGGGTGTTAAGTACCATCAACATGCAAGTTGAGGTATCTGTTTGGATTTGTGAGGGGAATCATGACGAACTTCAAATGTAAGTACACCAATTTTAGTTCCTCATGGCAAAGGAGGATATGGGACTCCATTGTTGTTGTTGCGATCGCCTATAATTTGATTGAGCAGTTATTTGTCCAATGCAGAAAAGATTTGGATGAGTTAGAAAGGAAGGGATGGGAAAAAGCTTTCACTTGAAGATGGTTGATCTAATTTTGGGAAGTTAGAGTCAGAGGTAAAACTGGTCTCCCTATTGCAAAATTAGCATTTCTTTCTTTGTTGTCTAAGATAGTAGTAGATGCTCTCCAATGTGCAAGACTCTTCTTTTCATCGAAAGAAAAACACATTAGATTGTCCAGAATATCTTCTTGTTCCTTTTCAATCCAATTCATGTTAGAGTGCAAAACAATAGCTTTAGGAGCTTGAATAGTCATTTGGTTTGTTATGAGATAAAACTTTTATTAACATGTTTCTCATAGTGAGTGTCATAAACTGATAGTCACAAAATGGAACAACACACAATGATAATCTCCTTTCAAATTAGCAAGGGGAGCTCCCTGAGATCTAAACACTACTCTCAACCTAAAGCTATAAACAAGTTTATAGTTATGCACATCTTACAAGATTATTGTTTGGGTTTTCTATGAAAGAAGATGACTGAAAGTAAAGCTAGCAATACTTTTGATCTTGGAGGTTTAGCACAAGACCTAAAGGGTATTTATCTCACAAATGAGTTTTTTTTGTATATAGTGCTTGCAACTAAACAAAGAAAACTTAAAGATGAATGCTTAATAACCAGCTGAAAATAGAAACCATTAGATCCACATTAACAAGAGAGGATTTAACAAAAACTAATCCACTAATTGAAATGACAGCGTAAGATTTAAGGAAAGTAAACCACTTAGAACTACACAAAATTACTTGCCAAGATGAAAGATAGTATTAAAACAGAACTTAACACAAGTCTTTACTAATATCCACTTATGAAAAACCTTTCACAAAAACACAATAACTGTAACATGCACCACTGTTCTGCCTTTTTTTCTGTGATTGGTTTGATGTGTTTAGAGAGAAAAAGGAGGTAATATGCAGATGATAATTCTTTGCAATAATGGACAGAAATTAAATAGATTGCAGCAATGAAACAGCTCGGAAATTTTACAATTTTCAGAGTTACAATGAGCAGAAAATCCCAGATTTGTATTCTGATTGGAAAATGCAATTTTCTTCAATTACAAAGATGACCTAGATCATAAAATGTCATAACATATCTAAATCCAACATACCCAGAGAATTTTAGTAACTTTGACAATTTGCTGTAGCTGCAACCAGCAAGCTGGTAACTTCAAAAATGGGATGCCACTCTTCAAAACCTTCCTCCAAAGCCGATGCAAAGAAAATTCTGTAATCTCCAGCCTAGGGCAACCCCAACCAACAAGTAATTCCCCTCCAAAACCCTAGCCAACCAGCAATTGGAATCCAATGCCCTACCAAGCATGTACGACCAGCCTCAAACTGGCAAAAGATCTACAATAAATCCTTGAAATCTCTTTATTCAGTCACCACAATAAATCTCTGGTAATATCAGGCTCGAAGAACTGAAGAAGAAGAAGAATCAAAACTCCATTAACTCTCTGCTGTGATTCTTGTGTGAAATCACCAAGTAATTCTCTAGATTATGTCTTTCAATAACGTGGAGAATGTTGTCCGTAAGGGTTTTCGTACTCACAAACCAAGAAGAAGAAGAATTAGCTTCTCCAGCAAGCAAAAACCTAATACCCAAAACCAAGCATATCCAAATGAGCTCCTTAAATCATCTTTTATAACTCTCTAAAAGGCCACACCCAACTTGCTTTTTTTCCCTTTTTTTAATTTATTTGAATTTATTTTATTTCCCCAATGTGGCGTGTAGGTTTAGGGAATACTTTATTAAATTTAAAATTACTTCTTATGTCTCCCAAAAGTACCCCTTCAATATTTCTTTCCTTTTTTTTGTTAACCCAGAGGTGTCCTCGCAACCCAGCCCAACACCCCCACTTTACCTTGGGGGGGCGAGCTGAGGCAAGACTAGTCCCTTGGGGATGCACGCAACTGCCTACAAGCCATGTGCATCGGGTAAGCCTGGGCCTCGAAGTTGAACCCAAGACCTTAGGGAGCATACCTAAGACTCAAGCCAACTCCGCTACCCGTGCGGGCTATGTTATATACCCAATGCTAAATATACCAATTTTACTAATTACTGAAATATGCCAAATACCGAATACACCGATTATACCAATCACAACTTGCAAACAAAAGGAGATAATAATAGAGACAAAATATTATTGTAATACGGCGAATCAGGCTGAATATAGTTCAAGACCACATAAGTCATGCAACTCAGAAAAATGGTCTTACATAGAAGTTACACCTCTTCAGGCTGTGAAGTATATAAGCACAGGATTTACTAGATCATAGATCAGGATCACTGGCACAATCACAACAATTACGACAACAAGGGCGTGTTGTGACCTTTTCACACATCGCCCCATTGTAAATGGGGATCTCCTGTTTTCGCTTTTTGCCTTGGCATCGCAATTGCTTATCACTGTTTTTTTCTTTTACAATGAGGAGTTAAAGTTTTGAATAGTCATTCGAGCCAAGTTGGGAATTCAAGCCCAAAACAATCCCTGGATGTCATGGAAGTGCTTAGAAGGTCCGGAAGACGAGGATCACCTGTGCTTTGAGTCAATTCTGACACTTCCTATTTTTTAGGGATTTTTGCTTTTTTCATTTTTAGCATTTTGGGACCAATTCGAGACTCCTATTTTTTAGGGATTTTGCTTTTTCTATTTTTAGAAATTTCTATTTTTGGAAAGTCAACTTGGGTCATGGAGTCAACATTTCCATTTTTAGAATAGAAAATTCAGGCCACTAGAAGTAAAAATCATGGAAAATCAAGCAAAAATGAAGAAAATCATGAAGAATTAAGGAAAAATCACATGGCAAGGGCTTGGTGATCCAGAAGTAGACAAGATTGGCAGCAAGAAATTCATGGAATAATCATCATGAAGTTTTCCATACTCAAGGAAAAGCAATGTCAAAACATCCATGAAGTCCGCCATACTCAATGTCAAGCACAGATGAAGTCCGCTTGGAGGAAGTAGGATAGGAAATGGCAAGGATGAAGACAAGTCCGCCAAGAAATGTCTTGAGCATCAAGAAGTCTGCCCCACCAAAAGTGACAATGTCAAGACCATTGGGAAGTCCACCCAACCCTATGGCAAGCTTGAAGGAAAGTCCGCCCAAGTCAAGGAAGGCATGGCATGAGGTTCATGAAGTCTGCCCAGCCAAGAGGAGGAAGGAAAATTCAAAAAAATGACAAAGTATGGATGCCTCGGGAAGAAAATTTCATGAAATTGGCTAAGTATTGGCAAAAATTTGGTTAAGTGTTGAAGGGAAAGCGATGTCAAGACAAGCTCCAAGTCCGCCTTGCACAATGGCAAGACAAGAGGAAAGTTTGACCTTGGCACTAAGGGAAAGTGGCAAAGACAAGGCAAAGTCTGCCTTGCACAATGGTAGAAAATTGACAAAGTTTGACTTGGCTCAACTGAGGAATGGCACAAGCATGATACAAAGTCTAACTTTGGCATAAAGAGTGGATGGCAAGACCAAAGTAAAGTCCGCCCAAGGAGAAAAATTCTAAGTGTTGGAGGGAAAACAAGAGGAATGAAGAGGAAAAGTAAAGAGGAAGTGAATAAAATCCTTGTCCAAGGATGGAATGTATCCTACATAGCACAAGCCAAATTCAAAATTGAAGACAAATCCATAGGCAAAGTTCATCCGAAATCTTGGCTAAGTGTTGAAGGGTCCACATGAAGGTGTTACAAAATGAAACTGAATAGCCAAAATTTGGCTAAGTTTGGCAAATACTTAACAGAGAAAATTCCAATTTCCTCCATTGTGGCGAAAGCACAGAGGCATTATTCTCCAAATTCGAGGCACTTGAAAGAATATTCAAACATCTTGGGGGGATTCCATCTACAATCCCAGACCTATTGAAGCAATCAGGGCAACTTCTTGAAGGATTTCATCTCTTGAAGAATTAAAGACAAGCTTCCAATCAAAATCAAATGGTGACGAGAAGAGTATTCCAAACAAATTTCCATTTTTTGACACAAATTGGAGAATTCAGAGAGGAAATCCAAAGGAATAACATCAATCCAGTTCATGTAGGAAAGAAGAAGAAATCAAAATCTCCAAAGGAAGCCAAGATCAAAGCTAGAAAGAAACAAGCACAAAGGACAGAGTCATCGGCAAGGAAAATATTCTAAGGCAGGAACATGGAAAAACGAACAAAGTGACCAAGGAGGATATCCAACCTACTGAAGTGGCGCCCCGACCAATTAGGTTGTTCCAAGTCAACATGTCTAGATTCAATGAACTTGACACTCCACCATGCAACAACTTTCTATTTTATTGTTGGTTCATATTTAGCAGAAGGACAAGTGTCCCTGAATGTAATTTTCTTATTGGTCGAGAATGGAGTTAGTTGTCACCAACCCTAATTAGGGTTTTATTTTAATCTCGGCTGTTGATCCTAAATCAATCATGGCCATTGAATTGTAATTGGGGAGCCTATAAATTGAGCTCCCCCCTCATTTGTAAAGTGTGAAGAAAGTGTATGAGATTGTTGTGTGTTGCTACTTCCGATAATAAAAGCTCTTATGCATGATTTGCTTTGAATCCCTTTTATTGTCAAGTGGTTTGCAAGGTTGCATAGCTTCTTCAACATTAGATTAGAATTAAGATAGAATTTGATTTGAATGTTTGTTAAATGAATGAAAGATTTGATAGTATTGATTTATGGTGGAACTTAGCTCATACTTTCTTTGAATAGATGATTTTTATTCAATGCATAAAGTTAGCCTAAGTTCATGATTGTGGATGCTTAACTTCAGTATGAATAAGTATTGTTCAAGACATGAAAATTATAATCACACCCCTTGAAGATTGCACCCACTTTGTGTAGTTGTCCCAGGGAGGTGAAGCAAAGCGCGGTTACCAGTTTCACCTAATCTTTACCGTCTCTTGAATTCTTAGGGATAGATTAGAACCTCTAAACCCTTATCCTTTTTGCACTTTTTTTTGAAATCCCAAATTGAAAATCCCAAAAGAAAGAGTACTTAATGATAAATACGTCTAAGTCCTTCATTGTGAATTGAACAAGCCTAGCGTAAGTTCCTTTGTGTATTACTAGCATATCACAACGCCCATTGAGCTTATCCACACGTCAAGACCTGACAAAAGAAACCTTGGAATCGCTATATGATCTTCTCGCAATCTTAACATATGCGGTGGTTTTTCAAGAGAGGATAGAGTGTCTTTGGACATTTTATTCTGTGTGTTTAGTCGATGATAAAATGTACACCAACAAGGCGGAGGTTGCAGGAGTTATGTTTGAACACAATCATATATAGGAATGTTACAATTTGTGGTAATGAACATAGACTATTGCTCCACATGCGAAAGCACCTTCAGACAAGGTCGGGTATTTTGTGAGTCGCGACGTGTCCTATTGATGACCAAGAATGATTCCTCACACCCACAGTTGACTCACAGTTCCTCCAAATGCGAACGCATGGGAATATGCAGTGCACAAACCTGACCTTGGACATATGCAATTGATATGGTATCCGGGAGGAGTTTCACAACAAAGCACTCTGGTAGACTCCCGTAAAGAGTAGATGGTCGATCCACAATTGTTGGAATCTCCACTCCTGTGTAAGATTAACTTTAGAGAGGAGTGACGACTCAGTAATGGTAAGCTGTGAGATCTGCAATAGTCGTTGTAGCTTACTTGAGGGTGATATGTCGATAATGGTGGATGCCAAACCTGTGGCTTTTCCATGATTCAAACAAGCAATCGCTAGGCACAGGAATCGAATTAGCAAACAATAGACTCGTGCTTGTAGGAAGGAAACCAAGAATCACATGGAAGGGACTACGTCCTACCATGTCTAGACTCATGGAGTTTTTCGTCCCCACTTGTCCCAGAAACTATGCTCCAGAAACTCAAATCGTGATACCAAACATTAAGCCAAGACGCCCTTAAATATTTGCTGTTCCAAATGGTCGGCCAAAGGTTTTATTTAAATTTTGTTATTTAATAGTTAATATTGTCATTATTAATTAATATTATTTTGAATTAGCATTTAAAAATGCTTTTTATCCGCCAATTGGAACTAGGTCCCAAATTAGGGACATGACAGTCCTCCCGTCTCGAAAATTGCTTGTCCTCAAGTCATTCACACTTGTATACCTAGATCCCATATCAATTTGAAAGTCATTGCTCTGCCATTCTGTTGGGCATCATTGCCCTTCTGCAACATCTCGTGAGACATCTCATCAATCATACCAATTCCCATGTCATCAATTTCCTCTAGCATGCTTCGTTATAGAATACCACTATGCAACCTCGAGACGAGATAAAAATCTCTCATCTAGACTCCATTAATGATCTGATCATCCTTGGAACAAAAGAGTGTAAAGGTTTCCTGGTCCTCATACATGTAATCAGAGTGCATAATCACGGGGTTTCCTAGATAGACTTGCAATTCTTGGGCTTGGGCTGATGCAACCTGGACAATACAATCTTTTGTCATTGAGGTGTCCTATTGATCAGCTTGAAACTCTAATCCTTCTTCCTGATCTATTATCATCATGTCTTCTTTGACCCCCTCATGCATAGCTGAAATCTTCTCCACTTCTAGCTCCACTTCAGTGTCTTCAAGGGACTTAATCACTTCTACAACTTCCTCTTTTTGCACATTTGGCTCATGTTCCATCACCTTGGGCTCTTCTTGTTTCGAGACGGATTTTTCTGGCTCTGGCCCTTTAATCTCTTTCTTGGCAATTTTTGAATCTTCCTCTTTGTTCTTCTTTCATCTTATGTAGTCATATAGTCCTCTTTTGTGGTGGTAGTAGGACTCGTGTGCCTTCAAGTACTCATCAAGGGGAATACATGCCTTTGCATAATTTGACAAGCTTTGATATTTGTTCAAAATTTTGAACACCTCAATCTCATACTGCTCTTGAACAAGATCTATGTCCTTTATTTGAGGTCCATGCTCTTTCACCAAATTCTTCCCACCCATGGATCCACAGGCTGGTAGGATGAAGGCTCTAATACCACTGTGAGATACGCAATGCTAAATATACCAATTTTACCAATTATTGAAATATGCCAAATATTGAATACACCAATTATACCAATCACAACTTGCAAACAACAAGAGATAATAATAGAGACAAAATATTATTGTAATATGCCGAATCAAACTGAATACAATTCAAGACCACATAAGTCGTGCAACTCAGAAAAATGGTCTTACACAAAAGTTACACCACTCCAGCTGCGAAGTATATAAGCACGAGATTCACTAGATCATAGATCAGGTCATAGGCACAATCACAACAATTACGACAGCAAGGGTGGAGGTTGCGGAGTTATGTCTGAACACAATCGCATATAGGAATGTTAATCCAACTAGCAGCCATTAAATACAATTTCCTCATAATCCAAAAGAGAAATCTATGCAACTAAGTATTCAAAATCCACATGCAAGAGAATAGACAACATACCCATGAAAATATGACACAAGATATACCTTGGGAAAACCCTCAAGAGGGAAAAAAACCCAGCCTCCAAAAGCATCCATCTCTCATGTATTATTCAACAATAAAGATTACAATACATCTTCAGAGTCTCCGTGAACACCATTGAAGCAACAAGTCCTCTCTAAGCAATCCATGCGAACAAGCATGCAACCACACATCCTATGCCATGCTTCAAACCCTCACAAATGCTAACCAGAGCTAACCTGCCAATTGACCAACCTTCAATAACTACCTTTGTGGTTGCTTTTATAGAAGTGTGCGCCCCAGCCAAAACTACTCAATTGGTATTACAGTCAACAAAAACTATGGATCAAAACCATAAGATTATGCAAAACTGATAGTTCTTGAGCCAGTCATTTAAATGATTACCCAATATTAAATAATTACATTTTTACAACTTAACTTATGTCCCAATGTTACACGCAACATAAAGTGGCCCCAAGAATAATTACATTAAATATATATGCAAGGTGTACAACACTCCTTTTTCCTAACATTCTTTCACTTGTTGTATACATTGCATAAGGGGAACAAGTAAACTCAAAACATGAATCAAATGAACAATCCATATAGCCACATATACCATCATGGAATCAAAGTGCTCCATGTGCTCCATCAAGATAATTGCAACAAGAATCAAAGTGACCACCATCCCAAGCATGAATCCTCTCATCCTCCATCATGCCAATGCACAAAGATAAGAAGCCATCCAATAGAGAAGCCATGTAAATTTGTGCATTATGGTGTTATTCTTTTATGCATGTATTTGAATGTGTTTCCATAATGAACATAGACTATCACTCTACATGTGAAAGCACCTTCAGACAATGATGGGTATTCTGTGAGTCGTGGTGTGTCCTGTTGATGACCAAGAATGATTCCTCACACCCGCGATTGACTCACAGTTCCTCCAAACGCGAACGCATGGGAATACCTAGTGTGCAAACCCGACCTCAGATGTATGTAATCGATATGGTATCCGAGAGGAGTTTCATGACAAAGCACTCCAGTAGACTCTCGTAAAGACTAGATGGCCGATCCACAACTGTTGGAATCTTTGCTTCTATGCAAGATCGACTTCAGAGAGGAGTGACGACTTGGTAAAGGTGAGTTGCGGGATCTGCAATAGCCGTTGTAGCTTACTTGAGGGGATATGTCAATAATGGTGGATGCTGAACTTGTGGCTCTGCCACGATTCAAACGAGCAATCGCTAGGCATAGGAATCGAATTAGTGAACAATAGACTCGTGCTTGCAGGAAGGAAATCAAGAATTACATGGAAGGGACTATGTCCTACCATGTCTAGACTCATGGAGGTTTTTGTCCCCACTTGTCCCAGAAGCTACACTCCAGAAACTCAAATGTTGATACCAAACATTAAGCCAAGACTCCCATAAATATTTGCCGTTCCAAATGGTCGGCTAGAGGTTTTATTTAAATTTAAATGTTATTTTATAATAATTTAAATTTTATTATTTAATATTTAATATTGTCATTATTATTTAATATTATTTTGAATTAGCATTTAAAAGTGCTTTTAATCCGCCAACTGGAACTAGGTCCCAAATTGGGAACATGACAAAGCTACCCCTTCATTATTTTAAACAACGTAAGTTAAATAATTTAACTTTATAACTTTAGCGTTAAATAAAATAACTCCAAAGAGTAATTTATTTTACTTTTAAAATATTTACAACACTAAAAGTCACTTTTAAGCATCCCATCATTTAAATCTTTTCGTTCTCTTTTTGATGCGCTATAATATTGAGGTGCCCAATTAAATATTTTAATTAAAATGACAACCTTAGCAAAATTAATTAAATATAGCTCAATATTACACCCAATTAGCAAAAATTGCCAAAAAGCATCAAAATTGAAATTTGACTTTATAGGTGTGATCTTGATGATAAAAGATAATAAATGGGCCCAATTGGGTGACTTACCATAAATAGATGCTCCCTCCAAGAATCTTGGAGCCCAAACCAGACGCTGGAAATAACATTTGAAAGTGTCATAGGACTCCTTAAAACCATCTAAGCTCATTAGTAACATTAAATTACCCCTCTGAACATGCTGACACAAACCCAAAAAGCTAGTGACAACTACACAACTAGAGACCCTGTAAATGGGGACATTACAGTAACTTAGATTGAATGTTTTAATGACAATTTCTGTAGCATAAGCTTGATTCAAACTATCGTTTCATTTAACTTTTGACCAAGGCACTTATTAATTGGTTATAAAGAAAATATTTTAGGGTTTTGAGAATAATAACAATATCCCGAAAAGAATTGCGTTAAAGCAAAACTATCTGAAAGCTGTAGAAAAAGTAAAAAGAAAATAACATTGAAACAAACACCATAAAGCAACTAATAAAATACAAAAGTCCTAAAATAAGCCCTCATCCACTACTCAAATATTGAACATCGAAATAGCCATTGCCAAATATGATCACTACTAAAAATAGCAAGTTGCATGAGTGACCTTTTGGTTGTTTCTAGTGTGGTTGCTCGAAAGAAGCTGATATTTGTCTCATGTTGATGCTCGTATGAGCAAAATAATTATAAACAATAATCAATATAAAAAAATGAAACTCTTGCCAATTCTGATGCAAACCATTGCTGATAAATGGTTTCTTCCTTGCTGTCCCAGTGTTTTTAAGATGTGTAAATGGAATAATGGAATAATGAGTTTACTAAAGCATCTGACATCTTTTATATGTCTCAGGTGCAGAAAATATGTGGCAAAGCCACTAAAAGGTGCACCAGTATATGATTTCATATTACTTTTAGATCTGGGTGCACATCACTTAATACTTTGCTTACTTTTGTGGAGAAAATAGGTGGCTAAACCTACCAAAAAGTGCGCCTCATTGTTGATTTTCCCTTACAACTTGGGTGCAAATTACAACATATTTTCCACTTTTTACTTCACTTGGGCAGAAGAGACTATTGGCATTGATGACCAACAGATGCACCTAGGAGGAGATTCACATGAGTTTACCCAAAAGTGGGGATTTGGGCAGTAAATGCCATTGGATTAACCATCCAAAATGTATGCTGGCAGAAATCACTCTATGGTTTTGCCATCAAAAGCACACAATGACTCCACTTAGACTCCCATTCATGGGTAAAGAATCAAGCGGAACTTGCCATCACTATTGCCACTTTGCTTTCACAGCCTTCATGTTATAGCCATTTTCATACTTTCCTTTAATTGCTGTAGTCATCATCAATTAGGAACCTCATCATGAATAGTGCAACCTTGAACATCTTACAAGAGTTAGCCAGAAAACCACACCAAGACATGACAACCCTACAACCTGACAGGAAAAAGACTACAACTGATCCGACTTGACATGCAAATGGTGATTAATTGATGACAAAAATGGACTCAATGTAGAATAAACATTGAGTTTGATATGGGTACGAACAATATTTTTTCTGTATTTGTTGTTAGGCAATCCTCCTTCCTCTTTTCGGTGTGTTCTAATTTGTCTTTTAAACTTTACCTTCCCAACAATGTAAATCTATTCTCAATTGTCTATTGTGATTATAAGGCATGTTTTTATTATTCTTCACTAGATCATCTGGGTATTAAGTTTTATTCTTTAAATAGAGTATCTCTCTGTCTTTACTGATCATTTGTTCTGGCATAAGTAGCTTATTATGTTCTTCATTTGGCTGAGAAGCTTGTTTTGCTACATCTCAACCAAGCTGAAAAATATTTTTCCACTGAATGGAGTTTTGGCAACAAATATAATTTCACCTAAGTTATTGGTAGATCTGTGTTGTCAAAAATCCATTGACAATGACATTATTTAAATCTATACTATCATTCTCTTGACAGTCCCAGAAAATAAACGATCTCTATGATCATAATTCATATAAATCTAAGGTTTCAAGAAAACATGCCTTTAATATGTCTTCTTCCTACCAGAAATCTGAACATGACAAAACATATAAACAAGTATCTCTAAACATTTCCTTCACAATGCAAATAATGATAGTTTGTCTGCTTAGCTAGTCTGTGAGACATGAAGACTCCTTTTTCAGTTTCAGTTATGACTAGGAAAATAGAAGTTCGAGTGTCATAAAGGTCAAATATGTGAGGTCACTTCTCTTTCATTGCTGCATAAATTTTTTATTGAGAATCACTTTTATCTAACACTTTTGCTAGAGAATGATTACATTTCCATTTGATTTTTCTGATTTTTTTAGCAAAATAATTTCATATCTGCAGACCGTTACTTCACCCACTCAAAACTCAAATCCAAGTTTTGATAGTACTTGTTAAAAACAATACATCCAATAAGAATAAAACCAAAATACAACCAAAATGCACAATACAAGATGTATGGTAGGTATTAATGTACTCTAATTTTTAATGTATTAAGGTAGGGTTACACCACACAACACTCCTCAAGGAAGAAGTCATTCCAGGAGATCTCCTGCCATAAGTACTGGGTTTATAATATTTTTATTTTTTTGTCTCTTTGACTAAGTAGAGTTTATCCATGCTCTACGATTAATGATGATTTGTAGTTGGATGCCACTATATATAGCTTTTCTTCTAGTAATTCCTGGTTTAATATGAATTCAGTGTAACGTATTTCTCAAATTATCATTTGACCCATTACAGAGTTACACACTTCAGGATTATGGACAACTCATGTTTTCATAGGATAAGCCCAATGTGTAATATATGCAATGGGTCATATAAATAACTTGTGAGATAAGTTAAATTTGGTTATTAACTTATTAGTTAACCTAATGTGGAGTATGTGGTTAAAGGTTTGTGTTAACCTTAGAATCATTTAAAGATATGCTATATATTATTATATAGAGACATGAGACATCTATAACTGTAAATCATCATGAATTATGGATCAATTATTTTTCGATAGTAAAGGGAGAAAGTATAGTAGGTCTGGATTGTATAGTGGGAGATCTCTTGGAGTGGTTCCTTCCGTTAGGAATATTATACAATGAGTATAATGAAAATCAGAGTACATTTGTATTCACCTTAAATCTTTTTTTTTTCATCTTGAATATGTTTGAGCTCATTATTCTTTATATTGGATATTTGGTTCATAACAAGCAGTATTGAAGCTGTGATTTCAGCATAGTTAGTATAGTGAAAGAAAATATTTTAAGGATTCATAATTATTTTGCTTATTTTTTTTCTGTAATCACCTGAATTTGCAGGTCGTTTATTTAGCACAAACACATGACTGAAACGATTCTTATGTCATTAGAAACTACTTGTTGAGATCTTTTTGACAAGTTTTTATAATGGAAGTGGTGACCTCACATAGATAGCTTTTTGGAACAACTGTATTGCTGCTTTGCCATTTGACACTCTGAGAAAAGCATTATATCTTGCAATGCAATTAATTTATGTGTTATTTTTTTTATTACAAAGGAATTTTTTTGAGCCACTTACCTACATATTTTTTATTTTATATTTGATAAAAAGTGAAGGTAAAGGTAGTCTTTAGGTCATTGCCAAGCAATACAGCAAATTGGAAGATGAGATCCCCTTTTATGAAAGCATTCCATGGGGTTTTTTATTTTTTCCGTTTGCATTATATCTTGTTCATTACTGTGTACAACCTAATCCCCTTTTGGATTTGGATTTGTGACCTACAAGATGAATACACAAACAAAGCTTCACCATTAAGTCCACTGAAGTTGTACAAAAGCAAAATACCTTTGAATGTATCTTTTTTTGAAATCATAACTTTTATTTGAAGTGTGATTCATGGGATGAATACCTCAATTTGGAGACTTACCCTCATTTTTTGGAGAGAGATAAGTCCTTGTTGAGAAAGGTGGTATTATTTTAGAGATAAGCATGTATTTTGAGACTTTAGAAGTTTTATTTAGAAGTTTTCCTCAAAGGTGAGGAAGGGGACTGCTGGGAATTTTTTGAGGGAGCTGTCAAGTTCAGTTGGGAAGAAGCTGAAGGAGTAGACTTAGAATAGAATGAACATCAAGTAGAGGAACATAAAGACGAAAAACAGAGAAAATACCTTGAAGGTGTAGATAAAGAAGAGAAAACATCTTTGGATCTCATAACAGAAGATATTTTGGAGTGATTGCTTAAGGAATATTATATTTGAACTTAAGGCTATTTCAATTTGTAAGTTTTTTGGTTGCTAGGGCAATTGGTATGCTATATGTCTCATTTCGTGCATTTATTTTATTCTTCAGCAGTAATCCTTATATGGAATATTTGATATCTTAACGTATGCACTTGGATTACATGGTGTATTATAAGACTCTGTGGTCTAATATATCTGGAAACTGTGGAATTTCCAGCAAAAATGGAGTCATCAGCTCAAACAGGACAAACAACTGTTGTTGACATGCAGGAGAGGATTTATCAGAGGGTAAAATTTTATATATTCTATTTTTTGTCAGAGTTTTAAATCTTTTTTGAAATTCCAAAGCTTTGGGTTCCTTTATGTAATATGGTTTGATATTCAATAGAAATGGTTCTTCCTGTATGTGGATGCTTAAGTACTCTTATTATAGATTAAATGACAAGTTTCATTTTCCTTATATTGATCCTGGGTCTCAGTTTGTAACCTGATACTGTAGCATTGGCATTCATGAATCATATGTACAAACAGAGGCCTTGACAGCCCTTAAATGGAATTTTATTTATCACTGTTTGAATTACCCTGATCAATCATGAGCTTCCCAGAAGACAAATATAATTATGAAAAAGATTGTGATTTTTTTTTCTTGCAGCTGCAAATTCTCAAGGAAATGTAC